>CM026398.1:8297036-8381544 GCA_014843695.1 Archivesica marissinica | reverse complement strand
CAATATATCCCCGTACGTGAATATAGCTTTATATAACTTCATTGGTGAGATATATATATATATACAATATATCCCCGTACGTGAATATAGCTTTATATAACTTAATTGGGAGATATATATATATACAATATATCCCCGTACGTGAATATAGCTTTATATAACTTCATTGGGAGATATATATATATACAATATATCCCCGTACGTGAATATAGCTTTATATAACTTCATTGGGAGATATATATATATACAATATATCCCCGTACGTGAATATAGCTTTATATAACTTCATTGGGAGATATATATATATACAATATATCCCCGTACGTGAATATAGCTTTATATAACTTCATTGGGAGATATATATATATATACAATATATCCCCGTACGTGAATATAGCTTTATATAACTTCATTGGTGAGATATATATATATACAATATATCCCCGTACGTGAATATAGCTTTATATAACTTCATTGGTGAGATATATATATATACAATATATCCCCGTACGTGAATATAGCTTTATATAACTTCATTGGTGAGATATATATATATACAATATATCCCCGTACGTGAATATAACTTTATATAACTTCATTGGTGAGATATATATATATACAATATATCCCCGTACGTGAATATAGCTTTATATAACTTCATTGGGAGATATATATATATACAATATATCCCCGTACGTGAATATAGCTTTATATAACTTCATTGGGAGATATATATATATATACAATATATCCCCGTACGTGAATATAGCTTTATATAACTTCATTGGGAGATATATATATATACAATATATCCCCGTACGTGAATATAGCTTTATATAACTTCATTGGGAGATATATATATATACAATATATCCCCGTACGTGAATATAGCTTTATATAACCCTAATTGGTGAGATATATTATATATACAATATATCCCCGTACGTGAATATAGCTTTATATAACTTCATTGGTGAGATATATATATATACAATATATTCCCGTACGTGAATATAGCTTTATATAACTTCATTGGTGAGATATATATATACAATATATCCCCGTACGTGAATATAGCTTTATATAACTTCATGGTGAGATATATATATATACAATATATCCCCGTACGTGAATATAGCTTTATATAACTTAATTGGTGAGATATATATATACAATATATCCCCGTACGTGAATATAGCTTTATATAACTTAATTGATGAGATATATATATATACAATATATCCCCGTACGTGAATATAGCTTTATATAACTTAATTGGTGAGAGATATATATATATACTAACAATATATCCCCGTACGTGCATATAGCTTTATATAACTTAATTGGTGAGATATATATATATACAATATATCCCCGTACGTGAATATAGCTTTATATAACTTCATTGGTGAGATATATATATATACAATATATCCCCGTACGTGAATATAGCTTTATATAACTTCATTGGTGAGATATATATATATACAATATATCCCCGTACGTGAATATAGCTTTATATAACTTCATTGGTGAGATATATATATATACAATATATCCCCGTACGTGAATATAGCTTTATATAACTTCATTGGTGAGATATATATATATACAATATATCCCCGTACGTGAATATAGCTTTATATAACTTCATTGGGAGATATATATATATACAATATATCCCCGTACGTGAATATAGCTTTATATAACTTCATTGGGAGATATATATATATACAATATATCCCCGTACGTGAATATAGCTTTATATAACTTAATTGGTGAGATATATATATATACAATATATCCCCGTACGTGAATATAGCTTTATATAACTTCATTGGTGAGATATATATATATACAATATATCCCCGTACGTGAATATAGCTTTATATAACTTCATTGGGAGATATATATATATACAATATATCCCCGTACGTGAATATAGCTTTATATAACTTCATTGGGAGATATATATATATACAATATATCCCCGTACGTGAATATAGCTTTATATAACTTAATTGGTGAGATATATATATATACAATATATCCCCGTACGTGAATATAGCTTTATATAACTTAATTGGTGAGATATATATATATACAATATATCCCCGTACGTGAATATAGCTTTATATAACTTCTTAATTGGTGAGATATATATATATACAATATATCCCCGTACGTGAATATAGCTTTATATAACTTAATTGGGAGATATATATATATACAATATATCCCCGTACGTGAATATAGCTTTATATAACTTCATTGGGAGATATATATATATACAATATATCCCCGTACGTGAATATAGCTTTATATAACTTAATTGGTGAGATATATATATATACAATATATCCCCGTACGTGAATATAGCTTTATATAACTTAATTGGGAGTATATATATATATACAATATATCCCCGTACGTGAATATAGCTTTATATAACTTCATTGGTGAGATATATATATATATACAATATATCCCCGTACGTGAATATAGCTTTATATAACTTAATTGGGAGATATATATATACAATATATCCCCGTACGTGAATATAGCTTTATATAACTTCATTGGGAGATATATATATATACAATATATCCCCGTACGTGAATATAGCTTTATATATCTTCATTGGGAGATATATATATATACAATATATCCCCGTACGTGAATATAGCTTTATATAACTTCATTGGGAGATATATATATATACAATATATCCCCGTACGTGAATATAGCTTTATATAACTTCATTGGGAGATATATATATATATACAATATATCCCCGTACGTGAATATAGCTTTATATAACTTAATTGGTGAGATATATATATATACAATATATCCCCGTACGTGAATATAGCTTTATATAACTTCATTGGTGAGATATATATATATATACAATATATCCCCGTACGTGAATATAGCTTTATATAACTTCATTGGTGAGATATATATATATACAATATATCCCCGTACGTGAATATAGCTTTATATAACTTCATTGGTGAGATATATATATATACAATATATCCCCGTACGTGAATATAGCTTTATATAACTTCATTGGTGAGATATATATATATACAATATATCCCCGTACGTGAATATAGCTTTATATAACTTCATTGGGAGATATATATATATACAATATATCCCCGTACGTGAATATAGCTTTATATAACTTCATTGGGAGATATATATATATACAATATATCCCCGTACGTGAATATAGCTTTATATAACTTCATTGGAGAATATATATATATACAATATATCCCCGTACGTGAATATAGCTTTATATAACCCTCATTGGTGAGATATATATATATATATAATATATCCCCGTACGTGAATATAGCTTTATATAACTTCATTGGTGAGATATATATATATACAATATATTCCCGTACGTGAATATAGCTTTATATAACTTCATTGGTGAGATATATATATACAATATATCCCCGTACGTGAATATAGCTTTATATAACTTCATTGGTGAGATATATATATATACAATATATCCCCGTACGTGAATATAGCTTTATATAACTTAATTGGTGAGATATATATATATACAATATATCCCCGTACGTGAATATAGCTTTATATAACTTAATTGATGAGATATATATATATACAATATATCCCCGTACGTGAATATAGCTTTATATAACTTAATTGGTGAGAGATATATATATATATATACAATATATCCCCGTACGTGCATATAGCTTTATATAACTTAATTGGTGACAGATATATATATATAGAAAACATGGCACGGTTAGATCAGTTGGTAGAGCGTGTGCCATGTAAATGAAACATCCCGGGTTCGAACCACTGGTTCGTTACATGTTTTTCGCACCATGCGACTTTTACTAGTATTAATTTGCTTCTTATTTTCACAATAGTTTATACAAATTTATTTTAGCTCGATTGCGAAACAAGTTCTTACAACTTATATTAATCACTCTCGAGACCTCATTCCTGATGGAATCCATCGCCACGAGGGAGAGAGAAGAGGCAACGTGGAAATTAAATGCCTTGCCTAAGGACACAATCGTAACAGCTCCAGCGGGGCTCGAACTCCAGACCTTTCGCACCTGAAGCGAACGCGCATCCACTGCGCTATCACGACTTCCACCTATTTTCTATTTTCACAATAGAAATAAATAATCATAAAACAAACATATTTTACTTTGTTTAATGTTTCTTTTTTTATTAATTTTATTTAACGTCGCTACCGGTTACCAATATGAGCGACGGGCAGTTTACCTAACAACACATTTCCTGGGCAGGCTACAGCGGTTAACCAGTACTTGGTTCACCAACCTCCATAAGAAACTGCCAACTTTTTCATAGGAAGTGACACGGTCTGAGCTGCGCTCGAACCCGTGACCATCAGTGATGATAGGTTACAGTGGTATACAAGTCAGCGACCGTAACCACTCGACCACGGAGGCGGACATCTTGTAATACCACTTGTCTCTTTTTTAAATATATTTCAACTACCTTCCCCAAAAGTGTGTAGATCATCTTCTCCGGCCACTTGATTTCAACTTCCTTCCCCAAAAGTGTGTAGATCATCTTCTCCGGCCACTTGATTTCAACTTCCTTCCCCAAAAGTGTGTAGATCATCTTCTCCGGCCACTTGATTTCAACTTCCTTCCCCAAAAGTGTGTAGATCATCTTCTCCGGCCACTTGATTTCAACTTCCTTCCCCAAAAGTGTGTAGATCATCTTCTCCGGCCACTTGATTTCAACTTCCTTCCCCAAAAGTGTGTAGATCATCTTCTCCGGCCACTTGATTTCAACTTCCTTCCCCAAAAGTGTGTAGATCATCTTCTCCGGCCACTTGATTTCAACTTCCTTCCCCAAAAGTGTGTAGATCATCTTCTCCGGCCACTTGATTTCAACTTCCTTCCCCAAAAGTGTGTAGATCATCTTCTCCGGCCACTTGATTTCAACTTCCTTCCCCAAAAGTGTGTAGATCATCTTCTCCGGCCACTTGATTTCAACTTCCTTCCCCAAAAGTGTGTAGATCATCTTCTCCGGCCACTTGATTTCAACTTCCTTCCCCAAAAGTGTGTAGATCATCTTCTCCGGCCACTTGATTTCAACTTCCTTCCCCAACAGTGTGTAGATCATCTTCTCCGGCCACTTGATTTCAACTTCCTTCCCCAACAGTGTGTAGATCATCTTCTCCGGCCACTTGATTTCAACTACCTTCCACAACAGTGTGTAGATCATCTTCTCCGGCCACTTGATTTCAACTACCTTCCACAACAGTGTGTAGATCATCTTCTCCGGCCACTTGATTTCAACTACCTTCCACAACAGTGTGTAGATCATCTTCTCCGGCCACTTGATTTCAACTACCTTCCACAACAGTGTGTAGATCATCTTCTCCGGCCACTTGATTTCAACTACCTTCCCCAAAAGTGTGTAGATCATCTTCTCCGGCCACTTGATTTCAACTACCTTCCCCAAAAGTGTGTAGATCATCTTCTCCGGCCACTTGATTTCAACTACCTTCCACAACAGTGTGTAAATCATCTTCTCCGGCCACTTGATTTCAACTACCTTCCCCAAAAGTGTGTAGATCATCTTCTCCGGCCACTTGATTTCAACTACCTTCCCCAAAAGTGTGTAGATCATCTTCTCCGGCCACTTGATTTCAACTACCTTCCACAACAGTGTGTAGATCATCTTCTCCGGCCACTTGATTTCAACTACCTTCCACAACATTGTGTAGATCATCTTCTCCGGCCACTTGATTTCAACTACCTTCCCCAAAAGTGTGTAGATCATCTTCTCCGGCCACTTGATTTCAACTACCTTCCACAACAGTGTGTGTTATGTTTTGGTATTAACTATAGAACGACAATAAGTGCTTAATGTGTTCTAACTATATTTATTGACATACATATATAATGATAAAGTAATATATGAACAGAGATGTTAACTCAATGGAAGCTGGTAGAGAAAAGCCCTGGTATCAGAGAGGCAACGATTTACATACACTCTGTGCTATAGATATAACTCAGCCTAGGATGTATTTCAACTAGCCCAATAATAGAACAGTGTGTACATCATCTTCTCCGGTCACTTGATTTCAACTACCTTACCCAACAGTGTGCACAGCATCTTCTCCGGCCACTTGATTTCAACTTCCTTCCCCAAAAGTGTGTAGATCATCTTCTCCGGCCACTTGATTTCAACTTCCTTCCCCAACAGTGTGTACAGCATCTTCTCCGGCCACTTGATTTCATCTTCCTTCCCCAACAGTGTGTACAGCATCTTCTCCGGCCACTTGATTTCAACGTCCTTCCCCAACAGTGTGTACAGCATCTTCTCCGGCCACTTGATTTCAACTACCTTCCCCAACAGTGTGTACAGCATCTTCTCCGGCCACTTGATTTCAACTACCTTCCCCAACAGTGTGTACAGCATCTTCTCCGGCCACTTGATTTCAACTACCTTCCTCAACAGTGTGTACAGCATCTTCTCCGGCCACTTGATTTCAAACTACCTTCTCCAACAGTGTGTACAGCATATTCTCCGGCCACTTGACACTCTGCATTAACCTTTTATTTGTTGGTTTATACACATTTATTTTAGCTCGATTGCGAAACAAGTTCTTACAACTTATATGAATCACTCTTGAGACCTTAGTCCTGATGGAATCCATCGCTACGAGGGAGAGAGAAGAGGCAACGTGGACATTAAATATCTTGCCTAAGGGCACAATCGTAACAGCTCCAGCGGGGCTCGAACTCTGAAGCGAACACGCATCCACTGCGCTATCACGACTTCCACTTTTATTTGTTATTAGTGGCACGTACATATATAATTATGCTTATGTAATTGATACCTTGTAATTTATGTCATGCTTGGAGTTCAAGACAGACACTGTACCATATACTGATGATTTGTTACAGGTAAATGGCAACATTAAGCAAATGATGGGAGACCCCGGTGAGCAGATAGTCCAGGCGGCAGCTAGAGAAGGAGCGGACTTTATTGTAACCGGAAGTCGAGGACTTGGCTTGTTTAGACGAACAGTATTGGGCAGTGTTAGCGATTATATAGTACATCATGCCTCGGTGCCTGTATTGGTGTGTAGAATCGAAGATTCACTGCATTGATGTATTGGGTTAGGGAGGGGACATTGGACAGAGTTGTCGTTGTTGTCTCATTTATACATTTAGGAACTATTGAATATGTGCGTGTCTCTAAATATGTTGGATATTGTATGAGCAATGGTGGATGACACGGCGTGGTCAGAACATGTACATTGTAAGAACAGAGTTACAACAGTACAGTGTGGTATGTACATTGTAAGAACAAACAAACAAAACCGAGTTAGTACAGTGTGGTATGTACATTGTAAGAACAGAGTTAGTACAGTGTGGTATGTACATTGTAAGAACCGAGTTAGTACAGTGTGGTATGTACATTGTAAGAACCGAGTTAGTACAGTGTGGTATGGATATTGTAAGAGCCGAGTTAGTACAG
Organism: Archivesica marissinica; assembly: GCA_014843695.1. Classification (NCBI taxonomy): domain Eukaryota; kingdom Metazoa; phylum Mollusca; class Bivalvia; order Venerida; family Vesicomyidae; genus Archivesica; species Archivesica marissinica. The sequence continues at coordinate 8,374,011 of CM026398.1, read as the reverse complement.
TGTGGTATGTACATTGCAAGAGCCGAGTTAGTACAGTGTGGTATGTACATTGTAAGAACAGAGTTAGTACAGTGTGGTATGTACATTGTAAGAACCGAGTTAGTACAGTGTGGTATGTACATTGTAAGAACCGAGTTAGTACAGTGTGGTATGGATATTGTAAGAGCCGAGTTAGTACAGTGTGGTATGTACATTGCAAGAGCCGAGTTAGTACAGTGTGGTATGTACATTGTAAGAACAGAGTTAGTACAGTGTGGTATGTACATTGTAAGAACCGAGTTAGTACAGTGTGGTATGTACATTGTAAGAACCGAGTTAGTACAGTGTGGTATGGATATTGTAAGAGCAATGGTGGATGGTGGGGGCATTGTAAGAACTCAGTCAGTATAGTTTTGTAAGGATTTTCGAGAGGTGGTCACTGCGGAATTGAGACACGGTCAGGTGCAGTACAACTCAATCCATCGGCGTGTTACTGTATGTCATTGACACAGATCTATAAGTAAGACCACATGTGGAAGGTTTAGTGCCAGCTTTATTGTTTATCCATAAAGAAGATATGCAAATTTGTGATCGTTTGTCGGTTCTGATAACTCCGTAGACGACGTCCATGTCTTGAATCAGCGATATCCTGGAGGTACTGGTAGGCAGTCCATGGCAGCCTTGTCAGTAATATCCTGGAAGTACTGGTAGGCAGTCCATGGCAGCCTTGTCTGCAATATCCTGGAAGTACTGGTAGGCAGTCCATGGCAGCCTTGTCTGCAATATCCTGGAAGTACTGGTAGGCAGTCCATGGCAGCCTTGTTAGCAATATCCTGGAAGTACTGGTAGGCAGTCCATGGCAGGATTGTCAGGGATATCCTGGAAGTACTGGTGGTATTCTGATGGCATAGTTCCATCAAGTTTAAACTTCATTTATTTTACAACGATTGCAAAGTAAGGTTTTAACAACTTATATTAATCACTCTCGTTGGCGCGGATGAAAGCGTAAATGTGGTCATTCATGAGGGAGGAAACCGGAGAATCCGGAGAAAATCCACCTGTCCGATATTGCGACCATCGTACCATCTCACATACCGAGGATCGAACCCGGGTTACATTGGTGAGAAGCGAGCGCGCTAACCACTGTGCTAATCGGACACCCAGTGCAGTGTATAAACACTGTACAAATACTGTAAATCCGGGTTCACAGACACTCTCTTCCAGGATGATTTAAGCTTTGCACAGCGGAACCTTGCAGCATCAAATTTGTATTTAACATAACATTTTTTTGAAATTTTAGCCACTTAGTTTTCATCCACTGGGTCCTGCGTCCATTACTATCCTCAACGTTTGGGGGAAACATGCACTTTTCAATACTCTTGACATTAAAAAAATGGTATTGTTTTTCATTGCTCCCACCATATACGGATTCTCTTACATGCCATTCTGGTAATTGTTTCCCACTGACACGAATACTGCAGCAGACTAATTAGCTCGTTCCACTGCGGTATGCATGCTATCGTTCTCTGTGCGCGTGTGTCCACTTTCCAATACCATCTGTTCAATGGTATTTTATGTTCGGACATTTTTCTAACGCCTGCATTAATGTAACAGCCACACATATATTACCGTCTCCGTGGCCCAGTGGTTAAGGCGTCCGCCCAGCATAGGATTCGGGAAGTACTGATGTTCATAAAAAGAGGTGTCTCATAAGTCAGAAATGACTGGCCCTTTAAATAGGGGTGACACTATAATAAACAAACACTATATTAAGATTATGACCGGCGCAACATTCTGAATAAAGAAACACAATAAATACCTACTGTCGTAGGAAGCTATTGTATGTACAATGTAAATCAAAAGGCACGTCCCAAGTTCGCAAGAACCTCCGTGACCATCTATTTCATTCAACAAATAACATGGTGAACTTGAATTCTGTAACAAGCTTTCTCTTGTACTATACTTGGCTGACAAGCGAACAAACAAGAAATTAGTAAAACAGCTTCCAAGTCAAATGTTTAACATGATATAATGGGTCTTGTTTTGCACGTGAATCTTACTCGTCCTTTGCTCTGGATTTCATTTGGATATGTTCCTCTTATTCCAATCTCAATGTGTCTGTCAATTCACCTACATTGTCTCTATATACAGAAGTCTGGTATTTCTTGGATGCGTGGAAGGAAGAGTTACATACTCCTCACATACTCCTCACAGAACAGTTCACAAATCTAGTATTATCTCCGCTACATGTTCAAATCAGAACATATACACTGTATTTTAGTGCCTTGTATTGTATAATGGACTTCTACTCTTAGGACGGATTCAATATGTCGCGGTACATTGTCTAACATTGGAGCATGTGTCTTGTTGTGTGGAACATGCTTTCCTCTCATGTCAAAGGAAGCAAACATTCCTGAAGAGTGTGCATTCATTGCTGTATCAATAACTATATAATATATTCAATGTTTTGGAAAGAAACGTTTGTATTAGGGATGGCAAAGAATGATGAGTTTGGTATTCGAATATTCGGATGATCTTCCGAACGAATATTCGAATATTCGCTAATTTTTGAACTTTCGATTTCCACTTTACTTTCGTCGCTGCGAGGTAACACTGTTTCACGGTGGCATGGTAGAATTCCTGTGTGTGACAGCTTTCAGCATTGCCAACCATTGTGGACGCAAACAGCATGAGTCATAACAAACACATACGGCTTGTGTTGATTTTTCAACAACTGTGTGTGTTTTACGTTTATTTATCGTCGCTACCGGTTGCCCATATGAGCGACGCCTCCTGAAGATATTAGTCATTTTAGATTTTGGAGGCTAGTGCAATGATACAGACAGAGACGTATGCCAGAGTCTCCTCTGGTTCTTTTACGCGCACGGTGTAAAGCACCGACACGAGACCTCGGTTTAGCGTCCCATCTGAAAGACTGTTAATTTTATTATGGTCAGACGGGGGATCGAACCTGCGATTCCTGGATTACCAGTCCAGCGTGTTACCACTGGACTACAGATCCGTCTGTCAGTCAGACGGGTGTGTGTGTTTTACGTTTAGTTATCGTCGCTACCGGTTGCCCATATGAGCGACGCCTCCTGAAGAGATTAGTTATTTTATATTTTGGAGGATAGTGCAATGATACAGACAGAGATCCATTCCAGAGTCTCCGCTGGTTCTTTTACGTGCACGGTGTAAAGCACCGACATGAGACCTCGGTTTAACGTCCCATCTGAAAGACTGTTAATTTTATTAGGGTCAGACGGAGGATCGAACCTGCGATCCCTGGATTACCACTGGACTACAGATCCGTCTGTGTGTACTGGTAGGCAGACGGGTGTGTGTTTTACGTTTATTTATCGTCGCTACCGGTTGCCCATATGAGCGACGCCTCCTGAAGTGATTAGTAATTTTAGATGTTGGAGGATAGTGCATGATGCAGACAGAGACCCATTCCAGAGTCTCCTCTGGTTCTTTTACGTGCACGGTGTAAAGCACCGACACGAGACCTCGGTTTAACGTCCCATCTGAAAGACTGTTAATTTTATTAGGGTCAGACGGGGGATCGAACCTGCGATCCCTGGATTACCAGTTCAGCGTGTTACCACTGGACTACATATCCGTCTGTGAGGCAGACGGGGGGTCGAATCGAAAGTTAAATAGTAGTTACAAGCCATGTCCCAGCGTATCCTGGTGGAAGGTTTGAGGCTCGAGGAGACAACCGTCGCGCGCAGAACGGTCCATACCTCGGCAGTCATACTTATCAAGCCCGGCGTGTCCAAAATTTCAGTGGCAGAACTTTAAATTTTGAAACCCCCAACCGGTTTGATCTACTTGGAAAGGATGCGATGGAGGTAGATAGAACGTCAACGAAACGCAAGGAGCGGTCTCCACTTGATGCTGATTATAATTTGAACCGACCTTCTACAGACAGTAATCGTGAGAATGTTGGTGTTCTAATTGATCGTAACTCTGCAATCCCTGATGATGCTACAAATGACTGTTGGGCTGGATCCCAGCCAGTTCTCATAGCTGACCGTAATGCTCCAGTGACCCCCCAGGGGAACCTAATTGTCTGACCACTGCAGACTACACTAATACCCAACCATGAACAGTGGCTGTGTACCGATAGAACTGTTAATGGTGTTTATTCACCTGTGACTTTACCGCCGTACTATATGAGTAACGGTATTTTGTTGAATGATCAATTCCATGCAATTAGTGGTCATTGATCTCACATGTTACGTGTTTTTTGTGCAATTATGTTTATAGATACACGCCAGCGTATCTTTATAACTGCTATTATAATGACTATATATCTCATCTGAATAGAGAATTATTTCAGTGTGCGTTATTTGCTCAAGATATAACATTATACAATGCTTTTATGAATAAGGGATTACCTGTGTACGATAATAGATTTTTGTACTCTGTGAATTATTACAATGATATGGAGAGTTATGATCGTAGTATATTGTATCCACATTGTTGTATACTGTATCCAACTTATTATCACGTCAGAAATTGTACTGAAGAAAATTCGAATGATAGTTTACCAAATAAGGGAGATAACACGAGTAGAGGAAATTCTAATTCAGAACCAGAGTTATGGTGTAATGAAAATTTCACAGAGCCGGGAGTTTTTAATATGCTTTCATTGAATGTGTGTGGATTAAAATCGAAACTGGGTTGTCATGAATTTACAAATATTTTAATGCAACATTGTATAATAGGTTTACAAGAAATTAAATGTGATGATTTAGATTATGTTGATTTACCCGGTTATGATATTTTTATGAGTAATAGAAAAACTATAAATAAGCGCCGCAAATCTGGCGGACTTGCTTTACTTGTTAGAAAAGATATTTCAAAACATATCACCATTAGAGAACCAAATAGCAAACTAGTTATATGGTTCACTATTTCAAAAATACTTTGTAAAACCGAAACAGATGTAATATGTGGTGTGGTTTATATACCACCTGAATACTCAGACTATGCTGCTGAGGACCCTTTCTTAGAATTACAAAATGATGTTAACAAGTTTTTGGATAAATACGATACAATTTGTTTGTTTGGAGATTATAATAGTAGAACTAAATCTTTAGATGATTATATTACACTTGATACTGAATTTTTTGAAAGCCAAAATTTGGATGAACTTTGTACTGAATATAATATTGAAATGATCAAGTTTGATGCGGCTCCTAATGTTGATAGGAAACGTGTAAATGGTGACAAAACTGCAAATAACTATGGAAATCAGTTTCTTGATTTTTTAAAACTTAATTATCTATACATTTTAAACGGTAGAACAAACATGGATGTCCCAGGCAAAACAACGTGTAAAGGAACAAGTACTGTTGACTACTTTGTCTGCAACTCTAATCTTTTTAAACATGTTATAGATCTACAAGTATTAGACTTTTGCCCCCTATTGTCAGATGTCCATACTCCAGTGGAACTAAGCTTAAACGTTAAGTTATGTAAAATTAGTAATAATGAACACACTATAGAACATGTTGTAAAACTATGGGATAGAACTAAATCAGATGATTTTATAACGAAACTTGATATGGCTAAAATACAAAGTATACAAGACGCTATTGAAGATGTTACAGCTGAACGTAATTTTAGCCAGCAAAATGTTGACGATATAGTTAAGGATATATCCTCGTTATTTTTAAAGACATCTAGTGAAACGTTTGGTTATACAAATGTTAAAAATAATCATACCAACAATACTATTAATACATCTTCTTGGTTTGGACCAAGGTGTAATAAAGCAAGAAAGAATTTTCACACGGCAAAATATCTTTATACACTAAGAAAAAATAACGAAACAAAAGAAAATCTAAAAAGAAATGCAAACATTTATAAAAGTACACTAAAGCAATTTTACAATAAACATAAAAGATCAAATATAAAGAAATTGCGTGAAGTAAAAAGTACAGATCCTAGAAAATATTGGAACATTTTAAATAAAAAATCAAATAAGAACAGCGAGGCGGACCTAACCGATCTCTATAATTTCCTTAAAAATGTAAATTTTGTAAATGACGATAACACTAATGATAATGGTGGAATGGAAAATAACCTAGCAAATGGAAATAACGAGGAGATAAATGTACCTATAACAGAAAATGAAATAGAATTCGCAATTAAAAACCTGAAAAATAACAAAGCTAGTGGCTATGATAAAATAGTAAATGAACAAATTAAAGCATCGTTTTCTTTAATGAAAATAATTTATGTTAAACTTTTTAATCTCATTTATGACACTGGTATTATTCCAGAACTATGGACCATTGGTATTATTAATCCCATATATAACAATAAAGGTGATATAACAAAACCCGAAAACTACCGACCAATAACCTTGTTAAGCTGTCTAGGAAAAGTTTTTACCTGTATCTTAAATAAAAGAATAACAGACTATGTTGAAAGAAATAATATACTTAATAATACACAGGCAGGATTCAGAAAAGGATTCTCAACAACAGAGCATTTATTCGTTTTACAGCACATTATCCAATATCTCAATAAGAACAGAAAAAAGTTGTTTTGCTCCTTTATTGATTTAAAACAAGCATTTGACACTGTGTGGAGAAATGGTTTATGGAAAAAATTAGTAAACGCAAATATAAATGGAAAATGTCTCCAGGTTATTAAAAATATGTATAGTAATATAAAGTCATGTGTCAAAGTAAATTCAAATTTTTCTAACTTTTCTCCGTGTAACATTGGCGTACGTCAAGGCGAACACTTATCTCCTTTGATGTTTTCATTATTTCTGAATGACTTGGAATCTTTCTTTCAACATAATAGAAATGTACAAGGAATAATAATGGAAAATGAAAGAAATACAAACGAACTTTTCAGTCTTTTAAAAATATTTATTCTGCTTTATGCGGATGATACAGTTATTATTGCTGAATCAGCAAGCGATCTACATTAAATACATACGAACAGTACTGTGAAAACTGGAAACTCAAAGTTAATACTTCCAAAACAAAAATAGTAGTATTTTCCAAAGGAAGACAGCCTGTCTATAATTTCACATTTAAAAATGAACCCATAGAGGCAGTAAACGAGTACAAATATCTTGGTATATATTTTAATAGAAGTGGATCCTTTTTAAACGGAAAAAAAACATATAGCAAATCAAGCTACCAGAGCAATGTATAGTCTTATCAAAAATGCAAATCGCCTTAACCTTCCAATAGATTTACAAATTGAGTTATTTAATAAAACAATTAAGCCACTTTTACTATACGGAGCAGAAATATGGGGATTTGGAAATTTAAATATATTAGAACGAGTACAATTACATTTTTTAAAACATATACTTAAGTTAAAAATATCAACCCCTAACTATTTTGTCTATGGAGAAACTGGATGTATGCCCTTGTCACTCGATATTGAAGCAAGAGTTATAGAATTCTGGTCGAAACTCTGTACACATGATGGAATAGTCCACAACTTATCTACACTTAAACAAACACTACTTTCCACAATTGGACTAGATGATGACACATTAAAAAAAAAAAATCCATGGATGTACAATGTTAAAACTATTCTGATAAAATGTGGCCTTGTAAATGTGTGGTTTGACAATATACAAACACATTTTAATTGGCTTAAACTGGCTGTGAAACAAAAATTAAAAGATATATTTCTTAATGAATGTGAATGGTATTCTAAAATTGATAACTCGAATAATAGTATGTTTTACAGAGTTTTTAAAAAGGCATTCGGTATCAAACCTACTTAGCGGAGTTAGGAAATCAACTTTTGTACTATTTTATCAAATTTAGAACTAGAAATCATCGACTACCAATAGAAACTGGAAATTACGCCTATAAATCAAAGATTTTGTAACATTTGTCAGGATAAAATTGGCGACGAATTCCATTATTTATTTGAATGTCCGCAATTTAACGACGAAAGGAACAGATTTTTGAAGCCTATATATTACCGTAGACCAAACATGTTTAAACTGGAAAATCTAATGTGTACTAAAAATAAGCCAGAATTCATTAAATTATGTAAGTTCGTAAAATGTATTATCCAAAAGGTTAGAATGTAGCGTTCTCCTTTGCTAAGACTGTTAATTTGTATTCAATTGTTTTCGGATATATTTTGATAAAATGTATTTTTCTCAGTATGTCTAATTGTATTGTAGCCTCGTTTGTATGTTTTGTCAATTGTGAAAACCTCATATTTGCATGTTTATACATGTATAGAGTGAAAATAAAAGAGATGTTCTGTTCTGTTCTGTTCTGTTCAATACGATTTAAACATTCGAATATTCGAACATTCATTGCCATCCCTAGTTTGTATACACGCTTTGTGTCAAAGTAATACGTCCATGATCAAATCTCCCGCCTTTTCGACTGTGTTTTACACACGACTAGATGGCTACCTTGTACAGAACAGAACAAAACATCTATTTTATTTCACTCAATACATGTACAGAACATGCAAATATGAGGTATTTAAATAAACAAGACATACAAACGAGGCTACAAAACAAAAGCACAAAACAGAATATATCAATTGTCAAAGTGAATAAATATTTCCAATAGTAGTTTTAATTATAGACACAAATATCACAAATTTGGAAAAAGAGTATACCTGTTACATTCTTGTATGTAACATTATTATCATAATAAACTTACATAATTTCTGAAGTATTTTTGGTGCAAATTAATTTCTCCAATTTAAACATATTTGGGCGTCGAAAATACATCGGTTTAATATATTGTCTGCTTTCATTTGTAAATTGTTCACATTCAAACAAATAGTGAAATTCATCACCAATTATGTTTATACAAGAGTTACATGTTCTTTCATTTATTGGTGTTCTTGACCAGTTTCCTGTTTCTATTGGTAATCGATGGTTTCTTGTTCTAAATTTAATTAGGTTATACAGTGTGGGGTTTTGTAATTTTGATAAGTAAGGTTCAATTCCAAAAGATCTTTTAAACACTCGATAAAACGTACTATTACTACCATGGTGTACCAATTATTTAAATATAAATCATGTAGTTTTTGATTTACCGCTAGTTTTAACCATCTTGCATTCGGAAAGCTATGTTCAGTCCATACATTTATGAAACCACATTTTATTAGAATTGTTTTAACATTATATAGCCATGGAAATGTTACCGTAAGTAATTCTTCGGGGAAATTTTGTGATGTTTGTAACATATTTTTATATACTAGATGAGACAATTTCTTTGGTGTATCACCTTCGTCCGTAATACATAGTTTTGACCAGAACGAAATAATTTTTCCTCAATAGGTATCGATAGCGGCATACATCCAGTTTCGTCATAAATAAAATAATTTGGGGTGGACCGTTTTAATTTCAATATATGTTTTAAAAATTTAAGTTGAACCCTTTCTATTACATCTAATTTCCCAAATCCCCAAATTTCAGCTCCATATAATAGAATCGGTTTGATGGTTTTATTAAATAGGTCTATTTGTAGATCTATTGCTAGGTTAAGTCGATTTGACTTTCTTATTAGGCTATACATCGCCCTAGTTGCTTGATTTGAAATATATATTTTTTACAATTAAAGAAAGAGCCGCTTCTATTGAAGAAGATACCAAGGTATTTATACTCTTTTACGACTTCTATTGCTTCCGTTTTATATTTGAAATTATACATAGGTTGTCTACCTTTTGAAAACACGAATATTTTAGTCTTTGTGATATTAACCTTGAGCTTCCATTTATCACAGTATTGTTCGTAAGTATTTCTGGCATCTTGTAAATCACTTGCAGTTTCTGCCAGTATTACGGTATCGTCTGCATAAAGTAAAATGTATATTTTTAAAAGATTAAAGAGCTCGTTTGTGTTTTGTTCATTCTGTAATAATATTCCTTGCGCATTGCTATTCCTTTTAAAAAAATCTCTTATGTCATTTAAAAATAAAGAAAATAGCAAAGGTGACAAATTTCACCTTGACGAACTCCGATATTGCATGTGAACAAGTTCGAAAATTTTGAATTAGCTTTTACACAAGACTTTATTCCTTTATACATGTTTCTTATAACCCATAAGCCATTTCTCCAGATGGTATCGAACGCTTGTTTTAAATCGATAAATGAGCAAAATAATTTTTGTTCTGTTGTTGTTAAGATATTGAATGATATGTTGTAAAATAAATAAATTGTCTGCTGTTGACAATCCTTTTCTGAATCCCGCTTGTATGTTGTTTAAACTATCATTAGTTTCAACATAATCGGTTATTCTTTTATTCAAAATACTAGTGCCTAGACAACTTAACAATGTTATTGGTCGATAGTTTTCTGGTTTTGTTATGTCTCCTTTATTTTTATATATTGGGTTAATAATACCAACTGTCCACTGTTCTGGGATGATTCCGGTATCGAATATAAGATTTAACAGTTTAACGTATAATTATGTTTTTCATCAAATGTAAGATGCTTTTATTTGTTCATTTAGTATTTTATCGTAGCCACTAGCTTTGTTATTTGTATGTGATAGGGGGGTTATATCTCCATTAATTTCATTGTCTTGATGATGATGATTATTATTATCATTGTTATCACTATTATTATTATCGGTAAAGTTTACATTCTTGAAGAACTTATAAAGATCTGTTAAATCAGCTTCAGTTTTACTTTTAATTTTTCTTAATTTCCTTATATTTGAATGCTTATGTTTATTGTAAAACTGTTTCATAGTATTTTTATAAATAGTAGCAGTTCGTTTTAGGCTTTCTTTTGTTTCGTTATTCATTGTTAGTTTATAGAGATATTTTGCGGTGTGAACATTTTTCCTTGCCTTTTTACGCTTTGGACGGGGGTGTTTTGGAACTGTTGGTTTATTAACATTGTTTATTTTGGTATAGCCAAAGGCTTCAGTAGACGTGTTTATAACTAGTGACGACATATCGTTAACGATTGCATTTACGTTCTGTTGGTTAAAATGTGTATCCACACTAACATTTTCTAGCATATCTTGTAAAGTTTGTATTTTATGACGATCTAGTTTATTAATACATTCATTCGCTGTATTTCTATCCCATACTTTAACTGACGGCTTCTCATCAGGCTGATAATCAATTGTCTTGCTTAACTTAAATTGCAGGTTAAGTTCAATTGGATTATGAACATCTGAAAATAATGGGCAGAAGTCTATTACCTGTATAGATAAAACATTATTAAAAAGATTCGATTTACAAAACAAAATAATCAACCGCACTTGTTCCTTTACATGTGACCTTACCAGGGATATCCATGGTATTTCTTCTGTTTAAAATATACAAGTAATTAAGTTTAAAAAAATCAACAGATTGGTTTCCATAATTATTGGAAATTCTATCGCTATTTAAACGTTGTCTGTTTACATTTCGAGACCTGTCAAATATACACATTTCGAGATTGTATTCTAAACAAAGTTCATCCAAATATTGGCTTTCGAAACATTCAGTGTCAAGTATTATGTAATCCTGTAAGCCTTGTGATATAGAGTTGAAATCTCCAAATAAGCAAATTGTATCAGATGTTCGTGAAAACGTGCGTAAGTCGTCCTGGATTTCTAGAAACGGGTCTTCTACAGACGATCGGAGTATTCCGGAGGAATATATATAATTCCACAGACTATATCGTTTTCTGTATAACACAAGGATTTTGATAATGTGAACCATAGAACTAGTTTGCTATCAGTTTCCTTTATGGTAATATACTTAGAAATATCCTTTCGAACAAGAAGAGCAAGTCCTCCACTTATACGACTGGTTATAGATTTTCTGTTTTTCATAAGCATGTCAAAACCTGGTACATGAATAAAATCTAAATCATCACATTTCGTTTCCTGCAAGCCTACAATACAATATTTATTTAAAAGGTCAATACAAGCTGGGCATTTCAATTTTGATTTTAACCCGCATACATTTAGAGAAAGAATATTGAATAATTCTGATTTATTAAATTCATCATGAGAATTTCTCTTTGGTTCAGGTAAAGATGCTCGCTCATTAAAGTTATTAATTATAAATAAAATTAATAATAATAATCATCCGTGGGATAAAAATTAAGACGACTGTCCAGCTATAAACTTATTCAGGTATTCAATATTGCTATAGTAATGGTACAGCAACGAATACATGCCGTTATAATAGCTAGTCATAGAAAATCCACATTGCAGAGAAAGACCATAGTTTTGACTGGAACGGAAACGGAAATATATATTCTATAGAATTCAAGTGCACTGTTCGAGTTTATGAAGGTCTGCCCGCCCGGATGCACTGTAAGTGAGCGTACACAGTATGCACACCTGTTGAGGATATGCTCAAGTGCACTGATCCCGTTATACACATTATATAGGCCTAACGCATCATACTAATTTAATGCAGTCAATAGTCAATAAGTGCATGCATTATAATAGTAATAGTATTCATTCAACCAATGTATCATTGAAAAATCACTTGTACAGTAGCGTAATGTCACAGAAGGATAACCACTAATCCGGTCAATACACAACTGGTTATACCTATGTGTCTGTGTCATTGATCACAATTTGAGGTACCCCCTGGGGGGTCACTGATATGCTCCATTCTGTGAATGTGCTGTCTATTAACCCAACCTTGATCGAGTGCATCAGGTTGGATAGCAGAATCACGGTCTATTAGAAGAACACCATTGTTTTCAACACATTGTGCGTTCGACTGAATTACATCAGTATGTTGACGTTTCAAATAAATGTCACTATCAAGCGGCGAGCGTTCCTTGCGTTTCTGTGACGTTCTGTCAACGTCCAAGGGAGCTAGATGGCCGAATATGTTCGGCGTTTCGAAGATTAAAGTTCTGCCGTTTTATGGTCTCTGTGGACTTGTTTGTCTGGCGGGGTGTGGGCCATATTGTGTGGGTCGACTGTCTCTCCTGTCCTCATCATGATACGCTGGGGGATGCATGGAACGGGTGTAACATTTACGGCCTTCTCTATTGGTGTACTCTCCATTATTGATATTGTATTGCTTGTGGTTTATGTACAGTCTGTCTCTGACAAGCGACACTCTCTCTCCTTGGTCAGAAAGGTGACGGACTATTGGGTAGAGTTGTTTCCTGCGTTCCTCGACTTCACGTGAAAAGTGCGCATATATTTTAACACCCTGTTTCAAAGCATGTAGAGAGATTCCTGCTTTACGCACTGTGTTTCTATCACTTCGTTTCTCGAATCGAGCTATAATTGGACGTGGTCTGTTAGATTCTTTGGCTTTTATCGGATTACCAACACGGTATACTCTTTCAAAGCTAAAATTAAATTAATCGGCGACACTGGAGATTCTTGCCTAATAGCGTCATTATCAATCAGTTTTATGGTCAAAGTATCTATAAGAGTTGACTGAACATCCTCTCTCTGAGCAACATCGTTCTCGTTAGTACGGGCCTCCTCGTTTACTCCGAATATAGTAAGATCATTCTCCATGATCCCTGATTGTAGATCTAGACAACGTGTATTTAATTCGGAATATTGTGCAAACAGTGTTTTGGTTTGTGAATTGATACTGGCGTATTGGGTTTTCAAAAGGTCAATATCAGCATATATGTGCTCCTTTTCACGAGTTAATTGGTCGTATTGTGCACTGTTAAATTGACAGGATTTTTCAATTTCAAACACTTTGTGTGTCAACGTGTGATTAGTCTCTGGGATATTGGACATCTGGATTTTAAGGTAAGCCATATCCTGTTCCATTGGGGCAATTTTCGAGACACTCGTTTCAATTGTTTTAAGCCTTGTGTTCATTTCCTGGACATATTTTAGCATACTATTATATTGGCCTTGAGTTGGGTAATCAGTGAACGAAGGTGGAAATATCCTGCCTGTGGACCCATGTAGGGCGGACTGATCGGTACCTGATTTGTGTCCATATGTTTGTCACTTGGTTGATCTTTTTTCTTAGCACCATTATTTCCTTTGTTTGGATTATTCTCTTTTACGTTTGCCATCATATCATAGAGTTTATCAGCTAAACAACTGGATTCTTACTTGACTATCAAAAAGTATGTATATCCATCATTGTTTGGTCTAGGATATAGTTGGCACAGATATACAATTATAAATAGATCATTTATATATATCTATCTTCCTTTTATGTCAAACCCCTCGCGGGGACGTAGTCATGTAATTTATATATATACTTATATTCATATATACAACAATTTACTACATGCCCGAAAACAATACATGCATAATAAAGGGTATACTTTGGCTAGATATAGGTTTTATATTTGAACTTATAATCGTATTATATAGCATATATAACACTCCACCTCTTGTTCGAAACCGGGCATCAACTATATAGGATATGGTCGGCACATGTATGCACCTTTAGATAGATATCTGCCCCAATATTTGTATTTATACTTATATTCATATATAAGTTACAGCAGTTTACTACATGTCCGAAGTCAGGGCATAAGCAATATAGGGTATAGATTTGCTCAGATATAGGTATTGTATTAGAACTTCAAGGCATCGACAGTACGATGTTTGAGTGCATGACACGATTATACACGTGTACATAACCACAGGTCTCTTCCAGATATAAACAAGATACTCCACTACAGAGGATATCCGGCACTAGGCCATTTTGGTACACTTAAAGTAGCTTTTGCCCTGCATGCTAGCAGGTGAAACACCACTTTCGGCACTAAACTAATTGGTGGGACTAACCAGTTATTATTGCCGTACCAACTAACAGTAAAGGCATCTATTGTCTCACATTCGAAATAGCATCGTTTTGAATTATATCTAAACACTTTATTGTTTCTATGACTTTCAAACCTGTCAATATCATGTGGACACTGTCTATAAACTGGAAATATTCCCACGAGGCTTCCCAATTGTCCGTGTCGTACATTTTGCTAATATTGTCGGCTACCTGACTTTGCGATCGAGGTACCCAATCAATATTTAGATTAATATTCTCCCTCAGACACATTTCAAAGATGTTGAGAGATAAGTTATGCAACTCTAGCTTACTACCCCGACTTTCACTATGTGAACACAGGATTGTGAATGTGAATACCATTTCACCGATGTATTCCTCAATAAGCAGCCATAAGCTCTTAATGCTAAATACACTGCTTTCAACTCTCTAAATTTCCAACTTGTCTTGCTGTCTTCTATGTTCCAACTACACTGTTTTAAAGTGTACTACATATGCGCCTGCTGCTGTGCGACTTGCATCAGAACAAACTATAGTATATATAGGGTTATATGAAGATAACTTTCTCTTATTCAAACACTCAATATTTTCTATCCAAAAATCTAACTCCGATAAGCATTTATTTTCCTTATCTATATAGTACGGGAAGTCCCAGGACACTACTGTCTATTTCTGTATACAGAAATCTGGTCATAAATCTAGGATGTTTCTGGTATCATACAGATAATTTTCCTTGTATATTGGGACAAGCGCCTCGCAGATACACGATCTCTATTCAGTTTAATTTGATTTGCAATTTCCAACAACTCTTTAATACGCCTTTCCGGAATAGAGATACACAATTCTATACAATTCCATACCAATCCTATCCACTCTAAACACTGTACCGGATGCCATATAGATTTCTCTATGTTAATAACAATCTTGCTTTTATTGGACTGTCTTTAACAAAGTCTGAATCTCTCATAGAATATTGTAGATTAGTATTGGTTCCAAAACCATCATCTAGAAACATAATAATAAGGATGCTTCGATAACGCCAACATTTTACTAGTTCCCTTAAAACGTCCCTGAAGCAAAAGGGGGCGTAGCTCAGTCCGAAGGGTAAAACAGTAAAGCAGTAGTATTTCCCCTTTAATGAAAATCGTATGAAGGTCTGATGTTTATGATATAAAATATCTACATGGTGATAATATAACTTTATGCAAGTTTAAAATAAAACAAATTTAAACTTGATTTATTCTACAACGATTGCGAAGCAAGTTTTAACAAGTTATATTAATCACTCTCGTTGGCGTGGATCTTCTTCCTCTTCTTCTTGTTCGCGAATTACATGGACAAGCCGGCAGCAAACACGAAATGGGCCGTCCTCCTCAGATCCTCCCGGCAGCCATGTAACTTCGTCTGGAGAGAAGTATCTGTTGCCCAGGTTGTTTTCCTCAGCCCATGAAGATTGGGACACTCCTGGAGGATGTGTTCTGCAGTCTGGTCCCCTATTTTGCAGCTGCAGGCAGTTGATGGAGCTAGTCCAAGCTTCTGACACATATGGAAGTTCAGGCGGTTATGTCCTGTTCTAAGCCGGAATATCGTGACTTGCTCCTGTCTGGTGAGAAGGTAGTAGTAATCCTTCTCGACTGTTGGCTTTGATGAAGATTTGATTATGGTGCGTTTCTCCTTGTAAGTCAAATCTTTGTCTGGTTGCCTCTCGGTAGAACCTTGCTTGGCAAGCTGGTCAGCGGCTTCATTGCCAGGAATGCCTATGTGTGCAGGTACCCACTGGAGGACAGTTCTTTTAGTTACGCTGACTGTTCGAAGGGCTTCCATCAGGTGGGGTTCTTTGTTGTTAGACAGGGAATCCAGAACTGAGAGCGCATCAGTCAGGAAGACAACCTGGGCACACTCCACGGTGTTGTGTACTAGAGATGCTGCTGTTTCAAGGGCCTGTACTTCTGCCCCATAGTTGCTGCAGTGTACTCCAGTAGGTAGAGCAACTGACTGTGTGTGTCCATCTGGGTGTCGGACATACACGCCTGCTCCTCCGGTTGCTACTGCTCTTGTGGCTGAACCATCTGTGTAGACTTGTAGCCATGCTTCTCCAGGATAACTCTTGTCGATGTGTGCTAGTGTGAGGGCACGTTTGACGTCATCATGTTGTCTATCTCTGGATGTCATGTATGGAATTGTACTGCAGATGGTAACCTTGGATTCATCGCTAGTCAACCATGGCTTGGATAGAAATGGCGTTGGAGGCAATGTCTTGGCTGGGAGATGGCTGGTGTGCTTTCGAGCAAGATTCTTGGACTGGTGGATGAAACTGCTTCGCTTTAGACGATTCTTCGTTAGTGCCTCAACTCTCTGCTTCATCGGTTGTTCTTCCTGACATCGAAACTTCTCTGTCTGTAGAAGAATTCTTGTGTCGCGACGTTCTTGCAGGGGCTGGATGGAAGTAATTTTCTCCATGGCCTTGATTGGAGTGCTCTTCATTGCACCTGTGATCAGCCTGAGAGCCTTGTTCTGAACCTTGTCGAGTGTCTGTTGGTTGGTCTTGGCTGATGATGTCCAGGCGGTTGATCCATATTCCAGGTGAGGCCTGACCACACCTTGGTATATAGTCTTCAGGATGTGATCATTGGCACCCCATGTGGTGCCAGCAAGCTTCCGAAGGATTGCAAGCTTGCGCTTGGCTTTGGCCTCTGCTTTCTGGATATGTGGCTTCCATGTCTGCCGTCTGTCAAATGTCACCCCCAAGTATGTGGGCTCGTTGTCCGTCTTCAAGGCAGTTCCACCGACTTTGATGGTTCCAGCTTTCTGTTTGGTGGAAAGTGTGAAGAGTGTGGTTGACGACTTCTCCTTATTAATAGAGATGCACCAGTCTTCTGCCCATGCTGTGAACTTGTCTGCGGCCATCTGCATTCTGTATGTGGCAGTCGTTGCATGTTCTTCAACACACCACATGACCAAGTCGTCAGCATAGAGTGCTGCTTTGATACCTTTTGGGAGCTCTGCAAGCAAGTCATCGATGAAGATGAGGAACAGCGTAGGCGAGATCACTCCTCCTTGAGGAACACTGTGTCGGATGAGGAATTTCTTGCTCTTCTGGTTGTCAACAAATACTCTGGCTCTGCGATTGTGTAGGAAGGATTTGGTCCATCGGAGCATCTTATCGGCAATTCCGCATCGTTGCATCTTGACCAGCAGCCCATCAGTCCAGACTTTGTCAAAAGCCTTCTGGAGGTCTATCCAGGTTGCAAAAACTACCTTCTGGCCTTGGAATGCATCCTCAACTTCCTGAGCGAGGTATGTTGCCTGGTCCTCTGTGCATCTGAACTGTCGGAATCCTGCTTGTTCCTTGGATAGGAGGTTTTCTGTCTCAAGGTACCACATGAGTCTCTTGTTAACTATCATCTCCATTGTCTTGACAACACAGCTAGTGAGACTAATTGGGCGATAGCTGGAAGCTTTCTATCCTTGCCGTTCTTGTAGATTGGGATAACGTTGGCTTCCTTCCAGATCTGCGGAACTATGCCTTCTTCCCAGCTAAGATTGAAGATGTCAAGAAGTTTCAGCATGGCTGAGCATCCACGATGAGTTAGCATCTCATTGGAGATTCCATCTGGTCCAGGTGACTTCCTCTGTTTCAATTGTCTGAGCGCTGTGTACAGTTCCTGGTATGTAAGTGGAAGTTTCATGGAGTCTTGTTCCGTATGCCTTTTACTTCTATACTTCTGTTCTTTCCGTGCCTCTCTTTGCTGTTGGCGTGTGACTTTGATGTTGCCCTCTTTCTGGTAGGCTTTGGCGAGACAGTCTGCAGTCTCTTTGCCGGTCAACAGTTTCCCATCCTCATCCAAAGTGATTTTCTGTCTGCTATTTTCTTCATCATTTAGCTGTTTCGTGAGCCTCCACAACTTCCTCCCGTCCTTCTCAAGGTTCAGGGCAGCAGTTTTCTCCCTCCAACTTCGTCGTGTAGCTTCCAGTTTAGATTTTTGAAACTGTGCCTTTGCTTTCTGAAGTTTTTCATGGTTTTCTTGTGATGGCTGTTCTTCTGCCCTGTTCCTTGCTTCAGTGAGTTCATCTTGGAGGGTCTGCAACTGATTGATCCAGTAGGGCTTGTGTTCTCTTCTCGCACCTCTAGGGATGGTTTCATGGCAGCTTTGAGTATGCAGCTGTTGAACTTTTTCACCACGTTGTTAACATCTCTTCCTTGTACCTGTATGCCTCGAGTAAGAGAATTGGACCGAATAGCAAAGAGACTCCACTTGGCTTTCTTGTAGTAGGGTAGGGATGGTCTGTCTGTATCACTTCACTGCTGAGTGTGAGGAACACTGGTTTGTGATCGCCAACGTTGGCGTGGATGAAAGAGTATATGTGGTCATTCATGTGGAAGAAAACCGGAGTACTCGGAGAAAATTTAAAGTTTAAAACAAAATGAACCATGTTTGAAATAATCTAAACCCACTTTCCAATCTTCGAAGGATATTTTCTCTTACTTTATTTACTATTCTAAGATCCAAAATCAGCCTCTTTTCCCCTACTTTGTTGATAGAAACACTTAAAGGGCTAACAATTCTAACGGCTTAAAAGGTGTTTCCACGATACATTTATTATTTAAAAGGTTACAGCTTGTTCCACAAATAAGGCATTATCTCGTGCAGATTTGTTAGGAAGGCTCTGGGTATTCTAAAAAAGGAATTTTATAGCTAATTTTAGTATCTCTAATATATCCCTATTTGCACCTATTTTTGTCCAAAAATTGATGCATTTCTTAAGACGGCCTTTAAAATTTACCGAGTCTAAGCATGTCTCTAAGATTACGTCCTTCTACTTCAAAAATGCTTGTATAGTCAAACTAGTCAGTGAAATACTTATCATTGATTTTTCTTGTCTCATGTGATGGTACTGTCTGCCCCATGTGGTTTCTGTACTGCCATGGTTTACTAGGCCATGTTGGGCAGTTGTGCCGGAAGTGACCTTGTTGTCCGCATGCTTGTAGTCTGTCGTCTGCCCCGAAAAAGCTGGTTTGTATCCATTGCCAGTGGAGTTGATGGTCCCTCGTCACGATGTGTAGTGGGTGAAAAAGAATAAGGTTTATTAGCATGACTACTAACATACGTCTACCGAGTAGTTGTGGACTTATGCTTTTTATCGGCTCTAGTCTCGGCCTGCCTAGCCGAATCTCACCCTCGCTATCACTACACAACCCTGGGTTCTCATATTCACGCACCGCTGTCCAGCCCCCATGGGAACCATCAACTATCTGTAATAACTTGTGTCTATGCTTAGCTTCTTAATCACACGCTCTACTGTCCTACTAGCGCTACTGTCTATGCTACACTTAATCACACCCTCTACTGTTCTATTAGCGCTACTGTCTAAGATACACTTAATCGCACCCTCTACTGTCCTACTAGCGCTACACACTATGCTACATTTAATCACACCATCTACTGTCCTACTAGCGCTACACACTATGCACACTTAATCACACCCTATACTGTCCTACTAGCGCTACTCTCATTGCTACACTTAATCACACCCTCTACTGTCCTACTAGCGCTACTGTCTATGCTACACTTAATCTCACCCTCTACTGTTCTACTAGCACTACTATCTATGCTACACTTCATCACATCCTATACTGTCCAACTAGCGCTACTGTCTGTGCTACACTTAATCACACATTATATTGTCCTACCAGCGCTACTCTCTATGCTACAATTAATCACACCCTATACTGTCCTACTAGCGCTACTGTCTATGCTACATTTAAACACACCCTCTACTGTCCTACTAGCGCTACTCTCTATGCTACACTTAATCACACCGTCTACTGTCCTACTAGCACTACTGTTTATGCACACTTAATCACACCGTCTACAGTCCTACTAGCGCAACTCTCTATGCTACACTTAATCACACCGTTTACTGTCTTACTACCGCTACTGTATATGCTAAACGTAATCACACCATCTACTGTCCTACTAGCGCTATTGTATATGCTACACTTAATCACATCCTCTACTGTCCTACTAACGCAACTCTCTATGCTACACTTAATCACACCCTCTACTGTCCTACTAGCGCTACTCTCTATGCTACACTTAATCACACCCTCTACTGTCCTACTAGAGCTACTGTCTATGCTACACTTAATCACACCCTCTACTGTCCTACTAGC
Source organism: Archivesica marissinica (assembly GCA_014843695.1). Taxonomy (NCBI): domain Eukaryota; kingdom Metazoa; phylum Mollusca; class Bivalvia; order Venerida; family Vesicomyidae; genus Archivesica; species Archivesica marissinica. The sequence continues at coordinate 8,353,146 of CM026398.1, read as the reverse complement.
ACTACTGTCTATGCACACTTAATCACACCTTCTACTGTCCTACTAGCGCTACTCTCTATGCTACACTTAATCACACACTCTACTGTCCTACTAGCGCTACTGTCTATGCTACACTTAATCACACCCTCTACTGTCCTACTAGCGCTACTGTCTATGTTACACTTAATCACACCGTCTACTGTCCTACTAACGCAACTCTCTATGCTGCACTTAATCACACTCTCTACTGTCCCACTAGCGCTACTGTATATGCTACACATAATCACACCCTATACGGTCCTACTAGCCCTACTTTTTATGCTACACTTAATCACACCCTATACTGTCCTACTAGCCCTACTTTTTATGCTACACATAATCACACCCTCTACTGTCCTACTAGCCGTACTTTTTATGCTACACTTAATCACACCCTATACTGTCCTACTAGCGCTACTGTCTATGCTACACGTAATCACACCCTCTACTGTCCTACTAGCGCTACTGTCTATGCTACACTTAATCACACCGTCTACTGTCCTACTAATGCAACTCTCTATGCTGCACTTAATCACACCCTCTACTGTCCCACTAGCGCTACTGTATATGCTACACTTAATCACACCCTATGCTGTCCTACTAGCGCTACTCTTTATGCTACACTTAATCACACCCTCAATTGTCCTACTAGCTCTACTCGCTATGCTACACTTAATCACACCTTCTAATGTCCTACTAGCGCTACTGTCTATGCTACACTTAATCACACCATCTTCTGTCCTACTAGCACTAATGTCTATGCTACACTTAATCACACCATCTACTGTCCTACTAGCACTACTGTCTATGCACACTTAATCACACCCTCTACTGTTCTACTAGCGCTATTTTCTATGCTACACTTAATCACACCGTCTACTGTCCTACTAGCGCTACTCTCTATGCTACACTTAATCACACCGTCTACTGTCCTACTAGCACTACTGTCTATGCACACTTAATCACACCGTCTACTGTCCTACTAGCGCTACTCTCTATGCTACACTTAATCACACCGTTTACTGTCTTACTACCGCTACTGTATATGCTAAGCGTAATCACACCGTCTACTGTCCTACTAGCGCTATTGTATATGCTACACTTAATCACATCCTCTACTGTCCTACTAACGCAACTCTCTATGCTACACTTAATCACACCCTCTACTGTCCTACTAGCGCTACTCTCTATGCTACACTTAATCACACCCTCTACTGTCCTACTAGAGCTACTGTCTATGCTACACTTAATCACACCCTCTACTGTCCTACTAGCACTACTGTCTATGCACACTTAATCAAACCTTCTACTGTCCTACTAGCGCTACTCTCTATGCTACACTTAATCACACACTCTACTGTCCTACTAGCGCTACTGTCTATGCTACACTTAATCACACCCTCTACTGTCCTACTAGCGCTACTGTCTATGCTACACTTAATCACACCGTCTACTGTCCTACTAACGCAACTCTCTATGCTGCACTTAATCACACCGTCTACTGTCCTACTAACGCAACTCTCTATGCTGCACTTAATCACACTCTCTACTGTCCCACTAGCGCTACTGTATATGCTACACATAATCACACCCTATACGGTCCTACTAGCCCTACTTTTTATGCTACACTTAATCACACCCTATACTGTCCTACTAGCCCTACTTTTTATGCTACACATAATCACACCCTCTACTGTCCTACTAGCCGTACTTTGTATGCTACATTTAATCACACCCTATACTGTCCTACTAGCGCTACTGTCTATGCTACACGTAATCACACCCTCTACTGTCCTACTAGCGCTACTGTCTATGATACACTTAATCACACCGTCTACTGTCCTACTAATGCAACTCTCTATGCTGCACTTAATTACACCCTCTACTGTCCCACTAGCGCTATTGTATATGCTACACTTAATCACACCCTATGCTGTCCTACTAGCGCTACTCTTTATGCTACACTTAATCACACCCTCAATTGTCCTACTAGCTCTACTCTCTATGCTACACTTAATCACACCTTCTAATGTCCTACTAGCGCTACTGTCTATGCTACACTTAACCACACCATCTTCTGTCCTACTAGCACTAATGTCTATGCTACACTTAATCACACCATCTACTGTCCTACTAGCACTACTGTCTATGCACACTTAATCACACCCTCTACTGTCCTACTAGCGCTACTTTCTATGCTACACTTAATCACACCCTCTACAATTCTACTAGTGCTACTGTCTATGCTACACTTAATCACACCCTCTACTGTCCTACTAGCGCTACTGTCATTGCTACACTTAATCACACCTTCTACCGCCCTACTAGCGCTACTGTCTATGCTACAATTAATCACACCCTCTACTGTCCTACTAGCGATACTGTCTATGCTACACATAATCACACCATCTACTGTCCTACTAGCCCTACTGTCTATGCTACACTTAATCACACCATCTACTGTCCTACTAGCACTACTGTCTATGCACACTTAATCACACCCTCTACTGTTCTACTAGCGCTATTTTCTATGCTACACTTAATCACACCGTCTACTGTCCTACTAGCACTACTGTCTATGCACACTTAATCACACCGTCTACTGTCCTACTAGCGCTACTCTCTATGCTACACTTAATCACACCGTTTACTGTCTTACTACCGCTACTGTATATGCTAAGCGTAATCACACCGTCTACTGTCCTACTAGCGCTATTGTATATGCTACACTTAATCACATCCTCTACTGTCCTACTAACGCAACTCTCTATGCTACACTTAATCACACCCTCTACTGTCCTACTAGCGCTACTCTCTATGCTACACTTAATCACACCCTCTACTGTCCTACTAGAGCTACTGTCTATGCTACACTTAATCACACCCTCTACTGTCCTACTAGCACTACTGTCTATGCACACTTAATCAAACCTTCTACTGTCCTACTAGCGCTACTCTCTATGCTACACTTAATCACACACTCTACTGTCCTACTAGCGCTACTGTCTATGCTACACTTAATCACACCCTCTACTGTCCTACTAGCGCTACTGTCTATGCTACACTTAATCACACCGTCTACTGTCCTACTAACGCAACTCTCTATGCTGCACTTAATCACACTCTCTACTGTCCCACTAGCGCTACTGTATATGCTACACATAATCACACCCTATACGGTCCTACTAGCCCTACTTTTTATGCTACACTTAATCACACCCTATACTGTCCTACTAGCCCTACTTTTTATGCTACACATAATCACACCCTCTACTGTCCTACTAGCCGTACTTTTTATGCTACACTTAATCACACCCTATACTGTCCTACTAGCGCTACTGTCTATGCTACACGTAATCACACCTTCTACTGTCCTACTAGCGCTACTGTCTATGATACACTTAATCACACCGTCTACTGTCCTACTAATGCAACTCTCTATGCTGCACTTAATTACACCCTCTACTGTCCCACTAGCGCTATTGTATATGCTACACTTAATCACACCCTATGCTGTCCTACTAGCGCTACTCTTTATGCTACACTTAATCACACCCTCAATTGTCCTACTAGCTCTACTCTCTATGCTACACTTAATCACACCTTCTAATGTCCTACTAGCGTTACTGTCTATGCTACACTTAATCACACCATCTACTGTCCTACTAGCACTACTGTCTATGCACACTTAATCACACCCTCTACTGTCCTACTAGCGCTACTTTCTATGCTACACTTAATCACACCCTCTACAATTCTACAAGTGCTACTGTCTATGCTACATTTAATCACACCCTCTACTGTCCTACTAGCGCTACTGTCATTGCTACACTTAATCACACCTTCTACCGCCCTACTAGCGCTACTGTCTATGCTACAATTAATCACACCCTCTACTGTCCTACTAGCGATACTGTCTATGCTACACATAATCACACCATCTACTGTCCTACTAGCCCTACTGTCTATGCTACACTTAATCACACCCTATACTGTCCTACTAGCGCTACACACCATGCTACACTTAATCACACACTATTATGTCCTACTAGTACTACTGTCTATGCTACACTTAATCACACCATCTACTGTTCTACTAGCGCTACTGTATATGCTAAACGTAATCACACCGTCTACTGTCCTACTAGCACTACTGTCTATGCTACACTTAATCACACCCTCTACTGTCCTACTAGCACTACTGTATATGCACACTTAATCAAACCTTCTACTGTCCTACTAGCGCTACTCTCTATGCTACACTTAATCACACACTCTACTGTCCTACTAGCGCTACTGTCTATGCTACACTTAATCACACCCTCTACTGTCCTACTAGCGCTACTGTCTATGCTACACTTAATCACACCGTCTACTGTCCTACTAACGCAACTCTCTATGCTGCACTTAATCACACTCTCTACTGTCCCACTAGCGCTACTGTATATGCTACACATAATCACACCCTATACGGTCCTACTAGCCCTACTTTTTATGCTACACTTAATCACACCCTATACTGTCCTACTAGCCCTACTTTTTATGCTACACATAATCACACCCTCTACTGTCCTACTAGCCGTACTTTTTATGCTACACTTAATCACACCCTATACTGTCCTACTAGCGCTACTGTCTATGCTACACGTAATCACACCCTCTACTGTCCTACTAGCGCTACTGTCTATGATACACTTAATCACACCGTCTACTGTCCTACTAATGCAACTCTCTATGCTGCACTTAATTACACCCTCTACTGTCCCACTAGCGCTATTGTATATGCTACACTTAATCACACCCTATGCTGTCCTACTAGCGCTACTCTTTATGCTACACTTAATCACACCCTCAATTGTCCTACTAGCTCTACTCTCTATGCTACACTTAATCACACCTTCTAATGTCCTACTAGCGCTACTGTCTATGCTACACTTAACCACACCATCTTCTGTCCTACTAGCACTAATGTCTATGCTACACTTAATCACACCATCTACTGTCCTACTAGCACTACTGTCTATGCACACTTAATCACACCCTCTACTGTCCTACTAGCGCTACTTTCTATGCTACACTTAATCACACCCTCTACAATTCTACTAGTGCTACTGTCTATGCTACACTTAATCACACCCTCTACTGTCCTACTAGCGCTACTGTCATTGCTACACTTAATCACACCTTCTACCGCCCTACTAGCGCTACTGTCTATGCTACAATTAATCACACCCTCTATTGTCCTACTAGCGATACTGTCTATGCTACACATAATCACACCATCTACTGTCCTACTAGCCCTACTGTCTATGCTACACTTAATCACACCATCTACTGTCCTACTAGCACTACTGTCTATGCACACTTAATCACACCCTCTACTGTTCTACTAGCGCTATTTTCTATGCTACACTTAATCACACCGTCTACTGTCCTACTAGCGCTACTCTCTATGCTACACTTAATCACACCGTCTACTGTCCTACTAGCACTACTGTCTATGCACACTTAATCACACCGTCTACTGTCCTACTAGCGCTACTCTCTATGCTACACTTAATCACACCGTTTACTGTCTTACTACCGTTACTGTATATGCTAAGCGTAATCACACCGTCTACTGTCCTACTAGCGCTATTGTATATGCTACACTTAATCACATCCTCTACTGTCCTACTAACGCAACTCTCTATGCTACACTTAATCACACCCTCTACTGTCCTACTAGCGCTACTCTCTATGCTACACTTAATCACACCCTCTACTGTCCTACTAGAGCTACTGTCTATGCTACACTTAATCACACCCTCTACTGTCCTACTAGCACTACTGTCTATGCACACTTAATCAAACCTTCTACTGTCCTACTAGCGCTACTCTCTATGCTACACTTAATCACACACTCTACTGTCCTACTAGCGCTACTGTCTATGCTACACTTAATCACACCCTCTACTGTCCTACTAGCGCTACTGTCTATGCTACACTTAATCACACCGTCTACTGTCCTACTAACGCAACTCTCTATGCTGCACTTAATCACACTCTCTACTGTCCCACTAGCGCTAGTGTATATGCTACACATAATCACACCCTATACGGTCCTACTAGCCCTACTTTTTATGCTACACTTAATCACACCCTATACTGTCCTACTAGCCCTACTTTTTATGCTACACATAATCACACCCTCTACTGTCCTACTAGCCGTACTTTTTATGCTACACTTAATCACACCCTATACTGTCCTACTAGCGCTACTGTCTATGCTACACGTAATCACACCTTCTACTGTCCTACTAGCGCTACTGTCTATGATACACTTAATCACACCGTCTACTGTCCTACTAATGCAACTCTCTATGCTGCACTTAATTACACCCTCTACTGTCCCACTAGCGCTATTGTATATGCTACACTTAATCACACCCTATGCTGTCCTACTAGCGCTACTCTTTATGCTACACTTAATCACACCCTCAACTGTCCTACTAGCTCTACTCTCTATGCTACACTTAATCACACCTTCTACTGTCCTACTAGCGCTACTGTCTATGCTACACTTAATCACACCATCTACTGTCCTACTAGCACTACTGTCTATGCACACTTAATCACACCCTCTACTGTCCTACTAGCGCTACTTTCTATGCTACACTTAATCACACCCTCTACAATTCTACTAGTGCTACTGTCTATGCTACACTTAATCACACCCTCTACTGTCCTACTAGCGCTACTGTCATTGCTACACTTAATCACACCTTCTACCGCCCTACTAGCGCTACTGTCTATGCTACAATTAATCACACCCTCTACTGTCCTACTAGCGATACTGTCTATGCTACACATAATCACACCATCTACTGTCCTACTAGCCCTACTGTCTATGCTACACTTAATCACACCCTATACTGTCCTACTAGCGCTACACACCATGCTACACTTAATCACACACTATTATGTCCTACTAGTACTACTGTCTATGCTACACTTAATCACACCATCTACTGTTCTACTAGCGCTACTGTATATGCTAAACGTAATCACACCGTCTACTGTCCTACTAGCACTACTGTCTATGCTACACTTAATCACACCCTCTACTGTCCTACTAGCACTACTGTCTATGCACACTTAATCAAACCTTCTACTGTCCTACTAGCGCTACTCTCTATGCTACACTTAATCACACACTCTACTGTCCTACTAGCGCTACTGTCTATGCTACACTTAATCACACCCTATACTGTCCTACTAGCGCTACTGTCTATGCTACACTTAATCACACCGTCTACTGTCCTACTAACGCAACTCTCTATGCTGCACTTAATCACACTCTCTACTGTCCCACTAGCGCTACTGTATATGCTACACATAATCACACCCTATACGGTCCTACTAGCCCTACTTTTTATGCTACACATAATCACACCCTCTACTGTCCTACTAGCCGTACTTTTTATGCTACACTTAATCACACCCTATACTGTCCTACTAGCGCTACTGTCTATGCTACACGTAATCACACCCTCTACTGTCCTACTAGCGCTACTGTCTATGATACACTTAATCACACCGTCTACTGTCCTACTAATGCAACTCTCTATGCTGCACTTAATTACACCCTCTACTGTCCCACTAGCGCTATTGTATATGCTACACTTAATCACACCCTATGCTGTCCTACTAGCGCTACTCTTTATGCTACACTTAATCACACCCTCAATTGTCCTACTAGCTCTACTCTCTATGCTACACTTAATCACACCTTCTAATGTCCTACTAGCGCTACTGTCTATGCTACACTTAACCACACCATCTTCTGTCCTACTAGCACTAATGTCTATGCTACACTTAATCACACCATCTACTGTCCTACTAGCACTACTGTCTATGCACACTTAATCACACCCTCTACTGTCCTACTAGCGCTACTTTCTATGCTACACTTAATCACACCCTCTACAATTCTACTAGTGCTACTGTCTATGCTACACTTAATCACACCCTCTACTGTCCTACTAGCGCTACTGTCATTGCTACACTTAATCACACCTTCTACCGCCCTACTAGCGCTACTGTCTATGCTACAATTAATCACACCCTCTACTGTCCTACTAGCGATACTGTCTATGCTACACATAATCACACCATCTACTGTCCTACTAGCCCTACTGTCTGTGCTACACTTAATCACACCCTATACTGTCCTACTAGCGCTACACACCATGCTACACTTAATCACACACTATTATGTCCTACTAGTACTACTGTCTATGCTACACTTAATCACACCATCTACTGTTCTACTAGCGCTACTGTATATGCTAAACGTAATCACACCGTCTACTGTCCTACTAGCGCTACTGTCTATGCTACACTTAATCACACCCTCTACTGTCCTACTAGCACTACTGTCTATGCACACTTAATCACACCTTCTTCTGTCCTACTAGCGCTACTCTCTATGCTACACTTAATCACACCCTCTACTGTCCTACTAGCGCTACTGTCTATGCTACACTTAATCACACCCTCTACTGTCCTACTAGCGCTACTGTCTATGCTACACTTAATCACACCGTCTACTGTCCTACTAACGCAACTCTCTATGCTGCACTTAATCACACCCTCTACTGTCCCACTAGCGCTACTGTATATGCTACACTTAATCACACCCTATACTGTCATACTAGCCCTACTGTCTATGCTACACGTAATCACACCCTCTACTGTCCTACTAGCGCTACTGTCTATGCTACACTTAATCACACCGTCTACTGTCCTACTAATACAACTCTATATGCTGCACTTAATCACACCCTATACTGTCCCACTAGCGCTAATGTATATGCTACACTTAATCACACCCTATACTGTCCTACTAGCTCTACTCTCTATGCTACACTAAATCACACATTCTAATGTCCTACTAGCACTAATGTCTATGCTACACTTAATCACACCATCTACTGTCCTACTAGCACTACTGTCTATGCACACTTAATCACACCCTCTACTGTCCTACTAGCGCTACTTTCTATGCTACACTTAATCACACCCACTACTCTTCTACTAGCGCTACTGTCTATGCTACACTTAATCACACCCTCTATTGTCCTACTAATACAACTCTCTATGCTGCACTTAATCACACCCTCTACTGTCCCACTAGCGCTACTCTTTATGCTACAATTAATCACACCCACAACTGTCCAACTAGCTCTACTCTCTATGCTACACTTAATCACACCATCTAATGTCCTACTAGCGCTACTGTCTATGCTACACTTAATCACACCATCGTCTGTCCTACTAGCACTAATGTCTATGCTACACTTAATCACACCATCTACTGTCCTACTAGCACTACTGTCTATGCACACTTAATCACACCCTCTACTGTCCTACTAGCGCTACTTTCTATGCTATACTTAATCACACCCACTACTCTTCTACTAGCGCTACTGTCTATACTACACTTAATCACATCCTCTACTGTCCTACTAGCACTACTGTCTATGCACACTTAATCACACCTTCTACCGTCCTACTAGCGCTACTCTCTATGCTACACTTAATCACACCCTCTACTGTCCTACTAGCGCTACTGTCTATGCTACACTTAAGCACACCCTCTACTGTCCTACTAGCGCTACTGTATATGCTACACTTAATCACACCGTCTACTGTCCTACTAATACAACTCTCTATGCTGCACTTAATCACACCCTCTACTGTCCCACTAGCGCTACTGTATATGCTACACTTAATCACACCCTATACTGTCCTACTAGCGCTACTCTTTATGCTACACTCAATCACACCCTCAACTGTCCTACTAGCTCTACTCTCTATGCTACACTTAATCACACCTTATAATGTCCTACTAGCGCTACTGTCTATGCTACACTTAATCACACCATCTACTCTCCTACTAGCGCTACTGTTTATACTACACTTAATCACACCCTCTACTGTCCTACTAGCGCTACTGTCTATGCTACATTTAATCACACCCTCTACTGTCCTACTAGCGCTACTGCCTATGTTACATTTAATCACACCCTCTACTGTCCTACTAGCGCTACTGTCTATACTACACTTAATCACAACCTCTATTGTCCTACTAGCGCTACTGTCTATGCTACACTTAATCACACCCTATACTGTCCTACTAGCGCTACTGCCTATGCTACACTTAATCACACCCTCTACTGTCCTACCAGCGTTACACTCTATGCTACATTTAATCACACCCTCTACTGTCCTACTAGCACTACTGTCTATACTACACTTAATCACACCCTCTACTGTCCTAGCGTTGCTGTCTATGCTACATTTAATCACACCCTCTACTGTCCTACTAGCGCTACTGCCTATGCTACGCTTAATCACACCCTCTACTGTCCTACTAGCGTTACACTCTATGCTACATGTAATCACACCCTCTACTGTCCTACTAGCGCTACTCTCTATACTACACTTAATCACACCCTCTACTGTCCTACTATCACTACTGCCTATGCTACATTTAATCACACCCTCTACTGTCCTACTAGCGCTACTGTCTATACTACACTTAATCACACCCTCTACTGTCCTAGCGTTACTGTCTATGCTACATTTAATCACACCCTCTACTGTCCGTCTAGCGCTACTGCCTATGCTACGTTTAATCACACCCTCTACTGTCCTACTAGCGCTACTGTCTATACTACACTTAATCACACCCTCTACTGTCCTACTAGCGCTACTTTCTATGCTACACTTAATCACACCCACTACTCTTCTACTAGCGCTACTGTCTATGCTACACTTAATCACAACCTCTACTGTCCTACTAGCGCTACTGTCTATGCTACACTTAATCACACCATATACTGTCCTACTAGCGCTACTGCCTATGCTACACTTAATCACACCCTCTACTGTCCTACTAGCGCTTCTGTCTATACTACACTTAATCACACCCTCTACTGTCCTACTAGCGCTACTCTCTATACTACACTTAATCACACCCTCTACTGTCCTACTATCACTACTGCCTATGCTACATTTAATCACACCCTCTACTGTCCTACTAGCGCTACTGTCTATACTACACTTAATCACACCCTCTACTGTCCTAGCGTTACTGTCTATGCTACATTTAATCACACCCTCTACTGTCCTACTAGCGCTACTGCAATGTCGATGCGTACTTCTTGACTTCTGTTTCTCCAATGCACGGATTATTAGAAAGGGCGACAAAACGGGTTTAGTTGGGGTTAATAGTGGATTAGTTATTTGACCTCTCATATGTCATTCTCCCGAACTATCTCTCAGATATATTACATGACGTTACACCACAGTAGATAACACAATATACTGGACACACATGGGTAACTGTCATAGAAGAGGAAGGAACAGCTACCGTACATATACAGATAAGAGAGCATTGCTTGCAGTACAATAATAACACACAATATAACGTTTCTATATAACAGATAAATAAGGCCTGGGCTACATATATCATGCATATATTGTCCTATAGAGAATACATAGCTACTTATATAGCATATGATTATATTGTTTACTCTCATTTTGCACAATATGCAACATTTCCTGAAAACCTTTTATTTGTTTTGGGTGCTTAATGTCGCGCGAACTACTTCATCTAATGTTGCGACTATCCAGCAATCATTGGGTGTTTAATGTCGCGCGAACTACTTCAGTTATGTTGCGACTATCCAGCAATCAGTGGGTGTTTAATGTCGCACGAACTACTTCAGTTATGTTGCGACTATCCAGCAATCATTGGGTGTTTAATGTCGCACGAACTACTTCAGTTATGTTGCGACTATCCAGCAATCATTGGGTGTTTAATGTCGCACGAACTACTTCAGTTATGTTGCAACTATCCAGCAATCATTGGGTGTTTAATGTCGCACGAACTACTTCAGTTATGTTGCGACTATCCAGCAATCATTGGGTGTTTAATGTCGCACGAACTACTTCAGTTATATTGCGACTATCCAGCAATCATTGGGTGTTTAATGTCGCACGAACTACTTCAGTTATGTTGCGACTATCCAGCAATCATTGGGTGTTTAATGTCGCACGAACTACTTCAGTTATGTTGCGACTATCCAGCAATCATTCGGGGTTTAATGTCGCATGAACTACTTCAGTTATGTTGCGACTATCCAGCAATCATTGGGGTTTAATGTCGCATGAACTACTTCAGTTATGTTGCGACTATCCAACAATCATTCGGGGTTTAATGTCGCATGAACTACTTCAGTTATGTTGCGACTATCCAGCAATCATTCGGGGTTTAATATCGCATGAACTACTTCAGTTATGTTGCGACTATCCAGCAATTGGGGGTTTAATGTCGCACGAACTACTTCAGTTATGTTGCGACTATCCAGCACTCATTGGGTGTTTAATGTCGCACGAACTACTTCAGTTATGTTGCGACTATCCAGCACTCATTGGGTGTTTAATGTCGCACGAACTACTTCAGTTATGTTGCGACTATCCAGCACTCATTGTGTGTTTAATGTCGCACGAACTACTTCAGTTATGTTGCGACTATCAAGCAATCATTGGGTGTTTAATGTCGCACGAACTACTTCAGTTATGTTGCGACTATCAAGCAATCATTGGGTGTTTAATGTCGCACGAACTACTTCAGTTATGTTGCGACTATCCAGCAATCATTGGGTGTTTAATGTCGCGCGAACTACTTCAGGTATGTTGCGACTATCCAGCAATCATTGGGGGTTTAATGTCGCACGAACTACTTCAGTTATGTTGCGACTATCCAGCAATCATTGGGTGTTTAATGTCGCGCGAACTACCTCAGTTATGTTGCGACTATCCAGCAATCATTGGGTGTTTAATGTCGCGCGAACTACCTCAGGTATGTTGCGACTATCCAGCAATCATTGGGTGTTTAATGTCGCGCGAACTACCTCAGGTATGTTGCGACTATCCAGCAATCATTGGGTGTTTAATGTCGCGCGAACTACCTCAGTTATGTTGCGACTATCCAGCAATCATTGGGTGTTTAATGTCGCGCGAACTACCTCAGTTATGTTGCGACTATCCAGCAATCATTGGGTGTTTAATGTCGCGCGAACTACCTCAGGTATGTTGCGACTATCCAGCAATCATTGGGTGTTTAATGTCGCGCGAACTACCTCAGTTATGTTGCGACTATCCAGCAATCACTGGGTGTTTAATGTCGCGCGAACTACCTCAGTTATGTTGCGACTATCCAGCAATCATTGGGGGTTTAATGTCGCACGAACTACCTCAGTTATGTTGCGACTATCCAGCAATCATTGGAGGTTTAATGTCGCGCGAACTACCTCAGGTATGTTGCGACTATCCAGCAATCATTGGGTGTTTAATGTCGCGCGAACTACCTCAGGTATGTTGCGACTATCCAGCAATCATTGGAGGTTTAATGTCGCGCTAACTACCTCAGGTATGTTGCGACTATCCAGCAATCATTGGGGGTTTAATGTCGCACAAACTACTTCAGTTATGTTGCGACTATCCAGCAATCATTGGAGGTTTAATGTCGCGCGAACTACCTCAGGTATGTTGCGACTATCCAGCAATCATTGGAAGTTTAATGTCGCGCTAACTACCTCAGGTATGTTGCGACTATCCAGCAATCATTGGGGGTTTAATGTCGCACAAACTACTTCAGGTATGTTGCGACTATCCAGCAATCATTGGGTGTTTAATGTCGCACGAACTACTTCAGTTATGTTGCGACTATCCAGCAATCATTGGGTGTTTAATGTCGCGCGAACTACCTCAGTTATGTTGCGACTATCCAGCAATCATTGGAGGTTTAATGTCGCGCGAACTACCTCAGGTATGTTGCGACTATCCAGCAATCATTGGGTGTTTAATGTCGCGCGAACTACCTCAGTTATGTTGCGACTATCCAGCAATCATTGGGGGTTTAATGTCGCGCGAACTACTTCAGTTATGTTGCGACTATCAAGCAATCATTGGGTGTTTAATGTCGCACGAACTACTTCAGTTATGTTGCGACTATCAAGCAATCATTGGGTGTTTAATGTCGCACGAACTACTTCAGTTATGTTGCGACTATCCAGCAATCATTGGGTGTTTAATGTCGCGCGAACTACTTCAGGTATGTTGCGACTATCCAGCAATCATTGGGGGTTTAATGTCGCACGAACTACTTCAGTTATGTTGCGACTATCCAGCAATCATTGGGTGTTTAATGTCGCGCGAACTACCTCAGTTATGTTGCGACTATCCAGCAATCATTGGGTGTTTAATGTCGCGCGAACTACCTCAGGTATGTTGCGACTATCCAGCAATCATTGGGTGTTTAATGTCGCGCGAACTACCTCAGGTATGTTGCGACTATCCAGCAATCATTGGGTGTTTAATGTCGCGCGAACTACCTCAGTTATGTTGCGACTATCCAGCAATCATTGGGTGTTTAATGTCGCGCGAACTACCTCAGTTATGTTGCGACTATCCAGCAATCATTGGGTGTTTAATGTCGCGCGAACTACCTCAGGTATGTTGCGACTATCCAGCAATCATTGGGTGTTTAATGTCGCGCGAACTACCTCAGTTATGTTGCGACTATCCAGCAATCACTGGGTGTTTAATGTCGCGCGAACTACCTCAGTTATGTTGCGACTATCCAGCAATCATTGGGGGTTTAATGTCGCACGAACTACCTCAGTTATGTTGCGACTATCCAGCAATCATTGGAGGTTTAATGTCGCGCGAACTACCTCAGGTATGTTGCGACTATCCAGCAATCATTGGGTGTTTAATGTCGCGCGAACTACCTCAGGTATGTTGCGACTATCCAGCAATCATTGGAGGTTTAATGTCGCGCTAACTACCTCAGGTATGTTGCGACTATCCAGCAATCATTGGGGGTTTAATGTCGCACAAACTACTTCAGTTATGTTGCGACTATCCAGCAATCATTGGAGGTTTAATGTCGCGCGAACTACCTCAGGTATGTTGCGACTATCCAGCAATCATTGGAAGTTTAATGTCGCGCTAACTACCTCAGGTATGTTGCGACTATCCAGCAATCATTGGGGGTTTAATGTCGCACAAACTACTTCAGGTATGTTGCGACTATCCAGCAATCATTGGGTGTTTAATGTCGCACGAACTACTTCAGTTATGTTGCGACTATCCAGCAATCATTGGGTGTTTAATGTCGCGCGAACTACCTCAGTTATGTTGCGACTATCCAGCAATCATTGGAGGTTTAATGTCGCGCGAACTACCTCAGGTATGTTGCGACTATCCAGCAATCATTGGGTGTTTAATGTCGCGCGAACTACCTCAGTTATGTTGCGACTATCCAGCAATCATTGGGGGTTTAATGTCGCGCGAACTACTTCAGTTATGTTGCGACTATCCAGCAATCATTGGGGGTTTAATGTCGCGCGAACTACCTCAGGTATGTTGCGACTATCCAGCAATCATTGGAGGTTTAATGTCGCGCGAACTACTTCAGTTATGTTGCGACTATCCAGCAATCATTGGAGGTTTAATGTCGCACGAACTACCTCAGGTATGTTGCGACTATCCAGCAATCATTGGGTGTTTAATGTCGCGCGAACTACCTCAGGTATGTTGCGACTATCCAGCAATCATTGGGGGTTAATGTCGCGCGAACTACCTCAGGTATGTTGCGACTATCCAGCAATCATTGGAGGTTTAATGTCGCACAAACTACCTCAGTTATGTTGCGACTATCCAGCAATCATTGGGCGTTTAATGTCGCGCGAACTACCTCAGGTATGTTGCGACTATCCAGCAATCATTGGGGGTTTAATGTCGCGCGATCTACTTCAGTTATGTTGCGACTATCCAGCAATCATTGGAGGTTTAATGTCGCACGAACTACTTCAGTTATGTTGCGACTATCCAGCAATCATTGGGTGTTTAATGTCGCGCGAACTACCTCAGTTATGTTGCGACTATCCAGCAATCATTGGGTGTTTAATGTCGCGCGAACTACCTCAGTTATGTTGCGACTATCCAGCAATCATTGGGGTGTTTAATGTCGCGCGAACTACCTCAGGTATGTTGCGACTATCCAGCAACCATTGGGTGTTTAATGTCGCGCGAACTACCTCAGGTATGTTGCGACTATCCAGCAATCATTGGGTGTTTAATGTCGCGCGAACTACCTCAGCTATGTTGCGACTATCCAGCAATCATTGGGGGTTTAATGTCGCACGAACTACCTCAGGTATGTTGCGACTATCCAGCAATCATTGGGGGTTTAATGTCGCACGAACTACCTCAGGTATGTTGCGACTATCCAGCAATCATTGGGTGTTTAATGTCGCGCGAACTACCTCAGGTATGTTGCGACTATCCAGCAATCATTGGGTGTTTAATGTCGCGCTAACTACCTCAGTTATGTTGCGACTATCCAGCAATCATTGGGTGTTTAATGTCGCGCGAACTACCTCAGGTATGTTGCGACTATCCAGCAATCATTGGAGGTTTAATGTCGCGCGAACTACCTCAGGTATGTTGCGACTATCCAGCAATCATTGATTGATGAAGACACCGGGTGTCCGTCACTACGTCATATCATGCACGGAATAGAACCACCGACCTTCCACGAGCATAATGGAGGATAGCACATTGATATTTTATTTGTTCATAAATAAGGTACTTTATTGAATTGAACTTCTAAATAATGTTGCTAGCCCTTAAAATACTAATCACAATTAAAGTTGCTTTTGCAAACAGCATAGTGGCAGCTAGATCATACGACACGTTCTAATCAGGCTGTATGCTGTTTGATTTTCGGATAATGGAGCTAACACATTTGGTCCAAATAAATAACATAGATCCTGATCAGGCGCGGTGTTTCGCTGCTGTTGATCTAGATCCATGTTCTTTGCACATTCTTTCCATTTTTTCAGCATTTGAATATAAAACCTATTAACTATATATAAATTGTGATATACATATAGTAATACACTATTTATTGTTGCAACCATTCCATATATTTATGCTAGAAAATATAGACCAGATAATTGTAATAGCATCAGCTTAAGATTTATTTGGCAAATTTATTTCAATAAGGTATATATATATATATATATATAATGCATTATACTAACCTTGTATCCTAGCATAAACAAGTAGACATGCACATGTATATATTATATATGCATACATATTAAAGCTTGTCCCCTTTAAGAACAAATATATAACTATACTAATTATATTCATAAAATCTACTCAAAACAATATAATTATTTTAATTTGCTTTTGTATTACATTGGTCACGTGTATGTACTATATGTATTACATTGGTCACGTGTATGTACTATATGTATTACATTGGTCACGTGTATGTACTATATGTATTACATTGGTCACGTGTATGTACTATATGTATTACATTGGTCACGTGTATGTACTATATGTATTACATTGGTCACGTGTATGTACTATATGTATTACATTGGTCACGTGTATGTACTATATGTATTACATTGGTCACGTGTATGTACTATATGTATTACATTGGTCACGTGTATGTACTATATGTATTACATTGGTCACGTGTATGTACTATATGTATTACATTGGTCACGTGTATGTACTATATGTATTACATTGGTCACGTGTATGTACTATATGTATTACATTGGTCACGTGTATGTACTATATGTATTACATTGGTCACGTGTATGTATAATATGTAAATAATTATGACTATGTACTATATGTATTACATTGGTCACGTGTATGTATGATATGTAAATAATTATGACTATGTACTATATGTATTACATTGGTCACGTGTATGTATGATATGTAAATAATTATGACTATGTACTATATGTATTACATTGGTCACGTGTATGTACTATATGTATTACATTGATCACGTGTATGTATAATATGTAAATAATTATGACTATGTACTATATGTATTACATTGGTCACGTGTATGTATGATATGTAAATAATTATGACTATGTACTATATGTATTACATTGGTCACGTGTATGTATGATATGTAAATAATTATGACTATGTACTATATGTATTACATTGGTCACGTGTATGTATAATATGTATATAATTATGACTATGTACTATATGTATTACATTGATCACGTATATGTATAATATGTAAATAATTATGACTATGTACTATATGTATTACATTGGTCACGTGTATGTATAATATGTAAATAATTATGACTATGTACTATATGTATTACATTGGTCACGTGTATGTATGATATGTAAATAATTATGACTATGTACTATATGTATTACATTGGTCACGTGTATGTATAATATGTAAATAATTATGACTATGTACTATATGTATTACATTGGTCACGTGTATGTATGATATGTATATAATTATGACTATGTACTATATGTATTACATTTTTCACGTGTATGTACTATATGTATTACATTGATCACATGTATGTATAATATGTAAATAATTATGACTATGTACTATATGTATTACATTGGTCACGTGTATGTATAATATGTAAATAATTATGACTATGTACTATATGTATTACATTGGTCACGTGTATGTATAATATGTAAATAATTATGACTATGTACTATATGTATTACATTGGTCACGTGTATGTACTATATGTATTACATTGGTCACGTGTATGTACTATATGTATGCGTCGTAATAAACTTATGTTCTGTATAACAACGAGATTGCTATATTCCTGGAAAAAGACTATATCTGTAACTCTTGATACATTTCAGAAATATGTTGGATTTTGCGGAGTCGACAATGTGTATACACAGACAACAGACATTACCCGATTTAAACATTCTTCAAAACGAGCTGACTGAAATCGAAATTAAGGTAAGCATTTTAATGTGACCTGTCAGTAACATAGCAACATTGAGTTGCGTTAGGCTACAATCAATTGTTTTCATCAATTGCAGTTTTATTAGCGTACATGTAAGTTAGTAAATGATTTATTATTGTGACATGTGCATAATAACAAAATCATGTGAACAACATCAATTACATCAACCAACATTCAACAACCGGGCCACACGGCACAACGGGCCTATACTCACCCAATGGACATATGCTCACCCAATGGGCCTATACTCACCAAATGGACATATACTCACCCAATGGGCCTATGCTCACCCAATGGGCATATACTCACCCAATGGGCCTATGCTCACCCAATGGGCCTATACTCACCCAATGGGCATATATTCACCCAATGGGCATATACTCACCCAATGGGCATATACTCACCCAATGGGCATATACTCACCCAATGGGCCTATACTCACCCAATGGACATATGCTCACCCAATGGGCATATACTCACCCAATGGGCATATACTCACCCAATGGGCCTATGCTCACCCAATGGGCATATACTCACCCAATGGGCCTATGCTCACCCAATGGGCCTATACTCACCCAATGGGCATATATTCACCCAATGGGCATATACTCACCCAATGGGCATATACTCACCCAATGGGCATATACTCACCCAATGGGCATATACTCACCCAATGGACCTATACTCACCCAATGGACCTATACTCACCCAATGGGCATATGCTCACCCAATGGACCTATACTGACCCAATGGGCATATACTCACCCAATGGGCATATACTCACCCAATGGGTCTATACTCACCCAATGGGCCTATACTCACCCAATGGACCTATACTCACCCAATGGGCATATACTCACCCACTGGGCATATACTCACCCAATGCACCTATACTTACCCAATGGACCTATACTCACCCAATGGACCTATACTCACCCAATGGACCTATACTCACCCAATGGGCATATACTTACCCAATGGGCATATACTCACCCAATGGGCCTATACTCACCCAATGTACCTATACTCACCCAATGGACCTATACTCACCCAATGGGCATATACTCACACAATGGGTACATACTCACCCAATGGGCCTATACTCACCCAATGAGCATATACTCACCCAATGGACCTATACTCAGCCAATGGACATATACTTACCCAATGGGCCTATGCTCACCCAATGGGCATATACTCACCCAATGGACCTATACTCACCCAACGGGCATATTCTCACCCAATGGGCCTATACTCACCCAATGGGTCTATACTCACCCAATGGACCTATGCTCACCCAATGGACCTATACTCACCCAATGGACATATACTCACCCAATGGGCATATACTCACCCAATGGACCTATACTCACCCAATGGACCTATACTCACCCAATGGGCATATACTCACCCAATGGGCCTATACTCACCCAATGGACCTATACTCACCCAATGGGCCTATACTCACCCAATGGGCCTTTACTCACCCAATGGACCTATACTCACCAAATGGGCATATACTCACCCAATGGGCGTATACTCACCCAATGGACCTATACTCACCCAACGGGCATATACTCACCCAACGGGCCTATACTCACCCAACGGGCCTATGCTCACCCAATGGGCCTATACTCACCCAACCAATACAATTATAGGATATTATGACGTCAATAATTAAATTAAAAGCGAATACAGTATCATTCTATAACAATATGGAATTTCATCGTCGGTACCAACATCAATCAACAGCCATATAGATCCCAGTGCCGACAACCGACCACATCATACCGAATGGAGATATACATGTATAATAATTATAATTAAGTCAGCTTATGACACATACTTACTTAATAATTCCGTCGTTTCTGGTTCTGTGTATATATATTTTTTTAAGCTTTATTTATTTTACAACGATTGCGAAACAAATATTAACAACTTATATTAATCACTCTCGTACCATCTCACATACTTCCCAGTCCGAGGATCGAACCCGGGTTGCATTGGTGAGAAGGGAGCGCGTTAACCACCGCGCTAATCTGACATTAATATTCTTATTATATGCGTTCCTATACGCAACAGTATTCACACCATACAAATAATTGGAGTAATTCCGGTAAATGAATATTCAATTGATGTTTCCGAATTTGCAGAATTGGAATAAAGAGTCCATTACAGTCAATCGACCTCTAAATTCATTCCATTCAACACCGTCAAGAAAGAAATTTCATTTCTTCACATCAACCCCAAAACCATGCGCAGAGATGGAACCAGTGCAGGAAGTCATAAGTCCACTATCCAGCGTCATCCGGGCAGTTGATAAACTGTCTACAGACACTGATCTGGTCGCAGATGCAACACACGCCAACATTCTACCTACAATCCAAGGCAAGCATAGAGATCTCAACACCATATCACCTGAAACGATGTCAGCCATTTTGGATGGTGACTACGACAAACAACTGGACAACACGACCATCATTGATTGCAGATACCCGCACGAATACGATGGTGGCCATATCAAGGTAAGTGTCTTACACATTTCATCATTTTCTTCTTCTTTTATTCTGAGCTTAAATGATAAACTCGTTTATATTTTTATATTATGAATAAAAATTACATATGTAGACATATAATATAATTTATAGTTAAAATCCATGTAAAATTGTTTCCTGACCACACATCATTGTATAGTATAATCATAGAAATGCACTTTTTATATAGAAATAAGGAATTAAGTAATATATAATTCTCCATAACTTATAAATTAATATAGTTTTACATGCAGTGTGTTGTAAATGTAATGTCAATGTATATGTGCATCTCCCGGATAAGGAATCACTTCCGTTCAGGTTAACTAGTCTGATCTGGCATACGATGAAAAATAACATTTCAAAGTAAAAACATAATTTGCAATACCAATTACTTAGAATAATATGCTGTTACATAGCGTTTCTTTTAATCAGTCAAATATCAATTGATTCCAGTTTCTGTTGCAAGCTTCTAGTGGCTATATGTTCTTTAACGTTTCTTCTTTCTTTTAAATATCTAATAACAGTTACACAGTTTGGACACATTTTATTCTAATTTGCTTTTAAAAGTATACTATTTTTGCTAAAAGGATTATGAAGTCCACCTAAATATGTTTATGATCTTAAGTATATTTTGAATATTTCATTATTTCAAGCCACCCTAGATGACACTCGTGAAGCGGGTACAGTGGAAGCTATGTGTACCTGTATTCATTGTTCAATTTGAAAATAAATTATGTAATTTTGTTTTCTTACAGGGAGCCGTCAATCTTTATACCAAGGAATCGATCCAACAGTTTTTGAAAGCGACAACGAGGTCATCATACAATAGTCCCGTGATCATCTTTCACTGCGAATTCTCGTCAGAGAGAGCCCCAACAATGTAAGATTTGCTGTGTTAATCACAATTCAATGTTATACATGGATGCATAACACAATATCATTTAAAATCTGACTGTTTCAAAGATGTTTCAAAATGTTTTGCTAATTTCCATGACGACCGCAATCGCTGTAATTGAGTAATTGATGACATTGGAAACATTCCTAACCATGTATATAGTAGGTAATCACGTGTTTATTACGTTTTACAGGTACCGTTTCCTTAGAGCTTTGTATCGCGATCTGAACAAGGAAAGCTATCCTCGTCTAAACTTCCCCGAGATCTATCTCCTAGAGGGCGGTTATAAAGCTTTCTTCAACACACAAAAGGTATAGCTACGATCTTGAAATACATATTGCGATAAGACACAATAAGAAAAAACAATAGGATTAAGTTTAAACATAGTTTATTTCAACTATGATACGACATATACAAATATACATCTTACACAACAGATACCTGAATGAACATGGATAAGAACCGAATGCTATAATAATAATAATAATAATAATAATAATAATAATAATAATAATAAAGACTTTATTTAACGAGAGTACTCATTTAACAAAAGTTAATCTACCATGAGGCCCTCAACTATGGCTTATATATATCGTCTCCTATAAGAAGATAATTATTGTAGTTATAGCACTGTCATGCCCTAATCTGTTATTTTCATTATTTAATTAATGATATGCTTTAATTTCGAATATAAATAAGATTAAAGAGATTATTAAGGTGCAACAAGTATATATAGTAATTAATTTAAAGGCTTTAAGAAAGATGTCCTAGCTAAGACGTGTCGTAAGGCAGTAGTAACAGTATTATAATATATTCTGACACCAAAAAGAAACGGTGCACTTGCATTAGAGGTGTATATATATGTTCTGCGCATTTTGGGATACAATACTGTTGCGCAGTTTAGGAATCGCCCTGCGTAATTCTGGAACCGCGCAAGGCATTATGTTATCAGATAACACGTTTATAATGGTCTTGTACATTTTAGGAATGTCTTGCGCAATGTTGGAATAGTGAGTTTGAAGTATCATTACGTTTGAAAAGGGATGATTTTAGAGAATTACAACACATCGTTTTTTTGTTTTATTTTCAACCCATATATATCCTTTTAGACAACAATATAGGCACATTTGGTATAAAGTTATGCGAAATATTGGGTAAATTTGTGCAATGTGCGAAGGGTTATTTTCTTAACTCATGATAGTAAAATCCATAATATCTAAACAGTGTAACGGACACGTTATATAGGTTACGCTCAATATGAAAGTGTATAGTTTTTTATGGTGTCAGTATAGTATATGAATCTCAGAACTTTGATATGACAATATTCTATATCATTGCATTCAACAGAGACAGTACCAGACGTGTTCTTCCACCCGTTAGTGATACTATTTTGTACAACATATATTTGACTTGACTTGAACTGACTTGTACAGTGACCACTCTCGTGCGTCCTCGTATTCTATAAAGTCAGTCAATACTCAATTCGCCAACCTTCGCAAGCGACTTTCACGCATATAATTTATCGCTTGACCCTGACAGTGAGCGACCTTGCAGTCTGATGATAGCTGTGAAATGCTAGTAGAAGAAGTTCTAGCAATGACGTGCTAGACCACACGACCACGCATGCGCATAGATTTCAACAATGCAACGAATCAGAGATTTACTAACTGAAAGTCGCCAGCGTTGTTCCATGCACCAATTATTAATGGTGACATTTTCCTCTTTCAGGATAAATGCGTTCCACAGACGTACAAGCCGATGCTGCACAAGGAGTACAAAACCGACACACGTCACTTCCTGGTTAAATCCAAATCTTGGCCAGTAGGTGACAGGTCTCGCATAGGTTCAAGTGTTGGTACTGGACTAAGAATTAGATTCTAATGGACGGTGTATGACCACATACGCCGACAACGTGTTATACTATCAGCACTGTTCATATCGTCAGACGAAGGCTCAGTAACAGACGTTCGGTTATCCTCAATGTTCACGTGTTAGTGCTGGAATTAAGCATTAGGTCAGGTCAGGTCAAACCCACAGAGGAAGAAGCAAGACTAAGCTTTGTCTGTAAAAAGAAGTGCGTGTGTTATTGAAGGTATGAACATGTAGTTTAGAAACTGTTAAACGACTGAATGCAACATGGACAATGCTGTGTTATTACCGGGGATGTCAATTATGTTAAGACACCGGCATAGAAGACAGTGTGCTGCAAACCAGCAGTATAAATGGAAACCTTTGTATGAATGCAACAAGATACACACAGGATGATATTCCATCGACATGAAGGAAGGGTGATATTATTAGTGTTACTGTTTGCTGTGATATATTTTTGATATATTTATTTCGCTCCGTAGTCTCCGTGTTCTGTCGTCTCTCACTTTCACTCCTCTCAGTGTTTCTCTCTCTCCCTATCTCACCATCTCTCCCTCTCTCTCCCTCTCTCTCCCTCTCATTAAGAACAGTACTCATTTTATCCAGCTGTCTAGGGAAACATTTAATGTCTGAAACGTTACAAGATTCACTCAACAACATTCCTAATCGGTCAGCTGGTGTTTTATAATATTTAGTACCAACTAATAATCATACAATATATACCAGATTAATATACAACTCATAATATAACGATCAATAAAACACCGAATAGAAATATTATATTGATATTGTATGATTATTAGTTTGCTCCAAATACTATAAAACACTACGTGGGCGATTAGGAATGTTGTTGTAATTGTAACAGTGATAGAACGATACTACCTATCACTATTATTCCCGTTGTTAATCTTGTATAGACATGTCGTTAATCTTGTATATACATGTCGTTAATCTTGTATAGACATGTCGTTAATCTTGTATATACATGTCGTTAATCTTGTATAGACATGTCGTTAATCTTGTATATACATGTCGTTAATCTTGTATAGACATGTCGTTAATCTTGTATATACATGTCGTTAATCTTGTATATACATGTCGTTAATCTTGTATAGACATGTCGTTAATCTTGTATATACATGTCGTTAATCTTGTATAGACATGTCGTTAATCTTGTATATACATGTCGTTAATCTTGTATATACATGTCGTTAATCTTGTATAGACATGTCGTTAATCTTGTATATACATGTCGTTAATCTTGTATATACATGTCGTTAATCTTGTATAGACATGTCGTTAATCTTGTATAGACATGTCGTTAATCTTGTATATACATGTCGTTAATCTTGTATATACATGTCGTTAATCTTGTATAGACATGTCGTTAATCTTGTATATACATGTCGTTAATCTTGTATAGACATGTCGTTAATCTTGTATATACATGTCGTTAATCTTGTATATACATGTCGTTAATCTTGTATAGACATGTCGTTAATCTTGTATAGACATGTCGTTAATCTTGTATAGACATGTCGTTAATCTTGTATATACATGTCGTTAATCTTGTATATACATGTCGTTAATCTTGTATAGACATGTTGTTAATTATTTATGTTAAAGAGAAATAAATAAAGAATAAATATTGTATTTATTGTATACGTTATATGTTATTTTCACTGCTGGCAAAAAGCCAACCTGTGCCACCCAATACAACACTTTGTCCGTACTATGATACGTTGATATAGCTCAGCAGACATTTAAATCACTGAAGATGAGTTGGAGGTGCTTCAATGGATGATCTTGTTTCGTTTCGCACAGTGTAGCCAATGGGTTAAATTGGGTTTCATGAATAGGGAATGGTTCAGCCTACGTATTGTGCGAGGGCCATGCCACCTCATCCGTCTATCGTTTTTTCACTTTGATTGTTTAATGAATTAATATTAGGAATTTCGCCAGTTTTTGTCAATTGGAAACTTCCTTGTAATAACAATCTACCGAGTATGCAAATTGGACCACTGCTATTATTTACTAAGCGTAAAGGCGTAAAGGCATCATATTAGGAATGCTGCCAAATACAGTATCTCGCTTTCTATCCGTATTATGTTCAAATGGGATCATTTGAGTTCCAAATATGACAACAAGGTGAATATAAAGTGAAGCACTTGAAGATTAATGTGTTGGGGTGTGGAGTGGGTTAAAGAAACACCAAGCTATTATTGGAGGAGGAAGGGAGATTCCGGGCACCAAGCAGCGTATATCATATGGACAACTCTCCGTATATTATTGGAGGAGGGAGGTTCTGGGCACAAGCAGCATATGTCATATGGACGACTCTCCATGTGTTAGTGGAGGAGGGAGATTCCAGGCACCAAGCAGCCTATGTCATATGGACGACTCTCCGTCTATTAGTGGAGGAGGGAGATTCCGGGCACCAAGCAGCCTATGACATATGGACAACTCTCCATCTATTATTGGAGGAGGGACAGGTGTACTGCATGTAGCATACTACCCGTGGACAGGTGTACTGCATGTAGCATACTACCCGTGGACAGGTGTACTGTATGTAGCACACTACCCGTGGACAGGTGTACTGCATGTAGCACACTACCCATGGACAGGTGTACTGCATGTAGCATACTACCCGTGGACAGGTGTACTGCATGTAGCATAATACCCGTGGACAGGTGTACTGCATGTAGCATACTACCCGTGGACAGGTGTACTGCATGTAGCATACTACCCGTGGACAGGTGTACTGCATGTAGCATGCTACCCGTGGACAGGTGTACTGCATGTAGCATACTACCCGTGGACAGGTGTACTGCATGTAGCATAATACCCGTGGACAGGTGTACTGCATGTAGCATAATACACGTGGACAGGTGTACTTCATGTAGATTATACCCGTGGACAGGTGCACTTCATGTAGCATAATACCCGTGGACAGGTGTACTGCATGTAGCATAATACCCGTGGACAGGTGTACTGCATGTAGCATAATACACGTGGACAGGTATACTTCATGTAGATTATACCCGTGGACAGGTGTACTGCACGTAGATTATACCCTTGGACATGTGTACTGCATGTAGATTATACCCGTGGACATGTGTACTGCATGTAGATTATACCAGTGGACATGTGTACTGCATGTAGATTATACCCGTGGACATGTGTACTGTATGTAGATTATACCCTTGGACAGGTGTACTTCATGTATATTATACCCTTGGACATGTGTACTGCATGTAGATTATACCCATGGACAGGTGTACTTCATGTAGCATAATACCCGTGGACAGGTGTACTTCATGTAGATTATACCCATGGACAGGTGTACTGCATGTAGCATAATACCCGTGGACAGGTGTACTGCATGTAGCATACTACCCGTGGACAGGTGTACTTCATGTAGCATAATACCCGTGGACAGGTGTACTTCATGTAGCATAATACCCGTGGCCAGGTGTACTGTATGTAGATTATACCCGTGGACATGTGTACTTCATGTAGCATAATACCCGTGGACAGGTGTACTGCATGTAGATTATACCCGTGGACAGGTGTACTGCATGTAGATTATACCCGTGGACAGGTGTACTGCATGTAGATTATACCCGTGGACAGGTGTACTTCATGTATATTATACCCGTGGATAGGTGTACTTCATGTAGCATAATACCCGTCGACAGGTGTACTTCATGTAGCATAATACCCGTGGACAGGTGTACAGCATGTAGCATAATACCCGTGGACAGGTGTACTTCATGTAGATTATATCCGTGGACTGGTGTACTTCATGTATATTATACCCGTGGACAGGTGTACTGCATATAGATTATACCCGTGGACAGGTGTACTGAATGTAGATTATACCCGTGGACAGGTGTACTTCATGTAGATTATACCCGTGGACAGGTGTACTTCATGTATATTATACCCGTGGACAGGTGTACTTCATGTAGATTATACCCGTGGACATGTGTACTGCATGTAGCTTATACCCGTGGACAGGTGTACTGCGTGTAGCACACTACCCGTGGACAGGTGTACAGTATGTAGCATAATACCCGTGGACAGGTGTACTTCATGTAGCATAATACCCGTGGACAGGTGTACTTCATGTATATTATACCCGTGGACAGGTGTACTGCATGTAGATAATACCCGTGGACAGGTGTACTTCATGTAGATTATACCCGTGGACAGGTGTACTGCATGTAGATAATACCCGTGGACAGGTGTACTTCATGTAGATTATACCCGTGGACAGGTGTACTTCATGTATATTATACCCGTGGACATGTGTACTGCATGTAGATTATACCCGTGGACAGGTGTACTGCATGTAGATTATACCCGTGGACATGTGTACTTCATGTAGATTATACCCGTGGACAGGTGTACTTCATGTAGCATAATACCCGTCGACAGGTGTACTTCATGTAGCATAATACCCGTGAACAGGTGTACTTCATGTAGATAATACCCGTGGACAGGTGTACTTCATGTATATTATACCCATGGACAGGTGTACTTCATGTAGATTATACCCGTGGACATGTGTACTGCATGTAGCATAATACCCGTGGACAGGTGTTCTTCATGTAAATTATACCCTTGGACATGTGAACTTCATGTATATTATACTCGTGGACAGGTGTACTTCATGTAGCATAATACCCGTGGACAGGTGTACTTCATGTATATTATACCAGTGGACAGGTGTACTGCATGTAGCATAATACCCGTGGACAGGTGTACTTCATGTAGATTATACCCGTGGACATGTGTACTGCATGTAGCATAATACCCGTGGACAGGTGTTCTTCATGTAAATTATACCCTTGGACATGTGAACTTCATGTATATTATACTCGTGGACAGGTGTACTTCATGTAGCATAATACCCGTGGACAGGTGTACTTCATGTATATTATACCCGTGGACAGGTGTACTTCATGTAGATTATACCCGTGGACAGGTGTACTTCATGTATATTATACCCGTGGACAGGTGTACTTCATGTAGATTATACCCGTGGACAGGTGTACTTCATGTAGCATAATACCCGTGGACAGGTGTACTTCATGTATATTATACCCGTGGACAGGTGTACTTCATGTATATTATACCCGTGGACAGGTGTACTTCATGTATATTATACCCGTGGACAGGTGTACTTCATGTATATTATACCCGTGGACAGGTGTACTTCATGTATATATACCCGTGGACATGTGTACTTCATGTAGATTATACCCGTGGACAGGTGTACTTCATGTAGATTATACCCGTGGACAGATGTACTTCATGTAGATTATACCCGTGGACAGATGTACTTCATGTAGATTATACCCGTGGACAGGTGTACTTCATGTAGATTATACCCGTGGACATGTGTACTTCATGTAGATTATACCCGTGGACAGGTGTACTTCATGTAGATTATACCCGTGGACAGATGTACTTCATGTAGATTATACCCGTGAACAGGTGTACTTCATGTATATTATACCCGTGGACAGGTGTACTTCATATAGATTATACCCGTGGACAGGTGTACTTCATGTAGATTATACCCGTGGACAGATGTACTTCATGTAGATTATACCCGTGGACAGATGTACTTCATGTATATTATACCCGTGGACAGGTGTACTTCATGTAGATTATACCCGTTGACAGGTGTACTTCATGTAGATTATACCCGTGGACAGGTGTACTGCATGTAGATTATACCCTTGGACATGTGTACTTCATGTACATTATAGCCTTGGACATGTGTACTTCATGTAGATTATACCCGTGGACAGGTGTACTTCATGTAGATTATACCCGTGGACAGGTGTACTTCATGTATATTATACCCGTGGACATGTGTACTTCATGTAACATAATACCCGTGGACAGGTGTACTTCATGTATATTATACCCGTGGACAGGTGTACTTCATGTAGATTATACCCGTGGACAGGTGTACTTCATGTAGATAATACCCGTGGACAGGTGTACTTCATGTAGATTATACCCGTGGACAGGTGTACTTCATGTAGCATAATACCCGTGGACAGGTGTACTTCATGTAGCATAATACCCGTGGACAGGTGTACTTCATGTAGATAATACCCGTGGACAGGTGTACTTCATGTAGATTATACCCGTGGACAGGTGTACTTCATGTAGATTATACCCGTGGACAGGTGTACTTCATGTATATTATACCCGTGGACAGGTGTACTGCATGTAGATTATACCCGTGGACAGGTGTACTTCATGTAGATTATACCCGTGGACAGGTGTACTTCATGTATATTATACCCGTGGACAGGTGTACTGCATGTAGATTATACCCGTGGACAGGTGTACTTCATGTAGATTATACCCGTGGACAGGTGTACTGCATGTAGATTATACCCGTGGACATGTGTACTGCATGTAGATTATACCCGTGGACATGTGTACTTCATGTAACATAATACCCGTGGACAGGTGTACTTCATGTAGATTATACCCTGGACATGTGTACTTCATGTAGATTATACCCGTGGACATGTGTACTGCATGTAGATTATACCCTTGGACATGTGTACTTCATGTAGATTATACCCTTGGACATGTGTACTTCATGTAGATTATACCCGTGGACATGTGTACTTCATGTATATTATACCCGTGGACAGGCGTACTTCATGTAGATTATACCCGTGGACAGGTGTACTTCATGTAGCATAATACCCGTGGACAGGTGTACTTCATGTATATTATACCCGTGGACAGGTGTACTTCATGTAGATTATACCCGTGGACAGGTGTACTGCATGTAGCACACTACCCGTGGACAGGTGTACTGCATGTACCACACTACCCGTGGACAGGTGTACTTCATGTATATTATACCCGTGGACAGGTGTACTTCATGTAGATTATACCCGTGGACAGGTGTACTTCATGTAGATTATACCCGTGGACAGGTGTACTTCATGTATATTATACCCGTGGACACGTGTACTTCATGTAGATTATACCCGTGGACACGTGTACTGCATATAGATTGTACCCGTGGACAGGTGTACTTCATGTAACATAATACCCATGGACAGGTGTACTTCATGTAGATTATACCCGTGGACAGGTGGACTTCATGTATATAATACCCGTGGACAGGTGTACTTCATGTAGCATAATACCCGTGGACAGGTGTACTGCATGTAGATTATACCCGTGGACAGGTGTACTGTATGTATATTATACCCGTGGACAGGTGTACTTCATGTAGATTATACCCATGGACAGGTGTACTTCATGTATATTATACCCGTGGACAGGTGTACTGCATGTAGATTATACCCATGGACAGGTGTACTTCATGTAGCATAATACCCGTGGACAGGTGTACTGCATGTAGATTATACCCGTGGACAGGTGTACTGTATGTATATTATACCCGTGGACAGGTGTACTTCATGTAGCATAATACCCGTGGACAGGTGTACTGCATGTAGATTATACCCGTGCACAGGTGTACTGTATGTATATTATACCCGTGGACAGGTGTACTTCATGTAGATTATACCCATGGACAGGTGTACTTCATGTATATTATACCCGTGGACAGGTGTACTGCATGTAGATTATACCCATGGACAGGTGTACTTCATGGATATTATACCCGTGGACATGTGTACTTCATGTAACATAATACCCGTGGACAGGTGTACTTCATGTAGATTATACCCGTGGACAGGTGTACTTCATGTAGATTATACCCGTGGACAGGTGTACTGCATGTAGATTATACCCGTGGACAGGTGTACTGCATGTAGATTATACCCGTGGACAGGTGTACTGCATGTAGATTATACCCGTGGACAGGTGTACTGCATGTAGATTATACCCGTGGACATGTGTACCTCATGTAACATAATACCCGTGGACAGGTTTACTTCATGTATATTATACCCGTGGACAGGTGTACTTCATGTAGATTATACCCGTGGACAGGTGTACTGCATGTAGATTATACCCGTGGACAGGTGTACTGCATGTAGATTATACCCTTGGACAGGTGTACTTCATGTAGATTATACCCGTGGACAGATGTACTTCATGTAACATAATACACGTGGACAGGTGTACTTCATGTAGATTATACCAGTGGACAGGTGTACTTCATGTAGATTATACCCGTGGACAGGTGTACTGCATGTAGATTATACCCGTGGACAGGTGTACTGCATGTAGATTATACCCGTGGACAGGTGTATTTCATGTAGATTATACCCGTGGACAGGTGTACGTCATGTAGATTATACCCGTGGACAGGTGTACTGCATGTAGATTATACCCGTGGACAGGTGTACTTCATATAACATAATACACGTGGACAGGTGTACTTCATGTAGTTTATACCCGTGGACAGGTGTACTTCATGTAGATTATACCCGTGGACATGTGTACTGCATGTAGATTATACCCGTGGACATGTGTACTTCATGTAGCATAATACCCGTGGACAGGTGTACTGCATGTAGATTATACCCGTGGACAGGTGTACTGCGTGTAGCACACTACCCGTGGACAGGTGTACTTCATGTATATTATACCCGTGGACAGGTGTACCTCATGTAACATAATACACGTGGACAGGTGTACTTCATGTAGATTATACCCGTGGACAGGTGTACTTCATGTAACATATTACACGTGGACAGGTGTACTTCATGTAGATTATACCCGTGGACAGGTGTACTTCATGTAGATTATACCCGTGGACAGGTGACTGCATGTAGATTATACCCGTGAACAGGTGTACTGCATGTAGATTATACCCGTGGACAGGTGTACTTCATGTAACATAATACACGTGTACAGGTGTACTTCATGTAGATTATACCCGTGGACAGGTGTACTTCATGTATATAATACCCGTGGACAGGTGTACTTCATGTAGCATAATACCCGTGGACAGGTGTACTGCATGTAGATTATACCCGTGGACAGGTGTACTGTATGTATATTATACCCGTGGACAGGTGTACTTCATGTAGATTATACCCATGAACAGGTGTACTTCATGTATATTATACCCGTGGACAGGTGTACTTCATGTAACATAATACACGTGTACAGGTGTACTTCATGTAGATTATACCCGTGGACAGGTGTACTTCATGTATATAATACCCGTGGACAGGTGTACTTCATGTAGCATAATACCCGTGGACAGGTGTACTGCATGTAGATTATACCCGTGGACAGGTGTACTGTATGTATATTATACCCGTGGACAGGTGTACTTCATGTAGATTATACCCATGAACAGGTGTACTTCATGTATATTATACCCGTGGACAGGTGTACTTCATGTAACATAATACACGTGGACAGGTGTAATTCATGTAGATTATACCCGTGGACAGGTGTACTTCATGTAGATTATACCCGTGGTCATGTGTACTGCATGTAGCTTAATACCCGTGTACAGGTGTACTGCATGTAGCATACTACCCGTGGACAGGTGTACTGCATATAGATTATACCCGTGGACAGGTGTACTTCATGTAACATAATACCCGTGGACAGGTGTACTTCATGTAGATTATACCCATGGACAGGTGTACTTCGTGTATATTATACCCGTGGACAGGTGTACTGCATGTAGATTATATCTATGGACAGGTGTACTTCATGGATATTATACCCGTGGACAGGTGTACTGCATGTAGATTATACCCGTGGACAGGTGTACTGCATGTAGATTATACCCGTGGACAGGTGTACTGCATGTAGATTATACCCGTGGACATGTGTACTGCATGTAGATTATACCCGTGGACATGTGTACTTCATGTAACATAATACCCGTGGACAGGTGTACTTCATGTAGATTATACCCGTGGACAGGTGTACGTCATGTAGATTATACCCGTGGACAGGTGTACTGCATGTAGATTATACCCGTGGACAGGTGTACTGCATGTAGATTATACCCTTGGACAGGTGTACTTCATGTAGATTATACCCGTGGACAGATGTACTTCATGTAACATAATACACGTGGACAGGTGTACTTCATTTAGATTATACCAGTGGACAGGTGTACTTCATGTAGATTATACCCGTGGACAGGTGTACTGCATGTATATTATACCCGTGGACAGGTGTACTGCATGTAGATTATACCCGTGGACAGGTGTATTTCATGTAGATTATACCCGTGGACAGGTGTACTTCATGTAGATTATACCCGTGGACAGGTGTACTGCATGTAGATTATACCCGTGGACAGGTGTACTTCATATAACATAATACACGTGGACAGGTGTACTTCATGTAGTTTATACCCGTGGACAGGTGTACTTCATGTAGATTATACCCGTGGACATGTGTACTGCATGTAGATTATACCCGTGGACAGGTGTACTTCATGTAGATTATACCCGTGGACAGGTGTACTGCATGTAGATTATACCCGTGGACAGGTGTACTTCATATAATATACCGTGGACAGGTGTACTTCATGTAGATTATACCCGTGGACAGGTGTACTTCATGTAGATTATACCCGTGGACAGGTGTACTTCATGTAATAATACCGTGGACAGGTGTACTTCATGTAGATGTATAATACCCGTGGACAGGTGTACTTCATGTAGATTATACCCGTGGACAGGTGTACTTCATGTAGATTATACCCGTGGACAGGTGTACTGCATGTAGATTATACCCGTGGACAGGTGTACTGCATGTAGCACACTACCCGTGGACAGGTGTACTTCATGTATATTATACCCGTGGACAGGTGTACTTCATGTACATAATACCCGTGGACAGGTGTACTTCATGTAGATAATACCCGTGGACAGGTGTACTGCATGTAGATTATACCCGTGGACAGGTGTACTTCATGTATATTATACCCGTGGACAGGTGTACTTCATGTAGATTATACCCGTGGACAGGTGTACTGCATGTAGATTATACCCGTGGACAGGTGTACTGCATGTAATTATACCCGTGGACAGGTGTACTTCATGTAGATTATACCCGTGGACAGGTGTACTTCATGTATATTATACCCGTGGACAGGTGTACTGCATGTAGATTATACCCGTGGACAGGTGTACTTCATGTAATTATACCCGTGGACAGGTGTACTTCATGTACATAATACCCGTGGACAGGTGTACTTCATGTAGATTATACCCGTGGACAGGTGTACTTCATGTAGATTATACCCGTGGACAGGTGTACTTCATGTAGATTATACCCGTGGACAGGTGTACTGCATGTAGATTATACCCGTGGACAGGTGTACTGCATGTAGATTATACCCGTGGACAGGTGTACTTCATGTAGATTATACCCGTGGACAGGTGTACTTCATGTACATAATACCCGTGGACAGGTGTACTTCATGTAGATTATACCCGTGGACAGGTGTACTTCATGTAGATTATACCCGTGGACAGGTGTACTGCATGTAGATTATACCCGTGGACAGGTGTACTTCATGTAGATTATACCCGTGGACAGGTGTACTTCATGTAACATAATACCCGTGGACAGGTGTACTTCATGTAGATTATACCCGTGGACAGGTGTACTTCATGTAGATTATACCCGTGGACAGGTGTACTGCATGTAGATTATACCCGTGGACAGGTGTACTGCATGTAGATTATACCCGTGGACAGGTGTATTTCATGTAGATTATACCCGTGGACAGGTGTACTTCATGTAGATTATACCCGTGGACAGGTGTACTGCATGTAGATTATACCCGTGGACAGGTGTACTTCATATAACATAATACACGTGGACAGGTGTACTTCATGTAGTTTATACCCGTGGACAGGTGTACTTCATGTAGATTATACCCGTGGACATGTGTACTGCATGTAGATTATACCCGTGGACATGTGTACTTCATGTAGCATAATACCCGTGGACAGGTGTACTGCATGTAGATTATACCCGTGGACAGGTGTACTGCATGTAGCACACTACCCGTGGACAGGTGTACTTCATGTATATTATACCCGTGGACAGGTGTACCTCATGTAACATAATACACGTGGACAGGTGTACTTCATGTAGATTATACCCGTGGACAGGTGTACTTCATGTAACATATACACGTGGACAGGTGTACTTCATGTAGATTATACCCGTGGACAGGTGTACTTCATGTAGATTATACCCGTGGACAGGTGTACTTCATGTAGATTATACCCGTGGACAGGTGTACTGCATGTAGATTATACCCGTGGACAGTGTACTTCATGTAATACCGTGGACAGGTGTACTTCATGTAGATTATACCCGTGGACAGGTGTACTTCATGTAGATTATACCCGTGGACAGGTGTACTTCATGTAGATTATACCCGTGGACAGGTGTACTGCATGTAGCATAATACACGTGGACAGGTGTACTTCATGTAGATTATACCCGTGGACAGGTGTACTTCATGTATATTATACCCGTGGACAGGTGTACTTCATGTAGATTATACCCTTGGACAGGTGTACTGCATATAACCTAAACTATTGTGAAAGTGCAATGTGCATTACATGTATTTACAGCAAGGCTGTTAGACTCTGTTAGTTTTAGGATTCATCTTTGGTGAGTGTTGGACATAATCACCCCGTGTTTGTGATACAGGCGGACATGACAGCTTAGTTCGGCTAAGCATGCCCTGGAAAAAATGTCTAGGCTCCACAATGGTAACGGCTAACAAGTAACATAAATATGTTTATCTGGACCTGGACTGTTACATTTCTCGTCATTTCCGGTTATTGTTTGTGTTTACAAACTTAAGTCTACAATATATCCCAAGTTCATATTATATATACCAAGTCTACGGTATGTATAGAAAATATATTTATCTTCCAGTAATATCAAACCCCTCGCGGGGAGGTAGACATGTAAATATATATGGTATAATTATATACCAAGTCCATAGCATGCATGCAGTATATTATTCAGTATAACGTTTATTATTAAAGCATATACCACACTGGCAAGTCTGTAATATATATACAATACCAGTCAATACCTATACACCAAAAGGAAAACATCACAATAACAGTTCTGTGAAGAAGAAAAAACGAAAACAAATTTCTCCTTTGTGTGCGGACAATAGCGAACATTCTCGTGCACGGGACAGCAGTGAACACATTTCACAAACTTTGGACATAAATAGTCAACACGTACACAAGCTAGCGCAACAAGGAAATGATGAAGTGAGTAAACGTTTGAAACTTAAAAATCCATCGCCGAGTAGTTATGCACCGACAGACTCACACTATCTAGTAAACATGAGTTGTTCCCCACAACCATACCCTGGTTCTACCCATAGTCCGTTTACTACACCTCAAATACAGTATACCTTACTCTACGTACCAGTAACCACGCCCGGCATCGAGCCTCCTCCGTGGGCTGTGAGAATGATGGAAGACATACAGAGCATAAAATGTACTGTGGCAAGGGTCGAAAAAACTGTGAACTCAATAAACTCAATAAACTCAAAACTCAATGATCTAGAAATAAAAGTACATGACATTGACACGCGGGTCATTGATGTAGAGAATGCGAGAATGCTAGCGCCTATATAAGTACTCAATATGACCAACACTCGACTGAAACGAAGTATATCAAAGACAATATTAAAGGTATGCAAGACTCGTGCGCAGCTCTTCAAAAGCAAATCAGAACACTCGAAACCCAACAGGAATCCACAACAGACAGGGTTTCAGATGGTGAATATCGGAATATGAGAGAGAATCTGATGGCATTCCTGAAACTAGCAGACCACAGCACGGAGATTATGTAACCATGGAACCGGAAAACAGTGAAACCCTTGTGAAAGATTTCATCAAACATTCTCTAAAGGTAAATAGTGATAACGTGACATTTGACCGTGCACATAGAATGGGAAATCCGGAGTATTCGAAGAAACCCCGCCCGATAGTTGTGAAATTTCACAGTTACTCTGAGCGAGAGAAAGTTCGATCCACGTTTACACAGTCAAAGACGAAGAAAACAAACCATGGTGTGGGAGTCCAGCTTCCAAAGTAATGGAGAGACGCACGTCGAGATCTGTACCCAGTCATGCAAACTGAGACACGCAAATGACATAGAGTTAAACGTGTTGCACACAAGCTGTACATCAATGGGCAGCAGTACAGACGGCCGGTAACCTCATCACACATGAAGAGCAGTTAAACATTATATCGTGGAATATAAATGGACTAACACGTAAATTATCGGATCCAGATTTTCTTGACATTGTTTATAATCATGATTTAATAATACTAACTGAAACATGGCTATCACGTAATACACATTATAACTTAGAAATTCAGCGGCATGTTGCTTATCATCTATTTGGTAATAAATCGCCTCATACCAAGAAAGGAAGTTTCAGTGGAGACATCACTATATATTGTAAATCTTGTTTGCAGGACAAATTAACATTAGTGGAAACACATCAAAGTGGCATTATGTGGTTAAAGCTTTGTAAAAGTCTGTTTCACTTTGAGACTGATGTTTATTTATGCGGTATTTATATACCACCACAACAATCAAATGTATTGAGAAACCTTAACTATGATTTTGATATATTTGAACAAATTGAAACTGATGTAGAAAAATAGCACGTATACGGTAAGGTGCTCTTAACCGGTGATCTAAATAGTAGAACTTCAAATGAACCTGATCATATCGTCTTGGATAGGTTTTTCGACAACAATATTGATGTACAATCTAAAGTTTATAGTCCGAGAGTAAACGCAGATCACGTGTTAGACACACATGATAAACGAGAGTAAACACAGATCACGTGTTAGACACACATGATAAACGAGAGTAAACGAGAGTAAACACAGATCACGTGTTAGACACACATGATAAACGTCTTATCCAGCTTTGTCACTCCACTGATTTACTTATATGTAATGGCCGTCTATGTAATGGCCGTCTATGTAATGATCAAATTGAAGAGCCTACATTTATTAACCCTTTCCTTCATAGAGATTTAGGTTAATATACTATTATATCTCCATGCAAACGACAGCCATTTAGCTATCATGCAGTGGATTAGTAGTCGCCATATCTATCCCACCTACATAGATACTACTGGGACTAAATGAGATTCCGGCCTTTATTAAGAACATTGGTTTGGCTACTACATTATCAATGTATGTCATATTGGTAATGGCGTCAATGGGTGCTTCTATGAGGGAAAGGGTTAACAATAACGGTTCAACTTTTGTGTACAATCGCCCAATGATATATCGGACCATTGCGTATTGAATATTTGTATACAATGTAAACGTAGTAAGGAATGTGAGTCACGTGATCATAATACAACCAATGGGAAATACTATGGCCCAACGATAACGTGTTATTTACAAGCATTACTATAAATAGGTTTGGAATACTATGGCCTAACGATAACGTGTTATTTACAAACATTACTATAAATAGGTTTGGAATACTATGGCCCAATGATAACGTGTTATTTACAAGCATTACTATAATAGGTTTGGAATACTGTGGCCCAATGATAACGTGTTATTTACAAGCATTACTATAATAGGTTTGGAATACTGTGGCCCAACGATAACGTGTTATTTACAAGCATTACTATAAATAGGTTTGGAATACTATGGCCCAACCATAACGTGTTATTTACAAGCATTACTATAAATAGGTTTGGAATAAGCCAAATCAATACGTAGGGTGTAATAAATAATCCTGTGTGCCAAGTAATGCATACATAAATGATAATAAACTTCTTTTTACCCGTTATAATAATATTAGCCCGTGCTATCTTTTTCGCGGGAATCACGTTATCGTTGGGGTATAGTACCTAGAGTGGGACGCAACACTGACCGATACATTCCGTACAGTGGACAACAACGACCTACTACAGGGACTGTTATCACATTTAAATCACAATACAATAAATGAATCGGTACATCATTTCACACAATACACGCATGACAACGCTTTTAGTGTATTCGGAAAAGTTCGTAAACGTGGTCGTAATCTGTTGAGTAATACAAGTAAAAATAAAAAGAGGTGGTTTAACAAAGATTTGTATTGCTGCTAGAAAACAATTTAATATTGCGAGAAATACCTTTTAAGAAACAAAACACAAGAAAGTAACCTATTATTTTTAAATAAGAGGCGATATTATGCTAATTTAAAGCGCGTGCACAGACGGCAGTTTAATTATAAAGAAAGTGAACGTGTAAATAACGTAGTTAAATCAAGCCTGAAAGCATTTTGGAAAAGTGTTAAATCTCAGTATAAAACTAAAGATCCAACTATTGATAATGTTAGACATGTTTAATCATTTTGATAACCTGTATGGCTCGCAATCAGAACAGGATCACGATCATGTTGATATCACGGACACTCTTATTTATGACAATGACCTAGATATAGAGCTTACTGAGTCGGAGATAAGAAATGCTGTATTCGCGCAAAATAATTTGAAAAGCCATGGAACAGACCAATTAATTGCCGATATAATCGCGCCTTTCCTGACTAAGCTATACAATACTATATTTAACGCTGGGTTTTCCCACAAAGCTGGGGAGATGGTATCATTATGCCGGTATCCAAGGGTGGTAACCGTGACGCCAACATTATTCAAGGAATTACTCTTAATAATATAATTTCAAAAATATATTCCAAACTATTGGTTTAATAGATTAATAAAATGGAATGATAAGCATGAAACACTAATTGATAATCAATTTGGTTTTCAGAAGAATAAATCCACTCGTGACCGTATTTTTAATTTGCACGCCCTTATATGTAAAACACTTGCTGCCAAGAAAAAACTATATGTAGCCTACCTTGATTGGCAAATGATGTTTGATAACAATTAATAGGATTTACTTATGGGGGAAATTGCTAAATTCAAATGTTAGCACTAGGTTTATAATGGCTCCAACATCTATGGATACAGTAGTATGATCATATATTAGCTATGGATCAAACAAGTCTGATTTTATCACATCTAATATTGGGGTAAAACAAGGAGACCCGTCCAGTAGTATTTTGTTTCTATTCTGTTTGAATGATATATTAAGCAATATTAATGCGGATGTAAATGGAACACTGGACATTGATGATTTACAGATATGTTTACTATTGTTTGCTGATGATGCTGTTGTGTTTGCACAAGATCCTGAATCATTGCAATCTATGTTGAACGACTTACTGTAATATGTGGGGCTTACGCATTAATACTAACAAAACAAAAATTATGATTTTTGAAAATGGTCGACATAATGTTTACATATATAATTCATTTATTGAGATTGTGGAATCGTTTAAATATTTAGGTGTTCATCTATACAAGAACGGTAATTGGAATCGAACACAAACACCTTTTAATCAAGTAGAATTCCCAACTTCTAGAAAGTTAAACCTGTTTGACTCTCTTGTCGCACCAATTTTAAATTA
This sequence comes from Archivesica marissinica, assembly GCA_014843695.1. Lineage (NCBI taxonomy): Eukaryota > Metazoa > Mollusca > Bivalvia > Venerida > Vesicomyidae > Archivesica > Archivesica marissinica. The sequence goes on along the minus strand of CM026398.1, from coordinate 8,311,417 downwards.
TTCAGCAGAATTATGGAACTACCATGATGCACCCGATGTTGAATTAATACTTTCAACATTTTGTAGAAAAATATTATGCGTAAGGCGCTCAACAAACCTGAATGCACTATATGGAGAACTTGGTTGTCTTCCCATGTCCGCTCAACAAACCTGAATGCACTATATGGAGAACTTGGTTGTCTTCCCATGTCCGCTCAACAAACCTGAATGCACTATATGGAGAACTTGGTTGTCTTCCCATGTCCGCTCAACAAACCTGAATGCACTATATGGAGAACTTGGTTGTCTTCCCATGTCCGCTCAACAAACCTGAATGCACTATATGGAGAACTTGGTTGTCTTCCCATGTCCGCTCAACAAACCTGAATGCACTATATGGAGAACTTGGTTGTCTTCCCATGTCCGCTCAACAAACCTGAATGCACTATATGGAGAACTTGGTTGTCTTCCCATGTCCGCTCAACAAACCTGAATGCACTATATGGAGAACTTGGTTGTCTTCCCATGTCCGCTCAACAAACCTGAATGCACTATATGGAGAACTTGGTTGTTTCCACATGTCGATACGTAGAAAACTATTAATGATAAAATACTGGTTAATATTATTAACCTTACCAGAATATTCTATGCTTTATAAAACTTACCTAATGTTGAAAACTGAAGTTGAAAATACGTTAAAATCACGCATAATAGACATATATTATCAAAGTTGGTGCTGAGAGACATACAGTTTAATGAATTTATCTTTGAACTTTATCTCGATTATATTAAAGATAAAAAATACAGAATTTCTCTTACACGATTTAAAAATCCTCACATGATCTAGCTATCGAACGTGGTCGTTACATACACTTACCACGAAGATGATGTATTTATTGTAATTCTAGAATCATGGAAAATGAGTATCACTTCATATTAATTTGCCCACATTACTCAAACCTAAGATTGAAATTCATTAAAAGATACTACCATACTTGACCGACTGTACAGAACTTTATTAATCTTGTGTCATGCAAATCAAATCATCGTTGTGCTATCAAGCTCTAATTGATAGCCTGTTCATTCCTATTAAATGTACATTATATAATTTTACATATACGGGTGAGATACCTATGCATGATATATCCGAATTGTTATGACTCATCATATACGTGTTTATTGTGTATTTAGGCTGTCGTTATGTATCACGCTAATCCAGAATCTGAACCAGGTTAAATAAATAAGAATTAAACTTTTCGTAAAATTTAAATTGTGAATTGGATCTTTTAATTATAGCCCGACCCGCCCCGGTACCTCACAACAAGCGAGTTCCCCAACTGTACATATACAACATAAGAACCGTAGACCCACACAAACGACAAATATAACCCGGATCGGCAATTGGTCTTTCCAAATATATATATTTTGCAAATAAGCAACGAAACTAACGCATATTTTGCACATATATTTGAACTTGTGATTATGCTCTTTTGTAAAGTTCCATGTCACTGCTTGTTTTTACTTAATGGCTACAAACATGTATACTGTTTTATGCAATACACTTATTGTATTGTATACAGAAAGTGACTGTTTCGCTCATGTGAAATACTTAAAATATGTCACTGCATTACTCAGGCCAAATACAGAGGATAAAACATTGTAAACTTACTATAATCGTCGATCATAGAAACGTGGAGTGGGCTCGCGGTACTGCTTGTCATGAAATAAAATTGTCCATAAAGCATATGAACAGTTTATCCGACTTCTTCACTAGTAATGTGGGTTTATAACAAGGGGAGATCACTTCACCAATCATATTCAGTCTGTTCTTGAATGATATTGAGTTATCTTTACAACATAGTTTTAATGCTGGAATATCGATCGAACACATATCTATTTATCTTTTACTGTTTGCGGACGACGCTGCGATATTTTCAGATACACGTGAAGGTCTACAATAATCGTTAAATAATCTTGCAGAACATTGCGCTAAATGGAACAGTTAATACTGATAAAACCAAAATTGTTGTTTTTAGAAAGGGTGGAGTTTTAAGCAAACAATATAATTGGGCATATGAAGGTAAACATATAGAAGAGTGTCGTAATAACTGTGATCAGGTTGTGTATTCGAAACTGTTATATAATGTTCTACTTATTTATAATCATCCAACTTTATAATCAACATAACTCTCTGAATGTTCTCATAATAGCTTTCTATATGAGAACATTCTGACAGTCGTTTAATTTCAATGTGATGAATCTTTATCATTGTTTTAACATTTTTATAATGTCTTGCTTTCATTATATTGTTATGCAGGCATTAGGTGACAAATAGGCCCACTGGGCCGGGTGCATCTTACAGTTGTGTAAATAGTTTGTATTGAATGTATATGTTTGCATATGTCACTTTAATAAAAACTTACTTACTTACTATAGAGATAGTTAGCAGTTTTAATTACCTCGGGGTAGTTCTGTCTAGTGGCAGATCTTTCATACCCACAACTAATACACTTTCAGGCAAAGCTCTACGGGCTATGCACTCAATATGTGCTATGACTATGGGCTTCAAATACCAATACAGATAATGTTTAACCTATTCGATACGTACGTAGTCTCAATTTTAAAATACAGTTGCGAAATATGGGGCTTCATGAAAGCTGATAATATTGAAAAAGTACACAGACAATTTTGCAAACGTCTTATTAATGTAAAAATGTCAACAAACTGGGTGTATCTATATTCAGAAATGGGGCGTTATTCTTTATTCATTGGACGATATTTAAGAATAACGAAATATTGGTTAAAATTGTATGGGATCAAACAACGAAACTGTATTCTAAGCGTAATTACATACGCACAAAGACAGGATATAGATAGTAAAACAAATACAACAAATTGAGCATCCAAAGTTCGCGACATACTGCATACATCCGGGTTTTCTAATGTTTGGTTATTTCCTGAATCTGTCAACGTAAACGTGTTTGTACCAGTGCTCAAATGTCACAATGGCGAATAAATATAGACGCGTCTTCCCAATTAACTTTATGCAACGAACTTAAGCCTAATTTCGAACGATCTAACTACTTACATATATTGTGTAACGTAAGTCACAGAAACATTATAGCTAAACTAAGGCTTTCCTCACATAAACTTCTAATAGAGTCTGGAAGACACAGAAACATTAAAAGAAGCCAACATAAATATGAATTTTGTCCATTGAACGACATAGAAGACGAGTATCATTTCGTATTAATGTGTCCACTCTACGACGTCCTTAGAAAAAATTACATACCAAAGTATTTTTCACAACGTCCAAATTTGTTTAAATTTATTGCTTTGTTGAATTCCGATAAAAAAAAGTCTTATTGAAGAAACTTGCACTATTTTGTATAAAAGGTTTTAAGATTAGAGACATCACATTAAACAGACATTAATAAATACCCATCAACTTTCACGACACATGATTGATATACTATAATAGATACATGCATTTATTCAAACAAAGATAATACTAAACATACTACTCACACTTTTTCATCTTTCTTTATATTTAACACACATGTTACCATTTAGCATAAACATATGTACTGTATATATAGTTTGTAACTCACGCGTACATGCTATTATAATTAAGAAATTAAACATTTTATATAGCTAACGCAACGTAACGCACTGTGCCAAGTACACCACAATATGTACAACACCATTTGAAAAAAATTCAATTTAATTTGCTCTACATAAAATTGAATTAACATAGAGATGCTGAGATAATTCCGATCTAGTATCTCTCATAACACTCTCACATTGGAAACATTTTAATCAACATGTATATCTACCATCAGTTATACACTCTTCATATATTTATCACTATTATTTTTCATTGCATGCAAATTGTATATGTATTATTATGATGATGAGCTATGTAATGCTTAAATCTAATAAACAATATGTTCTGTTCTGTTCTGTAAGGTAATGTGGTACACTGACCCATCTGCATCATACGCAGGACAAATGGTCTGAGCCACACGTTAGAAAGCATGTCCGTGGTTTTCTGACAGTAGATGTACTTAGCCAACATTACAAATGGATAAGTCAATACAATCCGTAGATCACTGTAGCCCCTAGAATGAAGGAGGCTTACGTAGCTTACATAAACTGCGCACGCTATGCGAAATCTGAACTCGACAAACTTCAACATGAAACATGCCGTTTTGTTTCTGGAACTATAAATCTTGTATCGCTTCACGAACTCCCATAGAGAAGTTCCGTGGGGATCGCTTTGAGAGTGGAAGACATAATCATAAGCGAATTATACTCCTCAAGTTGAAGAACGGCCTAGCTCCTTATTGAGCTTCTCTAGTGCCACCAACTGCAGTGGAAACCTGTAGGTATAATGTATACACACTTCCTATGCTATCCAATATCAACGTATTCAGAGGAACAGCAAAAATCTTCCTCCGCAATTAATAGCGGGAGAGCCACCAAATAACCTACGTTTTTCTTGGGATTTTTAAACCCTGAAACAGAAAGAAACAAACACACTAGGAATTACGAAACTCAATGGTTGTTGCAGTTGCTTCAATTATGTTCGTGTTTTTCTGTATCAGCTTTTCGCAATACAGACGAGTTGTTGTACCTGGTTGCATACGGTGTGTATACGCTCTCAACTGCTGATGTAATATTGGTCGCGTGTGATGATCTGTTATTCTTCCAGATTGTGGCACTTTACTGAGACTATATCAGGTGTCGTCAGATAACGTTCGACATTTCAAAATAGGTTTCGTGACCCAGTTTATGCATTCAACAATATTTAAAGAAAGTGGTAATAATGGACACATCATTAACGACCACACAGGATGTCCCTCTACGTACAACTGTTTCTCTTTGGTGTTCTTGTTGGCTGTGTTTGTAGTCACGAAGAACCGTGCTGTGTTAGCAAAAAGTTCCATGGCAAGATCAAGATCCTCCTAGCGGTTGTAAAGAATGGCAGCACCGTACCACATATTTCCGAGGTAAACATTCCAACATCTTAAACACCTATTTTCTTGGTTAGTCATATTATGCTGTTTATTTCGAAGCAGTACTAGTAACTCAATTAATTAGTAAACGTTTAATTAGAAATATAATAGCATAGCTGTAATACTGAAATAACAGCTTTCTTAATTGATCCAGGTAACTACAGTATGTGTCCTAAGTCTTTAAAGCTATAGTATGTAGTTATTTTGAGTTAAAAGATTGTTTTTTTTACTAATTTTTAGCTAAAAAAGTGTCAGGTTTAAAATAAGACACTGTTATAGAATTGTTGAAATAAGTGGCACGTCGCTGTAGCCTCTGTAATATTGACAACGATGTTCTTTTAATGGTGGTTTTGACAAACATAATGTGGAAAACATATATGTTTATAACCGAGCGAAAAAAGCAAACTCGCATTATCCGTCCGTCCGTCCGTCCGTCCGTCAATCAATCCCATCCATTCGTTTTCTGCTAGTTGTGTTTACACACACTACTAATATGATCGGAATGTATTCTAAGCTCTGTATCGGGTTGTCCGAACATTCTGGTTGACCGAGTATTGGTAGAGTTGGGAAATTAATGATAAATTGCTACATATTCGGATGATACCCAGTACTACAGTTGAACCGGATGCCATCTATAACGTCAAGTTGTGCATATTTTATGATGTTCCGGATGATTGACATTTTCTGGAAATATGCAACACTATATAGTATTTATTTCTTGCATTTCCGGATAACTACTACAATGGTGGCCGTGCCACAGTTATTTCACTCCACAGACAATCGTGCGTAGCAATTTTCAGATTATCTGCCAAATGTCCCTGCATACAGATCTGAAATAAAGAAAATATTCATTTTCCCCTACAAATACCACAGCTTCACAAACACGGGATACAAAAGAACCATTTAAAATGTATTCGTAGTTTAACTTATGAATGTTTTCATGTTTATACCACGATAATATGTGAAAATCCAAGACAAGTTTAGCAACTTAGTCAACTATTCACAAAGAATTTGGTCAAAGGAAACAGTTTGATTACAACAGTTTTTGCTACTTTAGTTACTGAATCCTTGGAATCATGCAAATAGATGTCCACCAATTACTTGTTTCGCTATTTGCAATTATTTTTACCCTATTTGAATTCCCATGTCTGTCCGAAGCTATCCCATCCATCCCCTAGCTTCGCATTTCCAGCACCGGCTGCATGCATTAGCTCAGACAATAATTTGTAAACATCCATTTTCAGCATCCAGAAGCTACAGCATGAACAATTCACTGTTATGAACATCACACGTGTATTCAAATGTCTATTTAAACCTATGGTTATAAGAATGTTACCCCCGCCCCGCCCAAGGGCCAATTTGACCGAGTGGCTCAAAACTGTGCACTCTAGCCAAATGGTTAAAATGTGTAACTAGTGTGTGTGTTGGAAGAATGTTTAAACTTTATTTATTTAACAATGATTGCAAGCAGATTTTAACAACTTATATTAATCACCATCGTTGACGCGGATAGAAGCGTAAATGTGGTCATTGGTGTGGGAGGAAACCGGAGTACCCGGAGAAAACCCACAAGTCCGATCTGGTGACCACCGTACCATCTCACATACTTCCCGGTCCGAGGATCGAACCCGGGTTACATTGGTGAGAAGCGAGCCGCTAACAACTGCGCTAATCGGATAGCCAAGTGTATTATCACGTGATGTCACGTGACGTTCGTTGTTCCTGCGATATTTCGGTGAATGTTTGTTATATTGCAGAATCGAATGCAGATCGATCACGATTATGACAAAAGAATGCAAAGAGTCATTGGAGAAATCTATCACAAAGACGGTGCAAACGAAACAAGGGACTCTTACACAGTGATCAATGATTATAGAAATGTGCGTATTGGTGAAGGAGTAAAACAATAGAGGATAAACAAAGTAGTATTTGCATCACATATCTATTTAAGCTCTTCGCAAATCTACCAAGTGCTGTTAATTGCAAATGAAAAAGAGCCACTTCTTTAATCACGGATGTTAATTGCAACTGAACCAGATAATTGTTTTATATATCATCTTTGTGGATCAAAGACAGGTACTTTTTATGACGTCATGTTGGATTCACATTTGAGTGAAATTGTAGTTTTATTTTAAACGATCGTATGCAATCTGAGTTGTAACAATGATCACTTTACGTAGGAATATTCATTGCATCTGCTGTAAAAGAGATTGACTGCAAGTTATTCACAGACAAACCTGAAATAGCGCTCGTTCTCCCCCACCAAGAATATCTTGGAAGTCACCATATATGACCTAAGCTGTCGATGGGGCGCTAAACTTCAAAAACAAACACGATAACCTTGCAATGTCCTATCATACATGCTGAGTGGTATACATGCTGTACTGTACGTTAATATACTATCGATTTCTTTTAGGAAAAACAATATAATTTCAATAACATGATGGGAACGTGTAAGATTGAACATCTTGACGAAGACGATATGTCAGATGGCTGTGTGCCAAGTAAGTTTAATGTGTCTGTATTTGTATTTAGTCTCATTAACAACAATGATGATTTCACGGAACGGACAGGTACCCGAGTACGACCACCGGCCTTCCGCAGCGGACATGTACCCGAGTACGACCACCGGCCTTCCGCAACGGATATGTACCCGAGTACGACCATCGGCCTTCCGCAACGGACAGGTACCCGAGTACGACCACCGGCCTTCCGCAACGGACAGGTACCCGAGTACGACCAACGGCCTTCCGCAGCCAATTGTATGCAGTCTTGTATAGTTTGTGCATGCTTTACGTTTATGATATTTCACATATCACATAATGATATGTTTCTGCAACAACCATACATGCATATTATTAATGTTCGAATGTTCTATAACTGTGGTGATTACTTGTTCTGAGTTTGATGATTATATATATATATAAGCTCAGAGTGTACTACGTAGAGTTATATAATTAACGTAACTTTTGGAGTCAGGACATATATTGTAAAGAAATCTGTTTTACTTCGAATAACTTATACACATATAAATTAAGTGGGAAAATAGATAAGAAATATAAATGTATTGGGAAATAACTGTTTACGGGCAGGGGTGTAGCTTGTGCTGATATATGTGTAGGCACCATTAGGACAGGGGGTGCGGGGGTATCTCACCCTGAAGACTTCTGAAACTCTTTAGACATCGTCGTGACGACATTCTGAGGCATTCTAAGACTTGTTTTGACGAAAATAAAGAACACATGTGTGCAGTTCTCAACATCTTTTATCAATTAAAAAGTAATGAAATACCGACATATTTTCATATTCGATGTGAACATGTGTTGGCACGTTCCTGCAGTGCTTATTGTAAGCTACGCCACTGTAGGGTATATCAATTGTGCGACATTACAAAGAGGCTGTAACTGTATCACTTGAAGCACTGAGCAAGCATAATATGTACATTACCTCCCATGCTCCCATCACAAGGGCGGGGCTGATTAGGTATCTGCTAGAGATAGGGTTTATCGGCGATATAATACTAGTATTTATAAATAAGTAATAATTCAAGATAACTGTTGATGCTATTCTATTATTGTATCCTAAGTAAAATACGACATTGGCTAAGATATAGATCGGACAATGATACAACGTTACTAATACAATGATACAACGTTACTAGTACAATGTCACAACGTTACTAGTAAAATAATACAACGTTACCTGTACAATGGCATAACGTTACTAGAACAATGGCACACCGTTACTAGTACAGATATACAACGTTACTAGTACAATGACACAACGTTACTAGTATAATGTTACAACGTTACTAGTACAATGTTGCAACGTTACTAGTACAACGGCACAACGTTACTAGTACAATGACACAACGTTACTATTACAATGGCACAACGTTACTAGTACAATGGTAGAACGTTACTAGTACAATGATACAACGTTGCTAGTACAATGGTAGAACGTTACTAGTACAATGATACAGCGTGACTAGTACAATGATACAACGTTACTAATACAACGATACAACGTTACTAGTACAATGATACAACGTTACTAGTACAATGACACAACGTTACTATTATAATGATACAACGTTACTAGTACAATGATACAACGTTACTAGTACAACGGCACAACGTTACACGTACAATGGCACAACGCTACTAGTACAATGATACAACGTTGCTAGTACAATGGTAGAACGTTACTAGTACAATGATACAGCGTGACTAGTACAATGAGACAACGTTACTAATACAACGATACAACGTTACTAGTCCAATGACACAACGTTAACAGTACAATGACACAACGTTAGTAATATAATGATACAACGATACCAGCACGATGACACACAGCGTTACCAGTACAATGACACAACGTTACTATTACAATAACACTGCGTTACTAGTACAGTGAAACTAGTTACTAGTAGGATAATACAATGTTACTAGTACAATGATAAACGTTACTAGTACGATGATACAACGTTACTTGTACACTGATACAACGTTACTAATAAAATGACACAACGTTATTCGTACACTGAATCAAAACTGTACTAGTACAATGAAGCAACGTGACTAGCACAATGATCCAACGTTACTAGTACAATGACACAACGTTACTTGTACCATGATACAACGTTACTTGTAAACTGATACAACGTTACTAGTACGATGATACAACGTAATTACGTGTACGATGATACTATGTTTCTAGTACGATGATACAACGTTACTTGTACACTGATACAACGTTTCTAGTACGATTATACAACGTTACTTGTACAATGATACAACGTTATTGTACAATGATACAACGTTATTGGTACAATAACACTACGTTTCTAGTAAAGTGATAAAACGTTACTAGTACGATGATACAACGTTACTGGTACAATAATACTACGTTTCTAGTAAGGTGATAACACGTTACTAGTACGATGATACAACGTTACTAGTACAATTATTACTTATTATCAGTTTTGAGCTCCGTGTTTTATAAGCACATTGTTAGTGTTGATATAGGAGGGTTCAAATAATGCTAAATAATTAGTATAATGATGTCACATAATATTCCTACTCGATTTTCTTTAGAGACATTAAACCACACGGGTACCTACATGTTTGGAAGTGGAAGCCACGGCGAGTATGTGCATGTGAACGCTTGGCTTGGAACGTATGAAGGCTTCCAGTGGACGGTCACAACCACTGTCAATGACTGCACGCCTGTATCCTTCTCGCGGTTCGGGATAGATTCCGATGGTAAGTTGATCTCGTTTTTGGTTTTTTAATTCCTTTGTTTTCTTCTTGTTGTTCTTATATAACTATGTGGACAGAGAGGTTGAAAGTGGATAAAAGGGGACACCAATTGGGACGTTCAGTATCAGAATGATAACCCATGTGTACCTGCGGAAACCGGATGAACCATCGATGTTAGTCTTGATAGCTTCTTCACGTGAAGGAACAATGACCTAGTGCAATAATCCAGTACACGGTGACTGCCAATGACATGCACTACCCAGTCACCGCGGTTTTAAGATATGTGGATTATATGGTTTTACGATTGGTGGATTATATGGTTTTACAATTATATGGTTTTATGATTGTTGGATTATATGGTTTTACGATTGGTGGATTATATGGTTTTACGATTGGTGGAATATTGGGGTTTACGATTGGTGGATTATATGGGTTTACGATTGGTGGATTATTGGGGTTTACGATTGGTGGATTATATGTTTTTACGATTGGTGGATTATAAGGGTTTACGATTGGTGGATTATATGGTTTTATGATTGGTGGATTATATGGTTTTACGATTGGTGGATTATATGGTTTTACGATTGGTGGAATATTGGGGTTTACGATTGGTGGATTATATGGGTTTACGATTGGTGGATTATATGGTTTTACGATTGGTGGATTATTGGGGTTTACGATTGGGGGATTATATGTTTTTACGATTGGTGGATTATATGTTTTTACGATTGGTGGATTATATGGGTTTACGATTGGGGGATTATATGGGTTTACGATTGGTGGATTATAAAGGTTTACGATTGATGGATTATATGGTTTTACGATTGGTGGATTATATGGGTTTATGATTGGGGGATTATATGGTTTTACGATTGGTGGATTATATGGTTTTATGATTGGTGGATTATAAAGGTTTACGATTGGTGGATTATATGGTTTTACGATTGGTGGATTATATGGGTTTATGATTGGTGGATTATATGGGTTTATGATTGGTGAATTATAGGGTTTTACGATTGGTGGATTATATGGGTTTACGATTGGTGGATTATATGGGTTTATGATTGGTGGATTATATGGGTTTACGATTGGTGGATTATATGGGTTTACGATTGGTGGATTATATGGGTTTATGATTGGTGGATTATAAGGTATTACGATTGATGGATTATATGGGTTTACGATTGATGGATTATATGGGTTTACGATTGGTTGATTATAGTGTTTTACGATGGATGGATTATAAGGTATTGTGATTGATGGATTATAAGGTATTGTGATTGATGGATTATAAGGTATTGTGATTGATGGATTATAAGGTATTGTGATTGATGGATTATAAGGTATTACGATGGATGGATTATAAGGTATTATGATTGATGGATTATAAGGTATTGTGATTGATGGATTATAAGGTATTGTGATTGATGGATTATAAGGTATTACGATGTATGGATTATAAGGTATTACGATGTATGGATTATAAGGTATTATGATTGATGGATTATAAGGTATTGTGATTGATGGATTATAAGGTATTGTGATTGATGGATTATAAGGTATTGTGATTGATGGATTATAAGGTATTGTGATTGATGGATTATAAGGTATTGTGATTGATGGATTATAAGGTATTACGATTGATGGATTATAAGGTATTGTGATTGATGGATTATAAGGTATTGTGATTGATGGATTATAAGGTATTGTGATTGATGGATTATAAGGTATTGTGATTGATGGATTATAAGGTATTGTGATTGATGGATTATAAGGTATTGTGATTGATGGATTATAAGGTATTGTGATGGGTGGATTATAAGGTATTACGATTGATTGATGGATTATAAGGTATTATGATTGATGGATTATAAGGTATTGTGATTGATGGATTATAAGGTATTGTGATTGATGGATTATAAGGTATTGTGATTGATGGATTATACGGTATTGTGATTGATGGATTATAAGGTATTGTGATTGATGGATTATAAGGTATTGTGATTGATGGATTATAAGGTATTACGATGGATGGATTATAAGGTATTGTGATTGATGGATTATAAGGTATTGTGATTGATGGATTATAAGGTATTGTGATTGATGGATTATAAGGTATTGTGATTGATGGATTATAAGGAATTGTGATTGATGGATTATAAGGTATTGTGATTGATGGATTATAAGGTATTGTGATGGGTGGATTATAAGGTATTACGATTGATTGATGGATTATAAGGTATTATGATTGATGGATTATAAGGTATTGTGATTGATGGATTATAAGGTATTGTGATTGATGGATTATAAGGTATTGTGATTGATGGATTATAAGGTATTGTGATTGATGGATTATAAGGTATTGTGATTGATGGATTATAAGGTATTGTGATTGATGGATTATAAGGTATTGTGATTGATGGATTATAAGGTATTGTGATTGATGGATTATAAGGTATTACGATGGATGGATTATAAGGTATTGTGATTGATGGATTATAAGGTATTGTGATTGATGGATTATAAGGTATTGTGATTGATGGATTATAAGGTATTGTGATTGATGGATTATAAGGTATTGTGATTGATGGATTATAAGGTATTGTGATGGGTGGATTATAAGGTATTACGATTGATTGATGGATTATAAGGTATTATGATTGATGGATTATAAGGTATTGTGATTGATGGATTATAAGGTATTGTGATTGATGGATTATAAGGTATTGTGATTGATGGATTATAAGGTATTGTGATTGATGGATTATAAGGTATTGTGATTGATGGATTATAAGGTATTGTGATTGATGGATTATAAGGTATTACGATGGATGGATTATAAGGTATTGTGATTGATGGATTATAAGGTATTGTGATTGATGGATTATAAGGTATTGTGATTGATGGATTATAAGGTATTGTGATTGATGGATTATAAGGTATTGTGATTGATGGATTATAAGGTTTGTGATTGATGGATTATAAGGTATTGTGATGGGTGGATTATAAGGTATTACGATTGATTGATGGATTATAAGGTATTATGATTGATGGATTATAAGGTATTGTGATTGATGGATTATAAGGTATTGTGATTGATGGATTATAAGGTATTGTGATTGATGGATTATAAGGTATTGTGATTGATGGATTATAAGGTATTGTGATTGATGGATTATAAGGTATTACGATGGGTGGATTATAAGATGTTCCATGATTTCCAGAAACACAATCAAATTAAAAACAACAAAAGTGATTTGTGCCGCACACTGTCACTGTTCAGGTTATTTGTTATCAATCAATATAAAACTAATATCAATTGATGTTGTCTTCTAATTTAGGAAATAGCATTTCGGAAAGCGGCTTGTATGTGGACATTGTGCAATACAGTGTAAGCGACGAACAGGTGTTTGATATTCCAACTCAGTGTATGTCGGTAAGAACACACTTGTCTTTGTGCATGTCGGTAAGAACATATTTGTCTTGTGTATGTCGGTAAGAACACACTTGTCTTTGTGTATGTCGGTAAGAACATACTTGTCTGTGTGTATGTCGGTAAGAACACTCTTGTTTTTGTGTATGTCGGTAAGAACATATTTGTCTTGTGTTTGTCGGTAAGAACACACTTGCCTTGTGCATGTCGGTAAGAACATACTTGTATGTATGTCGGTAAGAACACACTTGTCTTTGTGTATGTCGGTAATAACACTCTTGTCTTTGTGTATGTCGGTAAGAACACACTTGTCTGTGTGTATGTCGGTAAGAACACTCTTGTCTTTGTGTATGTCGGTAAGAACACACTTGTCTTTGTGCATGTCGGTAAGAACATACTTGTCTTTGTGCATGTCGGTAAGAACACTCTTGTCTTTGTGTATGTCGGTACGAACATACTTGTATTTGTGTATGTCGGTATGAACACTCTTGTCTTTGTGTATGTCGGTACGAACATACTTGTATTTGTGTATGTCGGTATGAACACTCTTGTCTTTGTGTATGTCGGTAATAACACTCTTGTCTTTGTGTATGTCGGTAAGAACAGTCTTGTCTTTTTGTATGTCGGTAAGAACACACTTGTCTTTGTGTATGTCGGTAAGAACACACTTGTCTTTGTGTATGTCGG
>CM026398.1:8276604-8296036 GCA_014843695.1 Archivesica marissinica | reverse complement strand
ATGTGTAGTTATCTTGATGTATCGTGTATATAGATATGTATGATTATCTTGATGTATCATGTATATAGATATGTGTGGCTATCTTGGTGTATCATGTATATATATATGTGTAGTTATCTTGATGGATCGTGTATATATTTGTAGTTATCTTGATGTATCATGTATATAGATATGTGTAGTTATCTTGATGTATCGTGTATATGTGTAGTTATCTTGATGTATCGTGTATATAGATATGTATGATTATCTTGATGTATCATGTATATAGATATGTGTGGCTATCTTGGTGTATCATGTATATATATATGTGTAGTTATCTTGATGGATCGTGTATATATTTGTAGTTATCTTGATGTATCATGTATATAGATATGTGTAGTTATCTTGATGTATCGTGTATATGTGTAGTTATCTTGATGTATCGTGTATATAGATATGTATGATTATCTTGATGTATCATGTATATAGATATGTGTGGCTATCTTGGTGTATCATGTATATATATATGTGTAGTTATCTTGATGGATCGTGTATATATGTGTAGTTATCTTGATGTATCATGTACCTAGATATGTGTGGTTATCTTGATATATCATGTATATGTGTGGTTATCTTGATGTATCATGTATATAGATATGTGTAGTTATCCTGATGTATCATGTATATAGATATGTGTGGTTATCTTGATGTATCATGTATATAGATATGTATGGTTATCTTGATGTATCATGTATATAGATATGTGTGGCTATCTTGATGTATCATGTATTTAGATATATGTGGTTATCTTGATATATCATGTGTATGTGTAGTTATCTTGATGTATCATATATATAGATATGTGTGGTTATCTTGATGTAACATGGATGTGAGTAGTTATATTGATGTATCGTGTATATAGATATGCGTGGTTATCTTGAGGTAGCATGTATATGTGTAGTTATCTTGATGTATCATGTATATAGATATGTGTGGTTATCTTGATGTATCATGTATATAGATATGTGTGGTTACCTTGGTGTATCATGTATATATATATGTGTAGTTATCTTGATGGATCGTGTATATGTGTAGTTATCTTGATGTATCATGTACCTAGATATGTGTGGTTATCTTGGTGTATCATGTATATATATATGTGTAGTTATCTTGATGGATCGTGTATATGTGTAGTTATCTTGATGTATCATGTATATAGATATGTGTTGTTATCTTGATATATCATGTATATGTGTGGTTATCTTGATGTATCATGTATATAGATATGTGTAGTTATCTTGATGTATCATGTATATAGATATGTGTGGTTATCTTGATATAGCATGTATATGTGTGGTTATCTTGATGTATCATGTATATAGATATGTGTAGTTATCTTGATGTATCATGTATATAGATATGTGTAGTTATCTTGATGTATCATGTATATAGATATGTGTGGTTATCTTGATGTATCATATATATTGTAGTTATCTTGATGTATTATGTATATAGATATGTGTGGTTATCTTGATGTATCATGTATATAGATATGTGTAGTTATCTTGATGTATCGTGTATATGTGTAGTTATCTTGATGTATCTATATATGTGTGGTTATCTTGATGTATCGTGTATATAGATATGTATGGTTATCTTGATGTATCATGTATATAGATATGTGTGGCTATCTTGGTGTATCATGTATATATATATGTGTAGTTATCTTGATGTATCGTGTATATATGTGTAGTTATCTTGATGTATCATGTACATAGATATGTGTGGTTATCTTGATATATCATGTATATGTGTGGTTATCTTGATGTATCATGTATATAGATATGTGTAATTATCCTGATGTATCATGTATATAGATATGTGTGGTTATCTTGATGTATCATGTATATAGATATGTATGGTTATCTTGATGTATCATGTATATAGATATGTGTGGCTATCTTGATGTATCATGTATTTAGATATATGTGGTTATCTTGATATATCATGTGTATGTGTAGTTATCTTGATGTATCATATATATAGATATGTGTGGTTATCTTGATGTAACATGGATGTAGTATTATATTGATGTATCGTGTATATAGATATGCGTGGTTATCTTGATGTAGCATGTATATGTGTAGTTATCTTGATGTATCATGTATATAGATATGTGTGGTTATCTTGATGTATCATGTATATAGATATGTGTGGTTATCTTGGTGTATCATGTATATATATATGTGTAGTTATCTTGATGGATCGTGTATATGTGTAGTTATCTTGATGTATCATGTACCTAGATATGTGTGGTTATCTTGGTGTATCATGTATATATATATGTGTAGTTATCTTGATGGATCGTGTATATGTGTAGTTATCTTGATGTATCATGTATATAGATATGTGTTGTTATCTTGATATATCATGTATATGTGTGGTTATCTTGATGTATCATGTATATAGATATGTGTAGTTATCTTGATGTATCATGTATATAGATATGTGTGGTTATCTTGATATAGCATGTATATGTGTGGTTATCTTGATGTATCATGTATATAGATATGTGTAGTTATCTTGATGTATCATGTATATAGATATGTGTAGTTAACCTGATGTATCATGTATATAGATATGTGTGGTTATCTTGATGTATCATATATATGTGTAGTTATCTTGATGTATCATATATATAGATATGTGTAGTTATCTTGATGTATCATGTATATAGATATGTGTAGTTATCTTGATGTATCATGTATATAGATATGTGTAGTTATCTTGATGTATCATGTATATAGATATGTGTGGTTATCTTGATGTATCATGTATATAGATATGTGTGGTTATCTTGAGGTATCATATATATTTGTAGTTATCTTGATGTATCATGTATATAGGTATGTGTGGTTATCTTGATGTATCGTGAATATAGATATGCGTGGTTATCTTGATGTAGCATGTATATGTGTAGTTATCTTGATGTATCATGTATATAGATATGTGTGGTTATCATGATGTATCATGTATATAGATATGTGTGGTTATCTTGATGTATCATGTATATAGATATGTGTGGTTATGTTATCTTGATGTAGCATGTATATATGTAGTTATCTTGATGTATCGTGAATATAGATATGCGTGGTTATCTTGATGTAGCATGTATATGTGTAGTTATCTTGATGTATCATGTATATAGATATGTGTGGTTATCTTGATGTATCATGTATATATATATGTGTGGTTATCTTGATGTATCGTGTATATAGATATGTGTGGTTATCTTGATGTAGCATGTATATGTGTAGTTATCTTGATGTATCATGTATATAGACATGTGTGGTTATCTTGATGTATCATGTATATAGATATGTGTAGTTATCTTGATGTATCGTGTATATGTGTAGTTATCTTGATGTGTCATGTATATAGATATGTGTAGTTATCTTGATGTATCGTGTATATAGATATGTGTAGTTATCTTGATGTATCATGTACCTAGATATATGTGGTTATCTTGATGTATCATGTATATGTGTGGTTATCTTGATGTATCATGTATATAGATTGTGTAGTTATCTTGATGTATCGTGTATATGTGTAGTTATCTTGATGTATCATGTATATAGATATGTGTGGTTATCTTGATGTATCATGTATATGTGTGGTTATCTTGATGTATCATGTATATAGATATGTGTAGTTATCTTGATGTATCATGTATATAGATATGTGTGGTTATCTTGATGTATCATATATATGTGTAGTTATCTTGATGTATATGTATATAGATATGTGTGTTATCTTGATGTAATGTTGTGTAGTTATATTGATGTATCATGTATATAGATATGTGTGGTTATCTTGATGTAGCATGTATATGTGTAGTTATCTTGATGTATCATGTATATAGATATGTGTGGTTATCTTGATGTATCATGTATATAGATATGTGTGGTTATCTTGATGTATCATGTATATAGATATGTGTGGTTATCTTGATGTATCATGTATATAGATATGTGTAGTTATCTTGATGTATCATGTATATGTGTAGTTATCTTGATGTATCATGTATATAGATATGTGTTATCTTGATGTATCATGTATATAGATATGTGTGGTTATCTTGATGTATCGTGTATATAAATGTGTAGTTATCTTGATGTATCATGTATATAGATATGTGTGGTTATCTTGATGTATCATGTATATAGATATGTGTGGTTATCTTGATGTATCATGTATATAATATGTGTGGTTATCTTGATGTATCATATATATTTGTAGTTATCTTGATGTATCATGTATATAGATATGTGTAGTTATCTTGATGTAGCATGGATGTGTGTAGTTATATTGATGTATCATGTATATAGATATGCGTGGTTATCTTGATGTAGCATGTATATGTGTAGTTATCTTGATGTATCATGTATATAGATATGTGTGGTTATCTTGATGTATCATGTATATAGATATGTGTGGTTATCTTGATGTATCATGTATATAGATATGTGTGGTTATCTTGATGTATCATGTATATAGATATGTGTGGTTATCTTGGTGTATCGTGTATATAGATATGTGTGGTTATCTTGATGTAGCATGTACATTTGTAGTTATCTTGATGTATCATGTATATAGATATGTATGGTTATCTTGATGTATCATGTATATAGATATGTGTAGTTATCTTGATGTATCGTGTATATGTGTAGTTATCTTGATTTATCATGTATATAGATATGTGTAGTTATCTTGATGTATCGTGTATATGTGTAGTTATCTTGATGTATCATGTACCTAGATATGTGTGGTTATCTTGATGTATCATGTATATGTGTGGTTATCTTGATATATCATGTATATGTGTAGTTATCTTGATGTATCATGTATATAGATATGTGTGGTTATCTTGATGTATCATGTATATACATATGTGTGGTTATCTTGATGTATCATATATATTTGTAGTTATCTTGATGTATCATGTATATAGATATGTGTGGTTATCTTGATGTAGCATGGATGTGTGTAGTTTTATTGATGTATCATGTATATAGATATGCGTGGTTATCTTGATGTAGCATGTATATTTGTAGTTATCTTGATGTATCATGTATATAGATATGTGTGGTTTTCTTGATGTATCGTGTATATAGACATGTGTGGTTATCTTGGTGTATCATATATATATATGTGTGTGGTTATCTTGATGTATCATGTACATAGATATGTGTAGTTATCTTTATGTATCATGTATATGTGTAGTTATCTTGATGTATCATGTATATAGATATGTTTGGTTATCTTGATGTATCATGTATATAGATATGTGTGGTTATCTTGATGTATCATGTATATAAATATGTGTGGTTATCTTGATGTAGCATGTATATTTGTGGTTATCTTGATGTATCATGTATATAGATATAGGTGGTTATCTTGATGTATCGTGTATATAGACATGTGTGGTTTTCTTGATGTATCATGTATATAGATATGTGTGGTTATCTTGATGTATCATGACTATAGATATGCGTGGTTATCTTGATGTAGCATGTATATGTGTAGTTATCTTGATATATCATGTATATAGATATGTGTGGTTATCTTGATGTATCATGTATATAGATATGTGTGGTTATCTTGATGTATCATGTATATAGATATGTGTGTTTATGTTATCTTGATGTAGCATGTATATGTGTAGTTATCTTGATGTATCATGTATATAGATATGTGTGGTTATCTTGATGTATCATGTATATAGATATGTGTGGTTATCTTGATGTAGCATGTATATGTGTAGTTATCTTGATGTATCATGTATATAGCCATTTGTGGTTATCTTGATGTATCATGTATATAGATATGTGTGGTTATGTTATCTTGATGTAGCATGTATATGTGTAGTTATCTTGATGTATCATGTATATAGATATGTGTGGTTATCTTGATGTATCATGTATATAGATATGTGTGGTTATCTTGATGTATCATGTATATAGATATGTGTGGTTATCTTGATGTATCATATATATTTGTAGTTATCTTGATGTATCATGTATAAAGATATGTGTGGTTATCTTGATGTAGCATGGATGTGTGTAGTTATATTGATGTATCATGTATATAGATATGTGTGGTTATCTTGATGTATCATGTATATAGATATGTGTGGTTATCTTGATGTATCGTGTATATGTGTGGTTATATTGATGTATCATGTATATAGATATGTGTAGATATCTTGATGTATCGTGTATATGTGTAGTTATCTTGATGTATCATGTATATAGATATGTGTAGTTATCTTGATGTATCATGTATATGTGTAGTTATCTTGATGTATCATGTATATACATATGTGTAGTTATCTTGGTGTATCATGTATATAGATATGTGTGGTTATCTTGATGTAGCATGGATGTGTGTAGTTATATTGATGTATCATGTATATAGATATGCGTGGTTATCTTGATGTAGCATGTATATGTGTAGTTATCTTGATGTATCGTGTATATGTGTAGTTATCTTGATGTATCATGTATATGTGTAGTTATCTTGATGTATCATGTATATGTGTAGTTATCTTGATGTATCATGTATATAGATATGTGTGGTTATCTTGATGTATCATGTATATAGATATGTGTGGTTATCTTGATGTATCGTGTATATGTGTGGTTATATTGATGTATCATGTATATAGATATGTGTAGATATCTTGATGTATCGTGTATATGTGTAGTTATCTTGATGTATCATGTATATAGATATGTGTAGTTATCTTGATGTATCATGTATATGTGTAGTTATCTTGATGTATCATGTATATACATATGTGTAGTTATCTTGGTGTATCATGTATATAGATATGTGTGGTTATCTTGATGTAGCATGGATGTGTGTAGTTATATTGATGTATCATGTATATAGATATGCGTGGTTATCTTGATGTAGCATGTATATGTGTAGTTATCTTGATGTATCGTGTATATGTGTAGTTATCTTGATGTATCATGTATATGTGTAGTTATCTTGATGTATCATGTATATGTGTAGTTATCTTGATGTATCATGTATATGTGTAGTTATATTGATGTATCATGTACCTAGATATGTGTGGTTATCTTGATGTATCATGTATATGTGTAGTTATCTTGATGTATCATGTATATGTGTAGTTATCTTGATGTATCATGTATATGTGTAGTTATTTTGATGTATCATGTACCTAGATATGTGTGGTTATCTTGATGTATCATGTATATGTGTGGTTATCTTGATGTATCATGTATATAGATATGTGTAGTTATCTTGATGTATCATGTATATAGATATGTGTGGTTAACTTGATGTATCATGTATATAGATATATGTGGTTTTCTTGATGTATCATGTATATAGATATGTGTGGTTATTTTGATGTATCATATATATTTGTAGTTATCTTGATGTATCATGTATATAGATATTTGTGGTTATTTTGATGTAGCATGGATGTGTGTAGTTATATTGATGTATCATGTATATAGATATGCGTGGTTATCTTGATGTAGCATGTATATGTGTAGTTATCTTGATGTATCATGTATATAGATATGTGTGGTTATCTTGATGTATCATGTATATAGATATGTGTGGTTATCTTGATGTATCATGTATATATAGATATGTGTGGTTATCTTGATGTATCATGTATATAGATATGTGTGGTTATCTTGATGTAGCATGTATATGTGTGGTTATCTTGATGTATCATGTATATAGATATAGGTGGTTATCTTGATGTGTCATGCATATAGATATGTGTGGTTATCTTGATGTTTCGTGTATATAGACATGTGTGGTTATCTTGATGTATCATGTATATAGATATGTGTGGTTAACTTGATGTATCATGTATATAGATATATGTGGTTTTCTTGATGTATCATGTATATAGATATGTGTGGTTATCTTGATGTATCATATATATTTGTAGTTATCTTGATGTATCATGTATATAGATATTTGTGGTTATCTTGATGTAGCATGGTTGTGTGTAGTTATATTGATGTATCATGTATATAGATATGCGTGGTTATCTTGATGTAGCATGTATATGTGTAGTTATCTTGATGTATCATGTATATAGATATGTGTGGTTATCTTGATGTATCATGTATATAGATATGTGTGGTTATCTTGATGTATCATGTATATAGATATGTGTGGTTATCTTGATGTATCATGTATATAGATATGTGTGGTTATCTTGGTGTATCGTGTATATAGATATGTGTGGTTATCTTGATGTAGCATGTACATTTGTAGTTATCTTGATGTATCATGTATATAGATATGTATGGTTATCTTGATGTATCATGTATATAGATATGTGTAATTATCTTGATGTATCGTGTATATGTGTAGTTATCTTGATTTATCATGTACATAGATATGTGTAGTTATCTTGATGTATCGTGTATATGTTTAGTTATCTTGATGTATCATGTACCTAGATATGTGTGGTTATCTTGATGTATCATGTATATGTGTGGTTATCTTGATATATCATGTATATGTGTAGTTATCTTGATGTATCATGTATATAGATATGTGTGGTTATCTTGATGTATCATGTATATACATATGTGTGGTTATCCAGATGTATCATATATATTTGTAGTTATCTTGATGTATCATGTATATAGATATGTGTGGTTATCTTGATGTAGCATGGATGTGTGTAGTTTTATTGATGTATCATGTATATAGATATGCGTGGTTATCTTGATGTAGCATGTATATTTGTAGTTATCTTGATGTATCATGTATATAGATATGTGTGGTTTTCTTGATGTATCGTGTATATAGACATGTGTGGTTATCTTGGTGTATCATATATATATATGTGTGTGGTTATCTTGATGTATCATGTACATAGATATGTGTAGTTATCTTTATGTATCAAGTATATGTGTAGTTATCTTGATGTATCATGTATATAGATATGTTTGGTTATCTTGATGTATTATGTATATAGATATGTGTGGTTATCTTGATGTATCATGTGTATAAATATGTGTGGTTATCTTGATGTAGCATGTATATTTGTGGTTATCTTGATGTATCATGTATATAGATATAGGTGGTTATCTTGATGTATCGTGTATATAGACATGTGTGGTTTTCTTGATGTATCATGTATATAGATATGTGTGGTTATCTTGATGTATCATGACTATAGATATGCGTGGTTATCTTGATGTAGCATGTATATGTGTAGTTATCTTGATATATCATGTATATAGATATGTGTGGTTATCTTGATGTATCATGTATATAGATATGTGTGGTTATCTTGATGTATCATGTATATAGATATGTGTGTTTATGTTATCTTGATGTAGCATGTATATGTGTAGTTATCTTGATGTATCATGTATATAGATATGTGTGGTTATCTTGATGTATCATGTATATAGATATGTGTGGTTATCTTGATGTAGCATGTATATGTGTAGTTATCTTGATGTATCATGTATATAGCCATTTGTGGTTATCTTGATGTATCATGTATATAGATATGTGTGGTTATGTTATCTTGATGTAGCATGTATATGTGTAGTTATCTTGATGTATCATGTATATAGATATGTGTGGTTATCTTGATGGATCATGTATATAGATATGTGTGGTTATCTTGATGTATCATGTATATAGATATGTGTGGTTATCTTGATGTATCATATATATTTGTAGTTATCTTGATGTATCATGTATAAAGATATGTGTGGTTATCTTGATGTAGCATGGATGTGTGTAGTTATATTGATGTATCATGTATATAGATATGTGTGGTTATCTTGATGTATCATATATATAGATATGTGTGGTTATCTTGATGTATCGTGTATATGTGTGGTTATATTGATGTATCATGTATATAGATATGTGTAGATATCTTGATGTATCGTGTATATGTGTAGTTATCTTGATGTATCATATAAATAGATATGTGTAGTTATCTTGATGTATCATGTATATGTGTAGTTATCTTGATGTATCATGTATATACATATGTGTAGTTATCTTGGTGTATCATGTATATAGATATGTGTGGTTATCTTGATGTAGCATGGATGTGTGTAGTTATATTGATGTATCATGTATATAGATATGCGTAGTTATCTTGATGTAGCATGTATATGTGTAGTTATCTTGATGTATCGTGTATATGTGTAGTTATCTTGATGTATCATGTATATGTGTAGTTATCTTGATGTATCATGTATATGTGTAGTTATCTTGATGTATCATGTATATAGATATGTGTGGTTATCTTGATGTAACATGTATATAGATATGTGTGGTTATCTTGATGTATCGTGTATATGTGTGGTTATATTGATGTATCATGTATATAGATATGTGTAGATATCTTGATGTATCGTGTATATGTGTAGTTATCTTGATGTATCATGTATATAGATATGTGTAGTTATCTTGATGTATCATGTATATGTGTAGTTATCTTGATGTATCATGTATATACATATGTGTAGTTATCTTGGTGTATCATGTATATAGATATGTGTGGTTATCTTGATGTAGCATGGATGTGTGTAGTTATATTGATGTATCATGTATATAGATATGCGTGGTTATCTTGATGTAGCATGTATATGTGTAGTTATCTTGATGTATCGTGTATATGTGTAGTTATCTTGATGTATCATGTATATGTGTAGTTATCTTGATGTATCATGTATATGTGTAGTTATCTTGATGTATCATGTATATGTGTAGTTATATTGATGTATCATGTACCTAGATATGTGTGGTTATCTTGATGTATCATGTATATGTGTAGTTATCTTGATGTATCATGTATATGTGTAGTTATCTTGATGTATCATGTATATGTGTAGTTATCTTGATGTATCATGTACCTAGATATGTGTGGTTATCTTGATGTATCATGTATATGTGTGGTTATCTTGATGTATCATGTATATAGATATGTGTAGTTATCTTGATGTATCATGTATATAGATATGTGTGGTTAACTTGATGTATCATGTATATAGATATATGTGGTTTTCTTGATGTATCATGTATATAGATATGTGTGGTTATCTTGATGTATCATGTATATAGATATGTGTGGTTATCTTGATGTAGCATGTATATGTGTGGTTATCTTGATGTATCATGTATATAGATATAGGTGGTTATCTTGATGTGTCATGCATATATATATGTGTGGTTATCTTGATGTTTCGTGTATATAGTCATGTGTGGTTATCTTGATGTATCATGTATATAGATATGTGTAGTTATCTTGATGTATCATGTATATAGATATATGTGGTTTTCTTGATGTATCATGTATATAGATATGTGTGGTTATCTTGATGTATCATATATATTTGTAGTTATCTTGATGTATCATGTATATAGATATTTGTGGTTATCTTGATGTAGCATGGTTGTGTGTAGTTATATTGATGTATCATGTATATAGATATGCGTGGTTATCTTGATGTAGCATGTATATGTGTAGTTATCTTGATGTATCATGTATATAGATATGTGTGGTTATCTTGATGTATCATGTATATAGATATGTGTGGTTATCTTGATGTATCATGTATATAGATATGTGTGGTTATCTTGATGTATCATGTATATAGATATGTGTGGTTATCTTGATGTAGCATGTATATGTGTGGTTATCTTGATGTATCATGTATATAGATATAGGTGGTTATCTTGATGTGTCATGCATATATATATGTGTGGTTATCTTGATGTTTCGTGTATATAGACATGTGTGGTTATCTTGATGTATCATGTTTATAGATATGTGTGGTTATCTTGATGTATCATGTATATAGATATGCGTGGTTATCTTGATGTAGCATGTATATGTGTAGTTATCTTGATGTATCATGTATATAGATATGTGTGGTTATCTTGATGTATCATGTATATAGATATGTGTGGTTATCTTGATGTATCATGTATATAGATATGTGTGGTTATGTTATCTTGATGTATCATGTATATGTGTGGTTATCTTGATGTATCATCTATATAGATATGTGTGGTTATCTTGATGTATCATGTATATGTGTGGTTATCTTGATGTATCATGTATATAGATATGTGTAGTTATATTGATGTATCGTGTATATGTGTAGTTATCTTGATGTATCATCTATATAGATATGTGTAGTTATCTTGATGTATCATGTATATAGATATGTGTAGTTATCTTGATGTATCGTGTATATGTGTAGTTATCTTGATGTATCATGTACCTAGATATGTGTGGTTATCTTGATGTATCATGTTTATGTGTGGTTATCTTGATGTATCATGTACCTAGATATGTGTGGTTATCTTGATGTATCGTGTATATGTGTAGTTATCTTGATGTATCATGTATATAGATATGTGTAGTTATCTTGATGTATCATGTATATAGACATGTGTGGTTATCTTGATGTATCATGTATATAGATATGTGTGGTTATCTTGATGTATCATGTATATAGACATGTGTGGTTATCTTGATGTATCATGTATATAGACATGTGTGGTTATCTTGATGTAGCATGTATATAGATATGTGTGGTTATGTTATCTTGATGTAGCATGTATATGTGTAGTTATCTTGATGTATCATGTATATAGATATGTGTAGTTATCTTGATGTATCATGTATATGTGTGGTTTTCTTGATGTATCATGTATATGTGTGGTTATCTTGATGTATCATGTATATAGATATATGTGGTTATCTTGATGTATCGTGTATATAGATAAGTGTGGTTATCTTGATGTATCATGTATATATATGTGTGTGGATATCTTGATGTATCATGTATATATATGTGTGTGGATATCTTGATGTATCATGTATATATGTATGTGGATATCTTGATGTAGCATGTATATGTGTAGTTATCTTGATGTATCGTGTATATAGACATGTGTGGTTATATTGATCTATCAAGTATAGGCCTCTGTTGATGATGGTTCTGGCTATGTGGTATGTGCTGCCAGTTTTACTCTGCTCTTCCATTGTCAGTCGAAGAACACTGTCAATCTAAGAAAAATGTCTTTCGAAGAACACTGTCAATCTAAGAAAATGTCAGTCGAAGAACACTGTCAATCTAAGAAAAATGTCATTCGAAGAACACTGTCAATCTAAGAAAATGTCATTCGAAGAACACTGTCAATCTAAGAAAATGTCAGTCGAAGAACACTTTCAATCTAAGAAAAAGGTCAGTCGAAGAACACTGTCAATCGAAGAACACTGTCAATCTAAGAACGATGTCAATCGGAGAACACTGTCAATCTAAGAACACTGTCAATCTAAGAACACGGTCAATCGAAGAACACTGTCAATCGAAGAACACTGTTTAATCTAAGAGCGATGACAATCGGAGAACACTGTCAATCCAAGATCCAAGAACACTGTCAGTAAAAGAACACTTTCCATCGAAGAACACTGTTAGTTGAAGAACACTATCAGTAAAAGAACACTTTCCATCGAAGAAAACTGTCAGTCGAAGAGCACTGTCAATCGAAAAACACTGTTAGTTGAAGAACACTGTCAGTAAAAGAACACTTTCCATCGAAGAACACTGTCAGTCGAAGAGCACTGTCAATCGAAGAACACTGTTAGTTGAAGAACACTGTCAGTAAAAGAACACTTTCCGTCGAAGAACACTGCCAGTCGAAGAACACTGTCAGTCGGAGAACACTGTCAGTTGAAGAACACTGCCAGTCGAAGAACACTGTCAGTCGGAGAACACTGTCAATCGAAGATAACTGTTAGTTGAAGAACACTGTCAGTCGTAGAACACTGTCAGTCGCAGAACACTGTCAATCGAAGAACACTGTCAATCGAAGAACACTGTTAGTTGAAGAGCACTGTCAATCGAAGAACACTGTCAATCGAAGAACACTGTCTGTAAAAAACACGTTCCGTCGAAGAACACTGCCAGTCGAAGAACACTGTCAGTCGGAGAACACTGTCAGTTGAAGAACACTGTCAATCGAAGAACACTGTCAGTTGAAGAACACTGTCAATCGAAGAACACTGTTAGTTGAAGAACACTGTCAGTCGAAGAACACTGTTAGTTGAAGAACACTGTCAGTCGAAGAACATTGTTAGTTGAAGAACACTGTTAGTTGAAGAACACTACAATCTCGGTCATTACTCCTTGTTTGCTTGGCAAGAGAAACAATACAATGCCCCCACTACACAACTACTCAGACCTCTTCTGAACATAACTTATGCCCAGAAAGTTTACGTTAATAAATAAATAATTATATATTAATTCTTGTTTGTCGATGTATTGGCTGTTCTTAAAATACCAACTTATAAATCTTACACTCTTCTATAGCACCCGCCCGTTCCACTCATTCTGAACAGTGTACGCACATCAGCACATATCTAACGGTTTTGAAAATATAGTTTTGTCGGAAGTAGGAATTTCGAGGAAAAGTTTTATTGATCATTTTAAAAAGGCTGTTCCCCCGGATAGGGAATTGGGCACACATCCCAATCAATAACAGTTGAGTTACCCTCTCCTACGTTATGTGGCGTCTCACCGCATGGTAACATGGTTCTGCAATAAATAAAACCTAATAAAAACACGTCAGTGTATAGGCTTGCTGCATACATCTGACGTTGAACGTGCTTGCTGCATACATCTGGTGTTGAACGAGCTTGCTGCATACATCTGATGTTGAACGTGCTTGCTGCATACATCTGATGTTGAACGTGCTTGCTGCATACATCTGATGTTGAACGTGCTTGCTGCATACATCTGGTGTTGAACGTGCTTGCTGCATACATCTGATGTTGAACGTGCTTGCTGCATACATCTGATGTTGAACGTGCTTGCTGCATACATCTGATGTTGGACGTGATTGCTGTATACATCTGATGTTGAACGTGCTTGCTGCATACATCTGATGTTGGACGTGATTGCTGCATACATCTGATGTTGAACGTGCTTGCTGCATACATCTGATGTTGGACGTGCTTACTGCATACATCTGATGTTGGACGTGCTTACTGCATACATCTGATGTTGAACGTGCTTGCTGCATACATCTGATGTTGGACATGCTTACTGCATACATCTGATGCTGGACGTGCTTACTGCATACATCTGACGTCGAACGTGATTGCTGCATACATCTGATGTTGAACGTGCTTGCTGCATACATCTGATGTTGAACGTGCTTGCTGCATACATCTGATGTTGAACGTGCTTGCTGCATACATCTGATGTTGAGCGTGCTTACTGCATACATCTGATGTTGAACGTGCTTACTGCATACATCTGATATTGGACGTGCTTTCTGCATACATCTGATGGTGAACGTGCTTACTGCATACATCTGATGTTGGACGTGCTTACTGCATACATCTGATGTTGGACGTGCTTGCTGCATACATCTGATGTTGAACGTGCTTGCTGCATACATCTGATGTTGAACGTGCTTGCTGCATACATCTGATGTTGAGCGTGCTTGCTGCATACACCTGACGCCGAACGTGTTTGCTACATATACCAGTGCCCGAGGTTATAAAACTGTTCTCTAATCTCAAAACTCAGTCTCAATCGTCTGATTGGTTCAGCTGACAATAATACTCAGAATCAACCAATCAGATCACTTGAGCTTGAGTTTGAGATCTGAGAAATGTTTTATGACCTCAGGGCCTGACGTCGAATGTGCTTGCTGTATACAACTGACGCCGAACGTGCTTGTTACATACACCTGATGTCGAACGTGCTTGCTGCATACCCGGCCCAGAGGTTTTAAACTTTTCTCAAATCTCAATCTCAACCTTCTGATTGGATAAACCAAGAACAAATCTCATACACGAACAATGATAACACGTGAGGTCGAGTTTTAGATCTGAGATAGGTCTTTAATCTCAGATTCCTACAATTCTACATGCATAATCTCCGATACAGCAGTGGAATGTACGCATTCCTACAAGTCTACATGCATAAACTCCGATCCAGCAGTGGAATGTACGCATTCCTACAAGTCTACATGCATAAACTCCGATCCAGCAGTGGAATGTACGCATTCCTACAAGTCTACATGCATAATCTACGATCCAGCAATCGAATGTACGCATTCCTACAATTCTACATGCATAATCTTCGATCGAGCAGTGGAATGTACGCATTCCTACAAGTCTACATGCATAATCTCCGATCCAGCAGTGGAATATACGCATTCCTACAAGTCTACATGCATAATCTCCGATCCAGCAGTGGAATATACGCATTCCTACAATTCTACATGCATAATCTCCGATCCAGCAGTGGAATGTACGCATTCCTACAAGTCTACATGTATAATCTCCGATCGAGCAGTGGAATTTACGCATTCCTACAAGTCTACATGCAATACCTCCGATCCAGCAGTGGAATGTACGCATTCCTACAAGTCTACATGTATAATCTCCGATCGAGCAGTGGAATCTACGCATTCCTAGAAGTCTACATGCATAATCTCCGATCGAGCAGTGGAATGTACGCATTCCTACAAGTCTACATGCATACTCTCCGATCCAGCAGTGGAATATACGCATTCCTACAAATCTACATGCATAATCTCCGACCCAGCAGTGGAATGTATGCATTCCTGCAAGCCTATATGCTATCAATAAATAATAAATCATTGTTTGTGTAGATATATACATTTTATAATCATTCACAATTGTACGACATTCGAAATCAAAAATCGTCTTTGTAATTACTTTCCGACAGGTGCTACATCCTGAAAAAATAATTCATAAAAAATTATAAAGTGATTATTTAATAACAAGATATCGGCGCTATTGTTTATAAAGTGATTATTTAATAACAAGATATCGGCGCTATTGTTGATAAAGTGTTAATATAATAACAAGATAGCAGTATCATAGTTCATAAAATTCTTATTTAATAACAAGATAGCAGTATCATAGTTCATAAGATTCTTATTTAATAACAAGATAGCAGTATCATAGTTCATAAGATTCTTATTTAATAACAAGATAGCAGTATCATAGTTCATAAAATTCTTATTTAATAACAAGATAGCCGTGCTATAATTCACACCGTGCTTATATAATAACAAGATGTATTACAATTACTGACACTATCAACACAAGATTCCTCTAACTAAGATGCACGTTTATTTATAGCTGAGAGGTAGGTCCGTCGTGACAGAGAGAAGATCATACCGATTTCCTAGGTAACCACCTAGACCTCCCACCGTCCGTTCGCAGGACATTTATTGGGAGCGACCTGCCAAGATGACAGCGGTGAAAGAGGATTTATAACGACAGTGTGTTAGATGCGCATGTGATATAGTCAGTTTGGTTGAACATGTTTCAAAGACAAGAGTGTTCTTACCGACATACACAAAGAAAAGTGTGTTCTTACCGATATACACAAATACAAGAGTGTTCTTACCGACATACACAAAGACAAGTGTGTTCTTACCGACATACACAAAGACAAGAGTGTTCTTACCGACATACACAATGACAAATATGTTCTTACCGACATACACAATGACAAGTATGTTCTTACCGACATACACAAAGACAAGAGTGTTCTTACCGACATACACAAAGACAAGAGTGTTATTACCGACATACACAAAGACAAGTGTGTTCTTACCGACATACACAAAGATAAGTGTGTTCTTACCGACATACACAAAGACAAGTGTGTTCTTACCGACATACACAAAGACAAGAGTGTTCTTACCGACATACACAATGACAAGTATGTTCTTACCGACATACACAAAGACAAGTATGTTCTTACCGACATACACAAAGACAAGAGTGTTCTTACCGACATGCACAAAGACAAGTATGTTCTTACCGACATGCACAAAGACAGGTGTGTTCTTACCGACATACACAAAGACAAGTGTGTTCTTACCGACATACACAAAGACAAGTGTGTTCTTACCGACATACAAAAAGACAAGACTGTTCTTACCGACATACACAAAGACAAGAGTGTTATTACCGACATACACAAAGACAAGAGTGTTCATACCGACATACACAAATACAAGTATGTTCGTACCGACATACACAAAGACAAGAGTGTTCATACCGACATACACAAATACAAGTATGTTCGTACCGACATACACAAAGACAAGAGTGTTCTTACCGACATGCACAAAGACAAGTATGTTCTTACCGACATGCACAAAGACAAGTGTGTTCTTACCGACATACACAAAGACAAGAGTGTTCTTACCGACATACACACAGACAAGTGTGTTCTTACCGACATACACAAAGACAAGAGTGTTATTACCGACATACACAAAGACAAGTGTGTTCTTACCGACATACATACAAGTATGTTCTTACCGACATGCACAAGGCAAGTGTGTTCTTACCGACAAACACAAGACAAATATGTTCTTACCGACATACACAAAAACAAGAGTGTTCTTACCGACATACACACAGACAAGTATGTTCTTACCGACATACACAAAGACAAGTGTGTTCTTACCGACATACACAAGACAAATATGTTCTTACCGACATGCACAAAGACAAGTGTGTTCTTACCGACATACACTGAGTTGGAATATCAAACACCTGTTCGTCGCTTACACTGTATTGCACAATGTCCACATACAAGCCGCTTTCCGAAATGCTATTTCCTAAATTAGAAGACAACATCAATTGATATTAGTTTTATATTGATTGATAACAAATAACCTGAACAGTGACAGTGTGCGGCACAAATCACTTTTGTTGTTTTTAATTTGATTGTGTTTCTGGAAATCATGGAACATCTTATAATCCACCCATCGTAATACCTTATAATCCATCAATCACAATACCTTATAATCCATCAATCACAATACCTTATAATCCATCAATCACAATACCTTATAATCCATCAATCACAATACCTTATAATCCATCAATCACAATACCTTATAATCCATCAATCACAATACTTATAATCATCAATCACAATACCTTATAATCCATCAATCATAATACCTTATAATCCATCAATCAATCGTAATACCTTATAATCCACCCATCACAATACCTTATAATCCATCAATCACAATACCTTATAATCCATCAATCACAATACCTTATAATCCATCAATCACAATACCTTATAATCCATCAATCACAATACCTTATAATCCATCAATCACAATACCTTATAATCCATCAATCACAATACCTTATAATCCATCAATCACAATACCTTATAATCCATCAATCACAATACCTTATAATCCATCAATCATAATACCTTATAATCCATCAATCAATCGTAATACCTTATAATCCACCCATCACAATACCTTATAATCCATCAATCACAATACCTTATAATCCATCAATCACAAT
>CM026398.1:8237581-8275604 GCA_014843695.1 Archivesica marissinica | reverse complement strand
TAACTGCTATACATGTATGACTTTCTCCGAGCCAGGTCCAGTAACTGCTATTCATGGATTGCTTTCTCCGAGCCAGGTCCAGTAACTGCTATACATGGATTGCTTTCTCCGAGCCAGGTCCAGTAACTGCTATGCATGGATTGCTTTCTCCGAGCCAGGTCCAGTAACTGCTATGCATGTATGGCTTTCTCCGAGCCAGGTCCAGTAACTGCTATACATGTATGGCTTTCTCCGAGCCAGGTCCAGTAACTGCTATGCATGGATTGCTTTCTCCGAGCCAGGTCCAGTAACTGTTATTCATGGATTGCTTTCTCCGAGCCAGGTCCAGTAACTGCTATACATGTATTGCTTTCTCCGAGCCAGGTCCAGTAACTGCTATTAATGGATTGCTTTCTCCGAGCCAGGTCCAGTAACTGCTATACATGGATTGCTTTCTCCGAGCCAGGTCCAGTAACTGCTATGCATGGATTGCTTTCTCCGAGCCAGGTCCAGTAACTGCTATGCATGTATGGCTTTCTCCGAGCCAGGTCCAGTAACTGCTATACATGTATGGCTTTCTCCGAGCCAGGTCCAGTAACTGCTATACATGGATTGCTTTCTCCGAGCCAGGTCCAGTAACTGCTATACATGTATTGCTTTCTCCGAGCCAGGTCCAGTAACTGCTATGCATGTATGGCTTTCTCCGAGCCAGGTCCAGTAACTGTTATACATGGATTGCTTTCTCCGAGCCAGGTCCAGTAACTGTTATATATGGATTGCTTTCTCCGAGCCAGGTCCAGTAACTGCTATACATGGATTGCTTTCTCTGAGCCAGGTCCAGTAACTGCTATAAATGGATTGCTTTCTCCGAGCCAGGTCCAGTAACTGCTATTCATGTATTGCTTTCTCCGAGCCAGGTCCAGTAACTGCTATACATGTATAGCTTTCTCTGAGCCAGGTCCAGTAGCTGCTATTCATGGATTGCTTTCTCCGAGCCAGGTCCAGTAACTGCTATGCATTGATTGCTTTCTCCGAGCCAGGTCCAGTAACTGCTATACATGTATTGCTTTCTCCGAGCCAGGTCCAGTAACTGCTATACATGGATTGCTTTCTCCGAGCCAGGTCCAGTAACTGCTATACATGGATTGCTTTCTCCGAGCCAGGTCCAGTAACTGCTATACATGGATTGCTTTCTCCGAGCCAGGTCCAGTAACTGCTATACATGTATGGCTTTCTCCGAGCCAGGTCCAGTAACTGCTATACATGGATTGCTTTCTCCGAGCCAGGTCCAGTAACTGCTATACATGGATTGCTTTCTCCGAGCCAGGTCCAGTAACTGCTATACATGTATAGCTTTCTCCGAGCCAGGTCCAGTAGCTGCTATTCATGGATTGCTTTCTCCGAGCCAGGTCCAGTAACTGCTATGCATTGATTGCTTTCTCCGAGCCAGGACCAGTAACTGCTATACATGGATTGCTTTCTCCGAGCCAGGTCCAGTAACTGCTATGCATGGATTGCTTTCTCCGAGCCAGGTCCAGTAACTGCTATTCATGGATTGCTTTCTCCGAGCCAGGTCCAGTAACTGCTATTCATGGATTGCTTTCTCCGAGCCAGGTCCAGTAACTGCTATACATGTATTGCTTTCTCCGAGCCAGGTCCAGTAACTGCTATAAATGGATTGCTTTCTCCGGAGCCAGGTCCAGTAACTGCTATGCATGTATTGCTTTCTCTGAGCCAGGTCCAGTAACTGCTATTCATGTATTGCTTTCTCCGAGCCAGGTCCAGTAACTGCTATACATGTATGGCTTTCTCCGAGCCAGGTCCAGTAACTGCTATACATGTATGGCTTTCTCCGAGCCAGGTCCAGTAACTGCTATGTATGGATTGCTTTCTCCGAGCCAGGTCCAGTAACTGCTTTCGTATTGCTTTCTCCGAGCCAGGTCCAGTAACTGCTATATGGGTTGCTTTCTCCGAGCCAGGTCCAGTAACTGCTATAAATGGATTGCTTTCTCCGAGCCAGGTCCAGTAACTGCTATACATGGATTGCTTTCTCCGAGCCAGGTCCAGTAACTGCTATACATGTATTGCTTTCTCCGAGCCAGGTCCAGTAACTGCTATTCATGTATTTCTTTCTCCGAGCCATGTCCAGTAACTGCTATACATGTATTGCTTTCTCCTAGCCAGGTCCAGTAACTGCTATACATGGATTGCTTTCTCCGAGCCAGGTCCAGTAACTGCTATATGGATTGCTTTCTCCGAGCCAGGTCCAGTAACGCTATGCATGTATTGCTTTCTCTGAGCCAGGTCCAGTAACTGTTATACATGGATTGCTTTCTCCGAGCCAGGTCCAGTAACTGCTATACATGTATTGCTTTCTCCGAGCCAGGTCCAGTAACTGCTATTCATGTATTGCTTTCTCCGAGCCAGGTCCAGTAACTGCTATGCATGTATTGCTTTCTCCGAGCCAGGTCCAGTAACTGCTATTCATGGATTGCTTTCTCCGAGCCAGGTCCAGTAACTGCTATGTATTGCTTTCTCCGAGCTATGTCCAGTAACTGCTATAAATGTATTGCTTTCTCCGAGCCAGGTCCGTAACTGCTATACATGGATGCTTTCTCCGAGCCAGGTCCAGTAACTGCTATACATGGATTGCTTTCTCCGAGCCAGGTCCAGTAACTGCTATACATGTATGGCTTTCTCCGAGCCAGTCCAGTAACTGCTATACATGTATAGCTTTCTCCTAGCCAGGTCCAGTAACTGCTATGCATGGATTGCTTTCCCGAGCCAGGTCCAGTAACTGCTATTCATGGATGCTTTTCTCCGAGCCAGGTCCAGTACTGCTATGCATGGATTGCTTTCTCTCGAGCCAGGTCCAGTAACTGTATACATGGATTGCTTTCTCCGAGCCAGGTCCAGTACTGCTATACATGTATTGCTTTCTCCGAGCCAGGTCCAGTAACTGCTATTCATGGATTGCTTTCTCCGAGCCATGTCCAGTAACTGCTATAAATGGATTGCTTTCTCCGAGCTAGGTCCAGTAACTGCTATTCATGTTTTGCTTTCTCCGAGCCAGGTCCAGTAACTGCTATACATGGATTGCTTTCTCCGAGCCAGGTCCAGTAACTGCTATACATGTATTGCTTTCTCCGAGCCAGGTCCAGTAACTGCTATACATGTATTGCTTTCTCCGAGCCAGGTCCAGTAACTGCTATACATGTATAGCTTTCTCCGAGCCAGGTCCAGTAACTGCTATGCATGGATGGCTTTCTCCGAGCCAGGTCCAGTAACTGCTATACATGTATAGCTTTCTCCGAGCCAGGTCCAGTAACTGCTATACATGGATTGCTTTCTCCGAGCCAGGTCCAGTAACTGCTATACATGTATGACTTTCTCCGAGCCAGGTCCAGTAACTGCTATTCATGGATTGCTTTCTCCGAGCCAGGTCCAGTAACTGCTATACATGGATTGCTTTCTCCGAGCCAGGACCAGTAACTGCTATACATGTATAGCTTTCTCCGAGCCAGGTCCAGTAACTGCTATACATGTATAGCTTTCTCCGAGCCAGGTCCAGTAACTGCTATACATGGATTGCTTTCTCCGAGCCAGGTCCAGTAACTGCTATACATGGATTGCTTTTTCCGAGCCAGGTCCAGTAACTGCTATGCATGTATGGCTTTCTCCGAGCCAGGTCCAGTAACTGCTATACATGTATAGCTTTCTCCGAGCCAGGTCTGCTTCTCCGAGCCAGGCCAGTAACTGCTATACATGGATTGCTTTCTCCGAGCCAGGTCCAGTAACTGCTATGCATGGATTGCTTTCTCCGAGCCAGGTCCAGTAACTGCTATTCATGGATTGCTTTCTCCGAGCCAGGTCCAGTAACTGCTATGCATGTATGACTTTCTCCGAGCCAGGTCCAGTAACTGCTATTCATGGATTGCTTTCTCCGAGCCAGGTCCAGTAACTGCTATTCATGGATTGCTTTCTCCGAGCCAGGTCCAGTAACTGCTATACATGGATTGCTTTCTCCGAGCCAGGTCCAGTAACTGCTATACATGGATTGCTTTCTCCGAGCCATGTCCAGTAACTGCTATACATGGATTGCTTTCTCCGAGCCAGGTCCAGTAACTGCTATACATGTATAGCTTTCTCCGAGCCAGGTCCAGTAACTGCTATACATGGATGGCTTTCTCCGAGCCATGTCCAGTAACTGATATACATGTATGGCTTTCTCCGAGCCAGGTCCAGTAACTGCTATGCATGTATGGCTTTCTCCGAGCCAGGTCCAGTAACTGCTATACATGTATGGCTTTCTCCGAGCCAGGTCCAGTAACTGCTATACATGTATGGCTTTCTCCGAGCCAGGTCCAGTAACTGCTATGCATGTATGGCTTTCCCCGAGCCAGGACCAGTAACTGCTATACATGTATGGCTTTCTCCTAGCCAGGTCCAGTAACTGCTATACATGTATGGCTTTCTCCGAGCCAGGTCCAGTAACTGCTATACATGTATGGCTTTCTCCGAGCCAGGTCCAGTAACTGCTATACATGTATGGCTTTCTCCGAGCCAGGTCCAGTAACTGCTATACATGTATGGCTTTCTCCGAGCCAGGTCCAGTAACTGCTATACATGTATGGCTTTCTCTGAGCCAGGTCCAGTAACTGCTATGCATGTATGGCTTTCTCCGAGCCAGGTCCAGTAACTGCTATGCATGTATGGCTTTCTCCGAGCCAGGTCCAGTAACTGCTATACATGGATTGCTTTCTCCGAGCCAGGTTCAGTAACTGCTATGCATGGATTGCTTTCTCCGAGCCAGGTCCAGTAACTGCTATGCATGGATTGCTTTCTCCGAGCCAGGTCCAGTAACTGCTATGCATGGATTGCTTTCTCTGAGCCAGGTCCAGTAACTGCTATGCATGGATTGCTTTCTCCGAGCCAGGTCCAGTAACTGCTATATGCCTGCATGATGATCTCATCAGAATCTTGAACAAAAAACATACTTGCAACTTTTATCAAAATTCGCCTCTCTGATTCTCAGAAAGGCATGAATAGAACATTTATTTCTTCCTTCAACTCGATGAAATGTTCAACAATCAGCTCTAAGCTACACTTTATCACCATTAAAAGTGTTGCCGAATAACCCCATATACCATATGCTACAATTGCAGAAAATAATCTTTTAAAATATTCTCTAACATATTAGATTGTTAAGACAACCGATATTACATGTCATCTGTGTTATCATATTGCACAGTCATCTGTGTTATCATATTGCCGGTCATCTGTGTTATCATATTGCACAGTCATCTATGTTAGCATATTGCACTGTCATCTGTGTTATCATATTACATGTCATCTGTGTTATCATATTACACATGTCATCTGTGTTATCATATTGCACGGTCATCTGTGTTATCATATTACATGTCATCTGTGTTATTATATTGCACAGTCATCTGTGTTATCATATTGCCGGTCATCTGTGTTATCATATTGCACAGTCATCTATGTTATCATATTGCACTGTCATCTGTGTTATCATATTACACGGTCATCTGTGTTATCATATTACACAGTCATCTGTGTTATCATATTACACAGTCATCTGTGTTATCATATTGCACTGTCATCTGTGTTATCATATTACACGGTCATTTGTGTTATCATATTACACAGTCATCTGTGTTATATTGCATAGTCATCTGTGTTATCATATTGCACAGTCATCTGTGTTATATTGCATGGTCATCTGTGTTATCATATTACATAGTCATCTGTGTTATCATATTGCACAGTCATCTGTGTTATATTGCACGGTCATCTGTGTTATATTACACAGTCATCTGTGTTATATTGCATGGTCATCTGTGTTATATTGCACGGTCATCTGTGTTATCATATTACATAGTCATCTGTGTTATCATATTACACAGTCATCTGTGTTATATTGCACGGTCATCTGTGTTATCATATTACATAGTCATCTGTGTTATCATATTACACAGTCATCTGTGTTATATTGCACGGTCATCTGTGTTATCATATTACATAGTCATCTGTGTTATATTGCATGGTCATCTGTGTTATCATA
The DNA here is from genome assembly GCA_014843695.1 of Archivesica marissinica. Taxonomy (NCBI): domain Eukaryota; kingdom Metazoa; phylum Mollusca; class Bivalvia; order Venerida; family Vesicomyidae; genus Archivesica; species Archivesica marissinica. The sequence continues at coordinate 8,269,537 of CM026398.1, read as the reverse complement.
TTACATAGTCATCTGTGTTATCATATTGCACAGTCATCTGTGTTATATTGCACGGTCATCTGTGTTATATTACACAGTCATCTGTGTTATATTGCATGGTCATCTGTGTTATATTGCACGGTCATCTGTGTTATCATATTACATAGTCATCTGTGTTATCATATTACACAGTCATCTGTGTTATATTGCACGGTCATCTGTGTTATCATATTACATAGTCATCTGTGTTATCATATTACACAGTCATCTGTGTTATATTGCACGGTCATCTGTGTTATCATATTGCACAGTCATCTGTGTTATATTGCATGGTCATCTGTGTTATCATATTGCACAGTCATCTGTGTTATATTGCACAGTCATCTGTGTTATATTGCACGGTCATCTGTGTTATATTGCACGGTCATCTGTGTTATATTGCATGGTCATCTGTGTTATCATATTGCACAGTCATCTGTGTTATATTGCACGGTCATCTGTGTTATATTGCACAGTCATCTGTGTTATATTGCACGGTCATCTGTGTTATCATATTGCACAGTCATCTGTGTTATCATATTGCACAGTCATCTGTGTTATCATATTGCACGGTCATCTGTGTTATGTTGCACAGTCATCTGTGTTATATTGCACAGTCATCTGTGTTATCATATTGCACGGTCATCTGTGTTATATTGCATGGTCATCTGTGTTATCATATTGCACAGTCATCTGTGTTATATTGCACGGTCATCTGTGTTATATTGCACAGTCATCTGTGTTATATTGCACAGTCACTGTGTTATATGCAGGTCATCTGTGTTATATTGCATCATCTGTGTTATCATATTGCACAGTCATCTGTGTTATCATATTGCACAGTCATCTGTGTTATCATATTGCACGGTCATCTTGTTATATTGCACGGTCATCTGTGTTATCATATTGCACAGTCATCTGTGTTATCATATTGCACAGTCATCTGTGTTATCATATTGCACAGTCATCTGTGTTATCATATTGCACAGTCATCTGTGTTATATTGCACGGTCATCTGTGTTATCATATTGCACAGTCATCTGTGTTATATTGCACAGTCATCTGTGTTATATTACATGGTCATCTGTGTTATATTGCACGGTCATCTGTGTTATCATATTGCACAGTCATCTGTGTTATCATATTGCACGGTCATCTGTGTTATATTGCATGGTCATCTGTGTTATCATATTGCACAGTCATCTGTGTTATATTGCACGGTCATCTGTGTTATATTGCACGGTCATCTGTGTTATATTGCACGGTCATCTGTGTTATCATATTGCACAGTCATCTGTGTTATATTGCATGGTCATCTGTGTTATCATATTGCACAGTCATCTGTGTTATATTGCACGGTCATCTGTGTTATATTGCACGGTCATCTGTGTTATATTGCACGGTCATCTGTGTTATATTGCATGGTCATCTGTATTATCATATTGCACAGTCATCTGTGTTATATTGCACGGTCATCTGTGTTATGTTGCACAGTCATCTGTGTTATATTGCACAGTCATCTGTGTTATCATATTACACAGTCATCTGTGTTATCATATTGCACAGTCATCTGTGTTATCATATTGCACGGTCATCTGTGTTATGTTGCACAGTCATCTGTGTTATATTGCACAGTCATCTGTGTTATCATATTGCATGGTCATCTGTGTTATATTGCATGGTCATCTGTATTATCATATTGCACAGTCATCTGTGTTATATTGCATGGTCATCTGTGTTATGTTGCACAGTCATCTGTGTTATATTGCACAGTCAGCTGTGTTATAGTGCACGGTCATCTGTGTTATATTGCACAATCATCTGTGTTATCATATTACACAGTCATCTGTGTTATCATATTGCACAGTCATCTGTGTTATCATATTGCACGGTCATCTTTGTTATATTACACAGTCATCTGTGTTATCATATTGCACAGTCATCTGTGTTATCATATTGCACAGTCATCTGTGTTATCATATTGCACAGTCATCTGTGTTATCATATTACACAGTCATCTGTGTTATATTGCATGGTCATCTGTGTTATCATATTGCACAGTCATCTGTGTTATATTGCACAGTCATCTGTGTTATATTGCACTGTCATCTGTGTTATATTGCACGGTCATCTGTGTTATCATATTGCACAGTCATCTGTGTTATATTGCATGGTCATCTGTGTTATCATATTGCACAGTCATCTGTGTTATATTGCACAGTCATCTGTGTTATATTGCACGGTCATCTGTGTTATATTGCACGGTCATCTGTGTTATATTGCATGGTCATCTGTATTATCATATTGCACGGTCATCTGTATTATATTGCACAGTCATCTGTGTTATATTGCACGGTCATCTGTGTTATCATATTACACAGTCATCTGTGTTATCATATTGCACAGTCATCTGTGTTATCATATTGCACAGTCATCTGTGTTATCATATTTCACAGTCATCTGTGTTATCATATTGCACAGTCATCTGTGTTATCATATTGCACAGTCATCTGTGTTATATTGCACGGTCATCTGTGTTATATTGCACAGTCATCTGTGTTATATTGCACAGTCATCTGTGTTATCATATTGCACAGTCATCTGTGTTTATATTACACAGTCATCTGTGTTATATTGCACAGTCATCTGTGTTATCATATTGCACAGTCATCTGTGTTATCATATTGCACAGTCATCTGTGTTATCATATTGCACAGTCATCTGTGTTATATTACACAGTCATCTGTGTTATCATATTGCACAGTCATCTGTGTTATATTACACGGTCATCTGTGCTATCATATTGCACAGTCATCTGTGTTATATTGCACGGTCATCTGTGTTATCATATTGCACAGTCATCTGTGTTATATTACACAGTCATCTGTGTTATCATATTGCACAGTCATCTGTGTTATATTACACAGTCATCTGTGCTATCATATTACACAGTCATCTGTGTTATCATATTGCACAGTCATCTGTGTTATCATATTGCACGGTCATCTTTGTTATATTACACAGTCATCTGTGTTATCATATTGCACAGTCATCTGTGTTATCATATTGCACAGTCATCTGTGTTATCATATTGCACAGTCATCTGTGTTATCATATTACACAGTCATCTGTGTTATATTGCATGGTCATCTGTGTTATCATATTGCACAGTCATCTGTGTTATATTGCACAGTCATCTGTGTTATATTGCACTGTCATCTGTGTTATATTGCACGGTCATCTGTGTTATCATATTGCACAGTCATCTGTGTTATATTGCATGGTCATCTGTGTTATCATATTGCACAGTCATCTGTGTTATATTGCACAGTCATCTGTGTTATATTGCACGGTCATCTGTGTTATATTGCACGGTCATCTGTGTTATATTGCATGGTCATCTGTATTATCATATTGCACGGTCATCTGTATTATATTGCACAGTCATCTGTGTTATATTGCACGGTCATCTGTGTTATCATATTACACAGTCATCTGTGTTATCATATTGCACAGTCATCTGTGTTATCATATTGCACAGTCATCTGTGTTATCATATTTCACAGTCATCTGTGTTATCATATTGCACAGTCATCTGTGTTATCATATTGCACAGTCATCTGTGTTATATTGCACGGTCATCTGTGTTATATTGCACAGTCATCTGTGTTATATTGCACAGTCATCTGTGTTATCATATTGCACAGTCATCTGTGTTATCATATTACACAGTCATCTGTGTTATCATATTGCACAGTCATCTGTGTTATCATATTGCACAGTCATCTGTGTTATCATATTGCACAGTCATCTGTGTTATCATATTGCACAGTCATCTGTGTTATATTACACAGTCATCTGTGTTATCATATTGCACAGTCATCTGTGTTATATTACACGGTCATCTGTGCTATCATATTGCACAGTCATCTGTGTTATATTGCACGGTCATCTGTGTTATCATATTGCACAGTCATCTGTGTTATATTACACAGTCATCTGTGTTATCATATTGCACAGTCATCTGTGTTATATTACACAGTCATCTGTGCTATCATATTGCACAGTCATCTGTGTTATATTACACAGTCATCTGTGTTATCATATTGCACAGTCATCTGTGTTATATTACACAGTCATCTGTGTTATCATATTGCACAGTCATCTGTGTTATATTGCACGGTCATCTGTGCTATCATATTGCACAGTCATCTGTGTTATATTGCACGGTCATCTGTGTTATCATATTGCACAGTCATCTGTGTTATATTACACAGTCATCTGTGCTATCATATTGCACAGTCATCTGTGTTATATTACACAGTCATCTGTGTTATCATATTGCACAGTCATCTGTGTTATATTACACAGTCATCTGTGTTATCATATTGCACAGTCATCTGTGTTATATTGCACGGTCATCTGTGCTATCATATTGCACAGTCATCTGTGTTATATTGCACGGTCATCTGTGTTATCATATTGCACAGTCATCTGTGTTATATTACACAGTCATCTGTGCTATCATATTGCACAGTCATCTGTGTTATATTACACAGTCATCTGTGTTATCATATTGCACAGTCATCTGTGTTATATTGCACGGTCATCTGTGTTATCATATTGCACAGTCATCTGTGTTATATTGCACGGTCATCTGTGTTATATTACACAGTCATCTGTGTTATCATATTGCACAGTCATCTGTGTTATCATATTGCACAGTCATCTGTGTTATCATATTGCACAGTCATATGTGTTATCATATTGCACAGTCATATGTGTTATCATATTGCACAGTCACCTGTGTTATCATATTGCACTGTCATCTGTGTTATCATATTGCACAGTCATCTGTGTTATCATATTGCACAGTCACCTGTGTTATCATATTGCACTGTCATCTGTGTTATCATATTGCACAGTCATCTGTGTTATCATATTACCTGTCATCTGTTTTATCATATTACCTGTCATCTGTGTTATCATATTGCACGGTCATCTGTGTTATCATATAACATGGTCATCTGTGTTATCATATTACACATGTCATCTGTGTTATCATATTACCTGTCATCTGTGTTATCATATTACCTGTCATCTGTGTTATCATATTGCACGGTCATCTGTGTTATCATATTACACATGTCATCTGTGTTATCATATTGCACGGTCATCTGTGTTATCATATTACACATGTCATCTGTGTTATCATATTGCACGGTCATCTGTGTTATCATATTACACGGTCATCTGTGTTATCATATTACACGGTCATCTGTGTTATCAGCACACATACATAATCATTCATAACACTATCAAGGGAGATAATCTATAACGGTAACCGGTGACATGATTTAACAAAAGCAAGTTCGTTTGTGGCATATAGAGTTAAAGGATTAAATAAATTATCGTTCTGACTAGCTTGCCATTTTTGGCAACATGTGCTTGTATTTTCACTCCCTGTCTACATTTCTCAAGCATCATTCCTAGTTTGCCACATTCTTTAAATTTATTATTGGTATATTTTTGCGGATGTGGAATGTTTCAGCTACGTACATTTTTATTTCAATGCAAATGAGATTTGAAAGAAATCGTTAAATAATGGAGCAACTGTTATATGCCATGCATAAGTCTAATGTCTTTTTAGGTACATTCTGAGTGTGTTATTTTATGCTTTACAGCAACTATTCCCTGACTGTGAAATTGCACTGATTTCTGCAAGTCAAGTATTATACAATGTACAAAAATGATTGTTAGTTTCCTGTACCAGATATTATATAGTTTTTGCTTTATATTTGAACCCTGATCAAACATGTGATCAAATGTGTTGCTGACAGGTCAATAATTAGGCATCATACTCGGAACAGTGCATCAAATGTTACCGAATGATAAAACAATTTTGCATTATTTGAATACAGTCTACATCCGTTATATCAAAGTCGGTTATGTAAAATTCACTGGTTATCTCAAAGTTGGGTTAAAGTCTAAATACTATCATTTTGCATATAACTGACTACGTTTAAGTCAAATTTTCTGTTATATCAAATTCCTTTTTTGAACCTTTCAATTTTTTAATATGCACTCGTTATGTCAAAGTGCCAGTTTGTCGAGGAAGTGCGACTTTCAAAGACCGCAGTGTCGACGTACCGTCGTGTCTTTGTGAACAATCGATAATGAGAGTTGAATGTATTTACTGGGACAGTAATTACAATGTGTTCACTACAGGTACACACTAATCGGTAATCACCAAGTAACCAATAATTGGATATACGGCTCATCATAATAATTATAATTAATTAATTGGTTTGTTTGGGGTCAAATAAACATATTTCCCGCATAAGCAAACTAGCTTGTCAAGTGTAGATTGGTAAGACTTGCGATCGTCGAGAAACATCATCTTCAGAAATATGGTCAATACCGCTTATCAATCTTCAATTATGTCAAACTATTTGTCCGACAAATTTAGACTGTTAATTTTAGTCTTTTATAGATTTCAACCCTCATTTATTACCGCATATTATGTAGCTTGAAAATGGAAACAAAACATGTCGAGTTAAATAGTCCCAAATATAATATTTGTAAATACCTGTATGGTAATATGTTATATTATTTATATATAATTGCACTGTAGTTGTGATGTATTCATTTTAATCTGAATAATTCATTGAAATGGCCTAATGCATTTTTAAAACATTTAAGCTTGTATTTAATATAGGCTGTTTAATTAGTCCATGATTTTATTTTACTTGCTGAAATCAGTGTCCAAATTCCAGTGTGTGACATTGTGTTCTGTGACTACAACCCTCCAACTAACTCTGTACACTGTCCTTCATGTGCACCTCATTTTCATTTCTAGCTCCCAGTTCCCTCATCCTCGCCCCCGAGAGATCCTGCAAAACAGAAAAAGAAATCAATTCTCTCCAAACGCGTAAGTTCGTCTTCGGAGTCGGCAATATCCAGGCTCGGAAACAACGTAGCAAAAAGCCCGTCCAGTGGTGCAACGAAATCTTCAGCATTCATTTTTGAAAACGTAATTTGTGGTACAAGTATATACCCAGATATATCTATTGTGTAGCGGCGTATATCACCTATCCGGCTTCATTATTATTATTTTTGGCAGTAGTGACAGAGTTTAATTTACTGTTTGTTCAGTGATATTTTGGACTGGCACGTTTTCTTTTGTACTAGTGCATTGCACTCCAAGTTTATACCACAGCTATTATTGGTCATACGCGTGCTTCCTTGGATACCAGATTATTTGGAATTGGATCCACTGCCATAACCTTACATGGTTGTATATATCAGTATCGTTTTGTCTGTTTTACCCTTTTCAACATTGTTATTCGTGACCTTGTCTTTGAACTCTATTACGGTCAAGGTAATTTTTTTTGTTATATTATTTTCAGCAAAATTCCTGTTAGCCGTCATTGACCTAATTTATAGTCTGTCATGCCAATCAGCATTTTTTGTTGCTTCCTGTTTTTAGTTTACGTACATTTGTGTATATTCGTACTGTCGTACATTTGGCATTTTGTGTTTCCGTGTAACCCCTTTTCTAGTATAATCTCAGAACCAAACAAGAGAGGTAGGAATTTTTATATACATTTATTACAATTCTCAGAACCAGTCCAACATACCCCTATCCAAATAATAGTACTAATGTAGATATTAAAACTAATATAATATACTTGAGCGGATAACATACCGCTATGCTTAATATGCTGGTACGTTTTGATCACAGGCATAACAGTACTTTGATAGTGTAATGGGTGCTGCAAAAATATTTGAAAAAATCAACATTTTTATTTAAGACATAATTTACTGGCATGTGCTCTGATAGAAGAATTGGGCTTAAACAAGTTAAAATATTTAAAACAAAAAATTTATAGAAAATATAAAGCATAATATGCTTGAAGAATAATATGCTTTATCTCTACAGATGGATCTGTAGTCCAGCGGTAACACTCTTGACTGGTAATCCAGGGATAGCAGGTTCGATCCTCCGTCTGACCCTAATAAAATTAACAGTCTTTCAGATGGGACGTTAAATCGAGGTCTCGTGTCAGTGCTTTACACCGTGCACGTAAAAGAACCAGAGGAGACTCTGGAATGGGTCTCTGTCTGTATCATTGCACTATCCTCCAAAATCTAAAATGACTAATCTCTTCAGGAGGCGTCGCTCATTTGGGCAACCGGTAGCGACAATAAATAAACGTAAAACACACACACATGCTTTATCTTTTCTATAATTTTGTTTTTGTTTCAATGTTGTAACCTTTTTTAGCTAAGATGTTTATTGACATAATTACAGTTTACTCTATCAAATATGTTGTTATGACCTTTGGTTATTATGAGTAATTATTCTTTTTTCTTCATCTTAAGTGACAAAAGATATAAGCGGCACAGACACCTGTCAATAATGTCAAGCTGTTTAATTGAAAGAATACCCGTAAACAAAGGATTATTTTCACACTTGTGTTTCAGCGTGTGATTATTTGTCCTCGGATATGGTCCCGGATTAAAATAATTATTGTTTATTGAAAATTGAAAGGAACAGTTGGCAATGATTTACATCTGATAATACCGGTAGTTTCATTCAGCCAAATATTTTTCTTTCAAATATAATCGATTATTATTTTGCTATTCGGTATACGGACGTTCTTCCGTGAGCTCAAATATTCAGTGCTGTCATTAGTTTTAATATATGCACAATCGCTGGGTTTCGCCAAACATGCTGTTTAGCTTAACAAGAATCGTCTTGCTCTGCGACAGCGTAACCCCACATTTCTCATCCAGATGGGCAAGTATCTAATATTAGAACGATGTTCTGACATAAATTATTGCTCAAGTTATATTAATTTACTTTGCTAATGTGGTAACGGTTTCTCTAGCTAACTGCTGTGTATATATACATTGTATTGTGGTTTGGTTCCATTCATTCATTGATCATGTTTATGTTGCAGGTATTTAGTGGAGAGATACTCACATAGAATAGTACAATGGCTATCTTGTGTTTTTACGTTTATTTATCGTCGCTACTGGTTGCCCATATGAGCGACGTCTCCTGAAGAGATTAGTTATTTTAGATTTTGGAGGATAGTGCATGATACAGACAGAGACCCATTCCAGAATCTCATCTGTTTCTTTTACGTGCACAGTGTAAAGCACCGACACGAGACCTCAGTTTAACGTCCCATCTGAAAGACTGTTAATTTTATTAGGGTCAGACGGGGGGATCGAACCTGCGATCCCTGAATGGCTATCTGGAAATAATGAATCTTTTATAGAAGTGATTTTAAATATTGTAGAGTGATCATAATTAGCTCTTTGCATGCTGGTATACTAAAGTCTATAAATAATTCAAATAATTGTAACAGATGACAATTTATTAACCCTTTCCCTCATAGAAGCACCTCTTGTCGCCATTACCAATACGACATACATTGACAATGTAGTTGCCAAACCAATGTTCATAATAAAGGCCAGAACCTCATGTAGTCCCAGTAATATATATGGAGGTGGGATAGATATGGCGACTACTTATCCACTGCATGATAGCTAAATGGCTGTCGTTTGCATGGAGATATAATAGTATATTAACCTAAATCTCTATGTAGTCCCAGTAATATCTATGGAGGTGGGATAGATATGGCGACTACTTATCCACTGCATGATAGCTAAATGGCTGTCGTTTATATGGAGATATAATACTATATTAACCTAAATCTCTATGAAGGAAAGGGTTAAATGGCTGTCGTTTGTATGGAGATATAATAGTATATCAACCTAAATCTCTATGAATAAAAGGGTTAAATGGCTGTCGTTTGTATGGAGATATAATAGTATATTAACCTAAATCTCTATGAAGGAAAGGGTTAAATGGCTGTCGTTTGTATGGAGATATAATACTATATTAACCTAAATCTCTATGAAGGAAAGGGTTAAATGGCTGTCGTTTGTATGGAGATATAATAGTATATTAACCTAAATCTCTATGAAGGAAAGGGTTAAATGGCTGTCGTTTGTATGGAGATATAATACTATATTAACCTAAATCTCTATGAAGGAAAGGGTTAAATGGCTGTCGTTTGTATGGAGATATAATACTATATTAACCTAAATCTCTATGAAGGAAAGGGTTAAATGGCTGTCGTTTGTATGGAGATATAATAGTATATTAACCTAAATCTCTATGAAAGAAAGGGTTATGGTACATTTATTTTTTTACTTATAACTAAAAATATGTCATGGATTTTATTTAGAATTGTGTCAGCATGATACACATGGTTGTTATTTAGAATTGTGTCAGCATGATACACATGGTGTTATTTAGAATTGTGTCAGCATGATACACATGGTTGTTATTTAGAATTGTGTCAGCATGATACACATGGTTGTTATTTAGAATTGTGTCAGCATGATACACATGGTTGTTATTTAGAATTGTGTCAGCATGATACACATGGTTGTTATTTTCACATCTAGGCATGCAGAGTTCAAGCATTATGATTTTCTATGCGTTGACTATGCATCTTATGTCTGCCACGATTTGTAATAAGTACTTTCTAGTAGTTGTTAGTCCCCTGAAGAATGGATACTTATATGGCTAGGAGAACAATATATGTAGATCTATTGTCTACTGGTCTAGAGTTAGCTCTTATGCAGCTATGGCTAATAGAACAAACGAGAGAACAATGGGATAGCCACACAGGTGTGTGTGTGTTTTACGTTTATTTATCGTCACTACCGGTTGCCCATATGAGCGACGCCTCCTGAAGAGATTAGTCATTTTAGATTTTTGGAGGATAGTGCAATGATACAGACAGAGCTCCATTCCAGAGTCTCCTCTGGTTCTTTTACGTGCACGGTGTACAGCACCGACACAAGACCTCAGTTTAACGTCCCATCTGAAAGACTGTTAATTTTATTAAGGTCAGACAGGGGATCGAACCTGCGATCCCTGGATTACCAGTCCAGCGTGTTACCCCTGGACTACATATCCGTCTGCCACACAGGTATCCATATGTTGGAGTGTCCATCTGTCAATCCATCCATATTGTGTCCAGACCATGTTTATTGAGGGATCAAGTGAGTAACTTGAATGTCAAGGTCACACTTAGATGTCAAAGTTACCATGTCCCCTTATAAGGGCATAATTATGGTCATGATAGTCCATGGATGGATTTTAATATATCTGGTACACCCTAATAACCATACTAAAATGATAATTATGTTGCTAGTCAAAGATAGTCCTGATATAGACACCATACAGTCACAATACAGTCCTGATATAGACACCATACAGTCACGATATTGTCACGATGCAGTCCTGATATAGACACCATACAGTCACGATATTGTCACGATGCAGTCCTGATATAGACACCATACAGTCACGATATTGTCACGATGCAGTCCTGATATAGACACCATACAGTCACGATATTGTCACGATGCAGTCCTGATATAGACACCATACAGTCACGATGCATTCCTGATATAGACACCATACAGTCACGATGCAGTCCTGATATAGACACCATACAGTCACGATGCAGACACCATACAGTCACGATGCATTCCTGATATAGACACCATACAGTCACGATGCAGTCCTGATATAGACACCATACAGTCACGATGCAGACACCATACAGTCACGATGCATTCCTGATATAGACACCATACAGTCACGATGCAGACACCATACAGTCACGATGCATTCCTGATATAGACACCATACAGTCACGATGCAGTCCTGATATAGACACCATACAGTCACGATGCAGTCCTGATATAGACACCATACAGTCACGATGCAGTCCTGATATAGACACCATACAGTCACGATGCATTCCTGATATAGACACCATACAGTCATGATGCAGTCCTGATATAGACACCATACAGTCACAATATAGTCACGATGCAGTCCTGATATAGACACCATACAGTCACCATACAGTCCTGATATAGACACCATACAGTCATGATGCAGTCCTGATATAGACACCATACAGTCACGATGCATTCCTGATATAGACACCATACCGTCACGATGCAGTCCTGATATAGACACCATACAGTCACGATGCATTCCTGATATAGACACCATACAGTCACGATGCAGTCCTGATATAGACACCATACAGTCACGATGCATTCCTGATATAGACACCATACAGTCACGATGCAGTCACGATATAGACACCATACAGTCACGATGCAGTCCTCATATAGACACCATACAGTCACGATGCATTCCTGATATAGACACCATACAGTCACGATGCAGTCCTGATATAGACACCATACAGTCACGATGCATTCCTGATATAGACACCATACAGTCACGATGCAGTCACGATATAGACACCATACAGTCACGATGCAGTCCTGATATAGACACCATACAGTCACGATGCAGTCCTGATATAGACACCATACAGTCACAATATATTTTCTCATCTGTAGACAGGCTTTTCATGATGTTTTGGGGGTGTGAGATAAATCTGTCTAACCGGGTAGACAAGGGAACTACTTTATGCTAATTAGATAAAAAAAATCCCGAATAAGTCTGGTAGAATCTGTTGATTTCTCACCTATCGGCACTTTCGTGCCATTTGGAGAGGGGGTGAGATAAATCTGTCTAACTTGGTAGATAAGGGGACTACTTTATGCTAATTAGATATCGCGAACAAGTCCGGTAGTTTCCGCTTATTTCTGCGTCCAAATTTATATCATAACATTGGATAATGGTAAAATCTATACACTACCGTGAAGTTATGTCATTATAATAACAGCGATACGTCATCGATGACGCAACGAATGACGTATTGCTACCATTCATGTGTTGTTCACGTGCGTACTATTACCATTTGACCCACAATGCACTTGCATTGTTTGTAAGCATCCCACCTCTAATCACAGTGTGACTTATCTCCCTTTAAATCTTGTTATTTATTAGTTCCTTTTAGTATGATGGTTAAAGTCATAGATTATTTTAATATTTACCCGTGTTGGATGTAAAGGTGTCACATTAAAGACAATCCACATCAATGTGAATAAATTGTCACATTCCAATGACCTCATCACTTAATAGTCAATTCATACTGGCATAATTCGTAATGTGCTTCAAAAGCATAGGAAAGGTGAGAAAATAAATCTAGCGCCTCCATAGAGTTACAGTTAAGAAAATGCCACCTGGGTAGGGCCTTGTTCTTTGCACACATCTTCAGCCTTCGGATGGGATGTCCTTATCTGCAACTCTTGGAGGTGCTAGATTCACTTTGCTTGCACTCCTTAGAGCTGTAGCTTGCAGGCTAATTACTTAGTTTATACAAATTTATTTTAGCTCGATTGCGAAACAAGTTATTTCAATTTCACTCTCGAGACCTCATTCCTGATGGAATCCATCGGCACGAGGGAGAGAGAACAGGCAACGTGGAATTTAAATGCCTTGCCTAAGGGCACAATCGTAACGGCTCCAGTGGGGCTCAAACTAATTACTTACAATTTGATTACCCAATATTGGTACAGGACATTTATTAATTGCAATATTTGTTTCACTAATTAACTCTATCTATACATGACAGATGTAGTTTTCTATTTTTGACAAATCAACTTGCTTTTCTATTTAGAAATATAAATGCATTGCATGTCTGTGAATCTTCTTTATAACAGTGATTGATTGTAGATTTCCATTAATTTGTCAAGTTATACCTTCACACAAATCTATTTGCAAGGTCATGAATTCACGAAAACATCGCATTCAATATGTTTTCATGAATTCACGAACGCATCTCATTCGGTATATTTTCATGAATTCACGAAAACATCGCATTCAGTATGTTTTCATGAATTCACGAACACATCGCATTCAATATGTTTTCATGAATTCACGAACACATCGCATTCAATATGTTTTCATGAATTCACGAACGCATCTCATTCGGTATATTTTCATGAATTCACGAAAACATCGCATTCAGTATGTTTTCATCAATTCACAAATTCATCGCATTTGGTATGTTTTCATGAATTCACGAACACGTCGTATTCGGTATACCATATGAGATATATTGTGTATGTATATCAGATATCTCCTTTGTTCTGTTTTCTATGCGAAAACTTGATTGCTGTCAAGTGAAATTGCGAGATAAAAACTCCAAAATGACGTGCCTCGCAAATATAATGTAATGCTTAGTAGGAAATAGCAATCTTATACATTATATCCTAAGTACCAGCGTCAAACATGGAATATTATGTATCAGTCATTTGTTTGTTGCAGCCTAAGCCAGTCGATAATCCCCGTCCACTACCTCCCCCGCCAAAAGTCGAGGGTGAGGGACTTCCACAGCGAGGCAACAGTTACCAGAACAACAACGTCCATCATCAACTTCCATCAACAGAGTCCAAGTCATCATCATCATCCGGTTCAAAGGACGACAATGTATTACTGGGAGATGAGACACCTAGAGTAAGACATTTATAATAATGACCATAGTTTGTGCAGTCTGCCTCCGTTGTCGAGTGGTTACGGTCGCTAACTTATATACCACTGTAACCTATCATCGCTGATGGTCATGTGTTCGAGCCCCACTCAAGGCATGTCTCATTTATGTGAAAAAGTTGGTAGTGGTACTGGTTAACCGCTGGTGCCGGCCCAGCAAAGGTGTTGTTAAGTGAACTGCCCATCGTTCAAGTGGGTAATTACATTACAAATTATTCAAATAAGTAACAGTAAATGAAGAATAACATTGTATGCTTTTTGTGAGATTTGAAAATAGATCCTTTAAGTAATTTAGTTTATACAAATTTAGCTTTTGTCGATTGTGAAACAAGTTCCTACATCTATCACTCTCAAGACCTCATTCCTGATGGAATCCATCGCCACGAGGGTGAGAGAAGAAGGTAACGTGGAATTAAAATGCCTATCCTAAGGGCACAATCGTAATGGCTCCAGTGGGGCTCGAACTCTTGGCCATTCACACCAGAAGAGAATGAGCTACCACTGCGCTATCAAAACTTCCACCATATAGTCGTGAATTGCTTTGATTTTCTAACTTTTCATGTGGTAAATATTGCAGAACACCAACTCTATATCTCGATCATGCCGTTAAAATGCTAGGCTACTAGCCCAACTGGAAAAGTAAAAAACTAAATGGTAATCTAACTGGTACAATGCATATATTAAATGAAGTTTGCACGCTTCGATGATGCTGTATGTACATGCCTGTGCAATATGCGTGCAGCAGTGACACAATCAGTACTTTGTTGTTTTATCAACAATTTAGGCATCTGTGTGTGGAAAAAATGTTAGTTTAAATTATGCAGATTTATTGTAGCTCGATTTCGAAACCAGTTTCTGCGTTTTTCATTTGTACAGGGCCCACTCTGGAGCATTGTTGTACAAAGTCAGTCTCCGTGGGCCCACTCTGCAACATTGTTGTACAATGTCAGTCTCCGTGGGCCCACTCTGGAGCATTGTTGTACAAAGTCAGTCTCCATGGGCCCACTCTGGAGCATTGTCGTACAAAGTCAGTCTCCGTGGGCCCACTCTGGAGCATTGTTGTACAAAGTCAGTCTCCGTGGGCCCACTCTGGAGCATTGTCGTACAAAGTCAGTCTCCGTGGGCCCACTCTGGAGCATTGTCGTACAAAGTCAGTCTCCGTGGGCCCACTCTGGAGCATTGTTGTACAAAGTCAGTCTCCGTGGGCCCACTCTGGAGCATTGTTGTACAAAGTCAGTCTCCGTGGGCCCACTCTGGAGCATTGTCGTACAAAGTCAGTCTCCGTGGGCCCACTCTGGAGCATTGTCGTACAAAGTCAGTCTCCGTGGGCCCACTCTGGAGCATTGTCGTACAAAGTCAGTCTCCGTGGGCCCACTCTGGAGCATTGTCGTACAAAGTCAGTCTCCGTGGGCCCACTCTGGAGCATTGTCGTACAAAGTCAGTCTCCGTGGGCCCACTCTGGAGCATTGTCGTACAAAGTCAGTCTCCGTGGGCCCACTCTGGAGCATTGTTGTACAAAGTCAGTCTCCGTGGGCCCACTCTGGAGCATTGTCGTACAAAGTCAGTTTCCGTGTCATACATAGTGTCATACTTAAAAGTATGGGGTTTTTTCAGGCGTGAAATTTACATTGCTTCATTTGAATTAATAGTGTTCAATGTTTTTTTCTTTTAGAGTTTACCAAATATGTCTGCAAGAGAAAAGAGAAGACGCACTTATAAAAATGCTCAGTGTAAGTTGTCCAGAACCTACAAGGTCTAGCCATATCTGTGTGCTCCACCAGAACCTACAAGGTCCATCCATATCTGTGTGCTCCACCAGAACCTACAAGGTCCATCCATATCTGTGTTCTCCACCAGAACCTACAAGGTCCATCCATATCTGTGTGCTCCACCAGAACCTACAAGGTCCATCCATATCTGTGTGCTCCACCAGAACCTACAAGGTCCATCCATATCTGTGTGCTCCACCAGAACCTACAAGGTCCATCCATATCTGTATGCTCCACCAGAACCTACAAGGTCCATCCATATCTGTGTGCTCCACCAGAACCTACAAGGTCCATCCATATCTGTATGCTCCACCAGAACCTACAGGGTCCATCCATATCTGTATGCTCCACCAGAACCTACAAGGTCCATCCATATCTGTGTGCTCCACCAGAACCTACAAGGTCCATCCATATCTGTATGCTCCACCAGAACCTACAAGGTCCATCCATATCTGTGTGCTCCACCAGAACCTACAGGGGAACAATACTTGGGTGTAATATCATTTATAATCAGTACAGAGGACAATACTTGGGTGTAATATCATTTATAATCAGTACAGAGGACAATACTTGGGTGTAATATCATTTATAATCAGTACAGAGGACAATACTTGGGTGTAATATCATTTATAATCAGTACAGGGGAACAATACATGGGTGTAATATCATTTAACTCAGTACAGGGGACAATACTTGGGTGTAATATCATTTATAATCAGTACAGGGGAACAATACATGGGTGTAATATCATTTAACTCAGTACAGGGGACAATACTTGGATGTAATATCATTTATAATCAGTACAGGGGACAATACTTGGGTGTAATATCATTTATAATCAGTACAGGGGACAATACTTGGGTGTAATATCATTTAACTCAGTACAGGGGACAAGACTTGGGTGTAATATCATTTATAATCACTACAGAGACAATACTTGGGTGTAATATCATTTATAATCAGTACAGGGGACAATACTTGGATGTAATATCATTTAACTCAGTACAGGGGACAATACTTGGGTGTAATATCATTTAACTCAGTACAGGGGACAATACTTGGGTGTAATATCATTTATAATCAGTACAGGGGAACAAGACTTGGGTGTAATATCATTTATAATCAGTAAAGGGGACAAGACTTGGGTGTAATATCATTTATAATCAGTAAAGGGGACACTACTTGGATGTAATATCATTTCACTCAGTACATGGGACAATACTTGGGTGTAATATCATTTAACTCAGTACAGGGGACAATACTTGGATGTAATATATTTTAACTCAGTACAGGGGACAAGACTTGGGTGTAATATCATTTATAATCAGTAAAGGGGACAAGACTTGGGTGTAATATCATTTATAATCAGTACAGGGGACACTACTTGGATGTAATATCATTTCACTCAGTACATGGGACAATACTTGGGTATAATATCATTTAACTCAGTACAGGGGACAATACTTGGATGTAATATCATTTATAATCAGTACAGGGGACAATACTTGGGTGTAATATCATTTATAATCAGTACAGGGGACACTACTTGGGTGTAATATCATTTAACTCAGTACAGGGGACAATACTTGGGTGTAATGTCATTTATAATCAGTACAGGGGACAATACTTGGGTGTAATATCATTTATAATCAGTACAGGGGACAATACTTGGGTGTAATATCATTTATAACCAGTACATGGGAACAAGACATGGGTAACGTTTATAATGTTGTTAGCTCTTTGCATTCTGGGTAAAATAAATGTTATAAATAATTGTATCAGCTGACAATTCATTAATGAATGTTTCTTATTTGTAACTGGAAACTCTGGAAATATGTCCTGGAATTTCATTAAAACTATGTAGTAACGACACAATTCTAGCGAAATTCCACTGATAGCATGCAAAGATGTAAACTATGATGTGACCATGTGTGTTTACTTTACAGCATATGATAGACCTCACTCGGCAAGAGTACATCTAGAACGCCCTCCAGACAGTTCTAAATCTACTGTGATAACTGATAGAGAAAAAAGGAAGGTATGTGTTGTACTGGAATCTGTTATTTGAAGCACTCAATCCCTGATAACTGTTAGAGAAAAAAGGAAGGTATGTGTTGTACTGGAATCTGTTATTTGAAGCACTCAGTCCCTGATAACTGATAGAGAAAAAAGGAAGGTATGTGTTGTACTGGAATCTGTTATTTGAAGCACTCAATCCCTGATAACTGTTAGAGAAAAAAGGAAGGTATGTGTTGTACTGGAATCTGTTATTTGAAGCACTCAGTCCCTGATAACTGATAGAGAAAAAAGGAAGGTATGTGTTGTACTGGAATCTGTTATTTGAAGCACTCAGTCTCCTTCACTCCTCAGGATTGTAACATTTTGAATTCTATTCCCATTATGGAAGTCTCCAAAATAGTGCAGCCAATGTTTTTCAGGCTATATTCCCACAATAATGCTGTTATTTCCCTAATTATATTCACACATACCCATTTATAGGCTCCCACGTGTACAGATTTTTGTAAACGTGTACACGATCCTTAGTACATGACACGGCGCCGTTTACACGTTCAAGTATGCATATTGCGCAGTTGGTATTAGTTGGTAGATAATGCTACTTACTTGATTTATTGTGTACACTGGTAAACACCTGAGATGCTGCTTATATCATTGCAGTTCAGGAATAATTCTTGTTCACTGAATCACACCTGTACAGCCAAACCTGTACAGCCGAACCTGTACAGCCAAACATGTATAGCCAAACCTGTACAGCCAAACATGTACAGCCAAACATGTATAGCCAAACCTGTACAGCCACACCTGTACAGCCGAACCTGTACAGCCAAACCTGTACAGCCACACCTGTACAGCCAAACCTGTACTGCCAAACGGCCGCTGCTATGATTTTATTACGTCACTAAGCTTCATTATATGACATCATGAATTAAGATAGTGTACACGGTTACTCAATTAGTACACGTGTATTGCCATTACACAACACGGCTCAGTTTACACATGTAAATGTGGAAGCCCTGCCCATTTATTGCATCTTCCACTAAATTCTATGCTTTCCATTGGTCTAAGGCGGTCACGTGGTGACCCTACATGGGACTGTGGAGGGTCAGTAAATCCCTACATGGGACTGTGGACAGTCAGTAAATACCTACATGGGACTGTGGAGGGTCAGTAAATCCCTACATGGGATTGTGGAGGGTCAGTAAATACCTACATGGGACTGTGGATGGTCAGTAAATACCTACATGGGACTGTGGAGGGTCAGTAAATCCCTACATGGGACTGTGGACAGTCAGTAAATACCTACATGGGACTGTGCAGGGTCAGTAAATACCTACATGGGACTGTGGACAGTCAGTAAATCCCTACATGGGATTGTGGAGGGTCAGTAAATACCTACATGGGACTGTGGATAGTCAGTAAATCCCTACATGGGACTGTGGACAGTCAGTAAATCCCTACATGGGACTGTGGAGGGTCAGTAAATACCTACATGGGACTGTGGACAGTCAGTAAATCCCTACATGGGACTGTGCAGGGTCAGTAAATCCCTACATGGGACTGTGGAGGGTCAGTAAATCCCTACATGGGACTGTGGAGGGTCAGTAAATCCCTACATGGGACTGTGGAGGGTCAGTAAATACCTACATGGGACTGTGGAGGGTCAGTAAATACCTACATGGGACTGTGGAGGGTCAGTAAATCCCTACATGGGACTGTGGAGGGTCAGTAAATCCCTACATGGGACTGTGGAGGGTCAGTAAATCCCTACATGGGACTGTGGAGGGTCAGTAAATCCCTACATGGGACTGTGGAGGGTCAGTAAATCCCTACATGGGACTGTGGAGGGTCAGTAAATCCCTACATGGGACTGTGGAGGGTCAGTAAATACCTACATGGGACTGTGGAGGGTCAGTAAATCCCTACATGGGACTGTGGAGGGTCAGTAAATCCCTACATGGGACTGTGGAGGGTCAGTAAATACCTACATGGGACTGTGGAGGGTCAGTAAATCCCTACATGGGACTGTGGAGGGTCAGTAAATACCTACATGGGACTGTGGAGGGTCAGTAAATCCCTAAGGGTCAGTAAATCCCTACATGGGACTGTGGAGGGTCAGTAAATCCCTACATGGGACTGTGGAGGGTCAGTAAATCCTACATGGGACTGTGGAGGGTCAGTAAATCCCTACATGGGACTGTGGAGTGTTTTGGGGTCAGTAAATCCCTACATGGGATTGTGGAGGGTCAGTAAATCCTACATGGGACTGTGGAGGGCAGTAAATCCCTACATGGGACTGTGGAGGGTCAGTAAATACCTACATGGGACTGTGGACGGTCAGTAAATACCTACATGGGACTGTGGAGGGTCAGTAAATCCCTACATGGGACTGTGGAGGGTCAGTAAATACCTACATGGGACTGTGGAGGGTCAGTAAATCCCTACATGGGACTGTGGAGGGTCAGTAAATCCCTACATGGGATTGTGGAGGGTCAGTAAATACCTACATGGGACTGTGGAGGGTCAGTAAATCCCTACATGGGACTGTGGAGGGTCAGTAAATCCCTACATGGGACTGTGGAAGGTCAGTAAATCCCTACATGGGACTGTGGAGGGTCAGTAAATACCTACATGGGATTGTGGAGGGTCAGTAAATCCCTACATGGGACTGTGGACGGTCAGTAAATCCCTACATGGGACTGTGGAGGGTCAGTAAATACCTACATGGGACTGTGGAGGGTCAGTAAATACCTACATGGGACTGTGGAGGGTCAGTAAATCCCTACATGGGACTGTGGACTGTCAGTAAATACCTACATGGGACTGTGGACGGTCAGTAAATCCCTACATGGGACTGTGGAGGGTCAGTAAATACCTACATGGGACTGTGGAGGGTCAGTAAATACCATGGGACTGTGGAGGGTCAGTAAATCCCTACATGGGACTGTGGAGGGCAGTCAGTAAATACCTACATGGGACTGTGGAGGGTCAGTAAATCCCTACATGGGACTGTGGAGGGTCAGTACAGTAAATACCTACATGGGACTGTGGAGGGTCAGTAAATCCCTACATGGGACTGTGGAGGGTCAGTAAATCCCTACATGGGACTGTGGAGGGTCAGTAAATCCCTACATGGGACTGTGGAAGGTCAGTAAATACCTACATGGGACTGTGGAGGGTCAGTAAATACCTACATGGGACTGTGGAGGGTCAGTAAATCCCTACATGGGACTGTGGAAGGTCCTACATGGGACTGTGGAGGGTCAGTAAATCCTACATGGGACTGTGGAGGTCAGTAAGTGAATCCCTACATGGGACTGTGGACAGTCAGTAAATCCCTACATGGGAGTCTGTGGAGGGTCAGTAAATCCCTACATGGGACTGTGGACAGTCAGTAAATCCCTACATGGGACTGTGGAGGGTCAGTAAATACCTACATGGGACTGTGGAGGGTCAGTAAATCACCTACATGGGACTGTGGAGGGTCAGTAAATCCCTACATGGACTGTGGAAGGTCAGTAAATCCCTACATTGGACTGTGGAGGGTCAGTAAATACCTACATGGGATTGTACTGTCAGTAAATCCCTACATGGGACTGTGGACAGTCAGTAAATCCCTACATGGGACTGTGGAGGGTCAGTAAATACCTACATGGGACTGTGGAGGGTCAGTAAATCCCTACATGGGACTGTGGAGGGGTGGGGGTGTTTTGGGTGTGGGGGTCAGTAAATACCTACATGGATTGTGGACTGTCAGTAAATACCTACATGGGACTGTGGAGGGGATGGGTGTGGGTCAGTAAATCCCTACATGGGACTGTGGAGGGTCAGTAAATACCTACATGGGACTGTGGAGGGTCAGTAAATACCTTCATGGGATTGTGGATGGTCAGTAAATCCCTACATGGGACTGTGGAGGTCAGTAAATCCTACATGGGACTGTGGAGGTGTTTTGGTGTGGGTGGGTGTGGGGGTCAGTAAATCCCTACATGGGACTGTGGAGGGTCAGTGAATCCCTACATGGGACTGTGGAGGGTCAGTAAATACCTACATGGGACTGTGGAGGGTCAGTAAATACCTACATGGGACTGTGGAGGGTCAGTAAATACCTACATGGGACTGTGGAGGGTCAGTAAATCCCTACATGGGACTGTGGAGGGTCATAAGTCCCTACATGGGACTGTGGAAGGTCAGTAAATCCCTACATGGGACTGTGGAGGGTCAGTAAATCCCTACATGGGACTGTGGAGGGTCAGTAAATCCCTACATGGGACTGTGGAGGGTCAGTAAATCCCTACATGGGACTGTGGATGGTCAGTAAATCCCTACATGGGACTGTGGACTGTCAGTAAATCCCTACATGGGACTGTGGAGGGTCAGTAAATCCCTACATGGGACTGTGGAGGGTCAGTAAATCCCTACATGGGACTGTGGAGGGTCAGTAAATCCCTACATGGGACTGTGGAGGGTCAGTAAATACCTACATGGGACTGTGGAGGGTCAGTAAATACCTACATGGGACTGTGGAGGGTCAGTAAATCCCTACATGGGACTGTGGAGGGTCAGTAAATCCCTACATGGGACTGTGGAGGTCAGTAAATCCCTACATGGGACTGTGGAGGGTCAGTAAATCCCTACATGGGATTGTGGAGGGTCAGTAAATCCCTACATGGGACTGTGGAGGGCCAGTATCCTACATGGGACTGTGGAGGGTCAGTAAATCCTACATGGGACTGTGGACAGTCAGTAAATACCTACATGGGACTGTGGAGGGTCAGTAAATCCCTACATGGGAGTGTGGAGGGTCAGTAAATACCTACATGGGACTGTGGACGGTCAGTAAATCCCTACATGGGACTGTGGAGGGTCAGTAAATACCTACATGGGACTGTGGAGGGTCAGTAAATACCTACATGGGACTGTGGAGGGTCAGTAAATCCCTACATGGGACTGTGGAGGGTCAGTAAATCCCTACATGGGACTGTGGAGGGTCAGTAAATCCCTACATGGGACTGTGGAGGGTCAGTAAATCCCTACATGGGATTGTGGAGGGTCAGTAAATCCCTACATGGGACTGTGGAGGGCCAGTAAATCCCTACATGGGACTGTGGAGGGTCAGTAAATCCCTACATGGGACTGTGGACAGTCAGTAAATACCTACATGGGACTGTGGAGGGTCAGTAAATCCCTACATGGGATTGTGGAGGGTCAGTAAATACCTACATGGGACTGTGGAGGGTCAGTAAATCCCTACATGGGACTGTGGAGGGTCAGTAAATCCCTACATGGGACTGTGGAAGGTCAGTAAATACCTACATGGGACTGTGGACAGTCAGTAAATACCTACATGGGACTGTGGAGGGTCAGTAAATCCCTACATGGGACTGTGGACAGTCAGTAAATACCTACATGGGACTGTGGAGGGTCAGTAAATCCCTACATGGGACTGTGGAGGGTCAGTAAATCCCTACATGTGATTGTGGAGGGTCAGTAAATACCTACATGGGACTGTGGATGGTCAGTAAATCCCTACATGGGACTGTGGAGGGTCAGTAAATCCCTACATGGGACTGTGGAAGGTCAGTAAATCCCTACATTGGACTGTGGAGGGTCAGTAAATACCTACATGGGATTGTGGACTGTCAGTAAATCCCTACATGGGACTGTGGACAGTCAGTAAATCCCTACATGGGACTGTGGAGGGTCAGTAAATACCTACATGGGACTGTGGAGGGTCAGTAAATCCCTACATGGGACTGTGGAGGGTCAGTAAATCCCTACATGGGATTGTGGACTGTCAGTAAATACCTACATGGGACTGGTATGGTACAGTCAGTACCCTACATGGGACTGTGGAGGGTCAGTAAATACCTACATGGGACTGTGGAGGGTCAGTAAATACCTTACATGGGACTGTGGAGGGTCAGTAAATCCCTACATGGGACTGTGGAAGGTCAGTAAATACCTACATGGGACTGTGGAGGGTCAGTAAATCCCTACATGGGACTGTGGAGGGTCAGTTAATCCCTACATGGGACTGTGGAGGGTCAGTAAATCCCTACATGGGACTGTGGAAGGTCAGTAAATACCTACATGGGACTGTGGAGGGTCAGTAAATCCCTACATGGGACTGTGGAAGGTCAGTAAATACCTACATGGGACTGTGGAGGGTCAGTAAATCCCTACATGGGACTGTGGAGGGTCAGTGAATCCCTACATGGGACTGTGGAGGGTCAGTAAATCCCTACATGGGACTGTGGAGGGTCAGTAAATACCTACATGGGACTGTGGACAGTCAGTAAATCCCTACATGGGACTGTGCAGGGTCAGTAAATCCCTACATGGGACTGTGGAGGGTCAGTAAATCCCTACATGGGACTGTGGAGGGTCAGTAAATCCTTACATGGGACTGTGGAGGGTCAGTAAATACCTACATGGGACTGTGGATGGTCAGTAAATCCCTACATGGGACTGTGGAGGGTCAGTAAATCCCTACATGGGACTGTGGAAGGTCAGTAAATCCCTACATGGGACTGTGGAGGGTCAGTAAATACCTACATGGGATTGTGGACTGTCAGTAAATCCCTACATGGGACTGTGGACAGTCAGTAAATCCCTACATGGGACTGTGGAGGGTCAGTAAATACCTACATGGGACTGTGGAGGGTCAGTAAATCCCTACATGGGACTGTGGAGTGTCAGTAAATACCTACATGGGATTGTGGACTGTCAGTAAATACCTACATGGGACTGTGGAGGGTCAGTAAATCCCTACATGGGACTGTGGAGGGTCAGTAAATACCTACATGGGACTGTGGAGGGTCAGTAAATCCCTTCATGGGACTGTGGAGGGTCAGTAAATCCCTACATGGGACTGTGGAGGGTCAGTAAATACCTACATGGGACTGTGGAGGGTCAGTAAATCCCTACATGGGACTGTGGAGGGTCAGTAAATCCCTACATGGGACTGTGGAGGGTCAGTAAATCCCTACATGGGATTGTGGAGGGTCAGTAAATCCCTACATGGGACTGTGGAGGGTCAGTAAATCCCTACATGGGATTGTGGAGGGTCAGTAAATACCTACATGGGACTGTGGAGGGTCAGTAAATACCTACATGGGACTGTGGAGGGTCAGTAAATCCCTACATGGGACTGTGGAGGGTCAGTAAATACCTACATGGGACTGTGGAGGGTCAGTAAATACCTTCATGGGACTGTGGAGGGTCAGTAAATACCTACATGGGACTGTGGAGGGTCAGTAAATACCTACATGGGACTGTGGAGGGTCAGTAAATCCCTACATGGGACTGTGGAAGGTCAGTAAATACCTACATGGGACTGTGGAGGGTCAGTAAATCCCTACATGGGACTGTGGAGGGTCAGTGAATCCCTACATGGGACTGTGGAGGGTCAGTAAATCCCTACATGGGACTGTGGAAGGTCAGTAAATACCTACATGGGACTGTGGAGGGTCAGTAAATCCCTACATGGGACTGTGCAGGGTCAGTAAATCCCTACATGGGACTGTGGAGGGTCAGTAAATCCCTACATGGGACTGTGGAGGGTCAGTAAATCCTTACATGGGACTGTGGAGGGTCAGTAAATACCTACATGGGACTGTGGATGGTCAGTAAATCCCTACATGGGACTGTGGAGGGTCAGTAAATCCCTACATGGGACTGTGGAAGGTCAGTAAATCCCTACATGGGACTGTGGAGGGTCAGTAAATACCTACATGGGATTGTGGACTGTCAGTAAATCCCTACATGGGACTGTGGACAGTCAGTAAATCCCTACATGGGACTGTGGAGGGTCAGTAAATACCTACATGGGACTGTGGAGGGTCAGTAAATCCCTACATGGGACTGTGGAGGGTCAGTAAATCCCTACATGGGATTGTGGACTGTCAGTAAATACCTACATGGGACTGTGGACAGTCAGTAAATCCCTACATGGGACTGTGGAGGGTCAGTAAATCCCTACATGGGACTGTGGAGGGTCAGTAAATACCTACATGGGACTGTGGACTGTCAGTAAATCCCTGCATGGGACTGTGGAGGGTCAGTAAATCCCTACATGGGACTGTGGAGGGTCAGTAAATACCTACATGGGACTGTGGAGGGTCAGTAAATCCCTACATGGGATTGTGGAGGGTCAGTAAATACTACATGGGACTGTGGAGGGTCAGTAAATCCCTACATGGGATTGTGGATGGTCAGTAAATCCCTACATGGGATTGTGGAGGGTCAGTAAATACATACATGGGATTGTGGAGGGTCAGTAAATCCCTACATGGGACTGTGGAAGGTCAGTAAATACCTACATGGGACTGTGGAGGGTCAGTAAATACCTACATGGGACTGTGGAGGGTCAGTAAATACCTACATGGGACTGTGGAGGGTCAGTAAATCCTACATGGGACTGTGGAGGGTCAGTGAATCCCTACATGGGACTGTGGAGGGTCAGTAAATCCCTACATGTGATTGTGGAGGGTCAGTAAATACCTACATGGGACTGTGGATGGTCAGTAAATCCCTACATGGGACTGTGGAGGGTGTTTTGGGTGTGGGGTGTTTTTGGTGTGGGGTGTTTTGGGTTGTGGAGTGTCAGTAAATACCTACATGGGACTGTGGAGGGTCAGTAAATCCCTACATGGGACTGTGGAGGGTCAGTGAATCCTACATGGGACTGTGGAGGGTCAGTAAATACCTACATGGGACTGTGGGGGTCAGTAAATACCTACATGGGATTGTGGAGTGTCAGTAAATACCTACATGGGACTGTGGAAGGTCAGTAAATACCTACATGGGACTGTGGAGGGTCAGTAAATACCTACATGGGACTGTGGAGGGTCAGTGAATACCTAGTGGGACTGTGGAGGGTCAGTAAATCCCTACATGGGACTGTGGAGGGTCAGTCAGTAAATACCTACATGGGACTGTGGAGGGTCAGTAAATCCCTACATGGGACTGTGGAGGGTCAGTAGGTCAGTAAATACCTACATGGGACTGTGGAGGGTCAGTAAATCCCTACATGGGACTGTGGAGGGTCAGTAAATCCCTACATGGGACTGTGGAGGGTCAGTAAATCCCTACATGGGACTGTGGAAGGTCAGTAAATACCTACATGGGACTGTGGAGGGTCAGTAAATACCTACATGGGACTGTGGAGGGTCAGTAAATCCCTACATGGGATTGTGGAGGGTCGTTCTACATGGGACTGTGGAGGGTCAGTAAATCCCTACATGGGACTGTGGAGGGTAAGTGAATCCCTACATGGGACTGTGGAAGGTCAGTAAATACCTACATGGGACTGTGGAGGGTCAGTAAATACCTACATGGGACTGTGGAGGGTCAGTAAATCCCTACATGGGACTGTGGAGGGTCAGTAAATACCTACATGGGACTGTGGAGGGTCAGTAAATCCCTACATGGGACTGTGGAGGGTCAGTAAATCCCTACATGTGATTGTGGAGGGTCAGTAAATACCTACATGGGACTGTGGATGGTCAGTTTTGGGTTGTGGGTGTAAATCCCTACATGGGACTGTGGAGGGTCAGTAAATACCTACATGGGACTGTGGAGGGTCAGTAAATCCCTACATTGGACTGTGGAGGGTCAGTAAATACATACATGGGATTGTGGAGTGTCAGTAAATACCTACATGGGACTGTGGACAGTCAGTAAATACCTACATGGGACTGTGGAGGGTCAGTAAATACCTACATGGGACTGTGGAGGGTCAGTAAATCCCTACATGGGACTGTGGAGGGTCAGTAAATACCTACATGGGATTGTGGATTGTCAGTAATACCTACATGGGACTGTGGAGGTCAGTAAATCCCTACATGGGACTGTGGAGGGTCAGTAAATACCTACATGGGACTGTGGAGGGTCAGTAAATACCTTCATGGGACTGTGGAGTGTCAGTAAATCCCTACATGGGACTGTGG
Organism: Archivesica marissinica; assembly: GCA_014843695.1. Lineage (NCBI taxonomy): Eukaryota > Metazoa > Mollusca > Bivalvia > Venerida > Vesicomyidae > Archivesica > Archivesica marissinica. Next base: position 8,241,266 of record CM026398.1, on the reverse strand, counting down.
AGGGTCAGTAAATACCTACATGGGACTGTGGAGGGTCAGTAAATCCCTACATGGGACTGTGGAGGGTCAGTGAATCCCTACATGGGACTGTGGAGGGTCAGTAAATCCCTACATGGGACTGTGGAAGGTCAGTAAATACCTACATGGGACTGTGGAGGGTCAGTAAATCCCTACATGGGACTGTGGAGGGTCAGTAAATACATACATGGGACTGTGGAGGGTCAGTAAATCCCTACATGGGACTGTGGAGGGTCAGTGAATACCTACATGGGACTGTGGAGGGTCAGTAAATCCCTACATGGGACTGTGGAAGGTCAGTAAATACCTACATGGGACTGTGGAGGGTCAGTAAATACCTACATGGGACTGTGGAGGGTCAGTAAATACCTACATGGGACTGTGGAGGTCAGTAAATCCCTACATGGGACTGTGGAGGGTCAGTGAATACCTACATGGGACTGTGGAGGGTCAGTGGTTGTAAATACCTACTGGGAGGTGGATGGTCATACCTACATGGGACTGTGGAGGGTCAGTAAATCCTACATGGGACTGTGGAGGGTCAGTAAATCCCTACATGGGACTGTGGAGGGTCAGTAAATACCTACATTGGTGTGGAGTGTCAGTAAATACCTACATGGGACATGGGACTGTGGAGGGTCAGTAAATACCTACATGGGACTGTGGAGGGTCAGTAAATCCCTACATGGGACTGTGGAGGTCAGTAAATACCTACATGGGATTGTGGAGTGTCAGTAAATACCTACATGGGATGTGGTCAGTAAATCCCTACATGGGACTGTGGAGGGTCAGTAAATCCCTACATGGGACTGTGGAGGGTCAGTAAATCCCTACATGGGACTGTGGAGGTCAGTAAATACCTACATGGGATTGTGGATGTTCAGTAAATCCCTACATGGGACTGTGGGGTCAGTAAATACCTACATGGGACTGTGGAGGGTCAGTAAATACCTACATGGGACTGTGGAGGGTCAGTAAATCCCTACATGGGACTGTGGAGGTCAGTAAATCCTACATGGGAATTGTCAGTAAATACCTCATGGGACTGTGGACAGTCAGTAATCCATACATGGGATTGTGGAGGGTCAGTAAATACCTACATGGGACTGTGGAGGGTCAGTAAATACCTACATGGGACTGTGGAGGGTCAGTAAATCCCTACATGGGATGGGCTGTGGAGGGTCAGTAAATACCTACATGGGACTGTGGGGGTGTAAATCCCTACATGGGACTGTGAGGGTCAGTGAATCCCTACATGGGACTGTGGAGGGTCAGTAAACATGGGATTGTGGAGGGTCAGTAAATACCTACATGGGACTGTGGAGGTCAGTAAATCCCTACATGGGACTGTGGAGGGTCAGTAAATCCCTACATGGGACTGTGGAAGGTCAGTAAATACCTACATGGGACTGAGGAGGGTCAGTAAATCCCTACATGGGACTGTGGAGGGTCAGTGAATCCCTACATGGGACTGTGGAGGGTCAGTAAATCCCTACATGGGACTGTGGAGGGTCAGTAAATACCTACATGGGACTGTGGACAGTCAGTAAATCCCTACATGGGACTGTGCAGGGTCAGTAAATCCCTACATGGGACTGTGGAGGGTCAGTAAATCCCTACATGGGACTGTGGAGGGTCAGTAAATCCTTACATGGGACTGTGGAGGGTCAGTAAATACCTACATGGGACTGTGGAGGGTCAGAAAATACCTACATGGGATTGTGGACTTTCAGTAAATCCCTACATGGGACTGTGGAGGGTCAGTAAATCCCTACATGGGACTGTGGAAGGTCAGTAAATCCCTACATGGGACTGTGGAGGGTCAGTAAATACCTACATGGGATTGTGGACTTTCAGTAAATCCCTACATGGGACTGTGGACAGTCAGTAAATCCCTACATGGGACTGTGGAGGGCCAGTAAATACCTACATGGGACTGTGGAGGGTCAGTAAATCCCTACATGGGACTGTGGAGGGTCAGTAAATCCCTACATGGGATTGTGGACTGTCAGTAAATACCTACATGGGACTGTGGACAGTCAGTAAATCCCTACATGGGACTGTGGAGGGTCAGTAAATACCTACATGGGACTGTGGAGGGTCAGTAAATACCTACATGGGACTGTGGACGGTCAGTAAATCCCTGCATGGGACTGTGGAGGGTCAGTAAATCCCTACATGGGACTGTGGAGGGTCAGTAAATCCCTACATGGGACTGTGGAGGGTCAGTAAATCCCTACATGGGACTGTGGAGGGTCAGTAAATCCCTACATGGGATTGTGGAGGGTCAGTAAATACCTACATGGGACTGTGGAGGGTCAGTAAATCCCTACATGGGACTGTGGAGGGTCAGTAAATCCCTACATGGGACTGTGGAGGGTCAGTAAATACCTACATGGGACTGTGGACAGTCAGTAAATACCTACATGGGACTGTGGAGGGTCAGTAAATCCCTACATGGGATTGTGGAGGGTCAGTAAATACCTACATGGGACTGTGGATGGTCAGTAAATCCCTACTTGGGACTGTGGAGGGTCAGTAAATCCCTACATGGGACTGTGGAAGGTCAGTAAATCCCTACATGGGACTGTGGAGGGTCAGTAAATACCTACATGGGATTGTGGACTGTCAGTAAATCCCTACATGGGACTGTGGACAGTCAGTAAATCCCTACATGGGACTGTGGAGGGTCAGTAAATACCTACATGGGACTGTGGAGGGTCAGTAAATCCCTACATGGGACTGTGGAGGGTCAGTAAATCCCTACATGGGATTGTGGACTGTCAGTAAATACCTACATGGGACTGTGGACAGTCAGTAAATCCCTACATGGGACTGTGGAGGGTCAGTAAATACCTACCTGGGACTGTGGAGGGTCAGTAAATCCCTTCATGGGACTGTGGACAGTCAGTAAATCCCTACATGGGACTGTGGAGGGTCAGTAAATCCCTACATGGGACTGTGGACGGTCAGTAAATCCCTACATGGGACTGTGGATGGTCAGTAAATCCCTACATGGGACTGTGGAGGGTCAGTAAATACCTACATGGGACTGTGGAGGGTCAGTAAATCCCTACATGGGACTGTGGAGGGTCAGTAAATCCCTACATGGGACTGTGGACAGTCAGTAAATCCCTACATGGGATTGTGGATGGTCAGTAAATCCCTACATGGGACTGTGGACAGTCAGTAAATCCCTACATGGGATTGTGGAGGGTCAGTAAATCCCTACATGGGACTGTGGAAGGTCAGTAAATACCTACATGGGACTGTGGAGGGTCAGTAAATCCCTACATGGGACTGTGGAAGGTCAGTAAATACCTACATGGGACTGTGGAGGGTCAGTAAATCCCTACATGGGACTGTGGAGGGTCAGTGAATCCCTACATGGGACTGTGGAGGGTCAGTAAATCCCTACATGGGACTGTGGAAGGTCAGTAAATACCTACATGGGACTGTGGAGGGTCAGTAAATCCCTACATGGGACTGTGGAAGGTCAGTAAATACCTACATGGGACTGTGGAGGGTCAGTAAATCCCTACATGGGACTGTGGAGGGTCAGTGAATCCCTACATGGGACTGTGGAGGGTCAGTAAATCCCTACATGGGACTGTGGAAGGTCAGTAAATACCTACATGGGACTGTGGAGGGTCAGTAAATCCCTACA
>CM026398.1:8196284-8236581 GCA_014843695.1 Archivesica marissinica | reverse complement strand
TGTAGTCCCCCAATACAACTGTGGTCCCCCCAAATACAACTGTAGTCCCCCAAATACAACTGTTGTCCCCTACCCACACCAACTGTAGTCCCCTACCCACAACAACTGTAGTACCCTACCCACAACAACTGTAGTACCCTACCCACAACAACTGTAGTCACCCCAACAACAACTGTAGTCCCCTCCCACAACAACTAGTCCCCCCACAGCAACTGTAGTCCCTTACCCACAACACATGTAGTCCCCTACCCACAGCAACTGTAGTCCCTACCCACAACAACTGTAGTCCACTACCCACAACAACTGTAGTCCCCTACCCACAAGAACTGTAGTCCTCTACCCACAACAACTGTAGTCCCCTACCCACAACAACTGTAGTCCCCCTACAACAACTGTAGTCCCCTACCCACAACAACTGTAGTACCCTACCCACAACAACTGTAGTCCCCCTACAACAACTGTAGTCCCCTACCCACAACAACTGTAGTACCCTACCCACAACAACTGTACTACCGTACCCACAACAACTGTAGTCCCCTACCCACAACAACTGTAGTCCCCCAAAACAACTGTAGTCCCCTACCTACAACAACTGTAGTCCACTACCCACACCAACTGTAGTACCCTACCCACACCAACTGTATTACCCTACCCACAACAACTAGTACCCTACCCAAACCAACTGTATTACCCTAGCCACAACAACTAGTACCCTACCCACAGCAACTGTAGTCCCCTACCCACAACAACTGTAGTCCCCCTACAACAACTGTAGTCCCCCAATACAACTGTAGTACCCTACCCACAACAACTGTAGTACCCTACCCACAACAACTGTAGTCCCCCCACAACAACTGTAGTCCCCACATGTATCCTACCCACAACAACTGTAGTACCCTACCCACACCAACTGTAGTACCCTACCCACAACAACTGTAGTCCACTACCCACACCAACTGTAGTACCCTACCCACACCAACTGTAGTACCCTACCCACAACAACTTGTAGCCCTACCCACAGCAACTGTAGTCCCCTACCCACAACAACTGTAGTCCCCCAACAACAACTGTAGTCCCCTACCCACAACAACTAGCCCCCCCACAACTGTAGTACCCTACAACAACTGTAGTCCCCCCACAACAACTGTAGTCCCTCCCCCACAACAACTGTAGTCCCCCCACAACAACTGTAGTCCCCCCACAACAACTGTAGTCCCCTCACAAAACTGTAGTCCCCCTACAACAACTGTAGTACCCCCCCACAATAAATGTAGTCCCCTCCCCCCAACAACTGTAGTCCCCCCCCCAACTGTAGTCCCCTCCCCACAACAACTGTAGTCCCCCCACAACAAATGTAGTCCCCTCCCCCCAACAACTGTAGTCCCCCCCACAACAAATGTAGTCCCCCCCCCACAACAACTGTATCCCCCCACACAACAACTATAGTTCCCCCACAACAACTGTAGTCCCCCACCCCACAACAACTGTAGTACTAAGATTCTCCAGAGCTGTTTATATCCTGTAACAGTGTCACGTATGCGGTGTATATCAACTATGCGGTTCACCGGTAGATGCTCAATTAGTGCATTAACATTTACGAATGATATCCTGACGGATGCCGCATCCTTTCACACAGAATCACATTGGTCAACCTTCCTTTCAATGGAGAATGCCGCATCCATCACACAGAATCACATTGGTCAACCTTCCTTTCAATGGAGAATGCTGCATCCATCACACAGAATCACACTGGTCAACCTTCCCTTTCAATGGAGAATGCCGCATCCATCACACAACCTCCCTTTCAATGGAGAATGCCGCATCCATCACATTGGTCAACCTTCCTTTCAATGGAGAATGCCGCATCCATCACATTGGTCAACCTTCCTTTCAATGGAGAATGCTGCATCCATCACACAGAATCACATTGGTCAACCTCCCTTTCAATGGAGAATGCCGCATCCATCACACAGAATCACACTGGTCAACCTTCCCTTTCAATGGAGAATGCCGCATCCATCACATTGGTCAACCTCCCTTTCAATGGAGAATTCCTCATCCATCACACAGAATCACATTGGTCAACCTCCCTTTCAATGGAGAATTCCTCATCCATCACACAGAATCACATTGGTCAACCTTCCTTTCAATGGAGAATGCCGCATCCATCACACAGATTCACATTGGTCAACCTTCCTTTCAATGGAGAATGCCGCATCCATCACACAGAATCACACTGGTCAACCTTCCTTTCAATGGAGAATGCCGCATCCAGCACATTGGTCAACCTCCCTTTCAATGGAGAATTCCTCATCCATCACACAGAATCACATTGGTCAACCTCCCTTTCAATGGAGAATTCCTCATCCATCACACAGAATCACATTGGTCAACCTTCCCTTTCAATGGAGAATGCCGCATCCATCACATTGGTCAACCTCCCTTTCAATGGAGAATTCCTCATCCATCACACAGAATCACATTGGTCAACCTTCCTTTCAATGGAGAATGCCGCATCCATCACACAGATTCACATTGGTCAACCTTCCTTTCAATGGAGAATGCCGCATCCATCACACAGAATCACACTGGTCAACCTTCCTTTCAATGGAGAATGCCGCATCCAGCACATTGGTCAACCTCCCTTTCAATGGAGAATGTCGCATCCATCACACAGAATCACATTGGTCAACCTCCCCTTTCAATGGAGAATGCCGCATCCATCACACAGAATCACATTGGTCAACCTCCCTTTCAATGGAGAATGTCGCATCCATCACACAGAATCACATTGGTCAACCTCCCTTTCAATGGAGAATGTCGCATCCATCACACAGAATCACATTGGTCAACCTCTCTTTGCAATGGAGAATGTCGCATCCATCACACAGAATCACACTGGTCAACCTTCCTTTCAATGGAGAATGCCGCATCCATCACACTGGTCAACCTTCCTTTCAATGGAGAATGCCGCATCCATCACACAGAATCACATTGGTCAACCTCCCCTTTCAATGGAGAATGCCGCATCCATCACACAGAATCACATTGGTCAACCTCCCCTTTCAATGGAGAATGCCGCATCCATCACACAGAATCACATTGGTCAACCTCCCTTTCAATGGAGAATGCAGCATCCATCACACAGAATCACATTGGTCAACCTCCCTTTCAATGGAGAATGTCGCATCCATCACACAGAATCACATTGGTCAACCTTCCTTTCAATGGAGAATGCCGCATCCATCACACAGAATCACACTGGTCAACCTCCCTTTCAATGGAGAATGCCGCATCCATCACACAGATTCACATTGGTCAACCTCCCTTTCAATGGAGAATGCCGCATCCATCACACATATTCACACTGGTCAACCTTACCTTTCAATGGAGATGTAAGCGTAACAATAACTAATTGTTCGAAAGCTGCTACAATGTAGGCCTGCTCTCATTAATGCTTGTTTGTTTATTTATTTGTTTATTTATTTATTCGGGTGTTATGCCTGCATCAGCACCATTTTGTGCTATCTCGCCGGCGGGTAGCTTACCTGACGACGCCTCTCCGAAGCAGGCTCCAGCAGTTAACATGTACCTCCGTAAGAAACTGCCAACTTTTTCATATACACTGAACCAAATTTCTAAACGGCCATCTGTTCTTTTACAGAATTTGGGAAAAACCTACAATCATACAATATCAATAATCATATCATCATTTAATACATTTTATTCCATATGCTTAAACAACAATTCACTAAAATTAAAAAAGCGGATAAAACGTAACAATGAGGTCACCCTCATAACAAAAAGTCACAAATCTGAAAACATCGCTATTATGGTATTTCAATACCTCGTATGTCCCCCTTCTGCGACAATAACGGCACGACACCTCGCCCTCATTGATACAATGTATCTTTGGAGATAGCGTTGCGGAATTGTTGCCCATGCCTGCATTATGTCACGCTCTAATTCACGCATGTTAAGTTGCTGTGGTTGGGCTCTGACCTTCCTTTTCAACAGGTCCCATACATGTTCTATGGGGTTCAAATCGGGGCTTTTCGCCGGCCATGGAAGAGTTTGCACGTTGTTAGCAGCCAACATAGCCCGAGTGTACCTGGCAACATGGCAGGGTGCGTTGTCTTGTGCCAAAATGATACCAGGATTGCAATTAACATGCGGTACAAGGACGGGTTGCAGGATATCGTTTTGATATGTTCTGGCATTAAAGTTACCTCGAATTGGTACAATGGGTGTCCTAGTATGCATTGACACGCCAGCCCAGACCATCACTGAGCCGCCCCTGTACTTATCGACCTGTACTACACAGTTTGTGCTGTTTCGATCGCCCCGACGGCGGTATGCTCGGTCGCGTCCGTCGGCCTCACGGAGTGTAAACCTTGACTCATCCACAAATATACCATTAGACCAGTCCGTTCTCGTAAACCTGAAATGCCGTCTATAGCCCATGCTAACCGTGCCCGTCTATGGTCTCTGGTTAGAATTGGACCCTTTCCTGGTCGTCGGGCTCGTAATCCGACGGCTCTGAGACGATTACGTACAGTTTGTGCATGGATGCGGCGGTTATGTGTGCCAATAGTGACCATTGTCGTTCTGGTAGCTGGGGTGAAGCGGTCCCGTAAGTGGGACACAATAATGTACCGGTCCTGTCTGCGTGTGGTTACCCTCCCTTTAGGGCGTCGTCGGATGTCGGCTACACTTCCGGTACGTCTAAACTTCGCCCATAGCTGCTGAATGGTGGAATGCTGTCTATTGAAATGTCGAGCAACCTGAAATGATAATAAAAGGGCCATAACTTCGAAGTTCCTAGAGTGATATTGCTGGTTATCGGACTTTCAAAATGGCTGTATAAGAATATAACATTTGATGATTTTTGACATTTAGGTCAACTGGTTAATTTCATCGCACATTTGTACCTACCTGCCTAATTGAAGTACAAGCATCCAGCATGCCAACAGCTCGCCCGCATTCTTCAATGCTCATTCTCGCCATGTTTTGTGTGTTTTATATTCTGTACTAGACAGGGATTATACTACATATAAAATGGACACTCACCATGCTATGCACGTGGCCCTCGTGCCGATTTATGCAAATCGGTCTCTCCTCTCCACTTGATCAAATCTGGCACCAGAATGTAAACTATTGGTACTGTCTTCGGCGATACGCGCCTCACACAGTCCAACATTTTATATATTATATCGTTTTCGGCTTATATCCTATATTTAAATTAGCTGTTTCGGTGTGATACGGTAAGAGAATTCCACTACATTGACACTGAATATAAGAAGTTTTGATATTTAGTTTTGGAGGGTAAAGTTTGTGATTTATAAAATTTTAATTGGAAAATCTGAATGCCTCTTGAATATAAAAGTAAAGTAAAGTGTTTGTTTATTATAGTGTCACCCCTATTTAAAGGGCCAGCCATTTCTGACTTATGAGACACCTCTTTGTATGAACATCAGTACTTCCCGAATCCTATGCTTGTATGCCAGGCGCCAGGCTGGTAGGCAATCGGTAACCATTATTTAACTAGCTGGCGGCTCACCAACCGGCCATATCAGAACGAACCCCTGACGAGATTCGAACCTTCGACCTCCCGCTCCGTAGGCGGACGCCTTAACCACTGCATACATTATCCTCATGGGCTTTTAAGCCTAATGGAATTGAAAATAAACTATCTATATTCCATTGAATGTTGTAAGTTCAAGCGATTACAGTCAAACCTGTCTTAAGCAGCCAGCCAAGGGAACCACAGAAAGTAGCTGCTTAATGCAGGTGGCTGCTTAATAGAGGTCAAATGTATAGTAAAACAACATATTTGGAATTTGGAAACTAGCTGCTTAATACAGGTTGGCTGCTTAATACAGGTGATCACTAACACAGGTTTGAATGTAGGGTGTCTTCCTGATTCCCCCACTTTTAGAAAAACTGGTCAATTTATTTGTGGGGTAATCAGGAATTTGTCCAGTTTGGAGATTAGTGGTAACATAGCCTCCGGGCGTGAAAACACTATAATCTGTTTCAATTATTGAAATAGCAAACATTAATGTAAAGTGCAGTTTAACCACCTTATTACGGGGTAACTTGTAGGAATATTATTATTTTCCAATTGTTTAAGCGGGATACTAAGGGAATCTGTCGTTTTTCTTTTCTTGTTGTGTGTTTTTTTCTTATTTTCCCACTAAAACATCCATATTAATTCCTGATTAGTGGAGAAATGAGAGAAAAAAAACGTTCAAAACCATTTCAAAAATATATTTCCTATATGTTGTGACCACTCATTTGAATCGTCTCAAGGAGGTCACGGCATATACTTTTAAAGTGAAATAAAAAATATTTTAAATTTTCCGACATTAAAGTCATTTAAAAAGTTGGTTTGTATGATAATTGGTTTTAATCTACCATAGACACACACAGGTAACAATAGATAATTGAAACAGATTATAGCTTCAGGTCTCGCCTTTTCTGATTTACCGGTCAGAATAAAGTGGGGGAATCAGGAATACAAGAAATCAAAAAGTGGGGGAATCAGGAATAAACCGACTGTAGTTTCATTTGGTCATTATTGTATATTTCCTACCACCGTTGTTGTCACATATTTTGTATACCATAAAGCATAAGTGAAAACATTCGTCAAATATCCCACCTCCTGACCCTGACATTATAATGTGTGTTTTACGTTTATTTATCATCGCTATCGACATTATAATACATGTACTGTTGAGTGTCAGTTTTATGACCGATCACCCCCCCCCCCCCCGCTTTCCACACACATCAATAAATACAACATTGTCCCATACTTCCGTTACCGAGGTAATTTGTAAATAGTATTAATTATCAATTAATTTTGTCACTGGTTGTATGTAGCCTACATCGGAGTTATGTAACGTGAACGGTGTTTTACGTTATTTATCGTCGCTACCGGTTTGCCCATATGACCGACGCCTCCTGAAGAGATTAGTCATTTTAGATTTTTGGAGGATAGTGCAATGATACAGACAGAGACCCATTACATCCAATAGTCGCCTCTGATTCTTTTTACGTGCACGGTGTAAAGCACCCGACACGAGACATCGGTTTAAAGTCCCAATGAAAGACTGTTACTTTTATTAGGGTCAGACGGAGGGCGAACCTGCCATCCATGGATTACCAGTCCAACGGGTCAACAACTGGACTACAGATACGCCGGTAAGTACATGAACCGTGTGTGTTTTACATTTATTTATCGTCGCTACCGGTTACCCATATGAGCGACGCCTCCTGAAGAGATTAGTCATTTAGATTGTGGATGATAGTGCAATGATACAGACAGATATCCATTCCAGAGTCTCCTCTGGTTCTTTTACGTGCACGGTGTATAGCACCGACACGAGACCTCGGTTTAACGTCCCATCTGAAAGACTGTTAATTTTATTAGGGCCAGACGGGGGATCGAACCTGCGATCCCTGGATTACCAGTCAAGCGTGTTACCACTGGACTACAGATCCGTCTGTAACGTGAACCGTTTACCATTCTACACCTACATAGATAAACTTCGCGCATGCGTTATCGCCGTGTATCATCGTTCTTTGTGTCGTATATATGTAACGATATTGAATCGGGGATACTCGGCAATCTACATCGGAGAGTTTTGGAAGATGAACGCCATGTACTATTAGAATGTACCATATACACTGACCTTAGAACTGTTCTTTTTGAAAAGGCAGTGTTGTATGAACGCAACTTCCTTAATTTAAGCAAAACTGATCAACTTATTTTTCTGTTTACTGATCCATATCTAATTAGAATTTGTGCCAAGACCTGTTTTAATATACTTCAACGACGCTACTTTTACCTTTGTAAATAATATATGATTTATTTTTATTTTTTAAATATATGTGTTGATACCTTTTATTTATCACAAGAAACAGCTGCTAATTAGTTCATTCTCGATCTGATCGAGGCTGATAATTGATCTTTTAAAATATTTCTTAATATGCACATTTCACTGTTTGAAACATAGTACCGTACCATCAATATGGGGTAAATGTATTATTAATCCCATACCTAAGACGTCGTCAAATGATCCTAGAGACCCATTGTCTTATAGGGGTATATCATTAGCGTCATCTTTGTATAAAATATACTGCTCAATTATTAATGGTAGACTGACGAAATGGTCAGAAGATAACAACAAGAACGGATGAACAGAATGGCTTCCGAAAGAACAGAAGTACGGTTGATCATATTTCAACTTTAACAAGTTTAATTGATACCAGGAAAAAGAACAATAAATCTACTTACTGCGCCTTTATTGATTTCCGGAAAGCATACGATTTCATTAATAGATCTAAATTATGGAAACGTCTGACGGATATTGGTGTTTCAGGAAAACTATATTTATCCATTAAGTCACTTTATTCATCCGTTTCTTCTTGTGTCCGTGTTAACAGCCTGCATACCGATTGGTTCGATGTAAATTGTGGTCTTCGTCAAGGGTGCATACTCTCACCATTATTGTTTAACCTCTACGTAAATGATCTTGCAATTTATTTGAAATCTTTTGGAAAAGGTATTGTCTGTGATAATGACACAATATGTATTATGATATATGCTGATGATATTGTGCTACTTGCCGAATCTGAGCATGACTTACAATTGCTGTTAAATGCATTACATGACTGGTGCAATAGAAATGGCATGCGTGTAAATAATGATAAAAGTAATATTGTACATTTTCGTAAACAGTCTAGTCCAAAGACAAACTTTATATTTAAATGTGGCAACACTGTCCTGAATATAGTAGAAAAATACATGTATCTTGGTGTGTTAATGACTGAACATCTTGATTTTGAAGCAACAGCTAAACATGTTGCCCAGAGTGCAAGCAGAGCTCTTGGTCTATTGATTGCAAGATGTAAACTGGCAGGAGGCCTTCCGTATGCAGTATTTACAAAATTATATGATTCTATGGTATGGCCAGTGATTGGTTACAGTGCATGCATTTGGGGTTATAAACAATATTCTTGTATTACTGCTGTCCAAAATAGAGCTATCAGATATTTCTTAGGTGTTGGTAAATATACACCGAATGCTGCTTTGTTAGGAGAGATGGGGTGGGATTCGTCATATATTCGCCAACTGGAGTGTACAGTTAGGCACTACAAACGATTTTCAATCACCAACGCATCACGATTAAATAAACGAATTGCATTGTGGGCAGATTCAATGGCTTCTTTGCGTTGTAAAAATTGGTTTTACATATTCCGGAAGTGTATATTAGAACTGGGAGTAGAATTTCCATTAAATATTTCGCATCCTATCTCTTCTTCATCTGTATGTAAAGTTAAAGCTGCTGCTATGAATGAATTTAAGGCAATGTGGTATACACATATTAATAATACTGTCGGCCCTTCCGGCAGAGGCAGAAATAAATTACGAACGTATTGCTTATTCAAATCAGAATATAAAACAGAAGAATATTGCAAAATTATACTTCCTTTACGCCATAGAGCAGCGTTTGCTAAATTTAGATGTGGTGTAGCACCATTGAGACTAGAGACAGGTAGATATGAAAATTTGTCATTAGAAAATCGTATATGTCCCTTTTGTGACAATTGTATTGAAACTGAGGCCCATGTGATTTTGGAATGTATGCTGTATCAAGATTTAAGACAAATCCTATTTAAGAAAGCAACAGAGATGAACTTTTACTTTGCTGCTCTTTCTCCAAATGATAAGCTAATATTTATATTTTCCAACGCAGAAATTATGAGATTAAGTGCCAAAACCTGTTTTAATATTCTACAAAGACGTTATTTTTACCTTTGTACATAATGCTTCAATTTTTCTTAATAATCCAATGTATTTTTAATACCAGCTGAATAGTCTATGCTAATCAGTTCAATTCTGATCTGATCAGAGTTGATATTTGCTTTTTTAAAACATTTTTTAATATGCGCAATAGTGCTCTCATACAATCATCAGCATTTTATGATATCATTTTGATTGTAAGCTTATTTTAGGTTAGATTAGCGTAGGCTATTCAGATTTATCATGTGTTGTTTACAAATACATGTATGTATATACATATGTTATATCATACTATATTATTACAACTGCATAATGTGATGTGTTTTATACTTTGATAAATACCGTCTCTTGTAACTCATTTATGAGTGGCAATGTACTATACCATGTATTATTTTAATGTTGTTCTGTTATTGTTGTACATTGATGAGACGTAAATAAATTAATAAAACTATGTATTTTAATTCATATTCAACAAGAGAATTAGCAACTGTTTCTTGGTTTTATGTTGTAAATACCTTGGTGAATTGTACTGTAATTATGTGATAGTCGTACTGTGATATATAGTCTCTTATAATTCTTTGAAGAATGGCCATGTACTGTTGTTAATGTGTAAGCTTTTATGTATATATTTTATGTAATGTACATGGATGAGACATAAATAAAGATTAAATAAAGATTAAATCCTCGGAGACAATGGCGATGTTTCCCGGGTCAATTATGTCATGCACGTGTTTTTGTCTCGTGAACGCATTACAATGTATTGTTATGTATCCAATCGTTTTGTTTGTTGTATTTGTATGAATGAAATATTGTATGAACATTGATGAAAGCTCTGCATGGAATGGTTACTAATAGATCGTTCTTTGCACAATGACACCTCCGCTCTTAGTCAAGTACCCACAGAAACTCCTGCAAGTAAAGTTGCATGTTATAGAGCATAGTTACTTTATAAATATCTTACCTTTCAATTTACATCGAGAGAGCGTATTACACAACGACACTGTGGTAAGATTTATATTGTGTTAATATGGATTTTCTACACGTACATATTTGTACATATGGAATTTTTTTTTAAACTTTATTTATTTTACAACGATTGCGAAGCAAGTTTCAACAACTTATATTAATCACGCTCGTTAGCGCGGATGAATGCATAAATGTTGTCATTCGGGTGGGAGGAAACCGGAGTACTCGGAGAAAACCGATCTGGCGACCACCGTACCATCTCACATACTTCCCAATACGAGAGTCGAACCCGGATTGCATTGGTGAGAAGTGAGCGCGCTAACCACTGCGCTAATCGAACATATGGATTGAGTAATGTAAGGTAAGTTTTGTGCCATTATTGAAATGTTTTTATACTTTTTATTACCTGATATGTAAATTACCTATGTAAATAACTGCCCTCCATATATACGGAAATAAAGATTAACGAACGAACCTACGTCAGAGTGGCTCTTGTATATGGCCCTGTTACAAATTCTAGCAAAATGTCATTGTGTAAACCGAGATAGATAGATAACTTTATTTCCTCCACTGCAGGGAAAGCCACATACAATATAAACATAAGCATCTAATTTACAAAGAACACAATCTAATACAAATTACAATTATACTTTACAATTATACAACGCATAGGTACAATGCACGCCAAGTACATATCTATACATATGATATTTACAGAGAAAGGCATACAATTTACGATGCAAATAAAGTACATGCCTTCACAATGATATTACACTGGTACATACACAGTAATTCTAGTATAACATACACATATTTGTACATGAATATAAATATACTCATACATGTATATGTACATGTACATAAACCACATATATTCATGTATACTACCGGTGTACCAGTATTTATATCCGTGATAAGCGCACACTATAAACCTGAGTGGATCTTACCGAAACGAAATGCAAGATTCAATCAGACTAACACACGATAATTGGAGATCACAGTATGCACGTATCACGTGGCTGCATCGCGGAATGCACCGGTTTTCATCAAACCAGACAAGCTTTTATATTCTCATTACAACACTATATTGGTGACACCGTGTCTGGTCACTTGTGCTTATGTAATTCGGAACATTTTGTGCGTTGTCTAGTAGACCCCGGCATCTTAGCACAATTAGGTACTGATGTTGACAAAACCAGGTGCTATATTTACGTAACGTGTAAATACATTAGTAATGTTCTAAAAACATTTGAAACCCTAGTTTAACTAACATCAGTTTAATACTGAAGTGTATGTAACTATAGTGTACATGCTAGCAACGAACATATAATTCTACTCTCTTACAGGTAACTTGGTTTTCGTTTCGTCAAGTTTCCATAATTCTAGAGAACCCTAGATATTGCTATGAGCATTTTCTGTGCATACCCGTTATCCGCCTTAATTACTACGGCAAGAAGTGACTGCTTTAAAAGGCAAACAGTGTCTGCGTGACGTTGTCACATGCAAGTGAAATCGTATACATTTGTATTCAAGTTAGTTCGAACTTGAATTTGCAACGAATTATATTGTATTCTATACACGAATAACATGTGTCATACGCACGTAACAATTGGGTTAGCAGCATTAACATATGCTATGTGAACATTGTAATTTCATTTGTGTAAAACTTTCGAATTGTGTGTGAAACGAAGTTTGTTCTGGGGAGGGTGTCACAGGTGTAGCAGGAGCCTCGTAGGTAGGGATTGACCCAATCACTGGACCGGCTACATTCTGTGATACACTATCTGGAATAGGCATTATTTTGACACATTTTTCGAATGCCTTTTACAAACATGTTCATATCATTTGTATATATAGAATTTGAAGTATTGATATTCTGTTTATATTTCTATGTACTGTTTGTTCTGTTGTCATAAATATGTGAATACTCACTGCAAAGTGGAAATAAAGAGTATATATATATATAAACCTGAGTGGATCTTACCGAAACGAAATGCAAGATTCAATCAGACTAACACACGATAATTGGAGATCACAGTATGCACGTATCACATGGCTGCATGAAGCTTATACCATGCAGTTAACAATAAAACAGTCGTACAGTCTATAACATGTGTAGCATTGTTAAAACAATACATGATTCAACTAATTTATCATATTTAAAGAGCCGTCAGTGCCTACGTCTTGACTATCACGTATGTTAACTATATATATAGGTCCTCTGCTGTACATTTCACGAATAAGGCATTGCATTACCTTGTCATCAAGTACAAATACTTTACACTAGCCAGCATAATCGTTTCGCTGGCGCTGAAATAGTCATATATATCATAGTGTTTAAGGCAGGCCAGTAAGTCAAACACTTGAACACTTTGTTGTTGACTCATCCATTTAATAAAAACTTGGACACTTGTATGTGCAATAACATTTGTCCATAAACGTGATCTCAAGTTTTCATGTTCAACACAAAAAAGAATTTGATGGATAATAATGCTTTCGGCTAAATAATTGCATCTTGTACAACGCTCGAGCCTAAAAAACGAAAGTAGTTTACACAATAAACTAACAGCGTTGAAACTATTGTTTTACAGAAGGGCATTTTCTACACAAATGCCATAGTGCACACATGGCGAGCAAGAAGACGTTTCCATGAATATTTTGCTGGAAAGTATGCCGAATCTTGAAAGATTAACGAACGAACCTACGCCAGAGTGGCCCTGTCACAAATTCTAGCAAAACCTCATTGTGTAAACCGAGACACAGCACTGTCGTCTGTTCTGTTTCTATATCAATACAGTTTATACAAATTTATTTGAGCTCGATTGCGAAACAAGTTCTTACAACTTATATTAATCACTCTCGAAACCTCATCCCTGATAGAATCCATCACCACGAGGTAGACGTGGAATTTAAATGCAATGCATAAGGGGACAATCGTAACGGCTCCAGCATGGTTCGAAGGCCGGATCTTTCGCACCTGAAGCGAACGCGCTACCTATGCGGGATCACGACTTCCATAAAGTGCACCGTATAAAATTAAAAAACTATCAAATAAAATGTCATGCTCATAAAATTATAACTAATAACTTGCAAATAAAATGTCACGAAAACAGAACCCTACATCAACTATTTGTTTACAGTAAATATATCTAGTATATATATATTTCACGTTTTTCGGTCGGTATTGTATATTTTATAAATAATATTGATCTAAAATCGATAGCGCTTTAGATTATTTACTACAATACATGTACAATCGGATACTATTGGATTAATGCGTGATTGTACTAGTACATGTAACGGCGGATATTGACAGTGTCGTCTGAATGTAGGTGTACAGTATAGTATCGTCTGCATTCTATTAATTTCGCCAAAGTTTTTGGAAATATTTATAATGTCGCCAGAATCAAGATTGCATTTTGTGTTCGTCTTCATATGCACGTTTGTCGGCTCTGGTGAGTATATAGTTTGTTTTTATTTTCAATTATTTTTTGGTCTCATTTCGAGTAATTGTTATTGAGGAATTATCTCTGATCTGACGCAGTGACCTTCATTGTCTTTGCATACGTGAGGTGTTCAGTTACCCAATGAAGTGTGGGCAAGACATTGGTACGAGATTCTCAGTTGATAGAACTGTTATACTAACTAGCGCTGGGGATGTGTGTGGGTGTGGGTCGAATACCCGACCGATCTCCTCGTGGTGTGCACGACGCGGTCGGGGGCACGTCTCACAGCAGCAGCGGAGAATATTGGAATATTCCGGTTGTCGACCTTGCAACAAGGGACACACGCTTCACCGCCACTTTTTGTGGACATACCCTGGAGCGAGCGAGACGACCAGGTACCTAGTCACCAGATTCGTTAATATGCTGCTGCAGGATTGTTAATGGCGGGTATAGTAACAGGGATAGGTAGCGACGGAGTTAATTGGTTGTTGGCGGGTAAAGTAACAGGAATAGGTAGCGACAGGGTTAATTGGTTGTTGGCGGATACAGTATCAGGGATAGGTAGCGACGGGGTTATTTGGTTGTTGGCGGGTAAAGTAACAGGGATAGGTAGCGACGGGGTTAATTGGTTGTTGGCGGGTAAAGTAACAGGGATAGGTAGCGACGGGGTTAATTGGTTGTTGGCGGGTAAAGTAACAGGGATAGGTAGCGACGGGGTTAATTGGTTGTTGGCGGGTAAAGTAACAGGGATAGGTAGCGACGGGGTTAATTGGTTGTTGGCGGGTAAAGTAGCAGGGATAGGTAGCGACGGGGTTATTTGGTTGATGGCGGGTAATGTAGCATGGATAGGTAGCGACGGGGTTATTTGGTTGATGGCGGGTAAAGTAGCAGGGATAGGTAGCGACGGGGTTATTTGGTTGATGGCGGGTAAAGTAGCAGGGATAGGTAGCGATGGGGTTATTTGGTTGATGGCGGGTAAAGTAGCGGCGGGTATAGGTAGCGACGGGGTTGATGGCGGGTACAGTAGCAGGGGTAGGTAGCGACGGGGTTATTTGGTTGATAGCGGATAAAATAGCAGGGATATGTAACGACGGTGTTATTTGGTTGATTGCGGGTAATGTAGCATGGATAGGTAGCGACGGTGTTATTTGGTTGATGGCGGGTAATGTAGCATGGATAGGTAGCGATGGGGTTAATTGGTTGATGGCGGGTAATGTAGCATGGATAGGTAGCGACGGGGTTATTTGGTTGATGGCGGGTAATGTAGCATGGATAGGTAGCGACGGGGTTATTTGGTTGATGGCGGGTAATGTAGCATGGATAGGTAGCGACGGGGTTATTTGGTTGATGGCGGGTAATGTAGCATGGATATGTAGCGGCGGAGTTAATTGGTTGATGGCGGGTAAAGTAGCAGGGATAGGTAGCGACGGGGTTAATTGGTTGATGGCGGGTACAGTAGCAGGGGTAGGTAGCGACGGGGTTATTTGGTTGATAGCGGATAACATAGCAGGGATATGTAACGACGGTGTTATTTGGTTGATGGCGGGTAATGTAGCATGGATAGGTAGCGACGGGGTTATTTGGTTGATGGCGGGTAATGTAGCATGGATAGGTAGCGACGGGGTTAATTGGTTGATGGCGGGTAATGTAGCATGGATATGTAGCGACGGGGTTATTTGGTTGATGGCGGGTAATGTAGCATGGATAGGTAGCGACGGGGTTATTTGGTTGATGGCGGGTAATGTAGCATGGATAGGTAGCGACGGGGTTATTTGGTTGATGGCGGGTAATGTAGCATGGATATGTAGCGGCGGGGTTAATTGGTTGATGGCGGGTAAAGTAGCAGGGATAGGTAGCGACGGGGTTAATTGGTTGATGGCGGGTACAGTAGCAGGGGTAGGTAGCGACGGGGTTATTTGGTTGATAGCGGATAACATAGCAGGGATATGTAACGACGGTGTTATTTGGTTGATGGCGGGTAATGTAGCATGGATAGGTAGCGACGGGGTTATTTGGTTGATGGCGGGTAATGTAGCATGGATAGGTAGCGACGGGGTTAATTGGTTGATGGCGGGTAATGTAGCATGGATAGGTAGCGACGGGGTTATTTGGTTGATGGCGGGTAATGTAGCATGGATAGGTAGCGACGGGGTTATTTGGTTGATGGCGGTTAATGTAGCATGGATAGGTAGCGACGGGGTTATTTGGTTGATGGCGGGTAATGTAGCATGGATAGGTAGCAACGGGGTTAATTGGTTGATGGCGGGTAATGTAGCAGGGGTAGGTATCGATGGGGTTATTTGGTTGATGGTGGGTAAAGTAGCAGGGATAGGTAACGACGGGGTTAATTGGTTGATGGCGGGTACAGTAGCAGGGGTAGGTAGCGACGGGGTTATTTGGTTGATGGTGGGTAAAGTAGCAGGTATAAGTAGCGACGGGGTTATCGGGTTGATGGCGAGTAAAATAGGTAACCATACAAGCAAGTTGCTTTCTCCTCAATCCTACATGTATGTACATATTATGTATACTAGACTATGTATATTCAAAGAAATAAATATTGTTTAAACTATCGGGGATATCTGATTGAATGCTGGCAAAGTCGCAGGGATAGGTGAGCGGCGCCTAAGAGAATGTCAAGGTCATGTGTTGTATCGGTAAAACATCGACCGGGTAGCTTATTTGGGAGCGTGTCCTGACTTAAGATCACGGTGGTATAGTGGGTTAGAATCCAGCGTCAAGATACGAAATGTCCGGCTCTTGCGTTGCTTGTAAGTACTCCAACAGAGCAGCAGCAGATCATGATACAATTAAGCAGGACTGTGTGGTTTGTAGAGTTTGTTTACGTAGTCGATTTACAGTGGTACAATTTTACATGCTAGTCCGTCTCCGTGGTCGAGTGGTTAAGGTCGCTGACTTGTATACCACTATAACCTATCATCACTGATGGTCACGGGTTCGAGCCCCGCTCAGGCCGTGTCTCATTTATATGAAAAAGTTGGCAGTTTCTTACGGTGGTTGGTGCACCCAAGTACTGGTTAACCGCTGGCGCCTGCCCAGGAAAGGTGTTGTTAGGTAAACTGCCCGCCGGCGATATAGCCCGAAATGGTGCTGATGCAGGCGTAAAACCCGAAATATAACATAACATATAATATAACATTACATGCAGCGTCACGTCTGTTATGTAAAGTTTGTTTATTATAGTGTTGCCCATATTGATGGGGCTAGACATTTCGGACTTATGAGACAGCTTTTAAGAACATCAGTACCCGAATCCTATCATTGTATGTCTGGCGCATGGCTGATATGCAATCGGTAACCATTATTTAACTAGCTGGCGGCTCAACAACCGACCATATCAGAATGAACCACTGGCGAGGTTCTAACATTCTACATCCCGCTCCATAGGCGTACACCTTGGCAAATAGGCCATGCTTATGTTTTATGGCTATACTGTGGAGGTCGTATCTGCGCATGCTCGTGTAGTTTTTGACCATTTGCACGGTTCACAAAAAGGTCAACTTACTATGAGACGGTGTAGTTCTAGTACATATAATACTCACGTGTCGCCTTTGGTTTAAGCATATTTATTCCGCTATATACACTCACAAAGCAATACATCAAAGAATAGGAAAGGATTAAAACGGAAACAGAGCTTAAATAGTATCTCTCCTTGCAGTTCAAAATACACAGTACTATATTGGACGGTGTGGAACTAATACATGTATACCAAATGTGCATATTGCTTAGAAATGACAGAAATATAATACCGGCAAGAATGCAGAAGAAAGAGAAGATATTTGAGAATGTAGCGCAGGCAGACAGGGGTAGTCATCAAGTGCACGTCTGTGTGTGTTTTACGTTTATTTATTGTCGCTACCGGTTGCCCATATGAGCGACCGCTCCTGAAGAGTGAAGAGATTAGTCATTTTAGATTTTTGGAGGAGAGTGCAATAATACAGACAGAGACCCATTCCAGAGTCTCATCTGGTTCTTTTACGTGCACGGTGTACATCACCGACACGAGACCTCGGTTTAATGTCCCATCTGAAAGACTGTTAATTTTATTAGGGTCAGACGGGGGATCGAACCTGCGATCCCTGGATTACCAGTCGAGCGTGTTACCACTGGACTACAGATCCGTCTGTAAGTGCACGTCTTATATACATGGGGTTCCACTCAAAGAATGGGTTTTGTATCACGAATGAAATTATGGAGATATTAAAATATTATTTTATTAATGTCATCTGTCAGGGTCTCCTCACCGTGTAGGCATAATCTCCGCCTGTAAATAAATACTAACAGCATCCACTGTGCATAACCACGCACTATTACGAACCAAGTTCGTTGAATCGATATTCCCAGCTGAAGAAGACGGCTAATTTAATGTCATATAATACTTGCATTGTAAAATAATATTCCTAGACCATATCAGTGATGGAACATTTGCCTCATTCTGACATGAAACTTGCCTACCACCATACACCTTTCTCACCAATAAGCCTTCACCAACACGTCAACTTGTAATATGGCCAATAATATCACTATCTATCCTGTAAACAGGCGTCGATATACATTGTATTTTGCCTTGTCCGTCAAATAAGTATATTTATTTAACACCCAAACCGTTAAAGCGACACTACATCTGTGAAAACGCAATTTGTGTCTGCAGAATGTCTGCAGAATGTAATTTCCTATTACAATGTATATGTTATACTTTCTAACAAGCGCCATGTCGTATACGCGGTTTGTTGACATAAACAAAATAATGTAAATAGGGACGACACTCATGCGTAATACAATGTGTGTATCCTGAATAACACGATTTATCGTACAGATTTACCATTATATCTCACATTTGTGCCTATGCATATTTATTTGTAGACTACTAATCTTAGTTAAATTATCTCTAAGCGAAAGTATCGGTCGATTAGTATTGACTCAACAAACGTCAATTCAGGAGCATGGATGACCGTTATATGAACTCCTACTTTCACTTTTGAACATTTGTAAACCATAATAACACTGTTTATTGATTCAATGTTAGTGTTCGAATGTATTCAGAAGAATTTGTAGTAGCAATGTATTTATACGTAAAAACATGCATTTTATTTGCTTTTTGCTATGTAATGTCGCTTTAATTGGTCGTTTTGCTAACAGTAAGAGTGAAAAATCGACAGGGTGGAACCCAGGCTAATCACAATCACCAACAAACATGTTTTAGCAAACCGTATATGCATTGTATACTAAACTGTTTCAATGAATCGTGAGTTAATAGTTCCATCATAACATGAACTACATTGAGCGTGGTGAACTTGTGTGGATGCCGAATGCATCCACGCTAACTTTAAACACGCCCAATGTAGTTCATACCCCGATGGAAACTATTAACCCGTGATTCATTATTTATATTTACATTAATGACACAAAGCAAATATAGCACACTTTGCATTTAAAATGTTTTTAGTTCATGATTTGCAACTTACCGTGTGCCGGAGCATGTAAATGGAACAGCCTAATCTGTAAGACACGCCTTTTCTCGCCACGAACGTTGCCTAACACTGCGAATGCGCATGCCCATAACATCGAGTGCGCATGTCAGATGCATATCATTAGTTGGGAACCCTCATACGAAAATGTATAAATAGGTATACGTTCATCGAAGGAATTAGACGGATATGTAGTCCAGTGGTAACACGCTGGACTGGTCTGACCCTAATACAATTAAGTCTTTCAGACATAACTTTAAACCGAGGTCTCACGTAAAAGAATCAGAAGACTCTGAAATGGGTCTCTGTCTGTAATATTGCACTATCCTCCAACAGATATAGAATGCTCATATGTGCAACCGATAGCGACGATAAATAAACGTAAAAAAACAAGAAGGAATTACAGACGAATATGTAGTCCAGTGGGACTCGTAATTCGGGGATTGCAGGTTCAAACCCCCGCCCACCCTAATAAAATTAAGTCTTTCAATTGGAAAACATTAAGCCGATGTCTCGTGTCGGTGCTTTCACTGTGCACGTAACAGAACCAGAGGAGATTCTGGAATGTACATGTCTGTATCATTGCACTATCATCCAAACATCTAAACTGACTAATCTCTTCAGGAGGCGTCACTCATATGGGCAACCGGTAGCGACGATAAATAAGCGTAAAACACACACACATCGAAGGAAATGCAATAGCGATGTAAATATTGCTATTTGTGCATGGTTCATGCGGGAATTGTTATATGTAACTGAAATGGTAAGGTATCATGGTATGTGTCAATTTATGTTCGTGTTTCATTGTATCAGCGTCTCACAGTGAACACTATTTGTCGCATATACAGGTTACACTATTTGTTGTATATACAGGTTACATTATTTGTTGCATATACAGGTTACAATATTTGTTGCATATACAGGTTACACTATTTGTTGCATATACATGTTACACTATTTGTTGCATATACAGGTTACACTATTTGTTGCATATACAGATTACACTATTTGTTGCATATACAGGTTACACTATTTGTCGCATATACAGGTTATACTATTTGTTGCATATACAGGTTACACTATTTGTCGCATATACAGGTTACACTATTTGTTGCATATACAGGTTACACTATTTGTCGCAGGTTACACTATTTGTTGCATATACAGGTTACACTATTTGTTGCATATACAGGTTACACTATTTGTTGCATATACAGGTTACACTATTTGTCGCATATACAGGTTATACTATTTGTTGCATATACAGGTTACACTATTTGTCGCAGGTTACACTATTTGTTGTATATACAGGTTACACTATTTGTTGCATATACAGGTTACACTATTTGTTGCATATACAGGTTACACTATTTGTCGCATATACAGGTTACACTATTTGTTGTATATACAGGTTACACTATTGTTGTATATACAGGTTACACTATTGGTCGCATATACAGGTTACATTATGTTGCATATACAGGTTACACTATTTGTCGCATATACAGGTTACACTATTTGTTGTATATACAGGTTACACTATTTGTCGCATATACAGGTTACACTATTTGTCACATATACAGGTTACACTATTTGTTGTATATACAGGTTACACTATTTGTTGTATATACAGGTTACACTATTTGTCGCATATACAGGTTACACTATTTGTCGTATATACAGGTTACACTATTTGTTGCATATACAGGTTACACTATTTGTTGTATATACAGGTTACACTATTTGTTGTATATACAGGTTACACTATTTGTTGTATATACAGGTTATACTATTTGTCACATATACAGGTTACACTATTTGTTGCATATACAGGTTACACTATTTGTTGTATATACAGGTTACACTATGTGTTGCATATACAGGTTACACTATTTGTTGTATATACAGGTTACACTATTTGTCGCATATACAGGTTACACTATTTGTTGTATATACAGGTTACACTATTTGTCGCATATACAGGTTACACTATTTGTCGCATATACAGGTTACACTATTTGTCGCATATACAGGTTATACTATTTGTCACATATACAGGTTACACTATTTGTTGTATATACAGGTTACACTATTTGTTGTATATACAGGTTACACTATTTGTCGCAGGTTACACTATTTGTTGCATATACAGGTTACACTATTTGTTGCATATACAGGTTACACTATTTGTTGCATATACAGGTTACACTATTTGTTGCATATACAGGTTACACTATTTGTTGCATATACAGGTTACACTATTTGTCGCAGGTTACACTATTTGTTGCATATACAGGTTACACTATTTGTTGCATATACAGGTTACACTATTTGTCGCAGGTTACACTATTTGTTGCATATACAGGTTACACTATTTGTTGCATATACAGGTTACACTATTTGTTGCATATACAGGTTACACTATTTGTTGCATATACAGGTTACACTATTTGTTGCATATACAGGTTACACTATTTGTTGCATATACAGGTTACACTATTTGTTGTATATACAGGTTACACTATTTGTTGTATATACAGGTTACACTATTTGTTGCATATACAGGTTACACTATTTGTTGCATATACAGGTTACACTATTTGTTGTATATACAGGTTACACTATTTGTTGTATATACAGGTTACACTATTTGTTGTATATACAGGTTACACTATTTGTTGTATATACAGGTTACACTATTTGTTGCATATACAGGTTACACTATTTGTTGTATATACAGGTTACACTATTTGTTGCATATACAGGTTACACTATTTGTCGCATATACAGGTTACACTATTTGTCGCATATACAGGTTACACTATTTGTCGCATATACAGGTTACACTATTTGTCGCATATACAGGTTACACTATTTGTCGCATATACAGATTACACTATTTGTTGTATATACAAGTTACACTATTTGTCGCATATACAGATTACACTATTTGTTGTATATACAGGTTACACTATTTGTCGCATATACAGGTTACACTATTTGTTGTATATACAGGTTACACTATTTGTTGTATATACAGGTTACACTATTTGTTGTATATACAGGTTACACTATTTGTCGTATATACAGGTTACACTATTTGTTGTATATACAGGTTACACTATTTGTTGCATATACAGGTTACACTATTTGTCGCAGGTTACACTATTTGTTGCATATACAGGTTACACTATTTGTTGTATATACAGGTTACACTATTTGTTGTATATACAGGTTACACTATTTGTTGTATATACAGGTTACACTATTTGTTGTATATACAGGTTACACTATTTGTTGTATATACAGGTTACATTATTTGTTGTATATACAGGTTACATTATTTGTTGCATATACAGGTTACACTATTTGTTGTATATACAGGTTACACTATTTGTCACATATACAGGTTACACTATTTGTCGCATATACAGGTTACACTATTTGTTGTATATACAGGTTACACTATTTGTCACATATACAGGTTACACTATTTGTTGCATATACAGGTTACACTATTTGTTGCATATACAGGTTACACTATTTGTTGCATAGGCTACATATGTTATAATAGTGATTTTATTTAGCGACAGAACCCATCTGAATAATTAAGCCAATCAATACAATGAAGCGAAGAGATGAAACTTTTACTATAATGATATGTGAATGTACATGTGAGCGTCTGCTATCGTGTCACACTAATTACTCCCCCCTCTGACATTAGCCGGAGCTACGATTGATTGGAAATACTTAAGTGAGAGTTCCTGTTACATTGACGTATTTTATTCCTCTCCAATAAAATATAAATGAACCACGGGTCTGTTTTGCTAGACGACCTGGACAAGCGGTTTTATTTGTGTGTTTTACGATTATTTATCGTCGCTACCGGTTGCCTATATGAGCGACGCGCGGATTTATTTAAGAAACGAATCGCGGGTTTCGCGGGTTTTTAGTTTCCATCGGGTATGAACTACATTGGGCGTGGTTAAAGTGTGTGTTGGCCGGATACACCCACGCTAACGTTAAACACGCCCAATGTAGTTCATACCCGACTCGCGATCCATTACTTATATTTACATTACCTATGTTTTTTTATGACACAAAGTACATATAGCATGCTCTGCATTTAACATGTTTATAGTCCAGTCCAGATTTGCGACTTACCGTGCGTCGGAACAGGTAAATAGATCATCATTGGAACAGCGTAAACTGTAAGACACGCCTTTTCTCGCAACAAACACTGCCTAACACTGCGAATGCGCATGCCCGTAGCTTCGAGTGCGCATGTCAGCTGCATATCATTAGTTGGAAACCTTCATACGAATATGTATTCAATAAGGGCACATACGCTCGTTGAAGGAAATGCAATAGTGTTGTAAATATATTATAATTGCATATGGATCCGAACAGTTGACACGTGTCTTGCCTGAATCTTTACAAGTTATGTGCCCCTATGTAAGTTCAAGATGTGTGTATGTGTGATTTTACGTTTATTTATCTCGCTACCGGTTGCCCATATGAGCGATGCGACGTCTCCTGATTAGATTATTCATTTTAGAGTGTTGGAGGATAGTGCAATAATCGGTAGCGACGATAAGAAACGCAAAACATACACCTGGATACATGCACAATATGGCAGTTATAAATCAAATGTCGTTCGTGAATACAGGTCAAGAATTTATAGATATATTACCGACCACGGATACAACGTGAAACCAACAGTCACATGTGTATTTCACCACTGAAAATGGATCAAACTGCCAGTTATAAACACTTTTCCGGCCAAAGATAGCATATTCAAATGTCAGTTATAAACACTTTTCCGGCCGAAGATGGCATATTCAAATGCCAGTTATAAACACTATTCCGGCCGAAGATAGCATATTCAAATGCCAGTTATAAACACTATTCCGGCCGAAGATAGCATATTCAAATGCCAGTTATAAACACTATTCCGGCCGAAGATAGCATATTCAAATGCCAGTTATAAACACTTTTCCGGCCGAAGATAGCATATTCAAATGTCAGTTAAAGATACAAAACCTAGAATAAAAACTTATATAATATTATTATTATAAATACAAGTTTAACGTTAGCCAACTGGAGAAACAAATCTTTGCAGCATTAGATTAATCGCTCTGGACACCTCATTTTTGGAGAAATTGTGTATACAGATGTGTGGCGTATGTGATCCAGTTGTAGAGCGTTCGATTTGAAATCGAACGGTCCCGGGTCCGATACTCGGACATGCCGTCATTGAGCAAGGCACCTCACACACATTGCTTGGTATTGGTTAACAGCTTAGGTCGACGAGGCCTTCCCAGTAAACATGTCTAGGTCCCCGCAAATGTGCATACAGCTATGGTTCTCAAGTTTTGCTTTCCTATTTGTCTTTACACTTTTTTACATTGATATTAATAAGTCATTTGATTGTTATATTCCAATGACTATGCACGCTACTTCTTAAAGCGACACTACATCGGTGAAAACGCAATTGTCTGTAGAATGTAATTTGCTATTATATGGTATAATAGTTTTTTCCAAATATTTGACTCAAAAACTGAATATTTCAACAAATAATCAAACGTCGTATACGCGGTTTGTTGACATAACAAAATAATGTAAATAGGGTCGACATTCATGCGTAATGCAAAGCGTTTATCCTGAATATAACACGAGTTATGCTACATATTTACCGTGATATCTTACATGTGTTCATATTTATTTCTAGACTAATAATCTTAGTTAAATTATCTCTAAACGAAAGTATCACGTGTTTAGTATTGAATTCAATGACAACAGGCGTCAATTCAGGAGCTTGGGTGGCCGTTATATGAAATCCTACTTTCACTATTGAAAGTTTGTATACCACAAACCACTGTTTATTGATTCAATATGTGTGTTCGAAAGTATTCAGAATATTTTGTAGTAGCAATGCTACGTGAAACATGCATTTGATTTGATTTTTGCGATGTAATGTCGCTTTAAGAATCATAGAAAATAGTCTGCTAATTCTGTTAATCTTTTGATATAAGAATAGGGTCGTCACTAATGTTGATAAAACTTGTGACCCAACCCATTTGCTTCATATAAACTATAACAGTTTCACGTTTATAATATTCCTTACATTTCATTTGTTGTACAACTAGTTAGCAGTATGTGTATATGTATGTTATTTGAAAGCAGACATATGTTTAAACTGAATTCCCCATTCATCCATACACGATTAATGCATACTGTTATCGAACGCATTTTTTAGGCGCTACATTTACCTACATTACATAGGCCTATACAGCCATCGAAGCGAATGTTATCCTAACCACTAATACTGTTACACAGATTGTGCATTCAACTGTGTTATTCAATGGACTCCACATTTACAATAACACAACAGTTTCACAAAGTCCACAGACGTAGGAATTTAGTCTCCATGTGTTAGACGGTGTAACCTGGCCCTATGCCGCCGATCTCTTGAGTGCTGGGAAGCATATATTGACCGTTACAGGCATTCGGTACATACTCTGAACCCCTTACTAGATTCCAGGACCAGGTTACATTTCTGACAGAAAAAAGATTTTGATATACATGTAGTATATTTTTCAGAAATGTATGTTTTTGACTAGGACTGATATTTGATTGATATTACAATGTACCCAGATTTTAACATGGTCCTGGGGTGTAGTAACCGTCTGTGGCTTTGATAGTGACGGGCTGTCATATTTATACTTGCTTGGATATGGCCTAATATGACAATGTGTATGTATAGTGTCATGCCTATTGTGTATCATAATATTCTAAAACAAAAACATGTTTTTGTTTTGGGGGGGGGGGGTAAACCCAAAGTAAAGAAACATGGCTGCCCGATTAGCGCAGTGGTTAGCACGCTCGCTTCTGACCAATGCAACCCGGATTCGATCCTCGGACTGGGCAGTATGTGAGATGCTACGCCAGATCGGTCAGATGGGTTTTCTCCGGGTACTCCGGTTTTCCTCCCACACGAATGACCACAAATACACTGTCTTACGCGCCAATGAGAGTGATTAATATATGTTGTTTCAACTTGTTTCGCAATCGTTGTAAAATAAATAAAGTTTAAACTGAAACAAACACATCTTCGGAGGGATGAAGAGACTATACATGTGATCGGAGATATAACGAATCTCTCTATCTTGCATTGTTTTCAGCTGACAGTTTGCAGTGTTTTGAGTGCTCGAACCTACAGGACATGCGATGCGGCACGACCTTCAACTTCACGGCGGGTTCAGTTGAGGCCCGAGACAAGTATCTAAATACTTGTAAGGGAGATAAAACCTTCTGCAGAAAACTAGAGTATGATGATTACTTGCAGGGAAGAGAAACAGGTATTATACTACCGTAGCATTACTAATAAATACCCCACCCATCAGTGAATATACCGTAGCATTACTAAAGTGTGCCTCACCCATCAGTGAATCTACCGTAGCATTACTAATAAATACCCCACCCATCAGTGAATCTACCGTAGCATTACTAAAGTATGCCCCACCCATCAGTGAATCTACCGTAGCATTACTAAAGTATGCCACGCCCATCAGTGAATCTACCGTAGCATTACTAAAGTATACCCCACCCACCAGTGAATATACCGTAGCATTACTAAAGTATACCCCACCCATTAGTGAATCTACCGTAGCATTACTAAAGTATACCCACCATTAGTGAATCTACCGTAGCATTACTAAAGTATGCCCCACCCATCAGTGAATCTACCGTAGCATTACTAAAGTATGCCCCCCATCAGTGAATCTACCGTAGCATTACTAAAGTATACCCCACCCATTAGTGAATCTACCGTAGCATTACTAAAGTATGCCCCACCATCAGTGAATCTACCGTAGCATTACTAAAGTATGCCCCACCCATCAGTGAATCTACCGTAGCATTACTAAAGTATACCCCACCCATTAGTGAACACCACATCTACCGTAGCATTACTAAAGTATGCCCCCCCATCAGTGAATCTACCGTAGCATTACTAAAGTATGCCCCACCCATCAGTGAATCTACCGTAGCATTACTAAAGTATGTCCCACCCACCAGTGAATCTACCGTAGCATTACTAAAGTATGCCCCATCCATCAGTGAATATACCGTAGCATTACTAAAGTATGCCCCACCCATCAGTGAATCTACCGTAGCATTACTAAAGTATGCCCCACCCATCAGTGGATCTACCGTAGCATTCCTAAAGTATACCCCGCCCATCAGTGAATCTACCGTAGCATTACTAAAGTATGCCACGCCCATCAGTGAATCTACCGTAGCATTACTAAAGTATGCCCCACCCATCAGTGAATCTACCGTAGCATTACTAAAGTATGCCACGCCCATCAGTGAATCTACCGTAGCATTACTAAAGTATACCCCACCCATCAGTGAATCTACCGTAGCATTACTAAAGTATGCCACCCATCAGTGAATCTACCGTAGCATTACTAAATATCCCCCCATCAGTGAATCTACCGTAGCATTCTAAAGTATGCCCCGCCCATCAGTGAATCTACCGTAGCATTACTAAAGTATGCCACGCCCATCAGTGAATCTACCGTAGCATTACTAAAGTATGCCCACCCATCAGTGAATCTACCGTAGCATTACTAAAGTATGCCACGCCCATCAGTGAATCTACCGTAGCATTACTAAAGTATGCCACGCCCATCAGTGAATCTACCGTAGCATTACTAAAGTATGCCCCACCCATCAGTGAATCTACCGTAGCATTACTAAAGTATGCCACGCCCATCAGTGAATCTACCGTAGCATTACTAAAGTATACCCCACCCATTAGTGAATCTACCGTAGCATTACTAAAGTATGCCCCACCCATCAGTGAATCTACCGTAGCATTACTAAAGTATACCCCACCCACCAGTGAATATACCGTAGCATTACTAAAGTATACCCCACCCATTAGTGAATCTACCGTAGCATTACTAATGTATACCCCATCCATTAGTGAATCTACCGTAGCATTACTAAAGTATACCCCACCCATTAGTGAATCTACCATAACATTACTAAAGTATGCCCCACCAATCAGTGAATCTACCGTAGCATTACTAAAGTACTAAAGTATGTCCCACCCACCAGTGAATCTACCGTAGCATTACTAAAGTATGCCCCATCCATCAGTGAATCTACCGTAGCATTACTAAAGTATGCCCCACCCATCAGTGAATCTACCGTAGCATTACTAAAGTATGCCACGCCCATCAGTGAATCTACCGTAGCATTACTAAAGTATGCCCCACCCATCAGTGAATCTACCGTAGCATTCCTAAAGTATACCCCGCCCATCAGTGAATCTACCGTAGCATTACTAAAGTATGCCACGCCCATCAGTGAATCTACCGTAGCATTACTAAAGTATGCCCCACCCATCAGTGAATCTACCGTAGCATTACTAAAGTATGCCACGCCCATCAGTGAATCTACCGTAGCATTACTAAAGTATACCCCACCCATTAGTGAATCTACCGTAGCATTACTAAAGTATGCCCCACCCATCAGTGAATCTACCGTAGCATTACTAAAGTATGCCCCACCCACCAGTGAATCTACCGTAGCATTACTAAAGTATACCCCACCCATTAGTGAATCTACCGTAGCATTACTAATGTATACCCCATCCATTAGTGAATCTACCGTAGCATTACTAAAGTATACCCCACCCATTAGTGAATCTACCATAGCATTACTAAAGTATGCCCCACCCATCAGTGAATCTACCGTAGCATTACTAAAGTATGTCCCACCTAACAGTGAACCTACCGTAGCATTTTTAGACTTGAAAGTGACGTGATGATGTTGCCACGTCAAACAAACTTGAAGATATTCCGAAACAGACTTTGTAACATAATACAAATTATTTTAGACCGAAACCGACCGAGACCATGCCAATGACCGACACTGACTAGACATGTATATAACATTGATAGAAGGCTGCATAGCGCACGCGGTTAAGCGTTGAACTCGCACAGGTTAGAGTTTGAATCTGCGAGTAGGAACGTATTCATTAAAAAATAATAATATCTGGATCACCCCTGTCAGGAATAGACATGTTGTGAAAATTTATCTTTCAATATCTATAATTAGGTCTCCAAAGTCACCAGAATACACCATTTGACGTCTAGGTTTCAAAAAAATGGGGGCTTTTGTAGTCGATTTAACACAGGATCGTTGCATGCACGATAATGGCTGTGTATAATTCAACAATGAATATCTATTATATCTATATCGGATTAAATTGAGAATTTGAAGGTGGATTGAATTAACATCCCCACACAATTGTAATGCGTTCTTACTGACATAGTTGATTGAATGTTTATCTATCTACCCCTAATGCCAAACCCCTCGCGAGCAGGCCCGTGGCCACACTGAGGTGCACCGAGGATGCTTCCTCGGTTAAAATTTCCAAAGCAAAATTAAATAAATAAAATGCCAAAAATATCCGTTTGCTGTATAAAATGTTGACAGGCGTCTAAACTCATTAAATCAGAAAACGCAGGAAAAGCTTCTATGCCCCAACAATTTTAAGGGGGAACATGCCTCCGGATTCCCCTCGATTGCCTCGATTGAAATTTGCCTCTGACTACGGTACTGGCGGAGATGAAGACGTGTTGCACCTCAAACTGCAAAGAAGTTAAAAAGATGAATAGTTAAAAGCATAAATATAAGAAAGTAATGAAAAATAAGTTGGGTTAAGAGTTTAAAAACAGCTGTGCAGAACAACTAGGGGCTGGCATGATCAATACAGCAAACAGCCGTATTGAATTGATGTCAGGAGGGAGATGGTTTCAATGATAACATGTATGGTTCTTGGAATACAGGAAAACTTGTAATAGTCTGTAGTTGCTGTAATTAACCTATCGCTTAACCCATTTCATTCTGGATACATTTAATCGCTTTTGCAAACAACATAGATCCAGATCAGCCGCAGTGTGCTGATCAGGATCTATGTTGCTTGCTACATAGCCAAGTGTCTTAGCAAGATCATCTGAATAGCATATCAGACGGCACGTTCCGTGGCAGCTGATATAGCTCTATATTCTTTGCAAATACTGTTTGAACAGTATCCAGAATCAAATGACAGTGGCGTGTGCGACCTGAGAGGGGTAATTTTCAATGGAGATAGCAACCAGACCGTTATGAATGTTATACATAATGAATAACGTTTTGTCAATACGTTGATCTAGTCTAGATTTAGGGAATGGAGCATGCCCCCTCATATCGATGGCTATATCTATACTTAGTCCGCCCAGTGGTCGAATGGTTAAGGTCGCTGACTTGTATACTACTGTAACCTATCATCACTGATGGTCACGGGTTCGAGTCCCGCTCAGCCCGTGTCAAATTTATATGAAAAAGTTGGCAGTTTCTTACGGAGGTTGGTGCACTCAAGTACTGGTTAACCGCTGGAGCCTGTCCAGGAAAGGTGTTGTTAGGTAAACTAACCGCCGGCGATATAGCCCAAAATTGTGCTGATGCAGGTGTAAAACCCGAAATTTAAATAAAATATATAAATATATCTATAATTAGCATATTAATACATTGCAGGTGGAATTGTGGTTACACGCTCGTGCTGGGATTCACCAGGGGAGGAGGGTTACCGACCGGAGGACAAATGCAACAAGGTGTTCAGTGGAAGAGTTTGTTATTGTGAAACAAGTTTGTGTAATGGGAGTGAACTCTTCCGAGGCTCTGCACCGATATTCGTTACTGGATTACTTCTCTTACTTTTGAACAGAATCTATTTTTAGGGCAATCACGATGAATATTGTATATAATACTATACAATGTATATACATTATATACATTGTATACTTATAATTTGTATTAGTTGATTTTTGTATAATTATAATTAGTATTAGTTGATTTTTGTATAATTATAATTTGTATTAGTTGATTTTAGATTGAACATTGACTACTAAATTGTTTACACTTGCGATATTAACATAATATAAATAGACATCCATGAGAATTAAAATATTATTATTGCATATATAATATTTATATATATTTCCAGATATTCGTCTGTTGTTATCTCTCTGGTGCAGTTAATCTGACAGGATTGTTGCTAAGACCCATGTAGTCTCCCGTTCCATGTGCACCTGCCACGTGTAGTCCCGTTCCATGTGCACTTGCCCCGTGTAGTCCCGTTCCATGTGCACCTGCCCCTTGTAGTCCCGTTCTATGTAGCATTGCCCTGTATGGTCTCTCCCAGGTTGACTTCATGCAATGTTTATAGTTTTATATATTTTCTCCCGGGTACTCCGGTTTCCTCTCACACATTTACGCTTTCATCCGCGCCAGCGAGAGTGATTATAATTTAATATAAGTTGTTAAAACTTACTTCGCAATCGATGTAAACTAAATATAGTTTAAACTATAGTTTTATATTTACTTTATATAATGTTTATAGTTTTAGACTGACTTCGTGCATTGAGACCTCAAATCACTTGCCCCTCACCGCTGTAGGTTCGAATCCACGTTAGTCATGAACTTTTGGGTTTATTGAGCCCATATGAGTCTTGATGTGGCTTATTATTCACTCAAAGCCCACTACCACCGCCCACTACCACCACAGTATATGCAGCTCAGGCGTATATGATCTCGCATAGGTGATGTTCTTGTTCCGATATTTTGAAAATAAACACCACCCAAAAGGAAATCAGACAGACTTGTGTAATTATATCCTGGGGTTCCAGTCTGTCGGATTTTTCACTGGGTTCCAGTCTATCGGATTTTTCACTGGATTCCAGTCTGTCGGATTTTTCTCTGGGTTCCAGTCTGTCGGATTTTTCACTGTTTAACTTCTGTCAAAATGACATATTTGTCATATGATCAGAAACTCAACACAGATCAATTAAAGCGACACTACATCGGTGAAAACGCAAATGTCTGCAGAATGTAATTTGCTATTATATGGTATAATTGTTTTCAACAAATAAACAAACGTCGTATACACGGTTAAAATAATGTAAATAGGGTCAACATTCATGCGTAATACAAAGCGTTTATCCTGAATAACACGAGTTATGCTACATATTTACTGTGATATCTCACATATGTGCCTATGCATATTTATTTCTAGACTAATCTAAATTATCTTTAAACGAAAGTATCGCGTGTTTAGTATTGACTTCAATGACAACAAACGTCAACTCAGGAGCCTGGATGACCGTTATATGAAATCTTACTTTCACGTTTGAAAGTTTGTAAACCACAAAAAACACTGTTAAATTGATTCAATGTTAGTATTCGATGTATTCAGAAGAATGTGTAGTAGCAATGCATTTATACGTGAATACGTTTAGTGCTTTTTGCGATGTAATGTCGCTTTAACGGTTTTGGTGTTAAATG
Source organism: Archivesica marissinica (assembly GCA_014843695.1). NCBI lineage: Eukaryota > Metazoa > Mollusca > Bivalvia > Venerida > Vesicomyidae > Archivesica > Archivesica marissinica. Next base: position 8,203,474 of record CM026398.1, on the reverse strand, counting down.
AATATATTTATATGACTGACCAGGCAACATATATCAACGCCTGCCCCCAGGCTATGTGATTCCCTACATGGGACAGGAGATCATTATTACACATTTTCTCCAAAGGACATTCGCAACATTGAGCTATTTTTCTATTCCTGGCAACTCTGTTGGATATCACGGAAGTGTGGAAACAATATTATATGCATGCCAATACGTTATATCCATATTTTTATACTTAACTATAATTAGGAGAGTGTTTCCAAATGTTAGCAATGTGTTACAATTACACAATGGATTGACATTAAAAAGCGCTAATGTTACCGTTATAACTGGATATAGCAGGCTACTGGTCATCCAGGGATCGCAGGTTCGATCCCCCGTCTGACCCTAATAAAATTAACAGTCTTTCATATGGGACGTTAAACCGAGGTCTCGTGTCGGTGCTTTACACCGTGCACGTAAAGGAACCAGAGGAGATTCTGGAATGGGTCTCTGTCTATATCATGCACTATCCTCCAACATCTAAAATAACTAATCTCTCCAGGAGGCGTCGCTCATATCGGCAACCGGTAGCGACGATAAATAAATGTAAAAACACACTCACTGGTCACATGTTAGCAATCTGCTTAGCCTAGTGAATTCTGATTGGTTTCTGAATGATCATGATGTAACGATCTGAATGTGGTGATGTAACTATCTGAATGTGGTGATGTAACTATCTGAATGTGGTGATGTAACTATCTGAATGTGGTGATGTAACTATCTGAATGTGATGATGTAACGATCTGAATGTGGTGATGTAACGATCTGAATGTGGTGATGTAACTATCTGAATGTGGTGATGTAACTATCTGAATGTGGTGATGTAACTATCTGAATGTGGTGATGTAACTATCTGAATGTGGTGATGTAACTATCTGAATGTGGTGATGTAACTATCTGAATGTGGTGATGTAACTATCTGAATGTGGTGATGTAACTATCTGAATGTGGTGATGTAACTATCTGAATGTGATGATGTAGCGATCTGAATGTGGTGATGTAACGATCTGAATGTGACGATGTAACGATCTGAATGTGATGATGTAACTATCTGAATGTGGTGATGTAACGATCTGAATGTGATGATGTAACGATCTGAATGTGATGATGTAACTATCTGAATGTGGTGATGTAACGATCTGAATGTGATGATGTAACGATCTGAATGTGATGATGTAACGATCTGAATGTGACGATGTAACGATCTGAATGTGACGATGTAACTATCTGAATGTGGTGATGTAACGATCTGAATGTGGTGATGTAACGATCTGAATGTGGTGATGTAACGATCTGAATGTGGTGATGTAACGATCTGAATGTGGTGATGTAACGATCTGAATGTGGTGATGTAACTATCTGAATGTGGTGATGTAACGATCTGAATGTGGTGATGTAACGATCTGAATGTGGTGATGTAACGATCTGAATGTGGTGATGTAACGATCTGAATGTGATGATGTAACGATCTGAATGTGATGATGTAACTATCTGAATGTGATGACGTAAGGATCTGAATGTGGTGATGTAACTATCTGAATGTGATGACGTAGCGATCTGAATGTGATGATGTAACTATCTGAATGTGGTGATGTAACGATCTGAATGTGGTGATGTAACTATCTGAATGTGGTGATGTAACGATCTGAATGTGGTGATGTAACGATCTGAATGTGGTGATGTAACTATCTGAATGTGGTGATGTAACGATCTGAATGTGGTGATGTAACGATCTGAATGTGGTGATGTAACGATCTGAATGTGGTGATGTAACGATCTGAATGTGGTGATGTAACGATCTGAATGTGGTGATGTAACGATCTGAATGTGATGATGTAACGATCTGAATGTGATGATGTAACTATCTGAATGTGATGACGTAAGGATCTGAATGTGGTGATGTAACTATCTGAATGTGGTGACGTAGCGATCTGAATGTGATGATGTAACTATCTGAATGTGGTGACGTAACTATCTGAATGTGATGACGTAACGATCTGAATGTGGTGATGTAACTATCTGAATGTGGTGATGTAACGATCTGAATGTGGTGATGTAACGATCTGAATGTGGTGATGTAACGATCTGAATGTGGTGACGTAGCGATCTGAATGTGATTACGTAACGATCTGAATGTGGTGACGTAACTATCTGAATGTGATGACGTAACGATCTGAATGTGATTACGTAACGATCTGAATGTGGTGATGTAACTATCTGAATGTGATGACGTAAGGATCTGAATGTGGTGACGTAACTATCTGAATGTGATGATGTAACTATCTGAATGTGATGATGTAACTATCTGAATGTGATGATGTAACGATCTGAATGTGATGATGTAACTATCTGAATGTGGTGATGTAACTATCTGAATGTGATGATGTAACTATCTGAATGTGATGATGTGATGAATTGATCGGCTAATATCTTTACGGGAATTTTATGGCTTTGTTATGAAAATGGGGTATAAGATGCGTACTTTCTTCGCAGTGGAGTGAGAGCGGTTACTATCGAGACACAACTGTATTGTGTGCTGGTTAAAATGTTGCAGGCCCGATGCATTCTAAAACTAATAGTTGATTAACCCTTTAAATGCTGAATAAATTGGTAGGGATGTGCAAACGACATAGATCCAGATCAGCCATGTTGTAGCGCCCCGTCTGATCAGGATCTTTGTTTGTTTGCTATTCAGCCATGTGTTTTAGCTCCGTTATCTGAATAGCAAACAACATAGAGCCTGTACTGTGCCATCTGATCGGGCTCTATGTTATTTGTAAACACGAATATGTTCGTTTCCAGGACAGTAATGGCCGATGTTTAATTCGTAATATTTGTTGCTTGTGGAATTGTCCCCACTACCGATCTCATTCTAAGAGCCAAGGTACACAGGACCGCATGAGTATATACGCTGCACAAGGACTGACACTGATCAACGCTGAAGGGTACAACACAAGCGTGCCATAATGGCTCCGTATCACTCGCCTAACTCGATCATTCACCCATGTTTGAATAATTTGTTTTATTTTTAGATGGTATATTCGCGACAGCCTCCATTTTAGCAAATCTGAAAAGGCTACACGCATGGACCATAACTGTGAAATTTGTTACCATTGGCAAAGCGGATTGGGTGAAGAAGAATTTTGAAATCTATAATAAAAGAACGATCGTTTGACGGCCAACTTTGGTGACCTAATTATCCGATTTTTATGAAAATTGCACGGGACTGATCCCTTCATCGATACCTCGATGACATGACCAAATTTGCTAAAAAATAATTGACCCGTACTTGACCTCCCGGGTCACGCCCATATTTGATCCCGGGGCAATCCGGCTGGCGGTTCGTGAGATTTTTTAAGAATGTGTGCTATTTTTAAACAGTGGCCATCTTGGATTATGTAATGATGTGATTTTAACAATGATTTAATCCCCCACCAACACAATTACCGATACTGTATACACAATATACAAACAATCACACAATTACCGATACTGTATACACAATCACACAATTACCGATACTGTATACACAATCACACAATTACCGATACTGTATACACAATATACAAACAACCACCCAATTACCGATGCTGTATACACACTATACAAACAACCACCCAATTACCGATGCCGTATACACAATATATAAACAACCACCCAATTACCGATGCTGTATACACACTATACAAACAACCACCCAATTACCGATGCCGTATACACAATATATAAACAACCACCCAATTACCGATGCCATATACACAATATAAAAACAACCACCCAATTACCGATGCTGTATACACACTATACAAACAACCACCCAATTACCGATGCCATATGCACACTATACAAACAACCACCTAATTACCGATGCCGTATACACAATATATAAACAACCACCCAATTACCGATGCCGTATACACAATATATAAACAACCACCCAATTACCGATGCCGTATACACAATATATAAACAACCACCCAATTACCGATGCCGTATACACAATATATAAACAACCACCCAATTACCAATGCCGTATACACAATATATAAACAACCACCCAATTACCGATGCTGTATACACAAACAATCACCCAATTATCGATGTTGTATATACACAACCACCCAATTACCGATGCTGTATACACACTATACAAACAACCACCCAAATACCGATGCCATATGCACAATATAGAAACAACCACCCAATTACCGATGCCGTATACACAAACAACTACCCAATTACCGATGCCGTATACACAAACAACCACCCAATTACCGATGCCATATGCACAATATAGAAACAACCACCCAATTACCGATGCCGTATGCACAATATAGAAAAAACCACCCAATTACCGATGCCGTATACACAAACAACCACCCAATTACCGATGCCGTATGCACAATATACAAACAACCACCCAATTACCGATGCCGTATGCACAATATACAAACAACCACCCAATTACCGATGCCGTATACACAATATACAAACAACCACCCAATTACCGATGCCGTATACACAATTGGTTATTTTTATAGGGCTAACTTGGCCGGTGGTAGTTCACATACCCCTAAATATGTTGGTGTGTGGATACTGGAATGGGTATGTTGATGTGTGGATACTGGAAGTGGTATGGTATGTTGATACTGGAAGGGGTATGTTGGTGTGTGGATACTGGAAGGGATATGTTGGTGTGTGGATACTGGAAATGGTATGTTGATGTGTGGATACTGGAAGGGGTATGTTGATGTGTGGATACTGGAATGGGTATGCTGATGTGTGGATACTGGAAGGGGTATGGTATGTTGGTGTGTGGATACTGGAAAGGGTATGTTGGTGTGTGGATACTGGAAGGGGTATGTTGATGTGTGGATACTGGAAGGGGTATGGTATGGTGGTGTGTGGATACTGGAAGGGGTATGTTGGTGTGTGGATACTGGAAGGGGTATGTTGGTGCGTGGATACTGGAAGGGGTATGTTGGTGCGTGGATACTGGAAGGGGTATGTTGGTGTGTGGATACTGGAAGGGGTATGTTGGTGCGTGGATACTGGAAGGGGTATGTTGGTGCGTGGATACTGGAAGGGGTATGTTGGTGTGTGGATACTGGAAGGGGTATGTTGGTGTGTGGATACTGGAAGGGGTATGTTGGTGCGTGGATACTGGAAGGGGTATGTTGGTGTATGGATACTGGAAGGGGTATGGTATGTTGGTGTGTATGTTGGTGTGTGGATACTGGAAGGGGTATGTTGGTGCGTGGATACTGGAAGGGGTATGTTGGTGCGTGGATACTGGAAGCGGTATGTTGATGCATGGATACTGGAAGGGGTATGTTGATGCATGGATACTGGAAGGGGTATGTTGATGCGTGGATACTGGAAGGGGTATGTTGATGCGTGGATACTGGAAGGGGTATGTTGGTGCGTGGATACTGGAAGGGGTATTTGTGTGTGGATACTGGAAGGGGTATGTTGGTGTGTGGATACTGGAAGGGTATGTTGGTGTGTGGATACTGGAAAGGGTATGTTGGTGTGTGGATACTGGAAGGGGTATGTTGGTGTGTGGATACTGGAAGGGGTATGTTGATGTGTGGATACTGGAAGGGGTATGTTGGTGTGTGGATACTGGAAGGGGTATGTTGGTGTGTGGATACTGGAAGGGGTATGTTGATGTGTGGATACTGGAAGGGGTATGTTGGTGTGTGGATACTGGAAGGGGTATGTTGGTGTGTGGATACTGGAAGGGGTATGTTGATGTGTGGATACTGGAAGGGGTATGTTGGTGTGTGGATACAAGGGGTATGATACAAGAAGGGGTATGTTGGAGTGTGGATACTGGAAGGGGTATGTTAATGTGTGGATACTGGAAGGGGTATGTTGGTGTGTGGATACAAGGGGTATGCTACAAGAAGGGGTATGTTGGTGCGTGTGGATACTGGAAGGGGTATGTTGATGTGTGGATACTGGAAGGGGTATGTTGATGTGTGGATACTGGAACGGGTATGTTGGTGTGTGGATACTGGAAGGGGTATGGTATGTTGGTGTGTGGATACTGTAATGGGTAAGTTGATGTGTGGATACTGGAAGGGGTATGGTATGTTGGTGTGTGGATACTGTAAGGGGTATGTTGGTGTGTGGATACTGTAAGGGGTATGTTGGTGTGTGGATACTGGAAGGGGTATGTTGGTGCGTGGATACTGGAAGGGGTGTGTTGTTGCGTGGATACTGGAAGGGGTATGTTGGTGCGTGGATACTGGAAGGTATGTTGATGTGTGGATACTGGAAGGGGTATGTTGGTGCGTGGATACTGGAAGGGGTATGTTGGTGTGTGGATACTGGAAGGGGTATGGTATGTTGATGTGTGGATACTGGAAGGGGTATGTTGGTGCGTGGATACTGGAAGGGGTATGTTGATATGTGTGGATACTGGAAGGGGTATGTTGGTGTGTGGATACTGGAAGGGGTATGTTGGTGTGTGGATACTGGAAGGGGTATGTTGGTGTGTGGATACTGGAAGGGGTATGCGTGGATACTAGAAGGGGTATGTTGGTGTGTGGATACTGGAAGGGGTATGCGTGGATATTGGAAGGGGTATGTTAATGTGTGGATACTATAAGGGGTATGTTGGTGTGTGGATACTGGAAGGGGTATGTTGGTGTGTGGATACTGGAAGGAGCATGTTGATGTGTGGATACTGGAAGGGGTATGTTGGTGTGTGGATACTGGAAGGGGTATGTTGGTGCGTGGATACTGGAAGGGGTATGTTGGTGTGTGGATACTGGAAGGGGTATGTTGATGTGTGGATACTGGAAGGGGTATGTTGGTGTGTGGATACTGGAAGGGGTATGTTGGTATGTGGATACTGGAAGGGGTATGTTGGTGCGTGGATACTGGAAGGGGTATGGTATGTTGGTGTGTGGATACTGGAAGGGGTATGTTGGTGTGTGGATACTGGAAGGGGCATGTTGATGTGTGGTTACTGGAAGGGGTATGTTGATGCGTGGATACTGGAAGGGGTATGTTGGTGCGTGGATACTGGAAGGGGTATGTTGGTGCGTGGATACTGGAAGGGGTATGTTGGTGCGTGGATACTGGAAGGGGTATGTTGGTGCGTGGATACTGGAAGGGGTATGTTGGTGTGTGGATACTGGAAGGGGTATGTTGGT
>CM026398.1:8175139-8195284 GCA_014843695.1 Archivesica marissinica | reverse complement strand
GGTATGAACTACATTGGGCATGTTTAACGTTAGCGTGTATGTATCCGGCCTCCACACACTTTAACCACGCCCAATGTAGTTCATACCCGATGGAAACTAAAAACCCGCGATTCGTTTCTTAAATAAATCCGCGCGTCGCTCATATAGGCAACCGGTAGCGACGATAAATAATCGTAAAACACACAAATAAAACCGCTTGTCCAGGTCGTCTAGCAAAACAGACCCGTGGTTCATTTATATTTTATTGGAGAGGAATAAAATACGTCAATGTAACAGGAACTCTCACTTAAGTATTTCCAATCAATCGTAGCTCCGGCTAATGTCAGAGGGGGGAGTAATTAGTGTGACACGATAGCAGACGCTCACATGTACATTCACATATCATTATAGTAAAAGTTTCATCTCTTCGCTTCATTGTATTGATTGGCTTAATTATTCAGATGGGTTCTGTCGCTAAATAAAATCACTATTATAACATATGTAGCCTATGCAACAAATAGTGTAACCTGTATATGCAACAAATAGTGTAACCTGTATATGCAACAAATAGTATAACCTGTATATGCGACAAATAGTGTAACCTGTATATACAACAAATAGTGTAACCTGTATATGCAACAAATAGTGTAACCTGTATATGTGACAAATAGTGTAACCTGTATATACAACAAATAGTGTAACCTGTATATGCAACAAATAATGTAACCTGTATATACAACAAATAATGTAACCTGTATATACAACAAATAGTGTAACCTGTATATACAACAAATAGTGTAACCTGTATATACAACAAATAGTGTAACCTGTATATACAACAAATAGTGTAACCTGTATATACAACAAATAGTGTAACCTGTATATGACAACAAATAGTGTAACCTGTATATACGACAAATAGTGTAACCTGTATATGTGACAAATAGTGTAACTGTATATACAACAAATAGTGTAACCTGTATATGCAACAAATAGTGTAACCTGTATATGCAACAAATAGTGTAACCTGCGACAAATAGTGTAACCTGTATATGCAACAAATAGTGTAACCTGTATATGCAACAAATAGTGTAACCTGCGACAAATAGTGTAACCTGTATATGCAACAAATAGTGTAACCTGTATATGCAACAAATAGTGTAACCTGCGACAAATAGTGTAACCTGTATATGCAACAAATAGTGTAACCTGTATATGCAACAAATAGTGTAACCTGCGACAAATAGTGTAACCTGTATATGCAACAAATAGTGTAACCTGTATATGCAACAAATAGTGTAACCTGCGACAAATAGTGTAACCTGTATATGCAACAAATAGTGTAACCTGTATATGCAACAAATAGTGTAACCTGCGACAAATAGTGTAACCTGTATATGCAACAAATATAACCTGTATATGCAACAAATAGTGTAACCTGTATATGCAACAAATAGTGTAACATGTATATGCGACAAAAGTGTAACCTGTATATGCGACAAATAGTGTAACCTGTATATGCGACAAATAGTGTTCACTGTGAGACGCTGATACAATGAAACACGAACATAAATTGACACATACCATGATACCTTACCATTTCAGTTACATATAACAATTCCCGCATGAACCATGCACAAATAGCAATATTTACATCGCTATTGCATTTCCTTCGATGTGTGTGTGTTTTACGCTTATTTATCGTCGCTACCGGTTGCCCATATGAGTGACGCCTCCTGAAGAGATTAGTCAGTTTAGATGTTTGGATGATAGTGCAATGATACAGACATGTACATTCCAGAATCTCCTCTGGTTCTGTTACGTGCACAGTGAAAGCACCGACACGAGACATCGGCTTAATGTTTTCCAATTGAAAGACTTAATTTTATTAGGGTGGGCGGGGGTTTGAACCTGCAATCCCCGAATTACGAGTCCCACTGGACTACATATTCGTCTGTAATTCCTTCTTGTTTTTTTACGTTTATTTATCGTCGCTATCGGTTGCACATATGAGCATTCTATATCTGTTGGAGGATAGTGCAATATTACAGACAGAGACCCATTTCAGAGTCTTCTGATTCTTTTACGTGAGACCTCGGTTTAAAGTTATGTCTGAAAGACTTAATTGTATTAGGGTCAGACCAGTCCAGCGTGTTACCACTGGACTACATATCCGTCTAATTCCTTCGATGAACGTATACCTATTTATACATTTTCGTATGAGGGTTCCCAACTAATGATATGCATCTGACATGCGCACTCGATGTTATGGGCATGCGCATTCGCAGTGTTAGGCAACGTTCGTGGCGAGAAAAGGCGTGTCTTACAGATTAGGCTGTTCCATTTACATGCTCCGGCACACGGTAAGTTGCAAATCATGAACTAAAAACATTTTAAATGCAAAGTGTGCTATATTTGCTTTGTGTCATTAATGTAAATATAAATAATGAATCACGGGTTAATAGTTTCCATCGGGGTATGAACTACATTGGGCGTGTTTAAAGTTAGCGTGGATGCCTTCGGCCTCCACACAAGTTCACCACGCTCAATGTAGTTCATGTTATGATGGAACTATTAACTCACGATTCATTGAAACAGTTTAGTATACAATGCATATACGGTTTGCTAAAACATGTTTGTTGGTGATTGTGATTAGCCTGGGTTCCACCCTGTCGATTTTTCACTCTTACTGTTAGCAAAACGACCAATTAAAGCGACATTACATAGCAAAAAGCAAATAAAATGCATGTTTTTACGTATAAATACATTGCTACTACAAATTCTTCTGAATACATTCGAACACTAACATTGAATCAATAAACAGTGTTATTATGGTTTACAAATGTTCAAAAGTGAAAGTAGGAGTTCATATAACGGTCATCCATGCTCCTGAATTGACGTTTGTTGAGTCAATACTAATCGACCGATACTTTCGCTTAGAGATAATTTAACTAAGATTAGTAGTCTACAAATAAATATGCATAGGCACAAATGTGAGATATAATGGTAAATCTGTACGATAAATCGTGTTATTCAGGATACACACATTGTATTACGCATGAGTGTCGTCCCTATTTACATTATTTTGTTTATGTCAACAAACCGCGTATACGACATGGCGCTTGTTAGAAAGTATAACATATACATTGTAATAGGAAATTACATTCTGCAGACATTCTGCAGACACAAATTGCGTTTTCACAGATGTAGTGTCGCTTTAACGGTTTGGGTGTTAAATAAATATACTTATTTGACGGACAAGGCAAAATACAATGTATATCGACGCCTGTTTACAGGATAGATAGTGATATTATTGGCCATATTACAAGTTGACGTGTTGGTGAAGGCTTATTGGTGAGAAAGGTGTATGGTGGTAGGCAAGTTTCATGTCAGAATGAGGCAAATGTTCCATCACTGATATGGTCTAGGAATATTATTTTACAATGCAAGTATTATATGACATTAAATTAGCCGTCTTCTTCAGCTGGGAATATCGATTCAACGAACTTGGTTCGTAATAGTGCGTGGTTATGCACAGTGGATGCTGTTAGTATTTATTTACAGGCGGAGATTATGCCTACACGGTGAGGAGACCCTGACAGATGACATTAATAAAATAATATTTTAATATCTCCATAATTTCATTCGTGATACAAAACCCATTCTTTGAGTGGAACCCCATGTATATAAGACGTGCACTTACAGACGGATCTGTAGTCCAGTGGTAACACGCTCGACTGGTAATCCAGGGATCGCAGGTTCGATCCCCCGTCTGACCCTAATAAAATTAACAGTCTTTCAGATGGGACATTAAACCGAGGTCTCGTGTCGGTGATGTACACCGTGCACGTAAAAGAACCAGATGAGACTCTGGAATGGGTCTCTGTCTGTATTATTGCACTCTCCTCCAAAAATCTAAAATGACTAATCTCTTCACTCTTCAGGAGCGGTCGCTCATATGGGCAACCGGTAGCGACAATAAATAAACGTAAAACACACACAGACGTGCACTTGATGACTACCCCTGTCTGCCTGCGCTACATTCTCAAATATCTTCTCTTTCTTCTGCATTCTTGCCGGTATTATATTTCTGTCATTTCTAAGCAATATGCACATTTGGTATACATGTATTAGTTCCACACCGTCCAATATAGTACTGTGTATTTTGAACTGCAAGGAGAGATACTATTTAAGCTCTGTTTCCGTTTTAATCCTTTCCTATTCTTTGATGTATTGCTTTGTGAGTGTATATAGCGGAATAAATATGCTTAAACCAAAGGCGACACGTGAGTATTATATGTACTAGAACTACACCGTCTCATAGTAAGTTGACCTTTTTGTGAACCGTGCAAATGGTCAAAAACTACACGAGCATGCGCAGATACGACCTCCACAGTATAGCCATAAAACATAAGCATGGCCTATTTGCCAAGGTGTACGCCTATGGAGCGGGATGTAGAATGTTAGAACCTCGCCAGTGGTTCATTCTGATATGGTCGGTTGTTGAGCCGCCAGCTAGTTAAATAATGGTTACCGATTGCATATCAGCCATGCGCCAGACATACAATGATAGGATTCGGGTACTGATGTTCTTAAAAGCTGTCTCATAAGTCCGAAATGTCTAGCCCCATCAATATGGGCAACACTATAATAAACAAACTTTACATAACAGACGTGACGCTGCATGTAATGTTATATTATATGTTATGTTATATTTCGGGTTTTACGCCTGCATCAGCACCATTTCGGGCTATATCGCCGGCGGGCAGTTTACCTAACAACACCTTTCCTGGGCAGGCGCCAGCGGTTAACCAGTACTTGGGTGCACCAACCACCGTAAGAAACTGCCAACTTTTTCATATAAATGAGACACGGCCTGAGCGGGGCTCGAACCCGTGACCATCAGTGATGATAGGTTATAGTGGTATACAAGTCAGCGACCTTAACCACTCGACCACGGAGACGGACTAGCATGTAAAATTGTACCACTGTAAATCGACTACGTAAACAAACTCTACAAACCACACAGTCCTGCTTAATTGTATCATGATCTGCTGCTGCTCTGTTGGAGTACTTACAAGCAACGCAAGAGCCGGACATTTCGTATCTTGACGCTGGATTCTAACCCACTATACCACCGTGATCTTAAGTCAGGACACGCTCCCAAATAAGCTACCCGGTCGATGTTTTACCGATACAACACATGACCTTGACATTCTCTTAGGCGCCGCTCACCTATCCCTGCGACTTTGCCAGCATTCAATCAGATATCCCCGATAGTTTAAACAATATTTATTTCTTTGAATATACATAGTCTAGTATACATAATATGTACATACATGTAGGATTGAGGAGAAAGCAACTTGCTTGTATGGTTACCTATTTTACTCGCCATCAACCCGATAACCCCGTCGCTACTTATACCTGCTACTTTACCCACCATCAACCAAATAACCCCGTCGCTACCTACCCCTGCTACTGTACCCGCCATCAACCAATTAACCCCGTCGTTACCTATCCCTGCTACTTTACCCACCATCAACCAAATAACCCCATCGATACCTACCCCTGCTACATTACCCGCCATCAACCAATTAACCCCGTTGCTACCTATCCATGCTACATTACCCGCCATCAACCAAATAACCCCGTCGCTACCTATCCATGCTACATTAACCGCCATCAACCAAATAACCCCGTCGCTACCTATCCATGCTACATTACCCGCCATCAACCAAATAACCCCGTCGCTACCTATCCATGCTACATTACCCGCCATCAACCAATTAACCCCATCGCTACCTATCCATGCTACATTACCCGCCATCAACCAAATAACACCGTCGCTACCTATCCATGCTACATTACCCGCAATCAACCAAATAACACCGTCGTTACATATCCCTGCTATTTTATCCGCTATCAACCAAATAACCCCGTCGCTACCTACCCCTGCTACTGTACCCGCCATCAACCCCGTCGCTACCTATACCCGCCGCTACTTTACCCGCCATCAACCAAATAACCCCATCGCTACCTATCCCTGCTACTTTACCCGCCATCAACCAAATAACCCCGTCGCTACCTATCCCTGCTACTTTACCCGCCATCAACCAAATAACCCCGTCGCTACCTATCCATGCTACATTACCCGCCATCAACCAAATAACCCCGTCGCTACCTATCCCTGCTACTTTACCCGCCATCAACCAAATAACCCCGTCGCTACATATCCATGCTACATTACCCGCCAACAACCAATAACCCCGTCGCTACCTATCCATGCTACATTACCCGCCATCAACCAAATAACCCCGTCGCTACCTATCCATGCTACATTACCCGCCATCAACCAAATAACCCCGTCGCTACCTATCCATGCTACATTACCCGCCATCAACCAAATAACCCCGTCGCTACCTATCCCTGCTACTTTACCCGCCATCAACCAAATAACCCCGTCGCTACCTATCCTGCTACATTACCCGCCATCAACCAAATAACCCCGTCGCTACCTATCCATGCTACATTACCCGCCATCAACCAAATAACCCCGTCGCTACCTATCCCTGCTACTTTACCCGCCATCAACCAAATAACCCCGTCGCTACCTATCCATGCTACATTACCCGCCATCAACCAAATAACCCCGTCGCTACCTATCCATGCTACATTACCCGCCATCAACCAAATAACCCGTCGCTACCTATCCATGCTACATTACCCGCCATCAACCAAATAACCCCGTCGCTACCTATCCCTGCTACTTTACCCGCCAAACACAAATAACCCCGTCGCTACCTATCCCTGCTACTTTACCCGCCATCAACCAAATAACCCCGTCGCTACCTATCCCTGCTACTTTACCCGCCATCAACCAAATAACCCCGTCGCTACCTATCCATGCTACATTACCCGCCATCAACCAAATAACCCCGTCGCTACCTATCCATGCTACATTACCCGCCATCAACCAAATAACCCCGTCGCTACCTATCCATGCTACATTACCCGCCATCAACCAAATAACCCCGTCGCTACCTATCCATGCTACATTACCCGCCATCAACCAAATAACCCCGTCGCTACCTATCCCTGCTACTTTACCCGCCATCAACCCCGTCGCTACCTATCCCTGTTACTTTACCCGCCAACAACCAATTAACCCCGTCGCTACCTATCCCTGCTACTTAACCCGCCAACAACCCCGTCGCTACCTATCCCTGTTACTTTACCCGCCAACAACCAATTAACCCCGTCGCTACCTATCCCTGTTACTTTACCCGCCAACAACCAATTAACCCCGTCGCTACCTATCCCTGTTACTTTACCCGCCAACAACCAATTAACCCCGTCGCTACCTATCCCTGTTACTTTACCCGCCAACAACCAATTAACCCCGTCGCTACCTATCCCTGTTACTTTACCCGCCAACAACCAAATAACCCCGTCGCTACCTATCCCTGATACTGTATCCGCCAACAACCAATTAACCCTGTCGCTACCTATTCCTGTTACTTTACCCGCCAACAACCAATTAACTCCGTCGCTACCTATCCCTGTTACTATACCCGCCATTAACAATCCTGCAGCAGCATATTAACGAATCTGGTGACTAGGTACCTGGTCGTCTCGCTCGCTCCAGGGTATGTCCACAAAAAGTGGCGGTGAAGCGTGTGTCCCTTGTTGCAAGGTCGACAACCGGAATATTCCAATATTCTCCGCTGCTGCTGTGAGACGTGCCCCCGACCGCGTCGTGCACACCACGAGGAGATCGGTCGGGTATTCGACCCACACCCACACACATCCCCAGCGCTAGTTAGTATAACAGTTCTATCAACTGAGAATCTCGTACCAATGTCTTGCCCACACTTCATTGGGTAACTGAACACCTCACGTATGCAAAGACAATGAAGGTCACTGCGTCAGATCAGAGATAATTCCTCAATAACAATTACTCGAAATGAGACCAAAAAATAATTGAAAATAAAAACAAACTATATACTCACCAGAGCCGACAAACGTGCATATGAAGACGAACACAAAATGCAATCTTGATTCTGGCGACATTATAAATATTTCCAAAAACTTTGGCGAAATTAATAGAATGCAGACGATACTATACTGTACACCTACATTCAGACGACACTGTCAATATCCGCCGTTACATGTACTAGTACAATCACGCATTAATCCAATAGTATCCGATTGTACATGTATTGTAGTAAATAATCTAAAGCGCTATCGATTTTAGATCAATATTATTTATAAAATATACAATACCGACCGAAAAACGTGAAATATATATATACTAGATATATTTACTGTAAACAAATAGTTGATGTAGGGTTCTGTTTTCGTGACATTTTATTTGCAAGTTATTAGTTATAATTTTATGAGCATGACATTTTATTTGATAGTTTTTTAATTTTATACGGTGCACTTTATGGAAGTCGTGATCCCGCATAGGTAGCGCGTTCGCTTCAGGTGCGAAAGATCCGGCCTTCGAACCATGCTGGAGCCGTTACGATTGTCCCCTTATGCATTGCATTTAAATTCCACGTCTACCTCGTGGTGATGGATTCTATCAGGGATGAGGTTTCGAGAGTGATTAATATAAGTTGTAAGAACTTGTTTCGCAATCGAGCTCAAATAAATTTGTATAAACTGTATTGATATAGAAACAGAACAGACGACAGTGCTGTGTCTCGGTTTACACAATGAGGTTTTGCTAGAATTTGTGACAGGGCCACTCTGGCGTAGGTTCGTTCGTTAATCTTTCAAGATTCGGCATACTTTCCAGCAAAATATTCATGGAAACGTCTTCTTGCTCGCCATGTGTGCACTATGGCATTTGTGTAGAAAATGCCCTTCTGTAAAACAATAGTTTCAACGCTGTTAGTTTATTGTGTAAACTACTTTCGTTTTTTAGGCTCGAGCGTTGTACAAGATGCAATTATTTAGCCGAAAGCATTATTATCCATCAAATTCTTTTTTGTGTTGAACATGAAAACTTGAGATCACGTTTATGGACAAATGTTATTGCACATACAAGTGTCCAAGTTTTTATTAAATGGATGAGTCAACAACAAAGTGTTCAAGTGTTTGACTTACTGGCCTGCCTTAAACACTATGATATATATGACTATTTCAGCGCCAGCGAAACGATTATGCTGGCTAGTGTAAAGTATTTGTACTTGATGACAAGGTAATGCAATGCCTTATTCGTGAAATGTACAGCAGAGGACCTATATATATAGTTAACATACGTGATAGTCAAGACGTAGGCACTGACGGCTCTTTAAATATGATAAATTAGTTGAATCATGTATTGTTTTAACAATGCTACACATGTTATAGACTGTACGACTGTTTTATTGTTAACTGCATGGTATAAGCTTCATGCAGCCATGTGATACGTGCATACTGTGATCTCCAATTATCGTGTGTTAGTCTGATTGAATCTTGCATTTCGTTTCGGTAAGATCCACTCAGGTTTATATATATATATACTCTTTATTTCCACTTTGCAGTGAGTATTCACATATTTATGACAACAGAACAAACAGTACATAGAAATATAAACAGAATATCAATACTTCAAATTCTATATATACAAATGATATGAACATGTTTGTAAAAGGCATTCGAAAAATGTGTCAAAATAATGCCTATTCCAGATAGTGTATCACAGAATGTAGCCGGTCCAGTGATTGGGTCAATCCCTACCTACGAGGCTCCTGCTACACCTGTGACACCCTCCCCAGAACAAACTTCGTTTCACACACAATTCGAAAGTTTTACACAAATGAAATTACAATGTTCACATAGCATATGTTAATGCTGCTAACCCAATTGTTACGTGCGTATGACACATGTTATTCGTGTATAGAATACAATATAATTCGTTGCAAATTCAAGTTCGAACTAACTTGAATACAAATGTATACGATTTCACTTGCATGTGACAACGTCACGCAGACACTGTTTGCCTTTTAAAGCAGTCACTTCTTGCCGTAGTAATTAAGGCGGATAACGGGTATGCACAGAAAATGCTCATAGCAATATCTAGGGTTCTCTAGAATTATGGAAACTTGACGAAACGAAAACCAAGTTACCTGTAAGAGAGTAGAATTATATGTTCGTTGCTAGCATGTACACTATAGTTACATACACTTCAGTATTAAACTGATGTTAGTTAAACTAGGGTTTCAAATGTTTTTAGAACATTACTAATGTATTTACACGTTACGTAAATATAGCACCTGGTTTTGTCAACATCAGTACCTAATTGTGCTAAGATGCCGGGGTCTACTAGACAACGCACAAAATGTTCCGAATTACATAAGCACAAGTGACCAGACACGGTGTCACCAATATAGTGTTGTAATGAGAATATAAAAGCTTGTCTGGTTTGATGAAAACCGGTGCATTCCGCGATGCAGCCACGTGATACGTGCATACTGTGATCTCCAATTATCGTGTGTTAGTCTGATTGAATCTTGCATTTCGTTTCGGTAAGATCCACTCAGGTTTATAGTGTGCGCTTATCACGGATATAAATACTGGTACACCGGTAGTATACATGAATATATGTGGTTTATGTACATGTACATATACATGTATGAGTATATTTATATTCATGTACAAATATGTGTATGTTATACTAGAATTACTGTGTATGTACCAGTGTAATATCATTGTGAAGGCATGTACTTTATTTGCATCGTAAATTGTATGCCTTTCTCTGTAAATATCATATGTATAGATATGTACTTGGCGTGCATTGTACCTATGCGTTGTATAATTGTAAAGTATAATTGTAATTTGTATTAGATTGTGTTCTTTGTAAATTAGATGCTTATGTTTATATTGTATGTGGCTTTCCCTGCAGTGGA
This sequence comes from Archivesica marissinica, assembly GCA_014843695.1. Lineage (NCBI taxonomy): Eukaryota > Metazoa > Mollusca > Bivalvia > Venerida > Vesicomyidae > Archivesica > Archivesica marissinica. The sequence goes on along the minus strand of CM026398.1, from coordinate 8,184,407 downwards.
GGAAATAAAGTTATCTATCTATCTCGGTTTACACAATGACATTTTGCTAGAATTTGTAACAGGGCCATATACAAGAGCCACTCTGACGTAGGTTCGTTCGTTAATCTTTATTTCCGTATATATGGAGGGCAGTTATTTACATAGGTAATTTACATATCAGGTAATAAAAAGTATAAAAACATTTCAATAATGGCACAAAACTTACCTTACATTACTCAATCCATATGTTCGATTAGCGCAGTGGTTAGCGCGCTCACTTCTCACCAATGCAATCCGGGTTCGACTCTCGTATTGGGAAGTATGTGAGATGGTACGGTGGTCGCCAGATCGGTTTTCTCCGAGTACTCCGGTTTCCTCCCACCCGAATGACAACATTTATGCATTCATCCGCGCTAACGAGCGTGATTAATATAAGTTGTTGAAACTTGCTTCGCAATCGTTGTAAAATAAATAAAGTTTAAAAAAAAATTCCATATGTACAAATATGTACGTGTAGAAAATCCATATTAACACAATATAAATCTTACCACAGTGTCGTTGTGTAATACGCTCTCTCGATGTAAATTGAAAGGTAAGATATTTATAAAGTAACTATGCTCTATAACATGCAACTTTACTTGCAGGAGTTTCTGTGGGTACTTGACTAAGAGCGGAGGTGTCATTGTGCAAAGAACGATCTATTAGTAACCATTCCATGCAGAGCTTTCATCAATGTTCATACAATATTTCATTCATACAAATACAACAAACAAAACGATTGGATACATAACAATACATTGTAATGCGTTCACGAGACAAAAACACGTGCATGACATAATTGACCCGGGAAACATCGCCATTGTCTCCGAGGATTTAATCTTTATTTAATCTTTATTTATGTCTCATCCATGTACATTACATAAAATATATACATAAAAGCTTACACATTAACAACAGTACATGGCCATTCTTCAAAGAATTATAAGAGACTATATATCACAGTACGACTATCACATAATTACAGTACAATTCACCAAGGTATTTACAACATAAAACCAAGAAACAGTTGCTAATTCTCTTGTTGAATATGAATTAAAATACATATGTTTCAAACAGTGAAATGTGCATATTAAGAAATATTTTAAAAGATCAATTATCAGCCTCGATCAGATCGAGAATGAACTAATTAGCAGCTGTTTCTTGTGATAAATAAAAGGTATCAACACATATATTTAAAAAATAAAAATAAATCATATATTATTTACAAAGGTAAAAGTAGCGTCGTTGAAGTATATTAAAACAGGTCTTGGCACAAATTCTAATTAGATATGGATCAGTAAACAGAAAAATAAGTTGATCAGTTTTGCTTAAATTAAGGAAGTTGCGTTCATACAACACTGCCTTTTCAAAAAGAACAGTTCTAAGGTCAGTGTATATGGTACATTCTAATAGTACATGGCGTTCATCTTCCAAAACTCTCCGATGTAGATTGCCGAGTATCCCCGATTCAATACCGTTACATATATACGACACAAAGAACGATGATACACGGCGATAACGCATGCGCGAAGTTTATCTATGTAGGTGTAGAATGGTAAACGGTTCACGTTACAGACGGATCTGTAGTCCAGTGGTAACACGCTTGACTGGTAATCCAGGGATCGCAGGTTCGATCCCCCGTCTGGCCCTAATAAAATTAACAGTCTTTCAGATGGGACGTTAAACCGAGGTCTCGTGTCGGTGCTATACACCGTGCACGTAAAAGAACCAGAGGAGACTCTGGAATGGATATCTGTCTGTATCATTGCACTATCATCCACAATCTAAATGACTAATCTCTTCAGGAGGCGTCGCTCATATGGGTAACCGGTAGCGACGATAAATAAATGTAAAACACACACGGTTCACGTTACATAACTCCAATGTACTTACCGGCGTATCTGTAGTCCAGTTGTTGACCCGTTGGACTGGTAATCCATGGATGGCAGGTTCGCCCTCCGTCTGACCCTAATAAAAGTAACAGTCTTTCATTGGGACTTTAAACCGATGTCTCGTGTCGGGTGCTTTACACCGTGCACGTAAAAAGAATCAGAGGCGACTCTTGGATGTAATGGGTCTCTGTCTGTATCATTGCACTATCCTCCAAAAATCTAAAATGACTAATCTCTTCAGGAGGCGTCGGTCATATGGGCAAACCGGTAGCGACGATAAATAACGTAAAACACCGTTCACGTTACATAACTCCGATGTACTTAAGTAGGCTACATACAACCAGTGACAAAATTAATTGATAATTAATACTATTTACAAATTACCTCGGTAACGGAAGTATGGGACAATGTTGTATTTATTGATGTGTGTGGAAAGCGGGGGGGGGGGGGGTGATCGGTCATAAAACTGACACTCAACAGTACATGTATTATAATGTCGATAGCGATGATAAATAAACGTAAAACACACATTATAATGTCAGGGTCAGGAGGTGGGATATTTGACGAATGTTTTCACTTATGCTTTATGGTATACAAAATATGTGACAACAACGGTGGTAGGAAATATACAATAATGACCAAATGAAACTACAGTCGGTTTATTCCTGATTCCCCCACTTTTTGATTTCTTGTATTCCTGATTCCCCCACTTTATTCTGACCGGTAAATCAGAAAAGGCGAGACCCGAAGCTATAATCTGTTTCAATTATCTATTGTTACCTGTGTGTGTCTATGGTAGATTAAAACCAATTATCATACAAACCAACTTTTTAAATGACTTTAATGTCGGAAAATTTAAAATATTTTTTATTTCACTTTAAAAGTATATGCCGTGACCTCCTTGAGACGATTCAAATGAGTGGTCACAACATATAGGAAATATATTTTTGAAATGGTTTTGAACGTTTTTTTTCTCTCATTTCTCCACTAATCAGGAATTAATATGGATGTTTTAGTGGGAAAATAAGAAAAAAACACACAACAAGAAAAGAAAAACGACAGATTCCCTTAGTATCCCGCTTAAACAATTGGAAAATAATAATATTCCTACAAGTTACCCCGTAATAAGGTGGTTAAACTGCACTTTACATTAATGTTTGCTATTTCAATAATTGAAACAGATTATAGTGTTTTCACGCCCGGAGGCTATGTTACCACTAATCTCCAAACTGGACAAATTCCTGATTACCCCACAAATAAATTGACCAGTTTTTCTAAAAGTGGGGGAATCAGGAAGACACCCTACATTCAAACCTGTGTTAGTGATCACCTGTATTAAGCAGCCAACCTGTATTAAGCAGCTAGTTTCCAAATTCCAAATATGTTGTTTTACTATACATTTGACCTCTATTAAGCAGCCACCTGCATTAAGCAGCTACTTTCTGTGGTTCCCTTGGCTGGCTGCTTAAGACAGGTTTGACTGTAATCGCTTGAACTTACAACATTCAATGGAATATAGATAGTTTATTTTCAATTCCATTAGGCTTAAAAGCCCATGAGGATAATGTATGCAGTGGTTAAGGCGTCCGCCTACGGAGCGGGAGGTCGAAGGTTCGAATCTCGTCAGGGGTTCGTTCTGATATGGCCGGTTGGTGAGCCGCCAGCTAGTTAAATAATGGTTACCGATTGCCTACCAGCCTGGCGCCTGGCATACAAGCATAGGATTCGGGAAGTACTGATGTTCATACAAAGAGGTGTCTCATAAGTCAGAAATGGCTGGCCCTTTAAATAGGGGTGACACTATAATAAACAAACACTTTACTTTACTTTTATATTCAAGAGGCATTCAGATTTTCCAATTAAAATTTTATAAATCACAAACTTTACCCTCCAAAACTAAATATCAAAACTTCTTATATTCAGTGTCAATGTAGTGGAATTCTCTTACCGTATCACACCGAAACAGCTAATTTAAATATAGGATATAAGCCGAAAACGATATAATATATAAAATGTTGGACTGTGTGAGGCGCGTATCGCCGAAGACAGTACCAATAGTTTACATTCTGGTGCCAGATTTGATCAAGTGGAGAGGAGAGACCGATTTGTATAAATCGGCACGAGGGCCACGTGCATAGCATGGTGAGTGTCCATTTTATATGTAGTATAATCCCTGTCTAGTACAGAATATAAAACACACAAAACATGGCGAGAATGAGCATTGAAGAATGCGGGCGAGCTGTTGGCATGCTGGATGCTTGTACTTCAATTAGGCAGGTAGGTACAAATGTGCGATGAAATTAACCAGTTGACCTAAATGTCAAAAATCATCAAATGTTATATTCTTATACAGCCATTTTGAAAGTCCGATAACCAGCAATATCACTCTAGGAACTTCGAAGTTATGGCCCTTTTATTATCATTTCAGGTTGCTCGACATTTCAATAGACAGCATTCCACCATTCAGCAGCTATGGGCGAAGTTTAGACGTACCGGAAGTGTAGCCGACATCCGACGACGCCCTAAAGGGAGGGTAACCACACGCAGACAGGACCGTACATTATTGTGTCCCACTTACGGGACCGCTTCACCCCAGCTACCAGAACGACAATGGTCACTATTGGCACACATAACCGCCGCATCCATGCACAAACTGTACGTAATCGTCTCAGAGCCGTCGGATTACGAGCCCGACGACCAGGAAAGGGTCCAATTCTAACCAGAGACCATAGACGGGCACGGTTAGCATGGGCTATAGACGGCATTTCAGGTTTACGAGAACGGACTGGTCTAATGGTATATTTGTGGATGAGTCAAGGTTTACACTCCGTGAGGCCGACGGACGCGACCGAGCATACCGCCGTCGGGGCGATCGAAACAGCACAAACTGTGTAGTACAGGTCGATAAGTACAGGGGCGGCTCAGTGATGGTCTGGGCTGGCGTGTCAATGCATACTAGGACACCCATTGTACCAATTCGAGGTAACTTTAATGCCAGAACATATCAAAACGATATCCTGCAACCCGTCCTTGTACCGCATGTTAATTGCAATCCTGGTATCATTTTGGCACAAGACAACGCACCCTGCCATGTTGCCAGGTACACTCGGGCTATGTTGGCTGCTAACAACGTGCAAACTCTTCCATGGCCGGCGAAAAGCCCCGATTTGAACCCCATAGAACATGTATGGGACCTGTTGAAAAGGAAGGTCAGAGCCCAACCACAGCAACTTAACATGCGTGAATTAGAGCGTGACATAATGCAGGCATGGGCAACAATTCCGCAACGCTATCTCCAAAGATACATTGTATCAATGAGGGCGAGGTGTCGTGCCGTTATTGTCGCAGAAGGGGGACATACGAGGTATTGAAATACCATAATAGCGATGTTTTCAGATTTGTGACTTTTTGTTATGAGGGTGACCTCATTGTTACGTTTTATCCGCTTTTTTAATTTTAGTGAATTGTTGTTTAAGCATATGGAATAAAATGTATTAAATGATGATATGATTATTGATATTGTATGATTGTAGGTTTTTCCCAAATTCTGTAAAAGAACAGATGGCCGTTTAGAAATTTGGTTCAGTGTATATGAAAAAGTTGGCAGTTTCTTACGGAGGTACATGTTAACTGCTGGAGCCTGCTTCGGAGAGGCGTCGTCAGGTAAGCTACCCGCCGGCGAGATAGCACAAAATGGTGCTGATGCAGGCATAACACCCGAATAAATAAATAAACAAATAAATAAACAAACAAGCATTAATGAGAGCAGGCCTACATTGTAGCAGCTTTCGAACAATTAGTTATTGTTACGCTTACATCTCCATTGAAAGGTAAGGTTGACCAGTGTGAATATGTGTGATGGATGCGGCATTCTCCATTGAAAGGGAGGTTGACCAATGTGAATCTGTGTGATGGATGCGGCATTCTCCATTGAAAGGGAGGTTGACCAGTGTGATTCTGTGTGATGGATGCGGCATTCTCCATTGAAAGGAAGGTTGACCAATGTGATTCTGTGTGATGGATGCGACATTCTCCATTGAAAGGGAGGTTGACCAATGTGATTCTGTGTGATGGATGCTGCATTCTCCATTGAAAGGGAGGTTGACCAATGTGATTCTGTGTGATGGATGCGGCATTCTCCATTGAAAGGGGAGGTTGACCAATGTGATTCTGTGTGATGGATGCGGCATTCTCCATTGAAAGGGGAGGTTGACCAATGTGATTCTGTGTGATGGATGCGGCATTCTCCATTGAAAGGAAGGTTGACCAGTGTGATGGATGCGGCATTCTCCATTGAAAGGAAGGTTGACCAGTGTGATTCTGTGTGATGGATGCGACATTCTCCATTGCAAAGAGAGGTTGACCAATGTGATTCTGTGTGATGGATGCGACATTCTCCATTGAAAGGGAGGTTGACCAATGTGATTCTGTGTGATGGATGCGGCATTCTCCATTGAAAGGGGAGGTTGACCAATGTGATTCTGTGTGATGGATGCGACATTCTCCATTGAAAGGGAGGTTGACCAATGTGCTGGATGCGGCATTCTCCATTGAAAGGAAGGTTGACCAGTGTGATTCTGTGTGATGGATGCGGCATTCTCCATTGAAAGGAAGGTTGACCAATGTGAATCTGTGTGATGGATGCGGCATTCTCCATTGAAAGGAAGGTTGACCAATGTGATTCTGTGTGATGGATGAGGAATTCTCCATTGAAAGGGAGGTTGACCAATGTGATGGATGCGGCATTCTCCATTGAAAGGGAAGGTTGACCAATGTGATTCTGTGTGATGGATGAGGAATTCTCCATTGAAAGGGAGGTTGACCAATGTGATTCTGTGTGATGGATGAGGAATTCTCCATTGAAAGGGAGGTTGACCAATGTGCTGGATGCGGCATTCTCCATTGAAAGGAAGGTTGACCAGTGTGATTCTGTGTGATGGATGCGGCATTCTCCATTGAAAGGAAGGTTGACCAATGTGAATCTGTGTGATGGATGCGGCATTCTCCATTGAAAGGAAGGTTGACCAATGTGATTCTGTGTGATGGATGAGGAATTCTCCATTGAAAGGGAGGTTGACCAATGTGATTCTGTGTGATGGATGAGGAATTCTCCATTGAAAGGGAGGTTGACCAATGTGATGGATGCGGCATTCTCCATTGAAAGGGAAGGTTGACCAGTGTGATTCTGTGTGATGGATGCGGCATTCTCCATTGAAAGGGAGGTTGACCAATGTGATTCTGTGTGATGGATGCAGCATTCTCCATTGAAAGGAAGGTTGACCAATGTGATGGATGCGGCATTCTCCATTGAAAGGAAGGTTGACCAATGTGATGGATGCGGCATTCTCCATTGAAAGGGAGGTTGTGTGATGGATGCGGCATTCTCCATTGAAAGGGAGGTTGACCATGTGATGGATGCGGCATTCTCCATTGAAAGGGAAGGTTGACCAGTGTGATTCTGTGTGATGGATGCGGCATTCTCCATTGAAAGGGAGGTTGACCAATGTGATTCTGTGTGATGGATGCAGCATTCTCCATTGAAAGGAAGGTTGACCAATGTGATGGATGCGGCATTCTCCATTGAAAGGAAGGTTGACCAATGTGATGGATGCGGCATTCTCCATTGAAAGGGAGGTTGTGTGATGGATGCGGCATTCTCCATTGAAAGGGAAGGTGACCAGTGTGATTCTGTGTGATGGATGCAGCATTCTCCATTGAAAGGAAGGTTGACCAATGTGATTCTGTGTGATGGATGCGGCATTCTCCATTGAAAGGAAGGTTGACCAATGTGATTCTGTGTGATGGATGCGGCATTCTCCATTGAAAGGACGGTTGACCAATGTGAGTCTGTGTGAAAGGATGCGGCATCCGTCAGGATATCATTCGTAAATGTTAATGCACTAATTGAGCATCTACCGGTGAACCGCATAGTTGAATATACACCGCATACGTGACACTGTTACAGGATAATAAACAGCTCTGGAGAATCTTAGTACTACAGTTGTTGTGGGGTGGGGGACTACAGTTGTTGTGGGGGAACTATAGTTGTTGTGTGGGGGGATACAGTTGTTGTGGGGAGGGGACAACATTTATTGTGGGGGGGACTACAGTTGTTGTGGGGGAGGGGACAACATTATTGTGGGGGGGGACTACAGTTGTTGTGGGGGAGGGGACAACATTTATTGTGGGGGGACTACAGTTGTTGTGGGGGAGGGGACAACAGTTATTGTGGGGGGTACTACAGTTGTTGGGGGGAGGGGACCAACATATTGTGGGGGGGACTACAGTTGTTGTGGGGAGGGGACAACATTATTGTGGGGGGGACTACAGTTGTTGTGGGGGAGGGGACAACATTATTGTGGGGGGGACTACAGTTGTTGTGGGGAGGGACTACAGTTGTGGGGGGGCTAGTGTTGTGCGTAGGGGAGTACAGTTGTTGTTCGTAGGGGACTACAGTTGTTGTGGGTAGGGGACTACAGTTGTTGTGGGTAGGGGACTACAGTTGTTGTGGGTAGGGTACTACAGTTGTTGGGGTAGGGTACTACAGTTGTTGTGGGTAGGGTACTACAGTTGTTGTGGGTAGGGTACTACAGTTGTATTGGGGGACTACAGTTGTTGTAGGGGGACTACAGTTGTTGTGGGTAGGGGACTACAGTTGCTGTGGATAGGGTACTAGTTGTTGTGGGTAGGGTAATACAGTTGGTTTGGGTAGGGTACTAGTTGTTGTGGGTAGGGTAATACAGTTGGTGTGGGTAGGGTACTACAGTTGGTGTGGGTAGTGGACTACAGTTGTTGTAGGTAGGGGACTACAGTTGTATTGGGGGACTACAGTTGTTGTGGGTAGGGGACTACAGTTGTTGTGGGTACGGTACTACAGTTGTTGTGGGTAGGGTACTACAGTTGTTGTGGGTAGGGGACTACAGTTGTTGTAGGGGGACTACAGTTGTTGTGGGTAGGGTACTACAGTTGTTGTGGGTAGGGGACTACAGTTGTTGTAGGGGGACTACAGTTGTTGTGGGTAGGGGACTACAGTTGTTGTGGGTAGGGTACTAGTTCTTGTGGGTAGGGTACTACAGTTGTTGTGGGTAGTGGACTACAGTTGTTGTGGGTAGGGACTACAGTTGCTGTGGGTAGGGGACTACATTTGTTGTGGGTAAGGGACTACAGTTGCTGTGGGGGGACTAGTTGTTGTGGGAGGGGACTACAGTTGTTGTTGGGGTGACTACAGTTGTTGTGGGTAGGGACTACAGTTGTTGTGGGGGGACTACAGTTGTTGTGGGAGGGGACTACAGTTGTTGTAGAGGGGACAACAGTTGTTGTAGGGGGACTACAGTTGTATTTGGGGGGACCACAGTTGT
>CM026398.1:8133511-8174139 GCA_014843695.1 Archivesica marissinica | reverse complement strand
AGCTTTCTGTCTACCTATAGGAGCTTTCTGTCTACCTATATGAGCTTTCTGTCTACCTATAGGAGCTTTCTGTCTACCTATAGGAGCTTTCTGTCTACCTATAGGAGCTTTCTGTCTACCTATAGGAGCTTTCTGTCTACCTATAGGAGCTTTCTGTCTACCTATATGAGCTTTCTGTCTACATATAGGAGCTTTCTGTCTACCTATAGGAGCTTTCTGTCTACCTATAGGAGCTTTCTGTCTACCTATATGAGCTTTCTGTCTACCTATAGGAGCTTTCTGTCTACCTATAGGAGCTTTCTGTCTACCTATATGAGCTTTCTGTCTACCTATAGGAGCTTTCTGTCTACCTATAGGAGCTTTCTGTCTACCTATAGGAGCTTTCTGTCTACCTATATGAGCTTTCTGTCTACCTGTAGGAGCTTTCTGTCTACCTATATGAGCTTTCTGTCTACATATAGGAGCTTTCTGTCTACCTATAGGAGCTTTCTGTCTACCTATATGAGCTTTCTGTCTACATATAGGAGCTTTCTGTCTACCTATATGAGCTTTCTGTCTACCTATATGAGCTTTCTGTCTACATATAGGAGCTTTCTGTCTACCTATAGGAGCTTTCTGTCTACCTATATGAGCTTTCTGTCTACCTATAGAGCTTTTGTCTACCTATATGAGCTTTCTGTCTACCTATATGAGCTTTCTGTCTACCTATATGAGCTTTCTGTCTACCTATAGGAGCTTTCTGTCTACCTATAGGAGCTTTCTGTCTACCTATAGGAGCTTTCTGTCTACCTATAGGAGCTTTCTGTCTACCTATATGAGCTTTCTGTCTACCTATAGGAGCTTTCTGTCTACCTATATGAGCTTTCTGTCTACCTATAGGAGCTTTCTGTCTACCTATAGGAGCTTTCTGTCTACATATAGGAGCTTTCTGTCTACCTATATGAGCTTTCTGTCTACCTATAGGAGCTTTCTGTCTACCTATAGGAGCTTTCTGTCTACCTATAGGAGCTTTCTGTCTACATATAGGAGCTTTCTGTCTACCTATATGAGCTTTCTGTCTACCTATATGAGCTTTCTGTCTACATATAGGAGCTTTCTGTCTACCTATAGGAGCTTTCTGTCTACCTATAGGAGCTTTCTGTCTACCTATATGAGCTTTCTGTCTACCTATAGGAGCTTTCTGTCTACCTATATGAGCTTTCTGTCTACCTATAGGAGCTTTCTGTCTACCTATATGAGCTTTCTGTCTACATATAGGAGCTTTCTGTCTACATATAGGAGCTTTCTGTCTACCTATATGAGCTTTCTGTCTACATATAGGAGCTTTCTGTCTACCTATATGAGCTTTCTGTCTACCTATAGGAGCTTTCTGTCTACCTATATGAGCTTTCTGTCTACCTATAGGAGCTTTCTGTCTACCTATATGAGCTTTCTGTCTACCTATATGAGCTTTCTGTCTACATATAGGAGCTTTCTGTCTACCTATATGAGCTTTCTGTCTACATATAGGAGCTTTCTGTCTACCTATAGGAGCTTTCTGTCTACCTATAGGAGCTTCTTCTACCTATAGGAGTTTCTTCTACCTATAGGAGCTTTCTGTCTACCTATAGGAGCTTTCTGTCTACCTATATGAGCTTTCTGTCTACAATAGGAGCTTTCTGTCTACATATAGGAGCTTTCTGTCTACATATAGGAGCTTTCTGTCTACCTATATGAGCTTTCTGTCTACCTATAGGAGCTTTCTGTCTACCTATAGGAGCTTTCTGTCTACCTATATGAGCTTTCTGTCTACCTATAGGAGCTTTCTGTCTACCTATAGGAGCTTTCTGTCTACCTATAGGAGCTTTCTGTCTACATATAGGAGCTTTCTGTCTACCTATATGAGCTTTCTGTCTACCTATAGGAGCTTTCTGTCTACCTATATGAGCTTTCTGTCTACATATAGGAGCTTTCTGTCTACCTATATGAGCTTTCTGTCTACATATAGGAGCTTTCTGTCTACCTATATGAGCTTTCTGTCTACATATAGGAGCTTTCTGTCTACCTATAGGAGCTTTCTGTCTACCTATAGGAGCTTTCTGTCTACATATAGGAGCTTTCTGTCTACCTATAGGAGCTTTCTGTCTACCTATAGGAGCTTTCTGTCTACCTATATGAGCTTTCTGTCTACATATAGGAGCTTTCTGTCTACCTATAGGAGCTTTCTGTCTACATATAGGAGCTTTCTGTCTACCTATATGAGCTTTCTGTCTACATATAGGAGCTTTCTGTCTACCTATATGAGCTTTCTGTCTACCTATAGGAGCTTTCTGTCTACCTATATGAGCTTTCTGTCTACCTATAGGAGCTTTCTAATAGAGTCTTCTACCTATATGAGCTTTCTGTCTACATATAGGAGCTTTCTGTCTACCTATATGAGCTTTCTGTCTACATATAGGAGCTTTCTGTCTACCTATATGAGCTTTCTGTCTACATATAGGAGCTTTCTGTCTACCTATAGGAGCTTTCTGTCTACCTATATGAGCTTTCTGTCTACATATAGGAGCTTTCTGTCTACCTATATGAGCTTTCTGTCTACCTATAGGAGCTTTCTACCATATGAGCTTCTTCTACCTATATGAGCTTTCTGTCTACATATAGGAGCTTTCTGTCTACCTATATGAGCTTTCTGTCTACATATAGGAGCTTTCTGTCTACCTATATGAGCTTTCTGTCTACCTATAGGAGCTTTCTGTCTACCTATATGAGCTTTCTGTCTACCTATATGAGCTTTCTGTCTACATATAGGAGCTTTCTGTCTACCTATATGAGCTTTCTGTCTACCTATAGGAGCTTTCTGTTCTACCTATATGAGCTTTCTGTCTACTATATGAGCTTTCTGTCTACCTATAGGAGCTTTCTGTCTACCTATATGAGCTTTCTGTCTACCTATAGGAGCTTTCTGTCTACCTATATGAGCTTTCTGTCTACATATAGGAGCTTTCTGTCTACCTATATGAGCTTTCTGTCTACATATAGGAGCTTTCTGTCTACCTATATGAGCTTTCTGTCTACCTATAGGAGCTTTCTGTTCTTCTACCTATATGAGCTTTCTGTCTACATATAGGAGCTTTCTGTCTACCTATATGAGCTTTCTGTCTACATATAGGAGCTTTCTGTCTACCTATATGAGCTTTCTGTCTACATATAGGAGCTTTCTGTCTACCTATATGAGCTTTCTGTCTACCTATAGGAGCTTTCTGTCTACCTATAGGAGCTTTCTGTCTACCTATATGAGCTTTCTGTCTACCTATAGGAGCTTTCTGTCTACATATAGGAGCTTTCTGTCTACCTATATGAGCTTTCTGTCTACCTATAGGAGCTTTCTGTCTACCTATATGAGCTTTCTGTCTACCTATAGGAGCTTTCTGTCTACCTATATGAGCTTTCTGTCTACATATAGGAGCTTTCTGTCTACCTATATGAGCTTTCTGTCTACCTATATGAGCTTTCTGTCTACCTATAGGAGCTTTCTGTCTACCTATATGAGCTTTCTGTCTACCTATATGAGCTTTCTGTCTACATATAGGAGCTTTCTGTCTACCTATATGAGCTTTCTGTCTACATATAGGAGCTTTCTGTCTACCTATAGGAGCTTTCTGTCTACCTGTAGGAGCTTTCTGTCTACCTATAGGAGCTTTCTGTCTACCTATAGGAGCTTTCTGTCTACCTATAGGAGCTTTCTGTCTACCTATATGAGCTTTCTGTCTACATATAGGAGCTTTCTGTCTACATATAGGAGCTTTCTGTCTACATATAGGAGCTTTCTGTCTACCTATATGAGCTTTCTGTCTACCTATAGGAGCTTTCTGTCTACCTATAGGAGCTTTCTGTCTACCTATATGAGCTTTCTGTCTACCTATAGGAGCTTTCTGTCTACCTATAGGAGCTTTCTGTCTACCTATAGGAGCTTTCTGTCTACATATAGGAGCTTTCTGTCTACCTATATGAGCTTTCTGTCTACCTATAGGAGCTTTCTGTCTACCTATATGAGCTTTCTGTCTACATATAGGAGCTTTCTGTCTACCTATATGAGCTTTCTGTCTACCTATAGGAGCTTTCTGTCTACCTATATGAGCTTTCTGTCTACCTATATGAGCTTTCTGTCTACATATAGGAGCTTTCTGTCTACCTATATGAGCTTTCTGTCTACATATAGGAGCTTTCTGTCTACCTATAGGAGCTTTCTGTCTACCTATAGGAGCTTTCTGTCTACATATAGGAGCTTTCTGTCTACCTATAGGAGCTTTCTGTCTACCTATAGGAGCTTTCTGTCTACCTATATGAGCTTTCTGTCTACATATAGGAGCTTTCTGTCTACCTATAGGAGCTTTCTGTCTACCTATATGAGCTTTCTGTCTACATATAGGAGCTTTCTGTCTACCTATAGGAGCTTTCTGTCTACATATAGGAGCTTTCTGTCTACCTATATGAGCTTTCTGTCTACATATAGGAGCTTTCTGTCTACCTATATGAGCTTTCTGTCTACCTATAGGAGCTTTCTGTCTACCTATAGGAGCTTTCTGTCTACCTATATGAGCTTTCTGTCTACCTATATGAGCTTTCTGTCTACCTATAGGAGCTTTCTGTCTACCTATAGGAGCTTTCTGTCTACCTATAGGAGCTTTCTGTCTACATATAGGAGCTTTCTGTCTACCTATATGAGCTTTCTGTCTACCTATAGGAGCTTTCTGTCTACCTATATGAGCTTTCTGTCTACCTGTAGGAGCTTTCTGTCTACCCATATGAGCTTTCTGTCTACATATAGGAGCTTTCTGTCTACCTATATGAGCTTTCTGTCTACCTATAGGAGCTTTCTACCATATGAGCATTCTATCTACCTATATGAGCTTTCTGTCTACATATAGGAGCTTTCTGTCTACCTATATGAGCTTTCTGTCTACATATAGGAGCTTTCTGTCTACCTATATGAGCTTTCTGTCTACATATAGGAGCTTTCTGTCTACCTATATGAGCTTTCTGTCTACCTATATGAGCTTTCTGTCTACCTATAGGAGCTTTCTGTCTACCTATAGGAGCTTTCTGTCTACCTATATGAGCTTTCTGTCTACCTATAGGAGCTTTCTGTCTACATATAGGAGCTTTCTGTCTACCTATATGAGCTTTCTGTCTACCTATAGGAGCTTTCTGTCTACCTATATGAGCTTTCTGTCTACCTGTAGGAGCTTTCTGTCTACCCATATGAGCTTTCTGTCTACATATAGGAGCTTTCTGTCTACCTATATGAGCTTTCTGTCTACCTATAGGAGCTTTCTGTCTACCCATATGAGCTTTCTATCTACCTATATGAGCTTTCTGTCTACATATAGGAGCTTTCTGTCTACCTATATGAGCTTTCTGTCTACATATAAGAGCTTTCTGTCTACCTATAGGAGCTTTCTGTCTACCTATAGGAGCTTTCTGTCTACCTATAGGAGATTTCTGTCTACCTATAGGAGCTTTCTGTCTACCTATAGGAGCTTTCTGTCTACCTATATGAGCTTTCTGTCTACATATAGGAGCTTTCTGTCTACATATAGGAGCTTTCTGTCTACATATAGGAGCTTTCTGTCTACCTATATGAGCTTTCTGTCTACCTATAGGAGCTTTCTGTCTACCTATAGGAGCTTTCTGTCTACCTATATGAGCTTTCTGTCTACCTATAGGAGCTTTCTGTCTACCTATAGGAGCTTTCTGTCTACCTATAGGAGCTTTCTGTCTACATATAGGAGCTTTCTGTCTACCTATATGAGCTTTCTGTCTACCTATAGGAGCTTTCTGTCTACCTATATGAGCTTTCTGTCTACCTGTAGGAGCTTTCTGTCTACCTATATGAGCTTTCTGTCTACATATAGGAGCTTTCTGTCTACCTATATGAGCTTTCTGTCTACCTATAGGAGCTTTCTGTCTACCCATATGAGCATTCTATCTACCTATATGAGCTTTCTGTCTACATATAGGAGCTTTCTGTCTACCTATATGAGCTTTCTGTCTACATATAGGAGCTTTCTGTCTACCTATAGGAGCTTTCTGTCTACCTATAGGAGCTTTCTGTCTACCTATAGGAGCTTTCTGTCTACCTATAGGAGCTTTCTGTCTACCTATAGGAGCTTTCTGTCTACCTATATGAGCTTTCTGTCTACATATAGGAGCTTTCTATCTACATATAGGAGCTTTCTGTCTACCTATATGAGCTTTCTGTCTATATATAGGAGCTTTCTATCTACCTATAGGAGCTTTCTGTCTACATATAGGAGCTTTCTGTCTACCTATATGAGCTTTCTGTCTACATATAGGAGCTTTCTGTCTACCTATATGAGCTTTCTGTCTACCTATATGAGCTTTCTGTCTACCTATAGGAGCTTTCTGTCTACCTATAGGAGCTTTCTGTCTACCTATATGAGCTTTCTGTCTACCTGTAGGAGCTTTCTGTCTACCTATATGAGCTTTCTGTCTACATATAGGAGCTTTCTGTCTACATATAGGAGCTTTCTGTCTACCTATATGAGCTTTCTGTCTACATATAGGAGCTTTCTGTCTACCTATAGGAGCTTTCTGTCTACCTATATGAGCTTTCTGTCTACCTATAGGAGCTTTCTGTCTACCTATATGAGCTTTCTGTCTACCTATATGAGCTTTCTGTCTACATATAGGAGCTTTCTGTCTACATATAGGAGCTTTCTGTCTACCTATAGGAGCTTTCTGTCTACATATAGGAGCTTTCTGTCTACCTATATGAGCTTTCTGTCTACCTATATGAGCTTTCTGTCTACCTATATGAGCTTTCTGTCTACATATAATTCTGTCTCCTATAGGAGCTTTCTGTCTACATATAGGAGCTTTCTGTCTACCTATATGAGCTTTCTGTCTACATATAGGAGCTTTCTATCTACATATAGGAGCTTTCTGTCTACCTATAGGAGCTTTCTTTCTACCTATAGGAGCTTTCTGTCTACCTATATGAGCTTTCTATCTACCTATATGAGCTTTCTGTCTACCTATAGGAGCTTTCTGTCTACCTATAGGAGCTTTCTGTCTACCTATAGGAGCTTTCTGTCTACCTATATGAGCTTTCTGTCTACCTATAGGAGCTTTCTGTCTACCCATATGAGCTTTCTGTCTACCTATATGAGCTTTCTGTCTACCTATATGAGCTTTCTGTCTACATATAGGAGCTTTCTGTCTACCTATAGGAGCTTTCTGTCTACCTATAGGAGCTTTCTGTCTACCTATATGAGCTTTCTGTCTACCTATATGAGCTTTCTGTCTACCTATAGGAGCTTTCTGTCTACCTATAGGAGCTTTTTGTCTACCTATAGGAGCTTTCTGTCTACCTATATGAGCTTTATGTCTACCTATAGGAGCTTTCTGTCTACCTATAGGAGCTTTATGTCTACCTATATGAGCGTTCTGTCTACCTATATGAGCTTTATGTGTACCTATATGAGCTTTCTGTCTACCAGTGATCAGTCTGGCGCCTGGCCTTCAAGGATAGGATTTCGGGAAGTACGGATGGTCATAAAAAGGTGTCTCATAAGTCAGTAATTGCTGGCCATTTAAATATAATAAACAAACACTTTACTTTACTTTATGTTCAAATTGAGTTTATCTAATTGACACATACAATAAAATGTGTATTGATGCCAAACCACCTACGTGCATGGTGCTCTGTAATATATCGAAAGCTTTCGACATAGTCAATTTGCAGATGACGGCTCATTAGCAAGAACTTTCACGAATATTGAATATAGGGAAAGTTTATATACCTTAAACAATGATATTCAGTGAATAATAAATTATTTTCTTTTTGTTGGGTTCACATCGACGTCCCGATCCTTATTTCGACAATGCTCGCTTAGACTTCGTCCAACATCATACACATTTAGGGCTAACATTTAATGACCTGGTCAGATGGCACGAACATATTAACAATATATAATAATATATCCGGCTTCTAAAGTTATCTGTCATCATATTTGTCTTACCTCCCTATCATAGACCTCCCTATCTTAGACCTCCCTATCTTATCTTAGACCTCCCTATATTAGATCTCCCTATCTTAGACCTCCCTATCTTAGACCTCCCTATCTTAAACCTCCCTATATTAGACTTCCCTATCTTAGACCTCCCTATCTTAGACTTCCCTATCTTAAACCTCCCTATCTTAGACCTCCCTATCTTAGACCTCCCTATCTTAGACCTCCCTATCTTAGACTTCCCTATCTTAAACCTCCCTATCTTAGACTTCCCTATCTTAGACTTCCCTATCTTAAACCTACCTATCTTAGACCTCCCTATCTTAAACCTCCCTATCTTAAACCTCCCTATCTTAGACTTCCCTATCTTAAACCTCCCTATCTTAGACCTCCCTATCTTAGACCTCCCTATCTTAGACCTCCCTATCTTAGACTTCCCTATCTTAAACCTCCCTATCTTAGACCTCCCTATCTTAGACTTCCCTATCTTAAACCTCCCTATCTTAGACCTCCCTATCTTAAACCTCCCTATCTTAGACCTCCCTATCTTAGAATACGGCTGGGTTATTTAGAATGTAGGTGCCGGGTATGAGAGAATACCATTAGAGATATCACAGTATAATGATGCTCGCATAGTGTCAGGCTTAACTCGATTTGTGTCGATTGGAAGACTTCTGACCACGGTTATTATTTACAACGGGTATTTTACCGGATTACATGGATATTCTTATTTACAACGGGTATTTTACCGGATTACATGGATATACTTATTTACAACGGGTATTTTACCGGATTACATGGATATTCTTATTTACAACGGGTATTTTACCGGATTACATGGATATACTTATTTACAACGGGTATTTTTCCGGATTACATGGATATACTTATTTACAACGGGTATTTTACCGGATTACATGGATATTATTATTTACAACGGGTATTTTACCGGATTACATGGATATTATTATTTACAACGGGTATTTTACCGGATTACATGGATATTCTTATTTACAACGAGTATTTTACCGGATTACATGGATATTCTTATTTACAACGGGTATTTTACCGGATTACATGGATATTCTTATTTACAACGGGTATTTTACCGGATTACATGGATATTCTTATTTACAACGGGTATTTTACCGGATTACATGGATATTCTTATTTACAACGGGTATTTTACCGGATTACATGGATATTCTTATTTACAATGGGTATTTTTCCGGATTACATGGATATACTTATTTACAACGGGTATTTTACCGGATTACATGGATATACGTATTTACAACGGGTATTTTACCGGATTACATGGATATTATTATTTACAACGGGTATTTTACCGGATTACATGGATATTATTATTTACAACGGGTATTTTACCGGATTACATGGATATTATTATTTACAACGGGTATTTTTCCGGATTACATGGATATTCTTATTTACAACGGGTATTTTACCGGATTACATGGATATTCTTATTTACAACAGGTATTTTACCGGATTACATGGATATACTTATTTACAACGGGTATTTTACCGGATTACATGGATATTCTTATTTACAACGAGTATTTTACCGGATTACATGGATATACTTATTTACAACGGGTATTTTACCGGATTACATGGATATACTAATTTACAACGGGTATTTTTCCGGATTACATGGATATTCTTATTTACGAGTATTTTACCGGATTACATGGATATACTTATTTACAACGGGTATTTTACCGGATTACATGGATATTCTTATTTACAACGGGTATTTTACCGGATTACATGGATATTCTTATTTACAACGGGTATTTTACCGGATTACATGGATATACTTATTTACAACGGGTATTTTACCGGATTACATGGATATACTTATTTACAACGAGTATTTTACCGGATTACATGGATATTCTTATTTACAACGAGTATTTTACCGGATTACATGGATATACTTATTTACAACGGGTATTTTACCGGATTACATGGATATACCTATTTACAACGGGTATGTTACCGGATTACATGGATATTATTATTTACAACGGGTATTTTACCGGATTACATGGATATTATTATTTACAACGGGTATTTTACCGGATTACATGGATATACTTATTTACAACATGTATTTTACCGGATTACATGGATATTATTATTTACAACGGGTATTTTTCCGGATTACATGGATATTCTTATTTACAACGGTTATTTTACCGGATTACATGGATATACTTATTTACAACGGGTATTTTACCGGATTACATGGATATACTTATTTACAACGGGTATTTTACCGGATTACATGGATATTCTTATTTACAACGAGTATTTTACCGGATTACATGGATATACTTATTTACAACGGGTATTTTACCGGATTACATGGATATACTTATTTACAACGGGTATTTTTCCGGATTACATGGATATTCTTATTTACGAGTATTTTACCGGATTACATGGATATACTTATTTACAACGGGTATTTTACCGGATTACATGGATATTCTTATTTACAACGGGTATTTTACCGGATTACATGGATATTCTTATTTACAACGGGTATTTTACCGGATTACATGGATATTCGTATTCCCGACATTGTTGCCGAGCGTACACCATACAATCTTAGAAATAACAACAATCCTACAGACTGTTGCAAGACGCACGCAAATAATAACAATCCTACAGACTGTTGCAAGACGCACGCAAATATATTCAAAATCCCTCATTTAATTATCTGTTTTATTTTGGAATGACCTAGATTTAGATATCAGAAATTTCCTGCCTAACTCGTCTATTTGTCTATTTATTTCATGATGACAATGGTGTATGAATCTGACAGAATCTTCTTATTTTATTACTCGTTTTACAGTTCTCTGTGTTTTATTTCATGTCTTGATACTAATTATTCCGATGTTCTCGTCATTTCCTTTCTTTTTCAAACATTTTGTTTGCTTATTTATCAGATCGCTTTTACTATTATTCACCATCTTTTCTTTTTCTTAGCTTAAAGCGACACTACATCGGTGAAAACGCAACTGTCTGCAGAATGTAATTTGCTATAATTTGCTAATAATATTTTCCCAAATATTTGCCTCAAAAGTATTTGACCCTTATATGAAATCCTAATTTCACTTTTGAAGGTTTGTATACCACAACACATTGTTTATTGGTTCAAGGTTAGTGTTCGAATGTATTCAGAAGAATGTGTAGTAGCTATGCATTTATATGTGAACAAATGCATTTTATTTGTTTTTTTTGCAATGTAGTGTCGCTTTAATAATACTTATGCATGTATGTAATGTAAATGTAAAATAGCAAATAAAATATGATTAAACTAAACATGATTTCTCCTCCCCTGTAACCCCCGCAGAAATTTCGTACCCCGCACCACTTAACCTTTTCTATATGAGGACAAAGTCGTTAACTATATTAACCTCCTCTCAGAGTAGAGTATTCAGCAAACAGTAGATTTAGATGCTAAAAGTGGACTGCTGTTCTGCTGTCCAATGAGATCCACACATGTACGACAGACAATCATGCCAGACAACGGATGAAAGTAGATCCGTAGGGTTGCTATGGTATGTTATGTCCCCAGCAGTGCCTATTTACATGTAGGCGACGAGCTCGTCACGGAGAATCTGAGTGCACGTGACATGGTTTGTACAGATTACATGTCTTATGTGGTATATTACATGTAGGCGATGCGCTCGTCACGGAGGATCTGAGTGCACGTGACATGGTTTGTACAGATTACATGTCTTATATAGTATATTACATGTAGGCGACGCGCTCGTCACGGAGGATCTGAGTGCACGTGACATGGTTTGTGCAAATTACATGTCTATAGTATATTACATGTAGGCGACGCGCTCGTCACGGAGGATCTGAGTGCACGTGACATGGTTTGTGCAGATTACATGTCTTATGTGGTATATTACATGTAGGCGACGCGCTCGTCACGGAGGATCTGAGTGCACGTGACATGGTTTGTGCAAATTACATGTCTTATATAGTATATTACATGTAGGCGACGCGCTCGTCACGGAGGATCTGAGTGCACGTGACATGGTTTGTGCAAATTACATGTCTTATGTGGTATATTACATGTAGGCGACGCGCTCATCACGGAGGATCTGAGTGCACGTGACATGGTTTGTACAGATTACATGTCTTATGTGGTATATGTTTGTACAGATTACATGTTTTATGTGGTATTTGTTTGTACAGATTACATGTTTTATGTGGTATTTGTTTGTACAGATTACATGTTTTTTGTGGTATATGTTTGTACAGATTACATGTTTTATGTGGTATATGTTTGTACAGATTACATGTGTTATGTTGTACAACATTGTTTGTACAGATTACATGTTTTTTGTGGTATATGTTTGTACAGATTACATGTTTTATGTGGTATATGTTTGTACAGATTACATGTTTTATGTGGTATATGTTTGTACAGATTACATGTTTTATGTGGTATATGTTTGTACAGATTACATGTTTTATGTGGTATATGTTTGTACAGATTACATGTTTTATGTGGTATATGTTTGTACATATTACATGTTTTTTGTGGTATATGTTTATACAGATTACATGTTTTATGTGGTATATGTTTGTACAGATTACATGTTTTATGTGGTATATGTTTGTACAGATTACATGTTTTATGTGGTATATGTTTGTACAGATTACATGTTTTATGTGGTATATGTTTGTACAGATTACATGTTTTATGTGGTATATGTTTGTACAGATTACATGTTTTATGTGGTATATGTTTGTACAGATTACATGTTTTATGTGGTATATGTTTGTACAGATTACATGTTTTATGTGGTATATGTTTGTACAGATTACATGTTTTATGTGGTATATGTTTGTACAGATTACATGTTTTATGTGGTATATGTTTGTACAGATTACATGTTTTATGTGGTATATGTTTGTACAGATTACATGTTTTATGTGGTATATGTTTGTACAGATTACATGTTTTATGTGGTATATGTTTGTACAGATTACATGTTTTATGTGGTATATGTTTGCAATGATTACATGTTTTATGTTGTATATTTCAGATATTGCACTATGAAGAACATGCCTACGCCTATACCATCTGCAGCGTGGCTCCTAATCATGCTGAGCCTCTCTGCCCATCTAGTTGTATCCAGGGACAGCTTCTATAACAATCCCAGCTTCGAAAAGATGTGTAGGAAAGCATGCTTCGTGTAAGTTTACAGTTTACCATTGTTTTGTAAAAAAACCACTACCATTTTGAGCCACATATATGTTTACAGGATTCTCTCGTTGTTATTATATTTTGAAGTTGGGTTTTATTTTCAACTGTATATGTTGTTGTTATTGTTGTTTCTAGCTGTTTCTATGATACACATGCTTGCATATTAATGTTATAAAACACCAAACAGGGGCCTGTTTCATCGAAGACAGTGTCACCATGAAATAATGCAAAAATGGACCAATATATACATGAACATACTTCTAACAGTATCTAGTTTTGAAGCTGATAGTAATACGGGGTCAATATAATATTTACTTTTTTTTATATTTAAGTTTATTTAACGTCGCATCCGGTTTACCAATTTGAGCGACGGGCAGTTTACCTAACATCACCTTTTCTTCGCACGCTCCAGTGGTTAACCAGTACTTGATGCACCAACCTCTGTAAGGAACTGCCAACTTTTTTATATAGACAGACACGGTCTGAGCGGGGCTTGAACCCGTGACCATCAGATATAATAGGTTACAGTGATACAAGTCAGCGACCTTAACCACTAGACCACGAAGGCGGACTATTATTAATTGTGTGTGTGTTTTACGTTTATTTATCGTCGCTACCGGTTGCCCATATGAGCGACGCCTCCTGAAGAGATTAGTCATTTTAGATTGTTGGAGGATAGTGCAATGATACAGACAGAGACCCATTCCAGAGTCTCCTCTGGATATTTTACGTACACGGTGTAAAGCACCGACATGAGACCTCGGTGTAAAGTCCCATTTGAAAAACTGTTAATATATCTCGAGACCTCATTCCTGGTGGAATCCATCGCCACGAGGGAGAGAGAAGAGGCAACGAGGAATTTAAATGCATTGCCTAAGGGCATAATTGTAAAGGCTCTGGTGGGGCTCGAACTGCGGATCTTTCGCACCTAAAGCGAACGCTGCGCTATCACGATTTCGTTTGCATTGTCCTCAATCCAGCTATTTTTTCTATTCTAATTTCTTTCTTCGTTTTACAATTTATTGTTGTTTTCTAATTTGCATATACAGTCAGAACTGTGCTAGTGGTCACCTCAATTAAGCAGCAAACCTGTATTAAGCAGCCATATTGCCAATTCGTTGTTTAATTATTCATTTGAACTGTATTAAGCAGCCGCCTATGCTAAGCAGTCATATTCTGTGATTACATTGGCTGGCTGTTTAAGACAGGTTTGACTGTACATACTTGTTTATACTAAGATTATTCTAGGCAGTAGTACATTAGATCGTTAACGTCAACATCCAACATGTATCACTTATATCGCGTGACGTAGGAGAGGAATATATAGATGAATTGTTATATTGTATGCTGTATATGTTATATTGTATGTTATTTTACTGTGTATTTCTAAAATAAATATTGTTTAAACCCAAAACAAAAATCTAAAGATACTTTATTTTGGTAACGGCAATATACATGGTCACGTGTCAAATTCTTTATTGGTATATATGTACATTTGATAAAACAGAAATAAGATTAAATCTAGTTTTCTAACATTCCTGTCTTGTGTTGCTATACTTGTGCGTATGTATAGTTTGACGAGGCTTGCAAAACAATGCGCACACGTTGCAATCGGGTTTTCAAGACAACCAACCTTTGTTAAGTATATATGGTTACGTGATTGTATCTATAGTTTATGCTTAATACGTATTAGCTCTATTTCATTCTAGAACTATCAAGTTATTTTATCATTTTCAGCTTAGAAAGCAGAACATTTAAGAGACACTCCCAGAGAATAACAGTTATGCTAAATGAACACATTGTCAACATTTATAGTCGTTTATAACATTAGTTAGACAAGTCGGAGTTAGTTTAAACATTATTTATTTCAGTATTTGTACATTTTATATATACTTTTAACAGCAGTAGACTGAACGGGATTAGATGGAAAGAAAACTGATTTGGTATTTCATAAAGAATGTATGGGTTATAGAAATTAACACGGAAAGCCTTCACTCAGTGAAACTACAGACATCTGGACGCCCATCCCCACGTCCACAACAGATTGTCATTGCTTTATGAATTAATGCACGGTGAAGATACACGATAAAACAAATGCAATTGTAAATAGATAATATAGTGTGGGAAGCTTGTCTATCTATACTGATGCTATGATACTGGGTATCTATCTCTGCGTGCATCTCGCCAGTATGCAATCATACATTGTTATTACTTGTCTATCTATACTGATGCTGCGATACTGGGTATATATCTATACTGATGCTATGATACTGGGTATATATCTATACTGATGCTATGATACTGGGTATATATCTATACTGATGCTATGATACTGGGTATATATCTATACTGATGCTATGATACTGGGTATCTATCTATACTGATGCTATGATACTGGGTATATATCTATACTGATGCTATGATACTGGGTATCTATCTATACTGATGCTATGATACTGGGTATCTATCTATACTTATGCTATGATACAGGGTATATATCTATACTGATGCTATGATACTGGGTATATATCTATACTGATGCTGCGATACTGGGTATATATCTATACTGATGCTATGATACTGGGTATATATCTATACTGATGCTGCGATACTGGGTATATATCTATACTGATGCTATGATACTGGGTATATATCTATACTGATGCTGCGATACTGGGTATATATCTATACTGATGCTATGATACTGGGTATATATCTATACTGATGCTGCGATACTGGGTATATATCTATACTGATGCTATGATACTGGGTATATATCTATACTGATGCTGCGATACTGGGTATATATCTATACTGATGCTATGATACTGGGTATATATCTATACTGATGCTGCGATACTGGGTATATATCTATACTGATGCTATGATACTGGGTATATATCTATACTGATGCTGCGATACTGGGTATATATCTATACTGATGCTATGATACTGGGTATATATCTATACTGATGCTGCGATACTGGGTATATATCTATACTGATGCTGCGATACTGGGTATCTATCTATAATGATGCTACGATACTGGGTATCTATCTATAATGATGCTGCGATACTGGGTATCTATCTATAATGATGCTACGATACTGGGTATCTATCTATAATGATGCTGCGATACTGGGTATCTATCTATAATGATGCTACGATACTGGGTATCTATCTATAATGATGCTGCGATACTGGGTATCTATCTATAATGATGCTACGATACTGGGTATCTATCTATAATGATGCTGCGATACTGGGTATCTATCTATAATGATGCTGCGATACTGGGTATCTATCTATAATGATACTGCGATACTGGGTATCTATCTATAATGATGCTATGATACAGGGTATCTATCTATAATGATGCTGCGATACTGGGTATCTATCTATAATGATGCTGCGATACTGGGTATATATCTATAATGATGCTGCGATACTGGGTATATATCTATAATGATGCTGCGATACTGAGTATATATCTATAATGATGCTGCGATACTGGGTATCTATCTATAATGATGCTGCGATACTGGGTATATATCTATACTGATGCTATGATACTGGGTATATATCTATAATGATGCTATGATACTGGGTATATATCTATAATGATGCTATGATACTGGGTATATATCTATACTGATGCTACGATACTGGGTATCTATCTATAATGATGCTGCGATACTGGGTATCTATCTATAATGATGCTACGATACTGGGTATATATCTATACTGATGCTACGATACTGGGTATCTATCTATAATGATGCTATGATACTGGGTATATATCTATACTGATGCTACGATACTGGGTATCTATCTATAATGATGCTGCGATACTGGGTATCTATCTATACTGATGCTGCGATACTGGGTATCTATCTATAATGATGCTGCGATACTGGGTATCTATCTATAATGATGCTACGATACTGGGTATATATCTATAATGATGCTGCGATACTGGGTATCTATCTATAATGATGCTACGATACAGGATATCTATCTCTGTGTGCATCACGCCAGTATGCAATCATTCATTGTTATTACTTGTCTATCTATACTGATGCTACGATACTGGGTATATATCTATAATGATGCTGCGATACTGGGTATATATCTATGCGTGCATCACGCCAGTATACAATCATACATTGTTATTACTTGTCTATCTATACTGATGCTATGATACAGGGTATCTATCTATAATGATGCTACGATACAGGGTATCTATCTATACTGATGCTGCGATACTGGGTATATATCTATACTGATGCTATGATACTGGGTATATATCTATACTGATGCTACGATACTGGGTATCTATCTCTGCGTGCATGTCACAGAATGACTGTGTGGATTGTCTAATCACTGCCGAAAAATTGGGTATGAATTTCCTATAGAACCCTACTACCCCTAGAAATGACCGGACCTCTTTTTTAGTAGTGGGTCTCCTTGCCTCCTGTATTTCCTCAACCTTACTTTGGATTGGGCTCAAAGTTTTGGCCTCCCCAATCAGATGGCTCAAACATTCTATGTTTTGGAACCCTATGGCACATTTAGAAGGCTTCGCCGTCAAACAAGCATCCCGCAGTCTTCCAAATACCTGCCTTAGATCTACCAAATGGGTTTCCCAATCTATTGAGAATATCAATATGTCGTCCACAAAACTATCCGCACATTCCAATCCTTTCAGTACCTTTCTCACCAACCTACAAAACGTACTAGACGCCGTAACTAAACCAAAAGGCATTTTCTTAAAACGGAATAGCCCTTGCGAGGTTTGAAAGGACGTCAAATCCTTAGCACTGTCTTTCATTGGCACCTGCCAATAACCCTTAGACAAATCGATTTTAGAAAAGTACTTGTACTTGGCTAACTTAGAAAATATCTCGTCTATGGTTGGCATTGGCTCGGCATCAAATACCGTTACTTTATTTAACTGCCTAAAGTCTATGCAAAATATAACACTCTCATCCTTCTTCCTAATCATGACACTGGGAGATGAACAAGGGGCGTTAGAGGGTTCAATCACTACCATCTCCAACATCTTCTGTACTTCCTCATTAACAGTCTCCCTAGCATGAAATGGTACTGGGTAACATTTAACCCGTATTGGCTCACTCGTATTTAATTGAATATCATGTTCAATCAAATGGGTACTACCTGGCTTATCAGTCAACGTTCCTGAAAATTCTTTCAAAATCTCTTGTACACCGTATCTCTGACTATCTGACAATGATTCACAGATATCCACATCTTTGAATGACTCCTTTCCTAAACCTATAGGACACTCCAAAGGAACTTCTACCACTACCTCACTCCTTTCCGGTACCTCATCTTCTACTAAACTGGTTGCACAGACTACTGCCAACGCTCCTACCTCACGGTCCTGTTCTACAACCCTGTCAAAATACTGCTGCAACATGTTTGCATGGAAGGTTTTGACCTTACCCTTAATATCAACGTAATAATCTACGTCATCTTTCACCTCCGTCACTACAAATGGTCCCTTCCACTGTAACAACAACTTGTTGTTATCGACCGGCAACAAGACTAACACCTTACTTCCTACTTCGAATTTACGTATTCTAGCCTTTCTGTTATAGTACTTCTTCTGTCTAAGATGAGCCTTACTCAGCTCTTCCTGGGCTAACTTACAAGTATTCTCCAATCTCTCTCTCAATTCCATCACATACTGATACGTACTCTTAACTTCTTCATCTCTCACTTCACCAGACCATAATTCTTTCAAAATACACAACGGACCTCTAATACCTCTGCCGTACAACAACTCAAAGGGAGAAAACCCCATACTCTCTTGTGGTACTTCCCTGTACGCAAACAGTACTGCATTTATGTACTTATCCCACGCCTGCCAACCACCGGGACACTCACTGCGTGCTGGAATAATAGAGAATTAGACAGTACAGCATTCAGGCATTACGGATAGTCTATGCATACAAGGTTAACACAAGGTACTTAGTCTTATAATTCCCGTCTGACTAGGTGTAGGAACCCTACCACCGCCCTATCGTGGCCCTTAAATAAACAACCCCACTTCTGACACCATTGTCACAGAATGACTGTGGATTGTCTAATAAAGGTCACAGGGGGCTGGAGTAGAGAAACTAATCACCATGGTCACTCAATCTCACTTTACTAAGTGCATAAAAACATATTTATATATATACACGATGAACATCATACTAGTCAAATTTAACTAGACCGGTAACCATACCGTCTAAACCTAATAGTTCTGTCCGGTGGCTATGCGCCGTTCAACTGACGAACCGAGTTGACTTATACAACAGTTATTAATTTAACTGGAACATGACACTGTTATTACACTCAGTGAAGACACTACTTCACTATAAGTTCCTAAGAACTAGGCACTGTAAAATGACACTCAGTGCTGCTTTAATTACTAGTGGTTACTAAGAACCCGGCACTGGAAAACTACACTCAGTGCTAATTTAAACCGATTCATAAACGAATAACTCCTGCACCATACTTATACGTCCGGAACTCCCGAGGTTGGTACTGACTGCCCTGTGGCGAAGTCTTGGAAGGAGTATACGCCCCTTCACATGATGAGCCCGGCCTGGTTGATCTATATCACGTGTGGTAACAGTCACGCCTATGCTGTGCCATTACCCACCGACCGTCTCGACCACCTCTCTCAGACTACCTTCGGTGCCTCAATCCCGTCTGGCTATACCCCGTCACCATCGTCTTACGCCGTGATGCGGCTACAAGTATAAGCTTTGTTGTACAATCATGATACAACTTAACGCCCTAATCAAGTCTCTGCTAGACAATATATAGCTTTACACATTAGATATCAATCACGCAATCACCGGTACATTATACAATACTAATACACTAATGGCATCTATATGGCATTACAGCTCAAATGGTTCAATCCAATTCACACAAGAATTACAACTAAACACTAATCGTTAGTAGTATTCAAGCGGGCTACCTTTAACCTAGATAACCGTTCACCCCTCTATACGGTTGCTCGATGATCAATGCATCTACCGTGCATACATCCCCATCACACAAGTGTTATACATAATACGCTTGAGGTATATCAATGGTTACCCCACGGTAACGGTCACTAGCTACGCTCATGCATATACCGTGCATGAGTTACCATAACACAAATGTTATACATAATACTATTCTCAATGTAGGTAAACTGTTATCCACCGGTAACGGTCACTCGCTACGCCTATGCCTCTCCCGTGCATATATTCTATATTACATATGGTACATACAAGATATTCAGATTACCCACGCAGTGTATACACGCTGCACACGATATAGACACTGGTTCGGTCCCGACCCTTTCAAAATATAGCTACAATTCAATGGTCTTAGCGATAGCACGGCTTAGGACTATCCCCATTGCGATAGCACCGCCCGCCCCATACGACATGTAGCTAAAGACTCTAACTATTAAAACCATTCCATCATGAACCGAAGCCAAATAAATTGCTTTTAACAGGTTCATAAAACAATGTAACCCGTATAAATATCAACGCTTACTCCACAAGACGCTACAGATAATAAAACAAAACAGGACTTACCCAGTCTACCGCGTGCATTGGTCGCTAAACCTCTCCTTCACACAGTGAATTTCCAAATGGCTTGACACCCGTACAGGCCACGCTAGGCTATATATATATATATATATATATAGGTGGGCCGATCCCTTTACATACTGTACTACTCTATCTAACGTGAAGTAATCCGTGCATCGCATTGCCCGCGTATGACTACACAACACAACCGGATCTCTACATAGAGGCCTTTCGATAAATTCTACCTCAGTATAATTACGTTAAACATTAAACTGTGTATTATCAGTGACGATTTAACTTATCTATTGGTACTCGGTCTTAACACGGGTAAACACAATCCGGCCTATTTGATCTACGTGATAAAACCCCACTGAACATCTCTACCTGTTAACTCATAAAATAATATCAATTTACCCTTTCTTAAAATTAAACCTCTACGATTTACTGACAGTAGCAAACAACTATATTCATGAAGAGGCCCGTACCGGGGTACTCAAATAATCGTACTGTCATTTTGTTACAGTGCATCACGCCAGTATGTACTCATACATTGTCATTACTTGTCTATCTATACTGATGCTGCGATACTGGGTATATATCTATACTGATGCTGCGATACTGGGTATATATCTATACTGATGCTGCGATACTGGGTATATATCTATACTGATGCTACGATACTGGGTATATATCTATACTGATGCTATGATACTGGGTATCTATCTATAATGATGCTATGATACTGGGTATATATCTATAATGATGCTACGATACTGGGTATATATCTATACTGATGCTGCGATACTGGGTATATATCTATACTGATGCTGCGATACTGGGTATCTATCTATACTGATGCTGCGATACTGGGTATCTATCTATACTGATGCTGCGATACAGGGTATATATCTATACTGATGCTATGATACTGGGTATATATCTATACTGATGCTATGATACTGGGTATATATCTATACTGATGCTACGATACAGGGTATATATCTATACTGATGCTGCGATACTGGGTATATATCTATACTGATGCTGCGATACAGGGTATATATCTATACTGATGCTGCGATACTGGGTATATATCTATACTGATGCTGCGATACAGGGTATATATCTATACTGATGCTGCGATACTGGGTATATATCTATACTGATGCTGCGATACTGGGTATATATCTATACTGATGCTACGATACTGGGTATATATCTATACTGATGCTGCGATACTGGGTATCTATCTATACTGATGCTATGATACTGGGTATCTATCTATACTGATGCTATGATACTGGGTATATATCTATAATGATGCTACGATACTGGGTATCTATCTATACTGATGCTGCGATACTGGGTATCTATCTATACTGATGCTGCGATACAGGGTATATATCTATACTGATGCTATGATACTGGGTATATATCTATACTGATGCTGTGATACTGGGTATATATCTATACTGATGCTGTGATACAGGGTATATATCTATACTGATGCTATGATACTGGGTATATATCTATACTGATGCTATGATACTGGGTATATATCTATACTGATGCTACGATACAGGGTATATATCTATAATGATGCTACGATACAGGGTATATATCTATACTGATGCTGCGATACAGGGTATATATCTATACTGATGCTGCGATACAGGGTATATATCTATACTGATGCTATGATACTGGGTATATATCTATACTGATGCTACGATACTGGGTATATATCTATACTGATGCTGCGATACTGGGTATATATCTATACTGATGCTGCGATACTGGGTATATATATATAATGATGCTGCGATACTGGGTATATATCTATGCGTGCATCACGCCAGTATACAATCATACATTGTTATTACTTATAAAGCTTTTTTCCCAAATAGCATTTCTCAAGTTATAGCAATATTTTTCCGATCTCGGTTATACGACGACGAATACGAATATTCTATTCGGCATAAAACATTTATTTTACAACGACAAGTTTTAACAACTTATGTTATAGTATTATCATATAAGTCGTGATAGCGCAGTTGATGCGCGTTCGCTTCAGGTGCGAACGATCTGGAGTTCGAGCCCCGTGGCAGCCGTTACGATTGTGCCCTTAGGCAAGGCATTTAATGTCCACGTTGCCTCTTCTCTCTCCCTCGTGGCGATGGATTCCATCAAGAATGAGGTCTCGAGAGTGATTAATATAAGTTGTAAGAACTTGTTTCGCAATAAAATAAAATAAATTTGTATAAACTAATAACTTAATCAATTGTTGTCGTGAGTAGTGTTTATTGGACGTTATGTTGGTGTTGTCATTTCACAATGTTACGTAAATGCATATATTGCATACTTTCGGAGTGATCACTTCTTTCATAAATAATGTTCTTTAGATGTTTTGTTTACATCTTACATCAGAGCCGTTTAAACGGCACATTTCACAAAACAATTCGCTTTCTTATTTCCTCACAGCAAGTTTCCAGTATAAACTGTTTAATGATGTCACTATTACAGGATATAGAATGATATTAAAATGGATTATTATCAACTTAAGGAACAATAGAATAACTACTCTTATCGAACGCTAAATAAGTCGTAAATAATGAGCGAGTTCGAGCTAAAACTATGTGTGTTTTACGTTTATTTATCGTCGTTACCGGTTTCCCATATGAGCGACGCCTCCTAAAGAGATTAGTCATTTTAGATTTTGGAGGATAGTGCAATGATACAGACAGAGACCCATTCCAGAGTCTCCTCTGGTTCTGTTATGTGCACGATGTAAAGCACTGACACGAGACCTCGGTTTAACGTCCCATCTGAAAGACTGTTAATTTGATTAGGGTCAGACGGGAGATCGAATCTGCGATCCCTGGATTACCAGTCCAGCGTGCTACCACTGGGCTACAGACTATGGTTACTATAACTGGACAATAATATAACTAAACAACCTCGAACGCAGACTGGTTCAACCAGAGTGACGTCATACACCAACTATAGTTCAACCAACCAAGATGGCGGCAGTTCCAAGATGGCGGATAACAGATAACAAGTGTTATAGAGCGGGACATTTTAGCTTGCAATTTACGTTCGGAGAGGATGCACGCGTCTTATAGAGCACGTGTAGGTGACAGATGCAATACTAACACAGTATTTAAACTATTTGCTTAAAAAGATGGCATATGAAGCGAATATTCGCATATATGTGCTCAAATGTCCGTCCCCACTAGCAAATAGGGGTATCCTATGCATTCTTAAATAGTGACATAATGCTATAGATATCATATCAGATATCCTAACATTATGCATCTCAGAAAGTGTTTGCATTCAGTATGTCTCAAATGTAGCAAATACAAACCCACACAACAAAAACAAGGCAAGCAAGCAAGCAAGCAAGCAAGGCAAGCAAGCAAGGCAAGCAATGCAAGCAAAAGCAAGCAAGCAAGCAAGCAAGCAAGCAAGCAAGGCAAGCAAGCACACAAGGCAAGCAAGCACAAGCATGGAAGCAAAAGCAAGCAAAAGCAAGCAAAAGCAAGCAAAAGCAAGCAAAGCAAGCAAACAAGCAAAAGCAAGCAAGCAAGGCAAGCAAGCACAAGCATGCAAGCAAGGCAAGCAAAAACAAGCAAAAGCAAGCAAGCAAAAGCAAGCAAGAGCAAGCAAAAGCAAGCAAACAAGTCAAGCAAGCAAGTCAAGCAAGCAAGTAAGCAAGCAAGTAAGCAAGCAAGCAAGTAAGTAAGCAAGCAAGCAAGCACATTATTATTATTGTGACATGTGCATAGTAACAATGGCATATTAACAACAATTAACATTCAACACCCGGCCCAATGGACATTTCCTAATGTCACCAATACAATTATACGATATTTTGACGTCAATAAATTCAAACAAAAGCAATTACAGCAACATTATTAAGAACATGACTTTTCATTTACAATAGAATCTAGCCATAGTCTTGTCACATTGATCTATACATAATGTACACACTGAACAATGTAGTCGATCGTTGTCACCAACACCAATCAATAGCAATATTTACCCCAGTGCTGACAACAGATCAACTCATCCCGAATGGAGATAACTATATTGATTACATGTATAATTATAATAAAGCCAGCCAGCCTATGACACATACAGTCACACCTGTGTTAGTGGTCACCTCTATTAAGCAGCCAACCTGTATTAAGCAGCCAATATCCATATTCTCAAAGTGTTGTTTTATTATACATTTGACCTCTATTAAGCAGCCACCTGTGCTAAGCAGCCACTACCCGTCATTCCCTTGACTGGCTGCTTAAGACAGGTTTTACTGTACTTACTATTACGATGGTTTCTGTGTTTATACGATATGGGCGTACTTGTGTACTATAAGTATACACGTCTGCTGTCTGTAATGACACAATACGCCAGCGCCAGTGTCCATCTCTGAACAAGTCCAGTGTCCACATCCGAACAGGTCCAGTCATGAAGCATATTCCCAACAATGAGATCCCCACTACATATGTGACACCCTCCCGCTGCATCTATGACACCCTCCCGCTGCATCTATGACACCCTCCCGCTGCATCTATGACACCCTCCCGCTGCATCTAAGACACCCTCCCGCTGCATCTATGACACCCTCCCGCTGCATATGTGACACACTCCCACTACATATGTGACACCCTCCCCCTGCATCTGTGAAACCTTCCCGCTACATATGTGACACCCTACCACTACATATGTGACACCATGCCGCTACATCTGTGACACCCTCCCACAAATCTGT
This sequence comes from Archivesica marissinica, assembly GCA_014843695.1. NCBI lineage: Eukaryota > Metazoa > Mollusca > Bivalvia > Venerida > Vesicomyidae > Archivesica > Archivesica marissinica. The sequence goes on along the minus strand of CM026398.1, from coordinate 8,148,489 downwards.
GACACCCAACCACTACATATGTGACACCCTCCCACTACATATGTGACACCCTCCAACTACATATGTGACACCCTCCAACTACACATGTGACACCTTTCCACTACACATGTGACACAGGTAAATCAGCATGGAAATGATGTACGCCTAGGTAAATCAGCATGGAAACGATGCACGCCTAGGTATATCAGCATGGAAACGATGCACGCCTAAGTAAATCAGCATGGAAACGATGCCCATCTATGTAAATCAGCATGGAAACGATGCCCATCTATGTAAATCAGCATGGAAACGATGCATGTCTAGGTAAATCAGCGAGGAAACGATGCACGCCTATGTAAATCAGCATGAAAACGATGCCCATCTATGTAAATCAGCATGGAAACGATGCCCATCTATGTAAATCAGCATGGAAACGATGCCCATCTATGTAAATCAGCATGGAAACGATGCACACCTAGGTAAATCAGCATGGAAACGATGCACGTCTAGGTAAATCAGCATGAAAACGATGCCCATATATGTAAATCAGCATAGAAACGATGCCCATCTATGTAAATCAGCATGGAAACGATGCCCATCTATGTAAATCAGCATGGAAACGATGCCCATCTAGGTAAATCAGTATGGAGACGATGCACGCCTAGGTAAATCAGCATGGAAACGATGCCCATCTATGTAAATCAGCATGGAAACGATGCCCATCTATGTAAATCAGCATGGAAACGATGCCCATCTAGGTATATCAGCATGGAAACGATGCCCATCTATGTAATCAGCATGGGAACGATGCATATCTAGGTAAATCAGCATGGAAACGATGCACGCCTAGATAAATCAGCGAGGAAACGATGCATGCCTAGGTAAATCAGCATGGAAACGATGCACGCCTAGGTAAATCAGCATGGAAACGATGCATGCCTAGATAAATCAGCATGGAAACGATGCACGTATAGGTAAATCAGCATGGAAACGATGCCCATCTATGTAAATTAGCATGGAAACGATGCATATCTAGGTAAATCAGCATGGAAACGATGCACGCCTAGGTAAATCAGCGAGGAAACGATGCACGCCTAGGTAAATCAGCATGGAAACGATGCACGCATAGATAAATCAGCGAGGAAACGAAGCCCATCTATGTAAATCAGCATGGAAACGATGCACGTCTAGGTTAATCAGCAAGGAAACGATGCCCATCTATGTAAATCAGCATGGAAACGATGCCCATCTATGTAAATTAGCATGGAAACGATGCATAGCTAGGTAAATCAGCATGGAAACGATGCACGCCTAGGTAAATCAGCATGGAACCGATGCACGCCTAGGTAAATCAGCGAGGAAACGATGCACGCCTAGGTAAATCAACATGGAAACCGATGCACGCCTAGGTAAATCAGCGAGGAAACGATGCCCATCTATGTAAATCAGCATGGAAACGATGCACGTCTATGTAAATCAGCGAGGAAACGATGCACGCCTAGGTAAATCAGCATGGAAACGATGCCCATCTATGTAAATCAGCATGGAAACGATGCACATCTAGGTATATCAGCATGGAAACGATGCCCATCTATGTAAATTAGCATGGAAACGATGCATAGCTAGGTAAATCAGCATGGACACGATGCACGCCTAGGTAAATCAGCGAGGGAACGATGCACGCCTAGGTAAATCAGCATGGAAACGATGCACGCCTAGGTAAATCAGCGAGGAAACGATGCTCATCTATGTAAATCAGCATGGAAACGATGCACGTCTATGTAAATCAGCGAGGAAACGATGCACGCCCAGGTAAATCAGCATGGAAACGATGCACGCCTAGGTAAATCAGCATGGAAACGATGCACGCCTAGGTAAATCAGCGAGGAAACGATGCATGTCTAGGTAAATCAGCTAGGAAACGATGCACGCCTAGGTAAATCAGCATGGAAACGATGCACGCCTAGGTAAATCAGCATGGAAACGATGCCCATCTAGGTATATCAGCATGGAAACGATGCCCATCTATGTAAATTAGCATGGAAACGATGCATAGCTAGGTAAATCAGCATGGACACGATGCACGCCTAGGTAAATCAGCGAGGAAACGATGCACGCCTAGGTAAATCAGCGAGGAAACGATGCACGCCTAGGTATATCAGCATGGAAACGATGCCCATCTATGTAAATTAGCGTGGAAACGGTGCATAGCTTGGTAAATCAGCATGGAAACGATGCCCATCTATGTAAATCAGCATGGAAATGATGCCCATCTAGGTATATCAGCATGGAAACAATGCCCATCTATGTATATTAGCATGGAAACGATGCATAGCTAGGTAAATCAGCATGGAAACGATGCACGCCTAGGTAAATCAGCATGGAACCGATGCACGCCTAGGTAAATCAGCGAGGAAACGATGCACGCCTAGGTAAATCAACATGGAAACGATGCACGCCTAGGTAAATCAGCGAGGAAACGATGCCCATCTATGTAAATCAGCATGGAAACGATGCACGTCTATGTAAATCAGCGAGGAAACGATGCACGCCTAGGTAAATCAGCATGGAAACGATGCACGCCTAGGTAAATCAGCGAAGAAACGATGCTCATCTATGTAAATCAGCATGGTAACGATGCACGTCTAGGTAAATCAGCGAGGAAACGATGCACGTCTAGGTAAATCAGCATGAAAACGATGCCCATATATGTAAATCAGCATAGAAACGATGCCCATCTATGTAAATCAGCATGGAAACGATGCCCATCTATGTAAATCAGCATGGAAACGATGCCCATCTAGGTAAATCAGTATGGAGACGATGCACGCCTAGGTAAATCAGCATGGAAACGATGCCCATCTATGTAAATCAGCATGGAAACGATGCCCATCTATGTAAATCAGCATGGAAACGATGCCCATCTAGGTATATCAGCATGGAAACGATGCCCATCTATGTAATCAGCATGGGAACGATGCATATCTAGGTAAATCAGCATGGAAACGATGCACGCCTAGATAAATCAGCGAGGAAACGATGCACGCCTAGGTAAATCAGCATGGAAACGATGCACGCCTAGGTAAATCAGCATGGAAACGATGCACGCCTAGATAAATCAGCATGGAAACGATGCACGTATAGGTAAATCAGCATGGAAACGATGCACACCTATGTAAATCAGCATGGAAACGATGCACGCCTAGGTAAATCAGCATGGAAACGATGCACGCCTAGGTAAATCAGCATGGAAACGATGCACGCCTAGGTAAATCAGCATGGAAACGATGCACGTCTAGGTAAATCAGCATGGAAACGATGCACGCCTAGGTAAATCAGCAAGGAAACGATGCACGCCTAGGTAAATCAGCATGGAAACGATGCCCATCTATGTAAATCAGCATGGAAACGATGCACGTCTAGGTAAATCAGCATGGAAACGATGCACGCCTAGGTAAATCAGCATGGAAACGATGCACGCCTAGGTAAATCAGCGAGGAAACGATGCACGCCTAGGTAAATCAGCATGGAAACGATGCACGCCTAGGTAAATCAGCGAGGAAACGATGCCCATCTATGTAAATCAGCATGGAAACGATGCACGTCTATGTAAATCAGCGAGGAAACGATGCACGCCTAGGTAAATCAGCATGGAAACGATGCCCATCTATGTAAATCAGCATGGAAACGATGCCCATCTAGGTATATCAGCATGGAAACGATGCCCATCTATGTAAATTAGCATGGAAACGATGCATAGCTAGGTAAATCAGCATGGACACGATGCACGCCTAGGTAAATCAGCAAGGAAACGATGCACGCCTAGGTAAATCAGCGAGGAAACGATGCACGCCTAGGTATATCAGCATGGAAACGATGCCCATCTATGTAAATTAGCATGGAAACGATGCATAGCTAGGTAAATCAGCATGGAAACGATGCCCATCTATGTAAATCAGCATGGAAACGATGCCCATCTAGGTATATCAGCATGGAAACGATGCCCATCTATGTAAATTAGCATGGAAACGATGCATAGCTAGGTAAATCAGCATGGAAACGATGCACGCCTAGGTAAATCAGCATGGAACCGATGCACGCCTAGGTAAATCAGCGAGGAAACGATGCCCATCTATGTAAATCAGCATGGAAACGATGCCCATCTATGTAAATTAGCATGGAAACGATGCATAGCTAGGTAAATCAGCATGGAAACGATGCACGCCTAGGTAAATCAGCATGGAACCGATGCACGCCTAGGTAAATCAGCGAGGAAACGATGCACGCCTAGGTAAATCAACATGGAAACGATGCACGCCTAGGTAAATCAGCGAGGAAACGATGCCCATCTATGTAAATCAGCATGGAAACGATGCACGTCTATGTAAATCAGCGAGGAAACGATGCACGCCTAGGTAAATCAGCATGGAAACGATGCCCACCTATGTAAATCAGCATGGAAACGATGCACATCTAGGTATATCAGCATGGAAACGATGCCCATCTATGTAAATTAGCATGGAAACGATGCATAGCTAGGTAAATCAGCATGGACACGATGCACGCCTAGGTAAATCAGCGAGGAAACGATGCACGCCTAGGTAAATCAGCGAGGAAACGATGCACGCCTAGGTATATCAGCATGGAAACGATGCCCATCTATGTAAATTAGCATGGAAACGGTGCATAGCTTGGTAAATCAGCATGGAAACGATGCCCATCTATGTAAATCAGCATGGAAATGATGCCCATCTAGGTATATCAGCATGGAAACGATGCCCATCTATGTAAATTAGCATGGAAACGATGCATAGCTAGGTAAATTAGCATGGAAACGATGCATAGCTAGGTAAATCAGCATGGAAACGATGCACGCCTAGGTAAATCAGCATGGAACCGATGCACGCCTAGGTAAATCAGCGAGGAAACAATGCACGCCTAGGTAAATCAACATGGAAACGATGCACGTCTAGGTAAATCAGCGAGGAAACGATGCCCATCTATGTAAATCAGCATGTAAACGATGCACGTCTATGTAAATCAGCGAGGAAACGATGCACGCCTAGGTAAATCAGCATGGAAACGATGCACGCCTAGGTAAATCAGCGAAGAAACGATGCTCATCTATGTAAATCAGCATGGTAACGATGCACGTCTAGGTAAATCAGCGAGGAAACGATGCACGTCTAGGTAAATCAGCATGAAAACGTTGCCCATATATGTAAATCAGCATAGAAACGATGCCCATCTATGTAAATCAGCATGGAAACGATGCCCATCTATGTAAATCAGCATGGAAACGATGCCCATCTAGGTAAATCAGTATGGAGACGATGCACGCCTAGGTAAATCAGCATGGAAACGATGCCCATCTATGTAAATCAGCATGGAAACGATGCCCATCTATGTAAATCAGCATGGAAACGATGCCCATCTAGGTATATCAGCATGGAAACGATGCCCATCTATGTAATCAGCATGGGAACGATGCATATCTAGGTAAATCAGCATGGAAACGATGCACGCCTAGATAAATCAGCGAGGAAACGATGCACGCCTAGGTAAATCAGCATGGAAACGATGCACGCCTAGGTAAATGAGCATGGAAACGATGCACGCCTAGATAAATCAGCATGGAAACGATGCACGTATAGGTAAATCAGCATGGAAACGATGCCCATCTATGTAAATTAGCATGGAAACGATGCATATCTAGGTAAATCAGCATGGAAACGATGCACGCCTAGGTAAATCAGCGAGGAAACGATGCACGCCTATGTAAATCAGCATGGAAACGATGCACGCATAGATAAATCAGCGATGAAACGAAGCCCATCTATGTAAATCAGCATGGAAAAGATGCACGTCTAGGTAAATCAGCAAGGAAACGATGCCCATCTATGTAAATCAGCATGGAAACGATGCCCATCTATGTAAATTAGCATGGAAACGATGCATAGCTAGGTAAATCAGCATGGAAACGATGCACGCCTAGGTAAATCAGCATGGAACCGATGCACGCCTAGGTAAATCAGCGAGGAAACGATGCACGCCTAGGTAAATCAACATGGAAACGATGCACGCCTAGGTAAATCAGCGAGGAAACGATGCCCATCTATGTAAATCAGCATGGAAACGATGCACGTCTATGTAAATCAGCGAGGAAACGATGCACGCCCAGGTAAATCAGCATGGAAACGATGCACGCCTAGGTAAATCAGCAGGAAACGATGAATCTAGGTAAATCAGCGAGGAATCGATGCACGCCTAGGTAAATCAGCAGAAACGATGCACGCTAGTAAATCAGCAGGAAACGATGCACGCCCAGTAAATCACATGGAAACGATGCACGCCTAGGTAAATCAGCATGGAAACGATGCACGCCTAGGTAAATCAGCTAGGAAACGATGCACGCCTAGGTAAATCAGCATGGAAACGATGCACGCCTAGGTAAATCAGCATGGAAACGATGCCCATCTAGGTATATCAGCATGGAAACGATGCCCATCTATGTAAATTAGCATGGAAACGATGCATAGCTAGGTAAATCAGCATGGAAACGATGCACGCCTAGGTAAATCAGCAAGGAAACGATGCACGCCTAGGTAAATCAGCGAGGAAACGATGCACGCCTAGGTAAATCAGCATGGAAACGATGCCCATCTATGTAAATCAGCATGGAAACGATGCACATCTAGGTAAATCAGCATGGAAACGATGCCCATCTATGTAAATCAGCATGGAAACGATGCCCATCTAGGTATATCAGCATGGAAACGATGCCCATCTATGTAAATTAGCATGGAAACGATGCATACCTAGGTAAATCAGCATGGACACGATGCACGCCTAGGTAAATCAGCATGGAAACGATGCACGCTAGGAAATCAGCGAGGAAACGATGCACCTAGTAACAGGAAACGATGCACGCCTAGGTAAATCAGCATGGAAACGATGCACGCCTAGGTAAATCAGCGAGGAAACGATGCACGCCTAGGTAAATCAGCATGGAAACGATCCATGCCTAGGTAAATCAGCGAGGAAACGATGCCCATCTATGTAAATCAGCATGGAAACGATGCACGTCTATGTAAATCAGCGAGGAAACGATGCACGCCCAGGTAAATCAGCATGAAACGATGCACGCCTAGTAAATCAGCAGGAAACATGAGCTAGGTAAATCAGCGAGGAAACGATGCACGCCTAGGTAAATCAGCATGGAAACGATGCACGTCTAGGTAAATCAGCATGGAAACGATGCCCATCTAGGTAAATCAGCATGGAAACGATGCACACCTAGGTAAATCAGCATGGAAACGATGCACGCCTAGGTAAATCAGCGAGGAAACGATGCACGCCTAGGTAAATCAGCAAGGAAACGATGCACGCCTAGGTAAATCAGCATGGAAACGATGCCCATCTAGGTATATCAGCATGGAAACGATGCCCATCTATGTAAATTAGCATGGAAACGATGCATAGCTAGGTAAATCAGCATGGACACGATGCACGCCTAGGTAAATCAGCGAGGAAACGATGCACGCCTAGGTAAATCAGCGAGGAAACGATGCACGCCTAGGTATATCAGCATGGAAACGATGCCCATCTATGTAAATTAGCATGGAAACGATGCATAGCTAGGTAAATCAGCATGGAAACGATGCCCATCTATGTAAATCAGCATGGAAACGATGCACGTCTAGGTAAATCAGCAAGGAAACGATGCACGCCTAGGTAAATCAGCATGGAAACGATGCACGCCTAGGTAAATCAGCATGGAAACGATGCCCATCTAGGTATATCAGCATGGAAACGATGCCCATCTATGTAAATTAGCATGGAAACGATGCATTGCTAGGTAAATCAGCAAGGAAACGATGCCCATCTATGTAAATCAGCATGGAAACGATGCCCATCTAGGTAAATCAGCATGGAAACGATGCCCATCTATGTAAATTAGCATGGAAACGATGCACGTCTATGTAAATCAGCGAGGAAACGATGCACGCCTAGGTAAATCAGCATGGAAACGATGCCCATCTATGTAAATCAGCATGGAAACGATGCCCATCTAGGTATATCAGCATGGAAACGATGCACGCCTAGGTAAATCAACATGGAAACGATGCACGTCTAGGTAATTCAGCGAGGAAACGATGCCCATCTATGTAAATCAGCATGGAAACGATGCACGTCTATGTAAATCAGCGAGGAAACGATGCACGCCTAGGTAAATCAGCATGGAAACGATGCCCATCTATGTAAATCAGCATGGAAACGATGCCCATCTAGGTATATCAGCATGGAAACGATGCCCATCTATGTAAATTAGCATGGAAACGATGCATAGCTAGGTAAATCAGCATGGACACGATGCACGCCTAGGTAAATCAGCGAGGGAACGATGCACGCCTAGGTAAATCAGCATGGAAACGATGCACGCCTAGGTAAATCAGCGAGGAAACGATGCTCATCTATGTAAATCAGCATGGAAACGATGCACGTCTATGTAAATCAGCGAGGAAACGATGCACGCCCAGGTAAATCAGCATGGAAAAGATGCACGCCTAGGTAAATCAGCATGGAAACGATGCACGCCTAGGTAAATCAGCGAGGAAACGATGCATGTCTAGGTAAATCAGCTAGGAAACGATGCACGCCTAGGTAAATCAGCATGGAAACGATGCACGCCTAGGTAAATCAGCATGGAAACGATGCCCATCTAGGCATATCAGCATGGATACGATGCCCATCTATGTAAATTAGCATGGAAACGATGCATAGCTAGGTAAATCAGCATGGACACGATGCACGCCTAGGTATATCAGCGAGGAAACGATGCACGCCTAGGTAAATCAGCGAGGAAACGATGCACGCCTAGGTATATCAGCATGGAAACGATGCCCATCTATGTAAATTAGCATGAAAACGATGCATAGCTAGGTAAATCAGCATGGAAACGATGCCCATCTATGTAAATCAGCATGGAAACGATGCCCATCTATGTAAATTAGCATGGAAACGATGCATAGCTAGGTAAATCTGCATGGAAACGATACACGCCTAGGTAAATCAGCATGGAACCGATGCACGCCTAGGTAAATCAGCGAGGAAACGATGCACGCCTAGGTAAATCAACATGGAAACGATGCACGTCTAGGTAAATCAGCGAGGAAACGATGCCCATCTATGTAAATCAGCATGGAAACGATGCACGTCTATGTAAATCAGCGAGGAAACGATGCACGCCTAGGTAAATCAGCATGGAAACGATGCCCATCTATGTAAATCAGCATGGAAACGATGCCCATCTAGGTATATCAGCATGGAAACGATGCCATCTATGTAAATTAGCATGGAAACGATGCATACCTAGGTAAATCAGCATGGACACGATGCACGCCTAGGTAAATCAGCAGGGAACGATGCACGCCTAGGTAAATCAGCATGGAAACGATGCACGCCTAGGTAAATCAGCGAGGAAACGATGCACGCCTAGGTAAATCAGCATGGAACATGCCCTAGGTAATCAGCAGGAAACGATGCCCATCTATGTAAATCAGCATGGAAACGATGCACGTCTATGTAAATCAGCGAGGAAACGATGCACGCCTAGGTAAATCAGCATGGAAACGATGCACGCCTAGTAAATCAGCATGGAAACGATGCCCATCTAGGTATATCAGCATGGAAACGATGCCCATCTATGTAAATAGCATGGAAACGATGCATACTAGGTAAATCAGCATGGACACGATGCACGCCTAGGAAATCAGCAGGAACGATGCACGCTAGGTAAATCAGCGAGGAAACGATGCACGCCTAGGTAAATCAGCATGAAACGATGCACGTCTAGGTAAATCAGCATGGAAACGATGCACGCCTAGGTAAATCAGCATGGAAACGATGCACGCCTAGGTAAATCAGCAGAAACGATGCACGCCTAGGTAAATCAGCGAGGAAACGATGCCCATCTATGTAAATCAGCATGGAAACGATGCACGCCTAGGTAAATCAGCATGGAAACGATGCACGCCTAGGTAAATCAGCATGGAAACGATGCACATCTAGGTAAATCAGCATGGAAACGATGCACGCCTAGGTAAATCAGCGAGGAAACGATGCATGTCTAGGTAAATCAGCAAGGAAACGATGCACGCCTAGGTAAATCAGCATGGAAACGATGCACGCCTAGGTAAATCAGCATGGAAACGATGCCCATCTAGGTATATCAGCATGGAAACGATGCCCATCTATGTAAATTAGCATGGAAACGATGCATAGCTAGGTAAATCAGCATGGACACGATGCACGCCTAGGTAAATCAGCGAGGAAACGATGCACGCCTAGGTAAATCAGCGAGGAAACGATGCACGCCTAGGTATATCAGCATGGAAACGATGCCCATCTATGTAAATTAGCATGGAAACGATGCATAGCTAGGTAAATCAGCATGGAAACGATGCCCATCTATGTAAATCAGCATGGAAACGATGCCCATCTAGGTATATCAGCATGGAAACGATGCCCATCTATGTAAATTAGCATGGAAACGATGCATAGCTAGGTAAATCAGCATGGAAACGAGCACGCCTAGGTAAATCAGCGAGGGAACGATGCACGCCTAGGTAAATCAGCATGGAAACGATGCACCCTAGAACACAAACACACAGTAAATCAGCGAGGAAACGATGCACGCCCAGGTAAATCAGCATGGAAACGATGCACACCTAGGTAAATCAGCATGGAAACGATGCACGTCTATGTAAATCAGCGAGGAAACGATGCACGTCTAGGTAAATCAGCAAGGAAACGATGCACGCCTAGGTAAATCAGCATGGAAACGATGCACGCCTAGGTAAATCAGCATGGAAACGATGCCCATCTAGGTATATCAGCATGGAAACGATGCCCATCTATGTAAATTAGCATGGAAACGATGCATAGCTAGGTAAATCAGCATGGACACGATGCACGCCTAGGTAAATCAGCGAGGAAACGATGCACGCCTAGGTAAATCAGCGAGGAAACGATGCACGCCTAGGTATATCAGCATGGAAACGATGCCCATCTATGTAAATTAGCATGGAAACGATGCATAGCTAGGTAAATCAGCATGGAAACGATGCACGCCTAGGTAAATCAGCATGGAAACGATGCACGCCTAGGTAAATCAGCGAGGAAACGATGCACACCTAGTAAATCAGCATGGAAAAGATGCATACCTAGGTAAATCAGCATGGACACGATGCACGCCTAGGTAAATGAGCGAGGGAACGATGCACGCCTAGGTAAATCAGCATGGAAACGATGCACTCCTAGGTAAATCAGCGAGGAAACGATGCTCATCTATGTAAATCATCATGGAAACGATGCACGTCTATGTAAATCAGCGAGGAAACGATGCATGCCCAGGTAAATCAGCAAGGAAACGATGCACGCCTAGGTAAATCAGAGAGGAAACGATGTATGTCTAGGTAAATCAGCGAGGAAACGATTCACGCCTAGGTAAATCAGCATGGAAACGATGCACGCCTAGGTAAATCAGCATGGAAACGATGCACGTCTAGGTAAATCAACATGGAAACGATGCACGCCTATGTAAATCAGCATGGAAACGATGCACGCCTAGGTAAATCAGCGAGGAAACGATGCACGCCTAGGTAAATCAGCATGGAAACGATGCAGGCCTAGGTAAATCAGCATTGAAACGATGCACGCCTAGGTAAATCAGCATGGAAACGATGCACGTCTAGGTAAATCAACATGGAAACGCTGCACGCCTAGATAAATCAGCGAGGAAACGATGCACGCCTAGGTAAATCAGTATGGAAACGATGCCCATCTATGTAAATTAGCATGGAAACGAGGCACGCCTAGGTAAATCAGCATAGAACCGATGCACGCCTAGGTAAATCAGCGAGGAAACGATGCACGCCTCGGTAAATCAGCATGGAAACGATGCACGTCTAGGTAAATCAGCGAGGAAACGATGCCCATCTATGTAAATCAGCATGGAAACGATGCACGTCTATGTAAATCAGCGAGGAAACGATGCACGCCTAGGTTAATCAGCATGGAAACGATGCCCATCTATGTAAATCAGCATGGAAACGATGCCCATCTAGGTATATCAGCATGGAAACGATGCCCATCTATGTAAATTAGCATGGAAACGATGCATAGCTAGGTAAATCAGCATGGAAACGATGCACGCCTAGGTAAATCAGCGAGGAAACGATGCACGCCTAGGTAAATCAGCATGGAAACGATGCACGCCTAGGTAAATCAGCGAGGAAACGATGCACGCCTAGGTAAATCAGCATGGAACGATGCACGCCTAGTAAATCAGCGAGGAAACGATGCACGCCTAGTAAATCAGCATGGAAACGATACATGCCTAGGTAAATCAGCGAGTAAACGATGCCCATCTATGTAAATCAGCATGGAAACGATGCACGTCTATGTAAATCAGCGAGGAAACGATGCACGCCCAGGTAAATCAGCATGGAAACGATGCACGCCTAGGTAAATCAGCGAGGAAACGATGCACGTCTAGGTAAATCAGCAAGGAAACGATGCACGCCTAGGTAAATCAGCAAGGAAACGATGCACGCCTAGGTAAATCAGCATGGAAACGATGCACGCCTAGGTAAATCAGCATGGAAACGATGCCCATCTATGTAAATCAGCATGGAAACGATGCACATCTAGGTAAATCAGCATGGAAACGATGCACATATAGGTAAATCAGCATGGAAACGATGCACGCCTAGGTAAATCAGCAAGGAAACGATGCACGCCTAGGTAAATCAGCATGGAAAAGATGCACGCCTAGGTAAATCAGCATGGAACCGATGCACGCCTAGGTAAATCAGCGAGGAAACGATGCACGCCTAGGTAAATCAGCATGGAAACGATGCCCATCTATGTAAATCAGCATGGAAACGATGCACATCTATGTAAATCAGCAGGAAACGATTCACACCCAGGTAAATCAGCATGGAAACGATGCACGCCTAGGTAAATCAGCATGGAAACGATGCACGCCTAGGTAAATCAGCGAGAAAACGATGCATGTCTAGGTAAATCAGCGAGGAAACGATGCACGCCTAGGTAAATCAGCATGGAAACGATGCACGCCTAGGTAAATCAGCATGGAAACGATGCACGTCTAGGTAAATCAACATGGAAACGATGCACGCCTAGGTAAATCAGCATGGAAACGATGCACGCCTAGGTAAATCAGCGTGGAAACGATTCACGCCTAGGTATATCAGCATGGAAACGATGCAGGCCTAGGTAAATCAGCATGGAAACGATGCACGTCTAGGTAAATCAGCATGGAAACGCTGCACGCCTAGATAAATCAGCGAGGAAACGATGCACGCCTAGGTAAATCAGTATGGAAACGATGCCCATCTAGGTATATCAGCATGCAAACGATGCCCATCTATGTAAATTAGCATGAAAACGATGCACGCCTAGGTAAATCAGCATGGAACCGATGCACGCCTAGGTAAATCAGCGAGGAAACGATGCACGCCTTGGTAAATCAGCATGGAAACGATGCACGTCTAGGTAAATCAGCGAGGAAACGATGCCCATCTTTGTAAATCAGCATGGAAACGATGCACGTCTATGTAAATCAGCGAGGAAACGATGCACGCCTAGGTAAATCAGCATGGAAACGATGCCCATCTATGTAAATCAGCATGGAAACGATGCCCATCTAGGTATATCAGCATGGAAACGATGCCCATCTATGTAAATTAGCATGGAAACGATGCATAGCTAGGTAAATTAGCATGGACACGATGCACGCCTAGGAAAATCAGCATGGAACCGATGCACGCCTAGGTAAATCAGCGAGGAAACGATGCACGCCTAGGTATATCAGCATGGAAACGATGCACGCCTAGGTAAATCAGCATGGAACCGATGCACGCCTAGGTAAATCAGCGAGGAAACGATGCACGCCTAGGTAAATCAGCATCGAAACGATACATGCCTAGGTAAATCAGCGAGTAAACGATGCCTATCTATGTAAATCAGCATGGAAACGATGCACGTCTATGTAAATCAGCGAGGAAACGATGCACGCCCAGGTAAATCAGCATGGAAACGATGCACGCCTAGGTAAATCAGCGAGGAAACGATGTATATCTAGGTAAATCAGCGAGGAATCGATGCACGCCTAGGTAAATCAGCATGTAAACGATGCACGTCTATGTAAATCAGCGAGGAAACGATGCACGCCCAGTTAAATCATCATGGAAACGATGCACGCCTAGGTAAATCAGCATGGAAACGATGCACGCCTAGGTAAATCAGCTAGGAAACGATGCACGCCTAGGTAAATCAGCATGGAAACGATGCACGCCTAGGTAAATCAGCATGGAAACGATGCCCATCTAGGTATATCAGCATGGAAACGATGCCCATCTATGTAAATTAGCATGGAAACGATGCATAGCTAGGTAAATCAGCATGGACACGATGCACGCCTAGGTAAATCAGCGAGGAAACGATGCACGCCTAGGTAAATCAGCGAGGAAACGATGCACGCTTAGGTATATCAGCATGGAAACGATGCCCATCTGTGTAAATTAGCATGGAAACGATGCATAGCTAGGTAAATCAGCATGGAAACGATGCCCATCTATGTAAATCAGCATGGAAACGATGCCCATCTAGGTATATCAGCATGGAAACGATGCCCATCTATGTAAATTAGCATGGAAACGATGCATAGCTAGGTAAATCAGCGAGGAAACGATGCTCATCTATGTAAATCAGCATGGAAACGATGCACGTCTATGTAAATCAGCGAGGAAACGATGCACGCCCAGGTAAATCAGCAAGGAAACGATGCACGCCTAGGTAAATCAGCATGGAAACGATGCACGCCTAGGTAAATCAGCATGGAAACGATGCCCATCTAGGTATATCAGCATGGAAACGATGCCCATCTATGTAAATTAGCATGGAAACGATGC
>CM026398.1:8099953-8132511 GCA_014843695.1 Archivesica marissinica | reverse complement strand
AACGATGCATAGCTAGGTAAATCAGCATGGAAACGATGCCCATCTATGTAAATCAGCATGGAAACGATGCCCATCTAGGTATATCAGCATGGAAACGATGCCCATCTATGTAAATTAGCATGGAAACGATGCATAGCTAGGTAAATCAGCGAGGAAACGATGCTCATCTATGTAAATCAGCATGGAAACGATGCACGTCTATGTAAATCAGCGAGGAAACGATGCACGCCCAGGTAAATCAGCAAGGAAACGATGCACGCCTAGGTAAATCAGCATGGAAACGATGCACGCCTAGGTAAATCAGCATGGAAACGATGCCCATCTAGGTATATCAGCATGGAAACGATGCCCATCTATGTAAATTAGCATGGAAACGATGCATAGCTAGGTAAATCAGCATGGACACGATGCACGCCTAGGTAAATCAGCGAGGAAACGATGCACGCCTAGGTAAATCAGCGAGGAAACGATGCACGCCTA
Organism: Archivesica marissinica; assembly: GCA_014843695.1. NCBI lineage: Eukaryota > Metazoa > Mollusca > Bivalvia > Venerida > Vesicomyidae > Archivesica > Archivesica marissinica. Next base: position 8,132,031 of record CM026398.1, on the reverse strand, counting down.
GGTATATCAGCATGCAAACGATGCCCATCTGTGTAAATTAGCATGGAAACGATGCATAGCTAGGTAAATCAGCATGGAAACGATGCCCATCTATGTAAATCAGCATGGAAACGATGCCCATCTAGGTATATCAGCATGGAAACGATGCCCATCTATGTAAATTAGCATGGAAACGATGCATAGCTAGGTAAATCAGCATGGACACGATGCACGCCTAGGTAAATGAGCGAGGGAACGATGCACGCCTAGGTAAATCAGCATGGAAACGATGCACTCCTAGGTAAATCAGCGAGGAAACGATGCTCATCTATGTAAATCATCATGGAAACGATGCACGTCTATGTAAATCAGCGAGGAAACGATGCATGCCCAGGTAAATCAGCATGGAAACGATGCACGCCTAGGTAAATCAGAGAGGAAACGATGTATGTCTAGGTAAATCAGCGAGGAAACGATTCACGCCTAGGTAAATCAGCATGGAAACGATGCACGCCTAGGTAAATCAGCATGGAAACGATGCACGTCTAGGTAAATCAACATGGAAACGATGCACGCCTATGTAAATCAGCATGGAAACGATGCACGCCTAGGTAAATCAGCGAGGAAACGATGCACGCCTAGGTAAATCAGCATGGAAACGATGCAGGCCTAGGTAAATCAGCATTGAAACGATGCACGCCTAGGTAAATCAGCATGGAAACGATGCACGTCTAGGTAAATCAACATGGAAACGCTGCACGCCTAGATAAATCAGCGAGGAAACGATGCACGCCTAGGTAAATCAGTATGGAAACGATGCCCATCTATGTAAATTAGCATGGAAACGAGGCACGCCTAGGTAAATCAGCATAGAACCGATGCACGCCTAGGTAAATCAGCGAGGAAACGATGCACGCCTCGGTAAATCAGCATGGAAACGATGCACGTCTAGGTAAATCAGCGAGGAAACGATGCCCATCTATGTAAATCAGCATGGAAACGATGCACGTCTATGTAAATCAGCGAGGAAACGATGCACGCCTAGGTTAATCAGCATGGAAACGATGCCCATCTATGTAAATCAGCATGGAAACGATGCCCATCTAGGTATATCAGCATGGAAACGATGCCCATCTATGTAAATTAGCATGGAAACGATGCATAGCTAGGTAAATCAGCATGGAACCGATGCACGCCTAGGTAAATCAGCGAGGAAACGATGCACGCCTAGGTAAATCAGCATGGAAACGATACATGCCTAGGTAAATCAGCGAGTAAAACGATGCCCACTATGTAAATCAGCATGGAAACGTGCACATCTAGTAAATCAGCGAGGAAACGACCGCCCCCAGTTAATCATCAGGAAACGATGCACGCCCAGGTAAATCAGCATGGAAACGATGCACGCCACAGGTAAATCAGCTAGGAACGATGCACGCCTAGGTAAATCAGCATGGAAACGATGCACGCCTAGGTAAATCAGCATGGAAACGATGCCCATCTAGGTATATCAGCATGGAAAGATGCCCATCTATGTAAATTAGCATGGAAACGATGCATAGCTAGGTAAATCAGCATGGACACGATGCACGCCTAGGTAAATCAGCGAGGAAACGATGCACGCCTAGGTAAATCAGCGAGGAAACGATGCACGCCTAGGTATATCAGCATGGAAACGATGCCCATCTATGTAAATTAGCATGGAAACGATGCATAGCTTGGTAAATCAGCATGGAAACGATGCCCATCTATGTAAATCAGCATGGAAATGATGCCCATCAAACACAAAACACCCACAAAAACAAAACACAACTAGGTAAATTAGCATGGAAACGATGCATAGCTAGGTAAATCAGCATGGAAACGATGCACGCCTAGGTAAATCAGCATGGAACCGATGCACGCCTAGGTAAATCAGCGAGGAAACGATGCACGCCTAGGTAAATCAACATGGAAACGATGCACGCCTAGGTAAATCAGCGAGGAAACGATGCCCATCTATGTAAATCAGCATGGAAACGATGCACGTCTATGTAAATCAGCGAGGAAACGATGCACGCCTAGGTAAATCAGCATGGAAACGATGCACGCCTAGGTAAATCAGCGAGGAAACGATGCACATCTAGGTAAATCAGCATGGAAACGATGCACGCCTAGGTAAATCAGCAAGGAAACGATGCACGCCTAGGTAAATCAGCATGGAAACGATGCACGTCTAGGTAAATCAGCATGGAAACGATGCACGCCTAGGTAAATCAGCATGGAAACGATGCACGCCTAGGTAAATCAGCATGGAAACGATGCACGCCTAGGTAAATCAGCATGGAAACGATGCACGCCTAGGTAAATCAGCATGGAAACGATGCACATCTAGGTAAATCAGCATGGAAACGATGCACGTCTAGGTAAATCAGCATGGAAACGATGCACGCCTAGGTAAATCAGCATGGAAACGATGCCCATCTATGTAAATCAGCATGGAAACGATGCACATCTAGGTAAATCAGCATGGAAACGATGCACGCCTAGGTAAATCAGCAAGGAAACGATGCACGCCTAGGTAAATCAGCAAGGAAACGATGCACGCCTAGGTAAATCATCATGGAAACGATGCACGTCTAGGTAAATCAGCGAGGAAACGATGCCCATCTATGTAAATCAGCATGGAAACGATGCACGTCTATGTAAATCAGCGAGGAAACGATGCACGCCTAGGTAAATCAGCATGGAAACGATGCCCATCTATGTAAATCAGCATGGAAACGATGCCCATCTAGGTATATCAGCATGGAAACGATGCCCATCTATGTAAATTAGCATGGAAACGATGCATAGCTAGGTAAATTAGCATGGACACGATGCACGCCTAGGTAAATCAGCATGGAACCGATGCACGCCTAGGTAAATCAGCGAGGAAACGATGCACGCCTAGGTATATCAGCATGGAAACGATGCACGCCTAGGTAAATCAGCATGGAACCGATGCACGCCTAGGTAAATCAGCGAGGAAACGATGCACGCCTAGGTAAATCAGCATGGAAACGATAAATGCCTAGGTAAATCAGCGAGTAAACGATGCCCATCTATGTAAATCAGCATGGAAACGATGCACGTCTATGTAAATCAGCGAGGAAACGATGCACGCCCAGGTAAATCAGCATGGAAACGATGCACGCCTAGGTAAATCAGCGAGGAAACGATGTATGTCTAGGTAAATCAGCGAGGAATCGATGCACGCCTAGGTAAATCAGCATGGAAACGATGCACGTCTATGTAAATCAGCGAGGAAACGATGCACGCCCAGTTAAATCATCATGGAAACGATGCACGCCTAGGTAAATCAGCATGGAAACGATGCACGCCTAGGTAAATCAGCTAGGAAATGATGCACGCCTAGGTAAATCAGCATGGAAACGATGCACGCCCAGGTAAATCAGCATGTAAACGATGCCCATCTAGGTATATCAGCATGGAAACGATGACCATCTATGTAAATTAGCATGGAAACGATGCATAGCTAGTTAAATCAGCATGGACACGATGCACGCCTAGGTAAATCAGCGAGGAAACGATGCACGCCTAGGTAAATCAGCGAGGAAACGATGCACGCCAAGGTATATCAGCATGGAAACGATGCCCATCTATGTAAATTAGCATGGAAACGATGCATAGCTAGGTAAATCAGCATGGAAACGATGCACGCCTAGGTAAATCAGCATGTAACCGATGCACGCCTAGGCAAATCAGCGAGGAAACGATGCACGCCTAGGTATATCAGCATGGAAAAGATGCACGCCTAGGTAAATCAGCATAGAACCGATGCACGCCTAGGTAAATCAGCGAGGAAACGATGCACGCCTAGGTAAATCAGCATGGAAACGATGCACGCCTAGGTAAATCAGCGAGGAAACGATGTATGTCTAGGTAAATCAGCGAGGAAACGATGCACGCCTAGGTAAATCAGCATGGAAATGATGCACGCCTAGGTAAATCAGCATCGAAATGATGCACGTCTAGGTAAATCAACATGGAAACGATGCACGCCTAGGTAAATCAGCATGGAAACGATGCACGCCTAGGTAAATCAGCGAGTAAACGATTCACGCTTAGGTAAATCAGCATGCAAACGATGCAGGCCTAGGTAAATCAGCATTGAATTGATGTACGCCTAGGTAAATCAGCATGGAAACGATGCACGTCTAGGTAAATCAGCATGGAAACGCTGCACGCCTAGATAAATCAGCGAGGAAACGATGCACGCCTAGGTAAATCAGTATGGAAACGATGCCCATCTAGGTATATCAGCATGCAAACGATGCCCATCTAGGTATATCAGCATGCAAACGATGCCCATCTATGTAAATTAGCATGGAAACGATGCACGCCTAGGTAAATCAGCATGGAACCGATGCACGCCTAGGTAAATCAGCGAGGAAACGATGCACGCCTAGGTAAATCAGCATGGAAACGATGCACGTCTAGGTAAATCAGCGAGGAAACGATGCCCATCTATGTAAATCAGCATGGAAACGATGCACGTCTATGTAAATCAGCATGGAAACGATGCCCATCTATGTAAATCAGCATGGAAACGATGCCCATCTAGGTATATCAGCATGGAAACGATGCCCATCTATGTAAATTAGCATGGAAACGATGCATAGCTAGGTAAATCAGCATGGACACGATGCACGCCTAGGTAAATCAGCATGGAACCGATGCACGCCTAGGTAAATCAGCGAGGAAACGATGCACGCCTAGGTATATCAGCATGGAAACGATGCACGCCAAGGTAAATCAGCATGGAACCGATGCACGCCTAGGTAAATCAGCGAGGAAACGATGCACGCCTAGGTAAATCAGCATGGAAACGATACATGCCTAGGTAAATCAGCGAGTAAACGATGCCCATCTATGTAAATCAGCATGGAAACGATGCACGTCTATGTAAATCAGCGAGGAAACGATGCACGCCCAGGTAAATCAGCATGGAAACGATGCACGCCTAGGTAAATCAGCGAGGAAACGATGTATATCTAGGTAAATCAGCGAGGAATCGATGCACGCCTAGGTAAATCAGCATGTAAACGATGCACGTCTATGTAAATCAGCGAGGAAACGATGCACGCCCAGTTAAATCATCATGGAAACGATGCACGCCTAGGTAAATCAGCATGGAAACGATGCACGCCTAGGTAAATCAGCTAGGAAACGATGCACGCCTAGGTAAATCAGCATGGAAACGATGCACGCCTAGGTAAATCAGCATGGAAACGATGCCCATCTAGGTATATCAGCATGGAAACGATGCCCATCTATGTAAATTAGCATGGAAACGATGCATAGCTAGGTAAATCAGCATGGACACGATGCACGCCTAGGTAAATCAGCGAGGAAACGATGCACGCCTAGGTAAATCAGCGAGGAAACGATGCACGCCTAGGTATATCAGCATGGAAACGATGCCCATCTATGTAAATTAGCATGGAAACGATGCATAGCTAGGTAAATCAGCATGGAAACGATGCACGCCTAGGTAAATCAGCATGTAACCGATTCACGCCTAGGTAAATCAGCGAGGAAACGATGCACGCCTAGGTATATCAGCATGGAAAAGATGCACGCCTAGGTAAATCAGCATGGAACCGATGCACGCCTATGTAAATCAGCAAGGAAACGATGCACGCCTAGGTAAATCAGCATGGAAACGATGCATGCCTAGGTAAATCAGCGAGGAAACGATGCCCATCTATGTAAATCAGCATGAAAAAGATGCACGTCTATGTAAATCAGCGAGGAAACGATTCACGCCTAGGTAAATCAGCGAGGAAACGATGTATGTCTAGGTAACTCAGCGAGGAAACGATGCACGCCTAGGTAAATCAGCATGGAAACGATGCACGCCTAGGTAAATCAGCATCGAAATGATGCACGTCTAGGTAAATCAACATGGAAACGATGCACGCCTAGGTAAATCAGCATGGAAACGATGCACGCCTAGGTAAATCAGCGAGGAAACGATTCACGCTTAGGTAAATCAGCATGGAAACGATGCAGGCCTAGGTAAATCAGCATTGAAACGATGCACGCCTAGGTAAATCAGCATGGAAACGATGCACGTCTAGGTAAATCAGCATGGAAACGCTGCACGCCTAGATAAATCAGCGAGGAAACGATGCACGCCTAGGTAAATCAGTATGGAAACGATGCCCATCTAGGTATATCAGCATGCAAACGATGCCCATCTAGGTATATCAGCATGCAAACGATGCCCATCTATGTAAATTAGCATGGAAACGATGCACGGGTAGGTAAATCAGCATGGAACCGATGCACGCCTAGGTAAATCAGCGAGGAAACGATGCACGCCTAGGTAAATCAGCATGGAAATGATGCACGTCTAGGTAAATCAGCGAGGAAACGATGACCATCTATGTAAATCAGCATGGAAACGATGCACGTCTATGTAAATCAGCGAAGAAACGATGCACGCCTAGGTAAATCAGCATGGAAACGATGCCCATCTATGTAAATCAGCATGGAAACGATGCCCATCTAGGTATATCAGCATGGAAACGATGCCCATCTATGTACATTAGCATGGAAACGATGCATAGCTAGGTAAATCAGCATGGATACGATGCACGCCTAGGTAAATCAGCATGGAACCGATGCACGCCTAGGTAAATCAGCGAGGAAACGATGCACTCCTATGTATATCAGCATGGAAACGATGCACGCCTAGGTAAATCAGCATGGAACCAATGCACGCCTAGGTAAATCAGCGAGGAAACGATGCACGCCTAGGTAAATCAGCATGGAAACGATACATGCCTAGGTAAATCAGCGAGTAAACGATGCCCATCTATGTAAATCAGCATGGAAACGATGCACTTCTATGTAAATCAGCGAGGAAACGATGCACGCCCAGGTAAATCAGCATGGAAACGATGCACGCCTATGTAAATCAGCGAGGAAACGATGTATGTCTAGGTAAATCAGCGAGGAATCGATGCACGCCTAGGTAAATCAGCATGGAAACGATGCACGCCTAAGTAAATCAGCATGGAAACGATGCACGTCTAGGTAAATCAACATGGAAACGATGCACGCCTAGGTAAATCAGCATGGAAACGATGCACGCCTAGGTAAATCAGCGACGAAACGATGCACGCCTAGGTAAATCAGCATGGAAACGATGCACGCCTAGGTAAATCAGCATTGAAACGATGCACGCCTAGGTAAATCAGCATGGAAACGATGCACGTCTAGTTAAATCAGCATGGAAACGCTGAACGCCTAGATAAATCAACGAGGAAACGATGCACGCCTAGGTAAATCAGTATGGAAACGATGCCCATCTAGGTATATCAGCATGGAAACGATGCCCATCTATGTAAATTAGCATGGAAACGATGCATAGCTAGGTAAATCAGCATGGAAACGATGCACGCCTAGGTAAATCAGCATGGAACCGATGCACGCCTAGGTAAATCAGCGATGAAACGATGCACGTCTAGGTAAATCAGCATGGAAACGATGCACGTCTAGGTAAATCAGCGAGGAAACGATGCCCATCTATGTAAATCAGCATGGAAACGATGCACGTCTATGTAAATCAGCGAGGAAACGATGCACGCATAGGTAAATCAGAATGGAAACGATGCCCATCTAGGTATATCAGCATGAAAACGATGCCCATCTATGTAAATTAGCATGGAAACGATGCATAGCTAGGTAAATAAGCATGGACACGATGCACGCCTAGGTAAATCAGCATGGAACCGATGCACGCCTAGGTAAATCAGCGAGGAAACGATGCACGCCTAGGTATATCAGCATGGAAACGATGCACGCCTAAGTAAATCTGCATGGAACCGATACACGCCTAGGTAAATCAGCGAGGAAACGATGCACGCCTAGGTAAATCAGCATGGAAACGATGCACGCCTAGGTAAATCAGCGAGGAAACGATGCACGCCTAGGTAAATCAGCATGGAAACGATGCACGTCTAGGTAAATCAGCGAGGAAACGATGCCCATCTATGTAAATCAGCATGGAAACGATGCACGTCTATGTAAATCAGCGAGGAAACGATGCACGCCTAGGTAAATCAGCATGGAAACGATGCCCATCTATGTAAATCAGCATGGAAACGATGCCCATCTAGGTATATCAACATGGAAACGATGCCCATCTATGTAAATTAGCATGGAAACGATGCATAGCTAGGTAATAAGCATGGACACGATGCACGCCTAGGTAAATCAGCATGGAACCGATGCACGCCTAGGTAAATCAGCGAGGAAACGATGCACGCCTAGGTATATCAGCATGGAAACGATGCACGCCTAGGTAAATCAGCATGGAACCGATGCACGCCTAGGTAAATCAGCGAGGAAACGATGCACGCCTAGGTAAATCAGCATGGAAACGATGCACGCCTAGGTAAATCAGCGAGGAAACGATGCCCATCTATGTAAATCAGCATGGAAACGATGCACATCTATGTAAATCAGCGAGGAAACGATTCACACCCAGGTAAATCAGCATGGAAACGATGCACGCCTAGGTAGATCAGCATGGAAACGATGCACGCCTAGGTAAATCAGCGAGAAAACGATGCATGTCTAGGTAAATCAGCGAGGAAACGATGCACGCCTAGGTAAATCAGCATGGAAACGATGCACGCCTAGGTAAATCAGCATGGAAACGATGCACGTCTAGGTAAATCAACATGGAAACGATGCACGCCTAGGTAAATCAGCATGGAAACGATGCACGCCTAGGTAAATCAGCGAGGAAACGATGCACGCCTAGGTAAATCAGCATGGAAACGATGCAGGCCTAGGTAAATCAGCATTGAAACGATGCACGCCTAGGTAAATCAGCATGGAATCGCTGCACGCCTAGATAAATCAGCGAGGAAACGATGCAGGCCTAGGTAAATCAGCATTGAAACGATGCACGCCTAGGTAAATCAGCATGGAAACGATGCACGTCTAGGTAAATCAGCATGGAAACGCTGCACGCCTAGATAAATCAGCGAGGAAACGATGCAAGCCTAGGTAAATCAGCATGGAAACGATGCACCTCTAGGTAAATCAACATGGAAATGATGCATATCTATGTAAATCAGCATGGAAACGATGCACGTCTAGGTAAATCAGCATGGAAACGATGCACGCCTAGATAAATCAGCGAGGAAACGAAGCCCATCTATTTAAATCAGCATGGAAACGATGCACGTCTAGGTAAATCAGCATGGAAACGATGCATATCTAGGTAAATCAGCGAGGAAACAGTACTGGAAGTGATTGGATCCCACAGACCAAAGCTCCGTAATCTAGGATATGGATAACACACGAACAGTGTGTCTGTCATATTCACGGAATGCTTTAAATTGTGTATTTTAATTAGTAGGATATTGTTATATGAGTGTGTGATTTAAGTAAGATATAAGCCTCAATCGGATCGAATATGTAAATTATGGTTACTGTCTTCGGCGCTACTCGCCTCACACAGTCCAATAGTTTACATATTGGATCGTTTTCGGCTTATGTCCTATACCAAAAGGCGTCCAGTACACCAATTTACCATTATATATATTTGTTTATATAATCTTACATGAGTCGTGACTTCCTACAATATTTTATGAAACGAGTTTCGTAATGTTGCTATTAACATAGTTAATAGCAAACTTTCAAACGAGTTTCTTAAAATATGGTATGAAATCACCATGAGTATATGCTCCTTTTTATCACATTACCACAGAAACCATAATCTGAAAAAGAAACGTTTCTGTTTGCCTATATACGTTTAGCCTTTTTAGATCTTACGGTAATCATGGTGTAAGGTATACCCCCCTCCCCCGAGTCTATGGCAAAGACAAATATAAATACATATGGTAATGAATATTAAATATATACATGTATTTTATACATGTCCATTTAAGAAACAATTAAAATGTCCAGGGCATTTTTCCTTATTAACATACATTCTTTAATATATTTAGATACTTTTGTGAGAAGACAATCTTAATCTAGAAAAATGTTTTCTTAAGTCATCATTGGTAATATTGATAATAAAACAAACAACTACATGCAAAAATATCAACAGCAAACTACAATTATATCAATGTTGTCAAAAGCAAGCTGTCATGTCGCGACCAATCAGAATCCGTCCAGGTTGTATTACACGTGTGTACATATAGGGACAATATGTGCTGGCTGTATTACACTGAATACAAAGTTATGTGATAAATATATAAAATATGTTATATAATTATGATATTTGTGTTATGAGTAGTAAAATGACGCTTTGTATATTCATATGCGTATGTATTGTATGAAACTGTGTTCTTCTTTAGGGAAGATGATCAGGAATTTAGTTTATACAAATTTATCTTAGCTCGATTGCGAAACAAGATCTTACCACTTATATTAATCACTCTCGAGACCTCATTCCTGATGGAATCCATCACCACGAGTGAGAGAGAAGAGGCAACGTGGAATTTAAATGCCTTGCCTAAGGGCACAATCGTAACGGCTCCAGTGGGGCGCGAACTCCGGGTATTTCGCACCTGAAGCGAACGCGCTACCACTGCGCCATCACGACTTGCACAAGGACTGGTGATTAGATCACGTCCGCTGCTGGTATATCCCATATTGCGTGTTTTGTGCAAGAAGCCAAAACGTGACAAGATGGTCTCATTATAAATGTACAGACATAGACACCCAGTGTCTGTCAATAAGGTAGTAATCTTCTACTATAATTTTTATTTAATATTATAGTTATTTGCAGACGATTATTGCAGAGCATCTACATCTACAAAACCGGTCTGCTACAATTAAATAACGATGTTTCTCTATTACCATTCAGTCAATTTTGATTATTTTACACTTTGTACACAACAAAATTCAAATGTTAACAATTACCCTTTGTGGTGCAGAGTTTTGTTATGGGTGTCTTGTAACGCAAACTAATTACTCTCTGGAAGAATGACATGAACTTGAGAAACTGTGCATCTTTTAACATGTTTCCTGGTCCTGAAGACTATTTAGGATTATACATAAAGTTTTATTTCTTGAGAGAGAAAGAGTGGGATGTTTTTCAATATTTGAAAATCTCAATTTAAGAAAACAATCGACATGAAGGTATATTTTGGAATGACTGGTCACATGTATTTTTGTCATTAACGCCATTACATGCATAGTGTGCTACTGTAATAAATGTAGTACATTAAATGAGTGGTCATTTATATAACGAGTCTTATGAAAACATATAATAACATAACGTAAAGTTTATTGGCATTAAATAGCATAAGCACATTTATAGCCACACATGATGAAGTTTGACAAATAGTGAAATACATGATACAGTTTTCTGAGAAGTTTGACAAATAGTGAAATACATGATACAGTTTTCTGAGAAGTTTCAATATATCAGTTAACAATTAGTTGATGAAAAAGTACAATAAGTGACACGTGAAATACAATGCTGCACTGTTCGTGTATTTATGTATTACCTAGATGTTTTCCTAATCAAAAAACAACAAAGATATATTTCGCGAGATTGTTAACATTGTTTACGGATTTATTTGGCATTATGTTTTCGAATTTGTATATATTTGGCCATCTGCAAACATATGGTTTCATAAAACTTTTACGTAATTGTCTATATTTCGGACATACAAGTACAAAGTGATATTCGCGTTCAATGACATTCATCGAACAGTTGACACATTTTCGATCATTCCTTGGAATAGTTGTGTATCTTCCCGTTTCTATCATAAACTCATGCGATATAAGAGCCGAAATTCCGATAACGCTATTCTATATTTATTTTCATGGATACAAGAATTAATACTTTTCTAATCCGAATTCATGTTTATAAATATTGTACGATGATAGTCTACTGGAGTTATAGATATTCACATACCAGCTTTGTTTATATATATCCTGTGTACGTCAGACGGTGTTATTGATATAGTGGTCTGGGATTGGTTGAAAAAGTGTAGGGAAGCCCTTAAGAGTTATTGATACATGAACTGATTGGCTGAGTAGGTAGTGTCACAAATAGTGAAAATGACTTCTAATCGGTCAACCCCATTGAAATATGACATTTTCCTGTGGCTCAAAGGCCAGTCTGTTGAAAACTACTGTCTTTTGTGCCAAACTATTTTTGGGGGAAATATAATGGCACTGTGTGTTATAATGGTGGCCTATGGACATTGCAATAGCGGTGTCTGACCTAAACCTTGTTTAATGTTGTCTACGTTTATGTTGCTAGTTCATTGGTTGTACCATACGTGCCACATTCCTAGTTCATCCAGTATGTGTTTGATTTGATATGCTCAGTTCATGCCACCTTAAAGCAGCACTACATCGTAATAAAGGATGTTTTGGGTAAAATGTAAATACTAATGTGTGTGTGTTTACAAAAATCGAAACAGTCGCTCAGAAAAGATAACATTCCAATAAATTTAAACCGTCGTATACGCGAATTTGTTTATCAACACACGAACTATAAACACACACGAAACAACAGAGGATGTAGAAAACAACGTATATATTTTGAACATGAAATAATATCTATCTATATATAACATACGGATGTGTTGTCCAGCGGTTACACGCTGGACTGGTAATCCAGGGATCGCAGGTTCGATCCCCCATCTGACCCTAATAATATTAACAGTCTTTCAGATGGGACATTAAACCGAGGTCTCGTGTCGGTGCTTTACACACTATACATATTTATCATTCTTGCGTAAATAGTGTGGAAATAGTAGACAATAAACAATGTGTATGTCGAACTATACATATTTATCATTCTTGCGTAAATATTGCGGAAATAGTAGACAATAAACAATGTGTATGTCGAACTATACATATTTATCATTCTTGCGTAAATATTGCGGAAATAGTAGACAATAAACAATGTGTATGTCGAACTATACATAGTTATCATTCTTGCGCAAATATTGTGGAAATAGTAGACAATAAACAATGTGTATGTCGAACTATACATAGTTATCATTCTTGCGTAAATATTGTGGAAATAGTAGACAATAAACAATGTGTATGTCGAACTATACATAGTTATCATTCTTGCGTAAATATTGTGGAAATAGTAGACAACAAACAATGTGTATGTCGAACTATACATATTTATCATTCTTGCGTAAATATTGTGGAAATAGTAGACAACAAACAATGTGTATGTCGAACTATACATATTTATCATTTTTGCGTAAATATTGTGGAAATAGTAGACAACAAACAATGTGTATGTCGAACTATACATATTTATCATTCTTGCGTAACTATTGTGGAAATAGTAGACACTAAACAATGTGTATGTCGAACTATACATATTTATCATTCTTGCGTAAATATTGTGGAAATAGTAGACAACAAACAATGTGTATGTCGAACTATACATATTTATCATTATTGCGTAAATATTGTGGAAATAGTAGACAACAAACAATGTGTATGTCGAACTATACATATTTATCATTCTTGCGGAAATAGTAGACAACAAACAATGTGTATGTCGAACTATACATATTTATCATTCTTGCGTAACTATTGTGGAAATAGTAGACACTAAACAATGTATATGTCGAACTATACATATTTATCATTCTTGCGTAAATATTGTGGAAATAGTAGACAATAAACAATGTGTATGTCGAACTATACATAGTTATCATTCTTGCGTAAATATTGTGGAAATAGTAGACAATAAACAATGTGTATGTCGAACTATACATATTTATCATTATTGCATAAATATTGTGGAAATAGTAGACACTAAACAATGTGTATGTCGAACTATACATAGTTATCATTCTTGCGTAAATATTGTGGAAATAGTAGACACTAAACAATGTGTATGTCGAACTATACATAGTTATCATTCTTGCGTAAATATTGTGGAAATAGTAGACACTAAACAATGTGTATGTCGAACTATACATAGTTATCATTCTTGCGTAAATATTGTGGAAATAGTAGACACTAAACAATGTGTATGTCGAACTATACATAGTTATCATTCTTGCGTAAATAGTGTGGAAATAGTAGACAATAAACCATGTGTATGTCGAACTACACTTACAGCCACTTGTAACCCGACACTTATATAATTCGGTATATTTGGATTATTTGTAAACGGATTTCATTAAAATTTGGACTAGGAATAATTCAACACGGTATACGTTCTTCCTAGAAATTTCTTTTCAATTGATCAACAAAAAGAACTTAACAAATAAAAAACATCACTGTAAAATCCGAATTCACAAAATGACAAAACTCAAAACCCGACGGTCACGTTTGCACGTGGGACAGGCACGATTTTACAATTTTGCACGAGGAAATTTAACTGAGAGAAAATATCGATGTTTACAGAACAGAACATATATTTTATTTGACTTAAGCATTGTATAGCTCATCATCATAACAATATATAATACAATTGCATGCAATGAAAAAAGAATAGAACATAGTCATAAGTAATAAATGTGTAGAGTGTTCAAATGATGGTCATGTAGATTAATTACATTTGATGATTCTAGAAGGGAATTCACACGGAAAAACAAAACTTTGAGTTTAAAATTGTTATGGTTCGAATGAATAACCAAGAGCGCGGTCGCGCTATTGGCATGTTGCACGCAGGCCTTTCACTCAGACACGTTGTGCAAAAGATAGAAAAAACAAACATATATTTATACGAATAAATTATTGTCATATATAAATAGAAATGTATTACATAAATACATTTATTTATTTATAGATATGACACATTGTTAACCATGTAAGATTATAATTATAATGTATTATGTATAATCGTCTGCTATTATTTTCGCGCCTAAATTATCAGTTCTCTGTTTGTGCGGGAACAAATTATATGTTGACACCACCGAGTGCAGGTGGTCAGTTATGTAAGATAATCGCTGCTTTCTTGATGACAGAGAAACATGTACTAATATTATATAACATCACAGATGTTTGGCGCCGTTATGTCGTTATAGATGTTAATTCTGCTATTTAAGAAATGAAAAATGATGAAGAAATTAGTGCATTTTTATCCAGCCATTTAAGGAAATATGTAACTCACACTATTAGAATATAAACTGTTTCTATGATAGTTAGAAAAATTAATATTTAAAGAAGTATTAACTCTTAAATATTAAAGTCGTATTAAATACGTGAACGGAAGATAATTAGGCCTTCTAAGAAACGATTGTTTTGGCTAATATATCTATTGGAATAGTTTGATAAAGGAAGGGAATTAGTATAGTCATAGAACTATTATGAACACATTAAAATAGCGAGGCGAATAATAAGATACGAGATATCACGAATATATGATACATGTTATAGATCTGAAATAAAATGAGATTGTTGTAAATGAGATTATACAATGAAAATGATAGACTGTGTTGAGTTATAATTTATGAAGGACCGTAGAGAAACCCCCTAGACAACTCCAGCGAGTCTACGATAGGATAGACCCTGGTTAGAGCATTATTGAAGGACCGTAGAGAAACCCCCTAGACAACTCCAGCGAGTCTACGATAGGACAGACCCTGGTTAGAGCATTGATATCGGAAAATAGACATAGGAAGGAAGAGAGGCTTGTGACAACGTATGTAAATGTATTTTATTTATATAACAATAATTTTAATTGCAAAAATATGCAATATGAACTTATTCAGTATAAATCATAACAAAAAGTGAAATTTTATCTCTGAAAACTAGTTTATATTGTATTTTGTTTCTTTACAGGTAGCTCGAGTCTTTCGCAGGCATGTGGCCACCATAGTCAGCCTACTGCAGAAGTTCCAACGCACTGGCCGAGTTGATGACGAGCCCAGGCAGCCTCGCGGAAGGGTGACTACGCCGGTACAGGATGCGCTGATTGTTGCGGATCATCTTCAGAATCGTTTCAAGACCGCAACATGTACTGCGAGGACGACCAATGGAACGCACGGTAGGACAGTTAGTAGACAAACAGTCCTCAGGCGGCTCCACGATCAGGGAATAAGAACTAGGCGGCCATTCCGAGGCCTTATTCTGACACCACGCCACCGGCTGCAGCGGGAGCGATGGGCCCGTCGGCACCAGCGTATGACTCGGGCGGAGTGGGCAAACGTCCTGTTCACGGACGAGAGCCGGTTTAACTTGTACCACAACGATGGAAGGATGCGCGTGTACAGGCGTCGAGGTGAAAGATTGAACGACGAGTGTGTATTTCAGCGTGACCAGTATGGCTACACACCAAGACCGACTTGGTAATTGTTCAAGGGAACCTTAACGCTGCTAGGTATCAGCAGGAGATTTTGATCCCAGTTGCAATTCCGCACCTGCGAGCCGGTGGACGTGGCATGGTATTTATGCAGGACGTGGCACCAGCCCACGACACAGACATTACTTCAGCAACAGAACGTCCGACAGCGCCTTGGCCTTCAAAGTCAACGGATCTTAATGTTATCGAGCATCTGTGGGACGGGCTGAACAGGCGAATACGGATGCGACCAGCAGCCGCTCGCAACCTACGTGAACTGGAATGGAGGAATATTTCCCAAGGTTTCATCCGAAACTATGTGATGTCGATGAGACAAAGGTGTGTGCACGTCGTAAGAGCCATGGGAGGACACACGCGGTATTAGTTACTTGGACGAACGGATTGTATTATGATTCAGTGACTTTTCACATTGTTCGGATTTTACAGTGATGTTTTTTATTTGTTAAGTTTTATATCTTTTTGTTGATCAATTGAAAATAAATTTATAGGAAGGAACGTATACTGTGTTGAATTATTCTTAGTCCAAATTGTAATGAAATCCGTTTACAAATAATCCAAATATACCGAATTATATAAGTGTCGGGTTACAAGTGGCTGTAAGGGTATGTTGTTTAATGTTCAGCCACGTGTTTTAGCTCAACAATCCGAATAGCAAACGTGCTGTCTGATCAGGTTCTATGCTGTGTGCAAATGTGATTTTATCTGCCGCTAGCGTGCAAATGGTTAATGGTTCCAGTGAGCTCATGATGTCCATATCACCATTGAAGAGTGTCTTTGTTGTACCAAACACTCAACTTGTATTGTCTAAGTATTAGACAAAGCCTATTTAATTAATTTATTTGTTCTATGTTTTTACTCAAGCCAAATATTAGGTCAACACGTTTTGAATTTGCGTTTCTAAACTACAAGCAATACTTGAAATGTTCTGCAGTGTATTTGCTGACTTATGTATGCAGATCAAGGATAATATAGACATGGGTGTTCAAAATAAATCCTTTCTGGTGGAAAGAAGCTTTTCATTAATTGTTCAGCATTTTGTTGCCTGAAATAAAAGAGTTCGATAATGAAATAACAGAGTACGTAGAGGTTTGAACACAGCAATCCATATTAGCTGTCCGATTAGCGCAGTGGTTAGCATCTTCGCTTCTTACCAATTCAACCATGATTCGATTATCGTACTGGGAAGTATGTGAGATGAGATGGTATGGTGGTTGCCAGATCGGATATGTACTCACGTGTCCTGCCACATGAATGACCATTTATACATTCGCATTCATCCGCGCCATCGAGAGTGGTTAATTTGAAGCTCGTTTTTTCGGTTATCAATCGGTGTAAAATAATAGAAGTTTAACACTTTAGATGAGTCCATACATAGTATTGTAGACGGAAGCCAACAGAGGCAGTGTGTATGTAATACAATGTTGAAACGAGTGTGTATGTAATACAATGTTGAAACGAGTGTGTATGTAATACAATGTTGAAACGAGTGTGTATGTAATACAATGTTGAAACGAGTGTGTATGTAATACAATGTTGAAACGAGTGTGTATGTAATACAATGTTGAAACGAGTGTGTATGTAATACAATGTTGAAACGAGTGTAGTTTTAGTCATCGTCATAGTGCACCAATAATCCACGTGACTTGAGCATACTACACTTGTAACTATCATACATACCTAAACTCACGAGTACTCTCATATTAAAACAGACATAATTTAGTGTTCGCAAACCGCAACACGATACAAGGGATGTAACTCTTGCAAGACGTTCCTTATAGTGTGGTGTTTTCTATTAAACCTAGTTATTTCACTATGCAAACCGTTAAAGAGTAACTCGACAGATTATGTCATATAACGATTCTGTAACTGCCAGGTATTGGTGGAGGAAGACCCGAGTGCCCCTCCGAGCAGTTTGCTGTCAGGTATTGGTGGAGGAAGACCCGAGTACCCCTCCGAGCAGTTTGCTGTCAGGTATTGGTGGAGGAAGACCCGAGTGCCCCTCCGAGCAGTTTGCTGTCAGGTATTGGTGGAGGAAGACCCGAGTGCCCCTCCGAGCAGTTTTTATGTCAGGTATTGGTGGAGGAAGACCCGAGTGCCCCTCCGAGTAGTTTTTATATCAGGTATTGGTGGAGGAAGACCCGAGTGCCCCTCCGAGCAGTTTTTATGTCAGGTATTGGTGGAGGAAGACCCGAGTGCCCCTCCGAGCAGTTTTTATGTCAGGTATTGGTGGAGGAAGACCCGAGTGCCCCTCCGAGCAGTTTTTATGTCAGGTATTGGTGGAGGAAGACCCGAGTGCCCCTCCGAGCAGTTTTTTTATGTCAGGTATTGGTGGAGGAAGACCCGAGTGCCCCTCAGAGCAGTTTTTATGTCAGGTATTGGTGGAGGAAGACCCGAGTGCCCCTCCGAGCAGTTTTTATGTCAGGTATTGGTGGAGGAAGATCCGAGTGCCCCTCCGAGCAGTTTTTATGTCAGGTATTGGTGGAGGAAGACCCGAGTGCCCCTCCGAGCAGTTTTATGTCAGGTATTGGTGGAGGAAGACCCGAGTGCCCCTCCTAGCAGTTTGCTGTCAGGTATTGGTGGAGGAAGACCCGAGTGCCCCTCCGAGCAGTTTGCTGTCAGGTATTGGTGGAGGAAGACCCGAGTGCCCCTCCGAGCAGTTTGCTGTCAGGTATTGGTGGAGGAAGACCCGAGTGCCCCTCCGAGCAGTTTGCTGTCAGGTATTGGTGGAGGAAGACCCGAGTGCCCCTCCGAGCAGTTTGCTGTCAGGTATTGGTGGAGGAAGACCCGAGTGCCCCTCCGAGCAGTTTGCTGTCAGGTATTGGTGGAGGAAGACCCGAGTGCCCCTCCGAACAGTTTTATGTCAGGTATTGGTGGAGAAGACCCGAGTGCCCCTCCGAGCAGTTTTTATGCACGGGCGGGCACCCGGTTAGAATGATCGACGTCCGTTAAGTACTGTGTACTTTATCGTTGTTGTTTCTAAGTAACGACATATCAATGCATATTTAATTTAGCTTAGATACATAATAAAACTGAACTGGAAGGCGTATTTGTATATTTTGTAGTGAGCATCAGTGTCCCCCAGAATGTGCTGAAGTGTATCTCGATCCGTGGGCAGTAGACGCTCGAGTAGTAAGAAAGCGTTCGCCTGGAATTGATGGATTCACGTACGTATACGCACTCTATGTATCATGAACCCCAGAACATCGTCTTTAATGCGATGATTAATACTACAAAAACGGAAAATAGATTGAAACATTTGGAACGCACATTCACTTATTCCAATGAAGAACATCGATATATCAATAAAAAGATCCTGTTCCAATCGTGTTGCAGTTGTTCAACTTTTCGCAGTAATTGTTAGTTGTTGTGTCTTGCTGCATAGCGTGGTGTGTAGGCTATTTTATCAGAGGATATTTGTGTTTAATATATTTCTTTATAATTAACTGTTCATTATTGTTGTCAGAAAATATCTAAAATACAAAAGTGCATCCAACCTGAGGAATACGAAACTCAAGCAGTGACAGCGGCAATACCATCTTTCACTGTTTGAAAACAGTGCAAGATTCAGTTTTCTTTCACTGAGAAAACTCAATAATTCATTGGAAAGCATAAACGAAATCGCTGGTTTTTCTATCATTTCCCTGACAGAACCATCTGATCACGTTAATTTGCATAAATTACACGTGCACACATTCGAAGTTCTCTGCTTTAATTAAGATAAAGTTCATATTATGTGCACAATGAAGTGAATTCTCCCCGCTTCGTGATATTGTCCTAATCTTTACAAAATCCGTTGTCTGGATACACAATTATAATTATAATTAGTATTACCTAATTAGCATATTTTATGCTTAATTATGCTAATTAGATAAACAATATTCTCTTTCATGAACACAAATAAGTTCGAAATTGTGCAAGTGTTATTTATGCAAATTAACGTAATCGAACGGTTCTGTCATTTGAAACATAGTGGTACTTCAGAATAACAGCAACAGTTTGGTACTAAGTTTATCTTTCTATCATTAGCAGTCTTAAGTTTATCTTTCTATCATTAGCAGTCTTGATTTTATCTTTCTATCATTAGCAGTCTTAAGTTTATCTTTCTATCATTAGCAGTCTTAAGTTTATCTTTCTATCATTAGCAGTCTTAAGTTTATCTT
Source organism: Archivesica marissinica (assembly GCA_014843695.1). NCBI lineage: Eukaryota > Metazoa > Mollusca > Bivalvia > Venerida > Vesicomyidae > Archivesica > Archivesica marissinica. Next base: position 8,111,574 of record CM026398.1, on the reverse strand, counting down.
TCTATCATTAGCAGTCTTAAGTTTATCTTTCTATCATTAGCAGTCTTAAGTTTATCTTTCTATCATTAGCAGTCTTGATTTTATCTTTCTATCATTAGCAGTCTTAAGGTTATCTGTCTATCATTAGCAGTCTTAAGGTTATCTTTCTATCATTAGCAGTCTTAAGGTTATCTTTCTATCATTAGCAGTCTTGAGTTTATCTTTCTATCATTAGCAGTCTTGAGTTTATCTTGCTATCATTAGCAGTCTTAAGTTTATCTTTCTATCATTAGCAGTCTTGAGTTTATCTTTCTATCATTAGCAGTCTTAAGTTTATCTTTCTATCATTATCAGTCTTAAGTTTATCTTTCTATCATTAGCAGTCTTAAGTTTATATTTCTATCATTAGCAGTATTAAGTTTATCTTTCTATCATTAGCAGTATTAAGTTTATCTTACTATCATTAGCAGTCTTGAGTTTATCTTTCTATCATTAGCAGTCTTGAGTTTATCTTGCTATCTTTAGCAGTCTTGAGTTTATCGTTCTATCATTAGCATTCTTAAGGTTATCTTTCTATCATTAGCAGTCTTGAGTTTATCTTTCTATCATTAGCAGTCTTGAGTTTATCGTTCTATCATTAGCAGTCTTAAGGTTATCTTTCTATCATTAGCAGTCTTGAGTTTATCTTTCTATCATTAGCAGTCTTGAGTTTATCTTTCTATCATTAGCAGTCTTGAGTTTATCTTTCTATCATTGGCAGTCTTGAGTTTATCTTGCTATCATTGGCAGTCTTGAGTTTGTCTTTCTATCATTGGCAGTCTTGAGTTTATCTTTCTATCATTGGCAGTCTTGAGTTTATCTTTCTATCATTGGCAGTCTTGAGTTTATCGTTCTATCATTGGCAGTCTTGAGTTTATCTTTCTATCATTGGCAGTCTTGAGTTTATCTTTCTATCATTGGCAGTCTTGAGTTTATCTTTCTATCATTGGCAGTCTTGAGTTTATCTTTCCATCATTGGCAGTCTTGAGTTTATCTTTCTATCATTGGCAGTCTTGAGTTTATCTTTCTATCATTGGCAGTCTTGAGTTTATCTTTCTATCATTGGCAGTCTTGAGTTTATCTTTCTATCATTGGCAGTCTTGAGTTTATCTTTCTATCATTGGCAGTCTTAAGTTTATCTTTCTATCATTGGCAGTCTTGAGTTTATCTTTCTATCATTGGCAGTCTTGAGTTTATCTTGCTATCATTGGCAGTCTTGAGTTTATCTTGCTATCATTGGCAGTCTTGAGTTTATCTTGCTATCATTGGCAGTCTTGAGTTTACCTTTCTATCATTGGCAGTCTTGAGTTTATCTTGCTATCATTGGCAGTCTTGAGTTTATCTTTCTATCATTGGCAGTCTTGAGTTTATCTTTCTATCATTGGCAGTCTTGAGTTTACCTTTCTATCATTGGCAGTCTTGAGTTTATCGTTCTATCATTGGCAGTCTTGAGTTTATCTTTCTATCATTGGCAGTCTTGAGTTTATCTTTCTATCATTGGCAGTCTTGAGTTTATCTTTCTATCATTGGCAGTCTTGAGTTTATCTTGCTATCATTGGCAGTCTTGAGTTTATCTTTCTATCATTGGCAGTCTTGAGTTTATCTTGCTATCATTGGCAGTCTTGAGTTTATCTTTCTATCATTGGCAGTCTTGAGTTTATCTTTCTATCATTGGCAGTCTTGAGTTTATCTTTCTATCATTGGCAGTCTTGAGTTTATCTTTCTATCATTGGCAGTCTTGAGTTTATCTTTCTATCATTGGCAGTCTTGTGTTTATCTTTCTATCATTGGCAGTCTTGAGTTTATCTTTCTATCATTGGCAGTCTTGAGTTTATCTTTCTATCATTGGCAGTCTTGAGTTTATCGTTCTATCATTGGCAGTCTTGAGTTTATCTTTCTATCATTAGCAGTCTTAAGTTTATCTTTCTATCATTATCAGTCTTAAGTTTATCTTTCTATCATTAGCAGTCTTAAGTTTATATTTCTATCATTAGCAGTATTAAGTTTATCTTTCTATCATTAGCAGTATTAAGTTTATCTTACTATCATTAGCAGTCTTGAGTTTATCTTTCTATCATTAGCAGTCTTGAGTTTATCTTGCTATCTTTAGCAGTCTTGAGTTTATCGTTCTATCATTAGCATTCTTAAGGTTATCTTTCTATCATTAGCAGTCTTGAGTTTATCTTTCTATCATTAGCAGTCTTGAGTTTATCTTTCTATCATTAGCAGTCTTGAGTTTATCTTTCTATCATTGGCAGTCTTGAGTTTATCTTGCTATCATTGGCAGTCTTGAGTTTGTCTTTCTATCATTGGCAGTCTTGAGTTTATCTTTCTATCATTGGCAGTCTTGAGTTTATCTTTCTATCATTGGCAGTCTTGAGTTTATCGTTCTATCATTGGCAGTCTTGAGTTTATCTTTCTATCATTGGCAGTCTTGAGTTTATCTTTCTATCATTGGCAGTCTTGAGTTTATCTTTCTATCATTGGCAGTCTTGAGTTTATCTTTCCATCATTGGCAGTCTTGAGTTTATCTTTCTATCATTGGCAGTCTTGAGTTTATCTTTCTATCATTGGCAGTCTTGAGTTTATCTTTCTATCATTGGCAGTCTTGAGTTTATCTTTCTATCATTGGCAGTCTTGAGTTTATCTTTCTATCATTGGCAGTCTTAAGTTTATCTTTCTATCATTGGCAGTCTTGAGTTTATCTTTCTATCATTGGCAGTCTTGAGTTTATCTTGCTATCATTGGCAGTCTTGAGTTTATCTTGCTATCATTGGCAGTCTTGAGTTTATCTGCTATCATTGGCAGTCTTGAGTTTACCTTTCTATCATTGGCAGTCTTGAGTTTATCTTGCTATCATTGGCAGTCTTGAGTTTATCTTTCTATCATTGGCAGTCTTGAGTTTATCTTTCTATCATTGGCAGTCTTGAGTTTACCTTTCTATCATTGGCAGTCTTGAGTTTATCGTTCTATCATTGGCAGTCTTGAGTTTATCATTCTATCATTGGCAGTCTTGAGTTTATCTTTCTATCATTGGCAGTCTTGAGTTTATCTTTCTATCATTGGCAGTCTTGAGTTTATCTTGCTATCATTGGCAGTCTTGAGTTTATCTTCTATCATTGGCAGTCTTGAGTTTATCTTTCTATCATTGGCAGTCTTGAGTTTATCTTTCTATCATTGGCAGTCTTGAGTTTATCTTTCTATCATTGGCAGTCTTGAGTTTATCTTTCTATCATTGGCAGTCTTGAGTTTATCTTTCTATCATTGGCAGTCTTGAGTTTATCTTTCTATCATTGGCAGTCTTGTGTTTATCTTTCTATCATTGGCAGTCTTGAGTTTATCTTTCTATCATTGGCAGTCTTGAGTTTATCTTTCTATCATTGGCAGTCTTGAGTTTATCGTTCTATCATTGGCAGTCTTGAGTTTATCTTTCTATCATTAGCAGTCTTAAGTTTATCTTTCTATCATTATCAGTCTTAAGTTTATCTTTCTATCATTAGCAGTCTTAAGTTTATATTTCTATCATTAGCAGTATTAAGTTTATCTTTCTATCATTAGCAGTATTAAGTTTATCTTACTATCATTAGCAGTCTTGAGTTTATCTTTCTATCATTAGCAGTCTTGAGTTTATCTTGCTATCTTTAGCAGTCTTGAGTTTATCGTTCTATCATTAGCATTCTTAAGGTTATCTTTCTATCATTAGCAGTCTTGAGTTTATCTTTCTATCATTAGCAGTCTTGAGTTTATCGTTCTATCATTAGCAGTCTTAAGGTTATCTTTCTATCATTAGCAGTCTTGAGTTTATCTTTCTATCATTAGCAGTCTTGAGTTTATCTTTCTATCATTAGCAGTCTTGAGTTTATCTTTCTATCATTGGCAGTCTTGAGTTTATCTTGCTATCATTGGCAGTCTTGAGTTTGTCTTTCTATCATTGGCAGTCTTGAGTTTATCTTTCTATCATTGGCAGTCTTGAGTTTATCTTTCTATCATTGGCAGTCTTGAGTTTATCGTTCTATCATTGGCAGTCTTGAGTTTATCTTTCTATCATTGGCAGTCTTGAGTTTATCTTTCTATCATTGGCAGTCTTGAGTTTATCTTTCTATCATTGGCAGTCTTGAGTTTATCTTTCCATCATTGGCAGTCTTGAGTTTATCTTTCTATCATTGGCAGTCTTGAGTTTATCTTTCTATCATTGGCAGTCTTGAGTTTATCTTTCTATCATTGGCAGTCTTGAGTTTATCTTTCTATCATTGGCAGTCTTGAGTTTATCTTTCTATCATTGGCAGTCTTGAGTTTATCTTTCTATCATTGGCAGTCTTGAGTTTATCTTTCTATCATTGGCAGTCTTGAGTTTATCTTTCTATCATTGGCAGTCTTGAGTTTATCTTTCTATCATTGGCAGTCTTGAGTTTATCTTGCTATCATTGGCAGTCTTGAGTTTATCTTGCTATCATTGGCAGTCTTGAGTTTATCTTTCTATCATTGGCAGTCTTGAGTTTATCTTTCTATCATTGGCAGTCTTGAGTTTATCTTTCTATCATTGGCAGTCTTGAGTTTATCTTTCTATCATTGGCAGTCTTGAGTTTATCTTTCTATCATTGGCAGTCTTGAGTTTATCTTTCTATCATTGGCAGTCTTGAGTTTATCTTTCTATCATTGGCAGTCTTGAGTTTATCTTTCTATCATTGGCAGTCTTGAGTTTATCTTTCTATCATTGGCAGTCTTGAGTTTATCTTTCTATCATTGGCAGTCTTGAGTTTATCTTTCTATCATTGGCAGTCTTGAGTTTATCTTTCTATCATTGGCAGTCTTGAGTTTATCTTTCTATCATTGGCAGTCTTGAGTTTATCTTTCTATCATTGGCAGTCTTGAGTTTATCTTTCTATCATTGGCAGTCTTGAGTTTATCTTTCTATCATTGGCAGTCTTGAGTTTATCTTTCTATCATTGGCAGTCTTGAGTTTATCTTTCTATCATTGGCAGTCTTGTGTTTATCTTTCTATCATTGGCAGTCTTGAGTTTATCTTTCTATCATTGGCAGTCTTGAGTTTATCTTTCTATCATTGGCAGTCTTGAGTTTATCGTTCTATCATTGGCAGTCTTGAGTTTATCTTTCTATCATTGGCAGTCTTGAGTTTATCTTTCTATCATTGGCAGTCTTGAGTTTATCTTTCTATCATTGGCAGTCATGAGTTTATCTTGCTATCATTGGCAGTCTTGAGTTTATCTTTCTATCATTGGCAGTCTTGAGTTTATCTTGCTATCATTGGCAGTCTTGAGTTTATCTTTCTATCATTGGCAGTCTTGAGTTTATCTTTCTATCATTGGCAGTCTTGAGTTTATCTTTCTATCATTGGCAGTCTTGAGTTTATCTTTCTATCATTGGCAGTCTTGAGTTTATCTTTCTATCATTGGCAGTCTTGAGTTTATCTTTCTATCATTGGCAGTCTTGAGTTTATCTTTCTATCATTGGCAGTCTTGAGTTTATCTTTCTATCATTGGCAGTCTTGAGTTTATCTTTCTATCATTGGCAGTCTTAAGTTATGTGTTTTTGTTAGCACAACAACTTACTTACTTATACGTGTCATTCGCAACAATGAGAGTGATTAATATAAGTGGTATTAGATAATGACTCCTTGTAAACTAAATGGAAATTGTACAAAACAAATAATACACACACAAACAACGAACTGGCGTCTCATTTATCATAAGTTCCATTTGCCAACAGAAAATATCAAAGGAATGGACTATCTGGTTCCCATCCATAATGTATGTAGAACCTCTTCACGCGATAAAGACATGTCAGTGTCTGCGGTCTCTGTCCTATTTGGACCTAAATGGTGTTTCTATATTTCATATTCGACATGTCAGTGTCTGCGGTCTCTACTCTATTTGGACCTAAGTGGTGTTTGTATAGTTCATATTCGACATGTCAGTGTCTGCGGTCTCTGTCCTATTTGGACCTAAATGGTGTTTCTATATTGCATATTCGACATGTCAGTTTCTGCGGTCTCTACCCTATTTGGACCTAAGTGGTGTTTGTATATTTCATATTCGACATGTCAGTATCTGTGGTCTCTACCCTATTTGGACCTAAGTGGTGTTTGTGTATTTCAGATTCGATGATTACTTGTTTCTACGCTGGTTAGGTCGAGATACGGCACAACGGAGATTCCATAAATAGTACGTTACCATGCTCGACTAACGCACAATGTATGTTTATCGCCCTAATGTAGTGTTTTCAACCGCAAGCGTAACTATTATTCAAGACTTAGATAGGAATGATAGCCTATGTTTTGTTGTTATTGTATACCACCCGGTTGATATGCAGTGATTTCCAGTGTGTTGATTTGATACGGTCAAGAGCCCGTATTTATCAGACCAGAACAAAACGTATCATAACTAGTTCCGGAGAATAACGCATGCGCACTTGGCGCTAGTTTGTTTGATGCATGTAGTTTCGTGGTAATATTTCAATCGTGTTCGTGTTCGTGTTCGTGCATCTAATTCAGTAATCATGGTGTATTCCTGATACAAGGATAACAGAGAGCATGGTTTCGATTATTAAATGTTCAAATATTCATATCAAAGTAATAAAGATGTTATTACGTGGCTAGTTACAATCTTGATATCGACCCTATATCAGCCTGATATTAAAATAGCCACGTAATAACCTCTAACTATGACGGTATAAGACGAGACGGAGATGACTACTTCCGTTCACGGTAATATAATATTTAATGGAAACACACCAAGTGTAGGAAGCAATGCTTTTAATTTAAAGCTATCATCATATTCAGTATTGAAAACTTATAAGAATGAATTCATTGTGATTAAACTCCCACAGGTATGTCGCAATAATTATGTCATTGTCGTATCCATTATGGAAGAAATTCACTCGGACTACCTTTGCTGTTATCACTTTTGTAAAGTGCCTGTGACGTCATAACTACCTAATTCTAAGTCGAACCATTATGGCTGTGGAATTGCTATAAGACTGATTCTCTCTTTTACTTTGTTATTTGGCATATAGACACTTCTTCGAACAAGAGTAATCTTACACACCTTGACCTGGAAATCTTGACGATGCATTTGGGAAATTCTGTATACTACAATATGTTAGATATGTTACATTGATTTGTGTTCTACTAATTGTGTACAATAGGAAACAAGAGGCCCGCACTCGGTTAGAATTTGGCAAGTAACGACGTGTATATAATTAGGAAAACTGATAAAACTGCCTTCATAATGCACAGACAAGCATACACAAAAATAATTCGGGGGGGGGCTACGGCACTGAATGCCAAGGTACTTTTGTATATTTTGTCAAGGTTTCTAGAATACCTCGTCTTGCAATACTACTCTTATTTTGAAGACTTCTATATGCAGTGCAAACATGGCGAGAAAGAAAATGGTGCAATATTATCTTGTGACTTTAAGACACGTGATGTAAACAGACGTATTAATAAACCTATTCAATGTCGTGTTTACTTGACAATACTATTACAAAATAATACAATCAAACAATGCTAGTGATACTGCATACTAACTCATTGGAACAACATACTAACTCATTGGAACAACATACTAACTCATTGGAACAACATACTAACTCATTGGAACAACATACTAACTCATTGGAACAACATACTAACTCATTGGAACAACATACTAACGTTATTGGAACAACATACTAACTTTATTGGAACAACATACTAACTTTATTGGAACAACATACTAACTTTATTGGAACAACATACTAATTTATTGGAACAACATACTAACTCATTGGAACAACATACTAACTCATTGGAACAACATACTAACTCATTGGAACAACATACTAACTTATTGGAACAACATACTAACTCATTGGAACAACATACTAACTCATTGGAACAACATACTAACTATTGGAACAACATACTAACTCATTGGAACAACATACTAACTTATTGGAACAACATACTAACTCATTGGAACAACATACTAACTCATTGGAACAACATACTAACTTATTGGAACAACATACTAACTCATTGGAACAACATACTAACTTATTGGAACAACATACTAACTCATTGGAACAACATACTAATTTATTGGAACAACATACTAACTCATTGGAACAACATACTAACTTATTGGAACAACATACTAACTTATTGGAACAACATACTAACTTATTGGAACAACATACTAACTTATTGGAACAACATACTAACTTATTGGAACAACATACTAACTCATTGGAACAACATACTAACTTATTGGAACAACATACTAATTATTGGAACAACATACTAACTTATTGGAACAACATACTAACTTATTGGAACAACATACTAACTCATTGGAACAACATACTAACTTATTGGAACAACATACTAACTTATTGGAACAACATACTAACTTATTGGAACAACATACTAACTTATTGGAACAACATACTAACTCATTGGAACAACATACTAACTCATTGGAACAACATACTAACTCATTGGAACAACATACTAACTTATTGGAACAACATACTAACTTTATTGGAACAACATACTAACTCATTGGAACAACATACTAACTCATTGGAACAACATACTAACTCTATTGGAACAACATACTAACTTTATTGGAACAACATACTAACTCTATTGGAACAACATACTAACTTTATTGGAACAACATACTAACTCATTGGAACAACATACTAACTCATTGGAACAACATACTAACTCATTGGAACAACATACTAACTCATTGGAACAACATACTAACTCTATTGGAACAACATACTAACTTTATTGGAACAACATACTAACTTTATTGGAACAACATACTAACTTTATTGGAACAACATACTAACTCATTGGAACAACATACTAACTCATTGGAACAACATACTAACTTTATTGGAACAACATACTAACTCATTGGAACAACATACTAACTCATTGGAACAACATACTAACTCATTGGAACAACATACTAACTTTATTGGAACAACATACTAACTTTATTGGAACAACATACTAACTCATTGGAACAACATACTAACTCATTGAACAACATATAACTTTATTGGAACAACATACTAACTTTATTGGAACAACATACTAACTTTATTGGAACAACTATAACTTGGAACAACATACTAACTCATTGGAACAACATACTAACTTTATTGGAACAACATACTAACTCATTGGAACAACATACTAACTCATTGGAACAACATACTAACTTATTGGAACAACATACTAACTCATTGGAACAACATACTAACTCATTGGAACAACATACTAACTTTATTGGAACAACATACTAACTTTATTGGAACAACATACTAACTTTATTGGAACAACATACTAACTCATTGGAACAACATACTAACTCATTGGAACAACATACTAACTCATTGGAACAACATACTAACTTTATTGGAACAACATACTAACTTTATTGGAACAACATACTAACTTTATTGGAACAACATACTAACTCATTGGAACAACATACTAACTCATTGGAACAACATACTAACTTTATTGGAACAACATACTAACTCATTGGAACAACATACTAACTCATTGGAACAACATACTAACTTATTGGAACAACATACTAACTCATTGGAACAACATACTAACTCATTGGAACAACATACTAACTTTATTGGAACAACATACTAACTTTATTGGAACAACATACTAACTTTATTGGAACAACATACTAACTCATTGGAACAACATACTAACTTTATTGGAACAACATACTAACTTTATTGGAACAACATACTAACTCATTGGAACAACATACTAACTTTATTGGAACAACATACTAACTCATTGGAACAACATACTAACTCATTGGAACAACATACTAACTTTATTGGAACAACATACTAACTCATTGGAACAACATACTAACTCATTGGAACAACATACTAACTCATTGGAACAACATACTAACTTTATTGGAACAACATACTAACTTTATTGGAACAACATACTAACTTTATTGGAACAACATACTAACTCATTGGAACAACATACTAACTCATTGGAACAACATACTAACTCATTGGAACAACATACTAACTTTATTGGAACAACATACTAACTTTATTGGAACAACATACTAACTTTATTGGAACAACATACTAACTCATTGGAACAACATACTAACTCTATTGGAACAACATACTAACTTTATTGGAACAACATACTAACTCATTGGAACAACATACTAACTCATTGGAACAACATACTAACTCATTGGAACAACATACTAACTTTATTGGAACAACATACTAACTTTATTGGAACAACATACTAACTTTATTGGAACAACATACTAACTCATTGGAACAACATACTAACTCATTGGAACAACATACTAACTCATTGGAACAACATACTAACTCATTGGAACAACATACTAACTTTATTGGAACAACATACTAACTTTATTGGAACAACATACTAACTTTATTGGAACAACATACTAACTTTATTGGAACAACATACTAACTCATTGGAACAACATACTAACTCATTGGAACAACATACTAACTCATTGGAACAACATACTAACTCATTGGAACAACATATAACTTATTGGAACAACATACTAACTCATTGGAACAACATACTAACTCATTGGAACAACATACTAACTCATTGGAACAACATACTAACTCATTGGAACAACATACTAACTTATTGGAACAACATACTAACTTATTGGAACAACATACTAACTTATTGGAACAACATACTAACTCATTGGAACAACATACTAACTCATTGGAACAACATACTAACTCATTGGAACAACATACTAACTCATTGGAACAACATACTAACTCATTGGAACAACATACTAACTTATTGGAACAACATACTAACTTTATTGGAACAACATACTAACTTTATTGGAACAACATACTAACTTTATTGGAACAACATACTAACTCATTGGAACAACATACTAACTCATTGGAACAACATACTAACTCATTGGAACAACATACTAACTTTATTGGAACAACATACTAACTCATTGGAACAACATACTAACTTTATTGGAACAACATACTAACTCATTGGAACAACATACTAACTTTATTGGAACAACATACTAACTCATTGGAACAACATACTAACTCATTGGAACAACATACTAACTTTATTGGAACAACATACTAACTCATTGGAACAACATACAACTCATTGGAAAACATACTAACTTATTGGAACAACATACTAACTCATTGGAACAACATACTAACTCATTGGAACAACATACTAACTTTATTGGAACAACATACTAACTTTATTGGAACAACATACTAACTTTATTGGAACAACATACTAACTCATTGGAACAACATACTAACTCATTGGAACAACATACTAACTCATTGGAACAACATACTAACTTTATTGGAACAACATACTAACTTTATTGGAACAACATACTAACTTTATTGGAACAACATACTAACTCATTGGAACAACATACTAACTCATTGGAACAACATACTAACTTTATTGGAACAACATACTAACTCATTGGAACAACATACTAACTCATTGGAACAAC
>CM026398.1:8059088-8098953 GCA_014843695.1 Archivesica marissinica | reverse complement strand
GGATAGTATTTGTATATGTGTGAATATAAGAAGCTATTTATATAGCATTGATAGTGTTTGTATATTTGTGTATATAAGAAGCTATTTATATAATGTAGCATTGATAGTATTTGTATATTTGTGTATATAAGAAGCTATTTATATAATGTAGCATGGATAGTATTTGTATATGTGTGTATATAAGAAGCTATTTATATAATGTAGCATTGATAGTGTTTGTATATTTGTGTATATAAGAAGCTATTTATATAATGTAGCATTGATAGTGTTTGTATATTTGTGTATATAAGAAGCTATTTATATAATGTAGCATTGATAGTGTTTGTATATTGTGTATATAAGAAGCTATTTATATAATGTAGCATGGATAGTATTTGTATATTTGTGTATATAAGAAGCTATTTATATAATGTAGCATTGATAGTGTTTGTATATGTGTGTATATAAGAAGCTATTTATATAATGTAGCATTGATAATGTTTGTATATGTGTGTATATAGAAGCTATTTATATAATGTAACATTGATAGTGTTTGTATATTTGTGTATATAAGAAGCTATTTATATAATGCAGCATTGATAGTATTTGTATATGTGTGTATATAAGAAGCTATTTATATAATGTAGCATTGATAGTATTTGTATATGTGTGTATATAAGAAGCTATTTATATAATGCAGCAATGATAGTGTTTGTATGTGTGTATATAAGAAGCTATTTATATAATGTAGCATTGATAGTGTTTGTATATTTGTGTATATAAGAAGCTATTTATATAATTTAGCATTGATAGTGTTTGTATATTTTTGTATATAAGAAGCTATTTATATAATGTAGCATTGATAGTGTTTGTATATGTGTGTATATAAGAAGCTATTTACATAATGTAGCATGGATAGTGTTTGTATATTTGTGTATATAGGAAGCTATTTATATAATGCAGCATTGATAGTGTTTGTATATGTGTGTATATAGGAAGCTATTTATATAATGCAGCATTGATAGTGTTTGTATATGTGTGTATATAGGAAGCTATTTATATAATGTAGCATTGATAGTGTTTGTATATGTGTGTATATAGGAAGCTATTTATATAATGTAGCATTGATAGTGTTTGTATATGTGTGTATATAAGACGCTATTTATATAAAGTAGCATTGATGGTGTTTGTATATTTGTGTATATAAGAATCGATTTATATAATCATGGAAGTATTTATATTGTGTATATAAAAGCTATTTATATACTGTAGCTTTGATAGTATTTGTGTATTTGTGTATATAAGAATCGATTTATATAATGTAGCATTGAGAGTATTTGTATATTTGTGTATATAAGAAGCTATTTATATAATGTAGCATTAATAGTGTTTGTATATTTTGTATATAAGAAGCTATGTATATAATGTAGCATTGATAGTGTTTGTATATTGGTGTATATAAGAAGCTATTTATATAATGTAGCACGGATAGTATTTGTATATTTGTGCATATAATAATCTATTTATATAATGTGGCATGGATAGTATTTGTATATTTGTGTATATAAGAAGCTATTTATATAATGTAGAGTTGATAGTATTTGTATATTTGTGTATATAAGAATCGATTTATATATTGATAGTATTGGTATATTTGTGTATATAAGAAGCTATTTATATAATATGGCATTGATAGTATTTGTATATTTGTGTATATAAGAAGCTATTTATATAATGTAGCGTTGATAGTATTTGTATATTTGTGTATATATGAATCGATTTATATAATGTAGCATTGATAGTATTTGTATATTTGTGTATATAAGAAGCTATTTATATAATGTAGCATTGATAGTGTTTGTATATATGTGTATATAAGAAGCTATTTATATAATGTAGCATTGATAGTGTTTGCATAGTTGTGTATATAAGAAGCTATTTATATAATGTAGCATTGATAGTGTTTGTATATTTGTGTATATAAGAAGCTATTTATATAATGTAGCATGGATAGTATTTGTATATTTGTGCATATAAGAGGCTATTTATATAATGTAGCATAAATAGCATTTGTATATTTGTGTATATAATAATCTATTAATATAATGTAGCATGGATAGTTTTTGTATATTTGTGTATATAGGAAGCTATTTATATAGTGCAGCATGGATAGTGTTTGTATATTTGTGTATATAAGAAGCTATTTATATAATCTAGCATGGATAATATTTGTATATTTGTGTATATAAGAAGCTATTTATATAATGTAGCATGGATAGTGTTTGTATATTTGTGTATATAAGGAGCTATTTATTTAATGTAGCATGGATAATATTTGTATATTTGTGTATATAGGAAGCTATTTATATAGTGCAGCATGGAGAGTATTTGTATATGTGTGAATATAAGAAACTATTTATATAATGTAGCATTGATAGTGTTTGTATATTTGTGTATATAAGAAGCTATTTATATTATGTAGCATTGATAGTGTTTGTATATGTGTGAATATAAGAAGCTATTTATATAATGTAGCATGGATATTATTTGTATATGTGTTTATATAAGAAGCTATTTATATAATGTAGCATTGATAGTGTTTGTATATGTGTGTATATAAGAAGCTATTTATATAATATAACATGGATAGTATTTGTATATGTGTATATAAGTAGCTATTTATATAATGTAGCATTGATAGTATTTGTATATTTGTGTATATAAGAAGCTATTTATATAATGTAGCATTGATAGTATTTGTATATTTGTGTATATAAGAACCTATTTATATAATGTAGCATTGATAGTGTTTGTATATTTGTGTATATAAGAAGCTATTTATAAAATGTAGCATGGACTGTATTTGTATATATGTGTATATAAGAAGCTATTTGAATAATGTAGCATTGATAGTATTTGTATATTTGTGTATATAAGAGGCTCTTTATATAATGTAGCATTGATAGTATTTGTATATTTGTGTATATAATAAGCTATTTATTTAATGTAGCATGGATAGTATTTGTATATTTGTGTATATAAGAAGATATTTATATAATGCATCATTGATAGTATATGTATATTTGTGTATATAAGAAGCTATTTATATAATGTAGCATTGATAGTGTTTGTATATGTGTGTAAATAGGAAGCTATTTATATAAAGTAGCATTGATAGTATTTATATATTTGTGTATATAGGAGGCTATTTATATAATGTAGTATAGATAGTATTTGTATATTTGTGTATATAATAATCTATTTAAATAATCTAGCATGGATAGTAGTTGTATATTTATGTATATAAGAAGCTATTTATATAATGTAGCATTGATAGTATTTGTATATTTGTGTATATAAGAAGCTATTTATATAATGTAGCATTGATAGTGTTTGTATATGTGTATATAAGAAGCTATTTATATAATGCAGCATTGAAAGTTTTTGTATATGTGTGTATATAAGAAGCTATTTATATAATGTAGCATTGATAGTGTTTGTATATGTGTGTATATAGGAAGCTATTTATATAATGTAGCATTGATAATGTTTGTATATGTGTGTATATAAGAAGCTATTTATATAATGTAGCATTGATAGTGTTTGTATATGTGGTTATATAGGAAGCTATTTATATAATGTAGCATTGATAGTGTTTGTATATGTGTGTATATAAGAAGCTATTTATATAATGTAGCATTGATAGTGTTTGTATATGTGTGTATATAGGAAGCTATTTATATAATGTAGCATTGATAGTGTTTGTATATGTGTGTATATAAGAAGCTATTTATATAATGTAGCATTGATAGTGTTTGTATATGTGTGTATATAAGAAGCTATTTATATAATGTAGCATTGATAGTGTTTGTATATGTGTGTATATAAGAAGCTATTTATATAAAGTAGCATTGATGGTGTTTGTATATTTGTGTATATAAGAATCGATTTATATAATGTAACATTGATAGTGTTTGTATATATGGGTATATAAGAAGCTATTTGTATAATGTAGCATTGATAGTATTTGTATATTTGTGTATATAAGAGGCTCTTTATATAATGTAGCATTGATAGTATTTGTATATTTGTGTATATAATAAGTTATTTATTTAATGATGCATGGATAGTGTTTGTATATTTGTGTATATAAGAAGATATTTATATAATGAAGCATTGATAGTGTATGTATATGTGTGTATATAAGAAGCTATTTATATAATGTAGCATTGATAATGTTTGTATATGTGTGTATATAAGAAGCTATTTATATAATGTAGCATTGATAGTGTTTGTTAATGTGGTTATATAGGAAGCTATTTATATAATGTAGCATTGATAGTGTTTGTATATATGTGTATATAAGAGGCTATTTATATAATGTAGCATTGATAGTGTTTGTATATTTGTGTATATAGGAGGCTATTTATATAATGCAGCATTGATAGTGTTTGTATATGTGTATATAAGAAGCTATTTAGATAATGCAGCATTGGTAGAGTTTGTATATGTGTGTATATGAGAAGCTATTTATATAATGCAGCATTGATAGTGTTTGTATATGTGTGTATATAGGAAGCTATTTATATAATGTAGCATTGATAATGTTTGTATATGTGTGTATATATGAAGCTATTTATATAATGTAACATTGATAGTGTTTGTATATGTGTGTATATAGGAAGATATTTATATAATGCAGCATTGATAGTGTTTGTATATGTGTGTATATCAGAAGCTATTTATATAATGTAGCATTGACATTATTTGTATATGTGTGTATATGAGAAGCTATTTATATAATGCAGCAATGATAGTGTTTGTATGTGTGTATATAGGAAGCTATTTATATAATGTAGCATTGATAGTGTTTGTATATGTGTGTATATAAGAAGCTATTTATATAATGTAGCATTGATAGTGTTTGTATATTTTTGTATATAAGAAGCTATTTATATAATGTAGCATTGATAGTGTTTGTATATGTGTGTATATAAGAAGCTATTTACATAATGTAGCATGGAGAGTGTTTGTATATTTGTGTTTATAGGAAGCTATTTATATAATGCAGCATTGATAGTGTTTGTATATGTGTGTATATATGAAGCTATTTATATAATGCAGCATTGATAGTGTTTGTATATGTGTGTATATAGGAAGCTATTTATATAATGTAGCATTGATAGTGTTTGTATATGTGTGTATATAGGAAGCTATTTATATAATGTAGCATTGATAGTGTTTGTATATGTGTGTATATAAGACGCTATTTATATAAAGTAGCATTGATGGTGTTTGTATATGTGTGTATATAAGAATCGATTTATATAATGTGGCATGGATAGTATGTGTATATTTGTGCATATAAGAAGCTATTTATATACTGTAGCTTTGATAGTATTTGTGTATTTGTGTATATAAGAATCGATTTATATAATGTAGCATTGATAGTATTTGTATATTTGTGTATATAAGAAGCTATTTATATAATGTAGCATTAATAGTGTTTGTATATTTTGTATATAAGAAGCTATGTATATAATGTAGCATTGATAGTGTTTGTATATTGGTGTATATAAGAAGCTATTTATATAATGTAGCACGGATAGTATTTGTATATTTGTGCATATAATAATCTATTTATATAATGTGGCATGGATAGTATTTGTATATTTGTGTATATAAGAAGCTATTTATATAATGTAGAGTTGATAGTATTTGTATATTTGTGTATATAAGAATCGATTTATATATTGATAGTATTGGTATATTTGTGTATATAAGAAGCTATTTATATAATATGGCATTGATAGTATTTGTATATTTGTGTATATAAGAAGCTATTTATATAATGTAGCGTTGATAGTATTTGTATATTTGTGTATATATGAATCGATTTATATAATGTAGCATTGATAGTATTTGTATATTTGTGTATATAAGAAGCTATTTATATAATGTAGCATTGATAGTGTTTGTATATATGTGTATATAATAAGTTATTTATTTAATGTAGCATGGATAGTGTTTGTATATTTGTGTATATAAGAAGATATTTATATAATGAAGCATTGATAGTGTATGTATATGTGTGTATATAAGAAGCTATTTATATAATGTAGCATTGATAATGTTTGTATATGTGTGTATATAAGAAGCTATTTATACAATGTAGCATTGATAGTGTTTGTATATTGGTGTATATAAGAAGCTATTTATATAATGTAGTATAGATAGTATTTGTATATTTGTGTATATAATAATCTATTTAAATAATCTAGCATGGATAGTAGTTGTATATTTATGTATATAAGAAGCTATTTATATAATGTAGCATTGATAGTATTTGTATATTTGTGTATATAAGAAGCTATTTATATAATGTAGCGTTGATAGTATTTGTATATTTGTGTATATAATTAGCTATTTATATAATGTAGCATGGATAGTATTTGTATATTTTTGTATACAAGAAGCTATTTATATAATGTAGCATGGATAGTATTTGTATATTTGTGTATATAAGAAGCTATTTATATAATGTAGCATTGATAGTGTTTGTATATGTGTGTAAATAGGAAGCTATTTATATAAAGTAGCATTGATAGTATTTATATATTTGTGTATATAGGAGGCTATTTATATAATGTAGTATAGATAGTATTTGTATATTTGTGTATATAATAATCTATTTAAATAATCTAGCATGGATAGTAGTTGTATATTTATGTATATAAGAAGCTATTTATATAATGTAGCATTGATAGTATTTGTATATTTGTGTATATAAGAAGCTATTTATATAATGTAGCATTAATAGTGTTTGTATATGTGTATATAAGAAGCTATTTAGATAATGCAGCATTGAAAGTTTTTGTATATGTGTGTATATGAGAAGCTATTTATATAATGCAGCATTGATAGTGTTTGTATATGTGTGTATATAGGAAGCTATTTATATAATGTAGCATTGATAATGTTTGTATGTGTGTGTATATATGAAGCTATTTATATAATGTAACATTGATAGTGTTTGTATATGTGTGTATATAGGAAGATATTTATATAATGCAGCATTGATAGTGTTTGTATATGTGTGTATATCAGAAGCTATTTATATAATGTAGCATTGACATTATTTGTATATGTGTGTATATGAGAAGCTATTTATATAATGCAGCATTGATAGTGTTTGTATATGTGTGTATATAGGAAGCTATTTATATAATATAGCATTGATAGTGTTTGTATATGTGTGTATATAAGAAGCTATTTATATAATTTAGCATTGATAGTGTTTGTATATTTGTGTATATAAGAAGCTATTTATATAATGTAGGATTTATAGTATTTGTATATTTGTGTATATGAGAAGCTATTTATATAATGTAGCATTGATAGTGTTTGTATATTTGTGCATATAAGTAGCTATTTATATAATGCAGCATTGATAGTGTTTGTATATGTGTGTATATAGGAAGCTATTTATATAATGTAGCATTGATAATGTTTGTATATGTGTGTATATATGAAGCTATTTATATAATGTAGCATTGATAGTGTTTGTATATTTGTGTATATAAGAAGCTATTTTTATAATGTAGCATTATTATTATTTGTATATTTGTGTATATAAGAAGCTATTTCATAATGTAGCATGGATAGTGTTTGTATATTTGTGTATATATGAAGCTATTTATATAATACAGCATTGATAGTGTTTGTATATGTGTGTATATAGGAAGCTATTTATATAATGTGGCATGGATAGTATGTGTATATTTGTGTATATAAGAAGCTATTTATATAATGTAGCATGGATAGTGTTTGTATATGTGTGTATATAGGAAGCTCTTTATATAATGTAGCATTGATAGTGTTTGTATATGTGTGTATATAAGAAGCTATTTATATAAAGTAGCATTGATAGCGTTTGTATATTTGTGTATATAAGAAGCGATTTATATAATGCATCATTGATAGTATTTGTATATTTGTGTATATAAGAATCGATTTATATAATGTAGCATTGATAGTATTTGTATATTTGTGTATATAAGAAGCTATTTATATAATGTGGCATGGATAGTATGTGTATATTTGTGTATATAAGAAGCTATTTATATAATGTAGCACTGATAGTATTTGTATATTTGTGTATATAATAATCTATTTATATAATGTAGCATGGATAGTATTTGTATAGTTGTGTATATAAGAAGCTATTTATATAATGTAGCATTGATAGTGTTTGTATATTTGTGTATATAAGACGCTATTTATATAATGTGGCATGGATAGTATTTGTATATTTGTGTATATAAGAAGCTATTTATATAATGTAGAGTTGATAGTATTTGTATATTTGTGCATATAAGAATCGATTTATATATTGATACTATTTGTATATTTTTGTATATAAGAAGCTATTTATATAATATGGCATTGATAGTATTTGTATATTTGTGTATATAAGAAGCTATTTATATTATGTAGCATTGATAGTGTTTGTATATGTGTGTATATAAGAAGCTATTTATATAATATAGCATGGATAGTATTTGTATATTTGTGTATATAAGTAGCTATTTGTATAATGTAGCATTGATAGTATTTGTATATTTGTGTATCTAAGAAGCTATTTATATAATGTAGCATTGATAGTATTTGTATATTTGTGTATATAAGAACCTATTCATATAATGTAGCATTGATAGTGTTTGTGTATTTGTGTATATAAGAAGCTATTTATATAATGTAGGATTGATAGTATTTGTATATTTGTGTATATGAGAAGCTATTTATATAATGTAGCATTGATAGTGTTTGTATATTTGTGTATATATGAAGCTATTTATATAATACAGCATTGATAGTTTTTGTATATGTGTGTATATAGGAAGCTATTTATATAATGCAGCATTGATAGTGTTTGTATATGTGTGTATATAGGAAGCTATTTATATAATGTAGCATTGATAGTGTTTGTATATGTGTGTATATAGGAAGCTATTTATATAATGTAGCATTGATAGTGTTTGTATATGTGTGTATATAAGAAGCTATTTATATAAAGTAGCATTGATAGTGTTTGTATATTTGTGTATATAAGAAGCGATTTATATAATGCATCATTGATAGTATTTGTATATTTGTGTATATAAGAATCGATTTATATAATGTAGCATTGATAGTATTTGTATATTTGTGTATATAAGAAGCTATTTATATAATGTGGCATGGATAGTATGTGTATATTTTTGTATATAAGAAGCTATTTATATAATGTAGCATTGATAGTATTTGTATATTTGTGTATATAATAATCTATTTATATAATGTAGCATGGATAGTATTTGTATAGTTGTGTATATAAGAAGCTATTTATACAATGTAGCATTGATAGTGTTTGTATATTTGTGTATATAAGACGCTATATATACTATGTGGCATGGATAGTATTTGTATATTTGTGTATATAAGAAGCTATTTATATAATGTAGAGTTGATAGTATTTGTATATTTGTGTATATAAGAATCGATTTATATATTGATACTATTTGTATATTTGTGTATATAAGAAGCTATTTATATAATATGGCATTGATAGTATTTGTATATTTGTGTATATAAGAAGCTATTTATATTATGTAGCATTGATAGTGTTTGTATATGTGTGTATATAAGAAGCTATTTATATAATGTAGCATGGATAGTATTTGTATATTTGTGTATATAAGAAGCTATTAATATAATGTAGCATTGATAGTATTTGTATATTTGTGTATATAAGAAGCTATTTATATAATGTAGCATTGATAGTATTTGTATATTTGTGTATATAAGAACCTATTTATATAATGTAGCATTGATAGTGTTTGTGTATTTGTGTATATAAGAAGCTATTTATATAAGGTAGGATTGATAGTATTTGTACATTTGTGTATATAAGAAGCTATTTATATAATGTAGCATTGATAGTATTTGTATATTGTGTATATAAGAAGCTATTTATATAATGTAGCATTGATAGTATTTGTATATTTGTGTATATAAGAAGCTATTTATATAATGTAGCATTGATAGTATTTGTATAGTTGTGTATATAAGAAGCTATTTATATAATGTAGCATTGATAGTATTTGTATATTTGTGTATATAAGAACTTATTTATATAATGTAGCATTGATAGTATTTGTATAGTTGTGTATATAAGAAGCTATTTATATAATGTAGCATTGATAGTATTTGTATAGTTTTGTATATAAGAAGCTATTTATATAATGTAGCATTGATAGTATTTGTATAGTTGTGTATATGAGAAGCTATTTATATAATGTAGCATTGATAGTGTTTGTATATTTGTGTATATAAGAAGCTATTTGTATAATGTAGCATTGATAGTGTTTGTATATTTGTGTATATAAGAAGCTATTTATATCATGTAGCTTTGATAGTATTTGTATATTTGTATATATGAGAAGCCATATTTATATAATGTAGCATGGATTTTGTTTGTATATTTGTGTATATAAGAAGCTTTTTATTTAATGTAGCATGGATAATATTTGTATATTTGTGTATATAAGAAGCTATATATATAATGTTGCATGGATAGTGTATGTATATTTGTGTATATAAGAAGCTATATATATAATGTTGCATGGATAGTGTATGTATATTTGTGTATATTAGAAGCTATATATATAATGTAGCATTGATAGTGTTTGTATATGTGTGTATATAGGAAGCTATTTATATAATGTAGCATTGATAGTATTTGTATATTAGTGTATATAAGAAGCTATTTATATAATGTAGCATTGATAGTATTTGTATATTTGTGTATATGAGAAGCTATTTATATAATGTAGCATGCATTGTATTTTTATATGTGTGTATATAAGAAGCTATTTATATAATGTAGCATTGATAGTAGTTGTATATTGGTGTATATAAGAAGCTATTTATATAATGTAGCATTGATAGTGTTTGTATAATTGTTTATATAAGAAGCTATTTATATAATGCAGCATTGATATTGTTTGTATATTTGTGTATATAAGAAGCTATTTATATAATGTGGCATGGATAGTATGTGTATATTTTTGTATATAAGAAGCTATTTATATAATGTAGCATTGATAGTATTTGTATATTTGTGTATATAATAATCTATTTATATAATGTAGCATGGATAGTATTTGTATAGTTGTGTATATAAGAAGCTATTTATACAATGTAGCATTGATAGTGTTTGTATATTTGTGTATATAAGACGCTATATATATAATGTGGCATGGATAGTATTTGTATATTTGTGTATATAAGAAGCTATTTATATAATGTAGAGTTGATAGTATTTGTATATTTGTGTATATAAGAATCGATTTATATATTGATACTATTTGTATATTTGTGTATATAAGAAGCTATTTATATAATATGGCATTGATAGTATTTGTATATTTGTGTATATAAGAAGCTATTTATATTATGTAGCATTGATATTGTTTGTATATGTGTGTATATAAGAAGCTATTTATATAATGTAGCATTGATAGTATTTGTATATTTGTGTATATGAGAAGCTATTAATATAATGTAGCATTGATAGTATTTGTATATTTGTGTATATAAGAAGCTATTTATATAATGTAGCATTGATAGTATTTGTATATTTGTGTATATAAGAACCTATTTATATAATGTAGCATTGATAGTGTTTGTGTATTTGTGTATATAAGAAGCTATTTATATAAGGTAGGATTGATAGTATTTGTACATTTGTGTATATGAGAAGCTATTTATATAATGTAGCATTGATAGTATTTGTATATTGTGTATATAAGAAGCTATTTATATAATGTAGCATTGATAGTATTTGTATATTTGTGCATATAAGAAGCTATTTATATAATGTAGCATTGATAGTATTTGTATAGTTGTGTATATAAGAAGCTATTTATATAATGTAGCATTGATAGTATTTGTATATTTGTGTATATAAGAACTTATTTATATAATGTAGCATTGATAGTATTTGTATAGTTGTGTATATAAGAAGCTATTTATATAATGTAGCATTGATAGTATTTGTATAGTTTTGTATATAAGAAGCTATTTATATAATGTAGCATTGATAGTATTTGTATAGTTGTGTATATGAGAAGCTATTTATATAATGTAGCATTGATAGTGTTTGTATATTTGTGTATGTAAGAAGCTATTTGTATAATGTAGCATTGATAGTGTTTGTATATTTGTGTATATAAGAAGCTATTTATATCATGTAGCATTGATAGTATTTGTATATTTGTATATATGAGAAGCTATTTATATAATGTAGCATGGATTTTGTTTGTATATTTGTGTATATAAGAAGCTTTTTTTTTAATGTAGCATGGATAATATTTGTATATTTGTGTATATAAGAAGCTATATATATAATGTTGCATGGATAGTGTATGTATATTTGTGTATATAAGAAGCTATATATATAATGTTGCATGGATAGTGTATGTATATTTGTGTATATTAGAAGCTATATATATAATGTAGCATTGATAGTGTTTGTATATGTGTGTATATAGGAAGCTATTTATATAATGTAGCATTGATAGTATTTGTATATTAGTGTATATAAGAAGCTATTTATATAATGTAGCATTGATAGTATTTGTATATTTGTGTATATGAGAAGCTATTTATATAATGTAGCATGCATTGTATTTTTATATGTGTGTATATAAGAAGCTATTTATATAATGTAGCATTGATAGTAGTTGTATATTGGTGTATATAAGAAGCTATTTATATAATGTAGCATTGATAGTGTTTGTATAATTGTTTATATAAGAAGCTATTTATATAATGCAGCATTGATATTGTTTGTATATTTGTGTATATAAGAAGCTATTTATATAATGTAGTATTGATAGTATTTGTATATTTGTGCATATAAGAAGCTATTTATATAATGTAGCATTGATAGTAGTTGTATATTTGTGCATATAAGAAGCTGTTTATATAATGTAGCATGGATAGTGTTTGTATATTTGTGTATATAAGAAGCTATTTATATAATGTAACATTAATAGTATTTGTATATTTGTGTATATAAGAAGCTATTTATATAATGTAGCATGGATAGTGTTTGGATATTTGGGTATATAAGAAGCTTTTTATATAATGTAGCATTGATAGTATTTGTATATGTGTGTATATAAGAAGCTATTTATATAATGTAGCATTGATAGTATTTGAATATTTGTATATATAAGAAGCTATCTATAAAATGTAGCATGGATAGTGTTTGTATATTTGTGTATATAAGAAGCTATATATATAATGTTGCATTGATAGTGTATGTATATTTGTGTATATAAGAAGCTATTTATATAATGTAGCATGGATAGTGTTTGTATATGTGTGTATATAAGAAACTATTTATATAATGTAGCATTGATAGTGTTTGTATATGTGTGTATATAGGAAGCTATTTATATAATGTAGCATTGATAGTATTTGTATATTAGTGTATATAAATAGCTATATATATAATGTATAATTGATAGTATTTGTATATTTTTGTATATAAGAAGCTATTTATATAATGTAGCATTGATAGTATTTGTATATTTGTGTATATAAGAAGCTATTTTTATAATGTAGCATGGATAGTGTTTGTATATTTGTGTATATAAGTAGCTATATATATTATGTAGCATTGATAGTATTTGTATATTTGTGTATATAAGAAGCTATTTATATAATGTAGCATGGATAGTGTTTGTATATTTGTGTATATAAGTAGCTATATATATTATGTAGCATTGATAGTATTTGTATATTTGTGTATATGAGAAGCTATTTGAGGAACTATTGATCAACTCTAAATAAAGTGCTTGTTCTTCTTTCTTGTAATTAATAATTCCAATCTGATAATGTATTACATGTAATCTCTTTATCAGTTTGTCGATGTTTTGGTACGATGAAAAGCGAGTAATAGACGCATACAATGGTTTGTCGTTTTTTGTCAGATTCTAACTAAATTACAAAGGATGCACTCACCAGCTTTTAATAATATGTTTTCATTAAAAGCTGTGCACGCAATATGAAATGTAGTGTAAAACATTCCGTTATAGTAATTAATCCATTCAGTTTTGCGAAATCGAATTTCTTTTTTTGAACCAGCGTCGCCTATTAAAAGTCGTCTGGGGACATATACCAACACATTAAATATACATGTATATATAGGTACCAAAATGATCACTAATATCGTTGCTGGTTGGAAATATACTGGATTTATAAGTAGTAATATTGTTTGATGATGCAATTGGGTCAAACAAAGTTGAAGATTGATTAGAGATACGAGTTGGTTCATTAATTACGTTATAAAGATCGTTTGTAATAAGAATATCTTTAAATTTATTATTTCGCGGATTTAGTTGATATTCACTGATATCACCTAAAACAAGTACTTTGTCTGACAACTCGTATTCCTTTTCAAGGCATATATTTAATTTATCACAAAAGTCGACGTTGTACTTAGGAGGTTGATGTTAGCAACTTATGATGTACGCTTCAGAAGTTGTTATTGTTTCAATCCATAGCCACTCCGCTAATAAATCCTCTAAGATAGCAGGCCTAACTGTGAGGAAATACGATGCAACATATGTAATATATCCTCTAAGATAGCAGGCCTAACTGTGAGGAAATACGATACAACATAAGTAATATATCCTCTATGGCAGGTCAAACTGTGGGGAAATACGAGGCAACATATGTAATATATCCTCTATGGCAGGTCAAACTGTGGGGAAATACGAGGCAACATATGTAATATATCCTCTATGGCAGGTCTAACTGTGAGGAAATACGAATCAACATATGTAATATATCCTCTATGGTAGGTCTAACTGTGAGGAAATACGATGCAACATATGTAATATATCCTCTAAGGTAGCAGGCCTAACTGTGAGGAAATACGTTACAACATATGTAATATATCCTCTACGATAGCAGGCCTAACTGTGAGGAAATACGATGCAACATATGTAATATATCCTCTAAGATAGCAGGTCTAACTGTGAGGAAATACGATACAACATAAGTAATATATCCTCTATGGCAGGTCTAACTGTGGGGAAATACGAGGCAACATATGTAATATATCCTCTATGGCAGGTCTAACTGTGATGAAATACGATACAACATAAGTAATATATCCTCTATGGCAGGTCAAACTGTGGGGAAATACGAGGCAACATATGTAATATATCCTCTATGGCAGGTCTAACTGTGAGGAAATACGATGCAACATATGTAATATATCCTCTACGATAGCAGACCTAGCTGTGAGGAAATACGATACAACATATGTAATATATCCTCTATGGCAGGTCTAACTGTGAGGAAATACAATGCAACATATGTAATAAATCCAAAAAATAAGAGCCAGAGTAGGCCCTGATCACCATATCCCTTGCCTCTGATATGGAGGTCCTGAACATAGCTGCGAACGGCGAGTTCTAAGAACGGCGTGCTAGACCACTCGACAACGGATCTTACCGACAGAGACAGGATCGAAGCGGAAGCATATAGAACAGATCAGAAGTTTATGTCGATGAATTCATTTATAACATAATCATATGAACCACTCAATGAAACAACAAGTTATACATACACATGCTAAATAAAAACGTGTCAATCAATGTTTAATATTCAACAATCCTTTTCAACAATTCTTCGAATGTTCTCATGACCAAAACAAACATAGAGTATTTTTATTAATTACGGTCAACCCACTATTATATATCAATATATCATTTTTATTTTTCAATCTGTCTTTGAGCTAGTTGTTTATGCTGTATGCACTATCTACTCATGCTACATAGTGTCTCTGACACGCGACAAGTTCACACATTGTGCTAGTTGTTTATGCTATATGCACTATCTACTCATGCTACATAGTGTCTCTGTCACGCGACAAGTTCACACATTGTGCTAGTTGTGTATGCTATATGCACTATCTACTCATGCTACATAGTGTCTCTGACACGCGACAAGTTCACACATTGTGCTAGTTGTGTATGCTATATGCACTATCTACTCATGCTACATAGTGTCTCTGTCACGCGACAAGTTCACACATTGTGCTAGTTGTGTATGCTATATGCACTATCTACTCATGCTACATAGTGTCTCTTACACGCGACAAGTTCACACAGTGTGCTAGTTGTGTATGCTATATGCACTATCTACTCATGCTACATAGTGTCTCTGACACGCGACAAGTTCACACATTGTGCTAGTTGTGTATGCTATATGCACTATCTACTCATGCTACATAGTGTCTCTGACACGCGACAAGTTCACACATTGTGCTAGTTGTTTATGCTATATGCACAATCTACTCATGCTACATAGTGTCTCTGACACGCGACAAGTTCACACATTGTGCTAGTTGTTTATGCTATATGCACTATCTACTCATGCTACATAGTGTCTCTGACACGCGACAAGTTCACACATTGTGCTAGTTGTTTATGCTATATGCACTATCTACTCATGCTACATAGTTTCTCTGTCACGCGACAAGTTCATACATTGTGCTAGTTGTTTATGCTATATGCACTATCTACTCATGCTACATAGTGTCTCTATCTCGCGACAAGTTCATACATTGTGCTAGTTGTTTATGCTATATGCACTATCTACTCATGCTACATATTGTCTCTGACACGCGACAAGTTCATACATTGTGCTAGTTGTGTATGCTATATGCACTATCTACTCATGCTACATAGTGTCTCTGACACGCGACAAGTTCATACATTGTGCTAGTTGTGTATGCTATATGCACTATCTACTCATGCTACATAGTGTCTCTGACACGCGACAAGTTCACACATTGTGCTAGTTGTGTATGCTATATGCACTATCTACTCATGCTACATAGTGTCTCTGTCACGCGACAAGTTCATACATTGTGCTAGTAGTTTATGCTATATGCACTATCTACTCATGCTACATAGTGTCTCTGTCACGCGACAAGTTCATACATTGTGCTAGTTGTGTATGCTATATGCACTATCTACTCATGCTACATAGTGTCTCTGACACGCGACAAGTTCACACATTGTGCTAGTTGTGTATGCTATATGCACTATCTACTCATGCTACATAGTGTCTCTGTCACGCGACAAGTTCACACATTGTGCTAGTTGTTTATGCTATATGCACTATCTACTCATGCTACATAGTGTCTCTGTCACGCGACAGGTTCATACATTGTGCTAGTTGTGTATGCTGTATGCACTATCTACTCATGCTACATAGTATCTCTGACACGCGACAAGTTCACACATTGTGCTAGTTGTGTATGCTATATGCACTACTTACTCATGCTACATAGTGTCTCTGTCACGCGACAAGTTCATACATTATGCTAGTTGTGTATGCTATATGCACTATCTACTCATGCTACATAGTGTCTCTGTCACGCGACAAGTTCATACATTGTGCTAGTAGTTTATGCTATATGCACTATCTACTCATGCTACATAGTGTCTCTTACACGCGACAAGTTCATACATTGTGCTAGTTGTTTATGCTATATGCACTATCTACTCATGCTACATAGTGTCTCTGTCACGCGACAAGTTCACACATTGTGCTAGTTGTGTATGCTATATGCACTATCTACTCATGCTACATAGTGTCTCTGACACGCGACAAGTTCACACATTGTGCTAGTTGTGTATGCTATATGCACTATCTACTCATGCTACATAGTGTCTCTGTCACGCGACAAGTTCATACATTGTGCTAGTAGTTTATGCTATATGCACTATCTACTCATGCTACATAGTGTCTCTTACACGCGACAAGTTCATACATTGTGCTAGTTGTTTATGCTATATGCACTATCTACTCATGCTACATAGTGTCTCTGTCACGCGACAAGTTCACACATTGTGCTAGTTGTGTATGCTATATGCACTATCTACTCATGCTACATAGTGTCTCTATCTCGCGACAAGTTCATACATTGTGCTAGTTGTTTATGCTATATGCACTATCTACTCATGCTACATATTGTCTCTGACACGCGACAAGTTCATACATTGTGCTAGTTGTGTATGCTATATGCACTATCTACTCATGCTACATAGTGTCTCTGACACGCGACAAGTTCATACATTGTGCTAGTTGTGTATGCTATATGCACTATCTACTCATGCTACATAGTGTCTCTGACACGCGACAAGTTCACACATTGTGCTAGTTGTGTATGCTATATGCACTATCTACTCCTGCTACATAGTGTCTCTGTCACGCGACAAGTTCATACATTGTGCTAGTAGTTTATGCTATATGCACTATCTACTCATGCTACATAGTGTCTCTGTCACGCGACAAGTTCATACATTGTGCTAGTTGTGTATGCTATATGCACTATCTACTCATGCTACATAGTGTCTCTGACACGCGACAAGTTCACACATTGTGCTAGTTGTGTATGCTATATGCACTATCTACTCATGCTACATAGTGTCTCTGTCACGCGACAAGTTCACACATTGTGCTAGTTGTTTATGCTATATGCACTATCTACTCATGCTACATAGTGTCTCTGTCACGCGACAGGTTCATACATTGTGCTAGTTGTGTATGCTATATGCACTATCTACTCATGCTACATAGTATCTCTGACACGCGACAAGTTCACACATTGTGCTAGTTGTGTATGCTATATGCACTACTTACTCATGCTACATAGTGTCTCTGTCACGCGACAAGTTCATACATTATGCTAGTTGTGTATGCTATATGCACTATCTACTCATGCTACATAGTGTCTCTGTCACGCGACAAGTTCATACATTGTGCTAGTAGTTTATGCTATATGCACTATCTACTCATGCTACATAGTGTCTCTTACACGCGACAAGTTCATACATTGTGCTAGTTGTTTATGCTATATGCACTATCTACTCATGCTACATAGTGTCTCTGTCACGCGACAAGTTAACACATTGTGCTAGTTGTGTATGCTATATGCACTATCTTCTCATACTACATAGTGTCTCTTACACGCGACAAGTTCACATATTGTGCTAATCGCAAAGGAGTACAGTACATGCGTAATCTTGCCAGTTTTATCCGAGCTAGTATACATGGACATGTCGGAAGGGAGCTGACCTTGGACCCCCTCTAGTATTGTAAATTTGACTGGGTTACATTTGGAACACAAGAACATCTCTCGATACACAGGCATCTGCTACAAGTTGTATAAACAACCGCTTTAGCGGATTTTTTTGCAGCAGCATTTCCTGTTTTGAAGAACAATATTTGAATGCAGAACACTTCTGAAAAACAAAACGTGGCGTTGCTGTGGGGGTTCCACCCGACAAACCGGTTTCGTGTATGTATGAGCGAATATGTTATTATCCAAGTACATGTTTGTAGAACTGAAGGTGAACAGTCATACATATTCGGATGTACAAATAACCGCCTTGAGTGACAACAACTTTCAATATTGCGACACTGAACACTTCTATGAATACTGGGGCCGCTGAGACACATATTGGGGCCACGACCCATGCGGTCCCAGCTGCGATGTCTCTGTCCACAATATCCATTGCTCGTTTATAGCTACAGCTTAGATAAGCACGAACACATTACCGCTTCTTAATAAAAAGTATCGTTTGTTCTAAATTACTACTTGCGGACAGACATGTGTCAGAGTTCTGTGTACAAATGAGACCACTTATCCCGCTATGTCTAAAATGACAATTTTCCCAAATAATCTGAAAGTACAGATATCGAATGAACGCAGATTGGCAATCAACCCTTCGGCAGTTATTTCAATCTACACCAAAGTAAAACAACCTCCACAATAGCCATCATTGTACCGTGCTTGTTGATTATCATTGTAACAAGTACCAGGAAAACATCCATTCCGTGAATGAACAGATCTCGTTATATGTCGTTTATACGTGGCGTTCTTATCTGTTTACTTGTGCTGGATCTGATAGCAATGGTAATGGGATTGCGATTGATGAAGTGAGGAAAGTAATCGTTAAGCGCTCGATTACAATAAAGCTACGTTCATGTTGAAGCTGTACATGTGCACCGGGATCAGTACCGCAGTGAATAATCTACCCAGTCATAATCTACCAAGTCATAATCTACCCAGTCATAATCTACCCAGTCATAATATACCCAGTCATAACATATCCAGTCATACGTCATAATCTACCCAGTCATAATCTACCCACAGTCATAATCTACCCAGTCATAATATACCCAGTCATAAGTCATAATCTACTCAGTCATAATAGACCCAGACATAATATACCCAGCCATAATCTACCCAGTCATAATCTACCCACAGCCATAATCTACCCAGTCATACTATACCCAGTCATAAGTCATAATCTACCCAACCATAATATACCCAGTCATAATCTACTCAGTCATAATCTACCCAGTTATAATCTACCCAGTCATAATCTACCCAACCATAATATACCCAGTCATAATCTACTCAGTCATAATCTACCCAGTCATAATCTACCCAGTCATAATATACCCAGTCACAATCTACCCAGTCATAATCTACCCAGTCATAATCTACCCAGTCATAATCTACCCAACCATAATATACCCAGTCATAATCTACCCAGTCATAATCTACCCAACCATAATATACCCAGTCATAATATACTCAGTCATAATCTACCCAGTCATAATCTACCCAGTCATAATCTACCCAACCATAATATACCCAGTCATAATCTACTCAGTCATAATCTACCCATCCATAATATACCCAGTCATAATCTACCCATTCATAATCTACCCAACCATAATATACCCAGTCATAATCTACTCAGTCATAATCTACCCATCCATAATATACCCAGTCATAATCTACCCAGTCATAATATACCCAGTCATAATCTACCCTGTCACAATATATCCAGTCATAATATACCCAGTCACAATCTATCCAGTCATAATCCGCCCAGTCATAATATACCCAGTCATAATCTACCCAGTCATAATCTACCCAGTCATAATCTACCCAATCATAATCTACCTATCCATAATCGACCCTGTCATAATCTACCCAGTCATAATCTACCCAGTCATAATCTACTCATCCATAATCTACCCAGTCATAATCTACCTATCCATAATCGACCCTGTCATAATCTACCCAGTCATAATCTACCCAGTCATAATCTACTAATCCATAATCTACCCAATCATAATCTACCTATCCATAATCTACCCTGTCATAATCTACCCAGTCATAATCAACCCTGTCATAATCTACCCAGTCATAATCTACCCAACCATAATCTGCCAGTCATAATCTACCCAGTCATAATCTACCCAGTCATAATCTACCCAGTCATAATCTACCCAGTCATAATCTACCCATCCATAATATACCAGTCATAATCTACCCATCCATAATATACCCATCCATAATATACCAGTCATAATCTACCCAGTCATAATCTACCCAGTCATAATCTACCCAATCATAATCTACCTATCCATAATCTACCTTGTCATAATCTACCCAGTCATAATATACCCAATCATAATGTACCTATCCATAATCTACCCTGTCATAATCTACCCAGTCATAATATACCCATCCATAATAAACCCAGTCATAATCTACCCAGTCATAATCTACCCAATGATAATCTACCTTTCGTAATCTACCCTGTCATAATCTACCCTGTCATAATCTACCCAGTCATAATTTACCCAGTCATAATATACCCAATCATAATGTACCTATCCATAATCTACCCAGTCATAATATACCCATCCATAATAAACCCAGTCATAATCTACCCAGTCATAATCTACCCAATCATAATCTACCTATCCATAATCTACCCTGTCATAATCTACCCTGTCATAATCTACCCAGTCATAATTTACCCAGTCATAATCTACCCAATCATAATATACCTATCCATAATATACCCAGTCATAATCTACCCATCCATAATATACCCAGTCATAATCTACCCATCCATAATCTACCCAGTCATAATCTACCCAGTCATAATCTACCCAATCATAATCTACCTATCCATAATCTACCCTGTCATAATCTACCCAGTCATAATCAACCCTGTCATAATCTACCCAGTCATAATCTACCCAACCATAATCTGCCAGTCATAATCTACCCAGTCATAATCTACCCAGTCATAATCTACCCAGTCATAATATACCCATCCATAATATACCAGTCATAATCTACCCATCCATAATATACCAGTCATAATCTACCCAGTCATAATCTACCCAGTCATAATCTACCCACAGTCATAATCTACCCATCCATAATATACCTATCCATAATCTACCCATCCATAATATACCTATCCATAATCTACCCACAGTCATAATCTACCCATCCATAATCTACCCATCCATAATCTACCCATCCATAATCTACCCATCCATAATATACCTATCCATAATCTACCCACAGTCATAATCTACCCATCCATAATCTACCTATCCATAATCTACCCATCCATAATATACCTATCCATAATCTACCCATCCATAATCTACCTATCCATAATCTACCCATCCATAATCTACCTATCCATAATCTACCCATCCATAATATACCCATCCATAATCTACCTATCCATAATCTACCCATCCATAATCTACCCATCCATAATCTACCCATCCATAATATACCTATCCATAATATACCCATCCATAATATACCTATCCATAATCTACCCATCCATAATCTACCTATCCATAATATACCTATCCATAATCTACCCATCCATAATCTACCCATCCATAATCTACCCATCCATAATCTACCCATCCATAATCTACCTATCCATAATCTACCCATCCATAATATACCTATCCATAATCTACCCATCCATAACTACCCATCCATAATCTACCCATCCATAATCTACCTATCCATAATCTACCCATCCATAATATACCTATCCATAATCTACACATCCAAATCTACCCATCCATAATCTACCCAGTCATAATCTACCCATCCATAATCTACCTATCCATAATCTACCCATCCATAATCTACCCATCCATAATCTACCCATCCATAATATACCCATCCATAATCTACACATCCATAATCTACCCATCCATAATATACCCATCCATAATCTACCAATCCATAATCTACCTATCCATAATCTACCCATCCATAATCTACCTATCCATAATCTACCTATCCATAATCTACCCATCCATAATTTACCCAATCATAATATACCAGTCATAATCTACCCAGTCATAATCTACCCAGTTATAATCTACCCAGTCATAATCTACCCAGTCATAATCTACCCAGTCATAATCTACCCAGTCATAATCTACCCAGTCATAATCTACCCAGTCATAATATACCCATCCATAATCTACCCAATCATAATATATCCCGACATGTTGGCTGTGTACGTTCTGTCCACCTGTCTGTCAGTCACTATGCCACAATGTTTGTCAGGACAATATTGTCTCAGTGAATATTCACGGAACATCACAAGAATGATCAGTACCATGCCTAGCTTATCGCCTGTGCGTTCCACTATGTTCACACAGTTATGGCACTTTTAAAGCTCTTCAATGAAATAAAACCTATTAATTCCTTCAGTATATACGGGGACAGTTGGTAAACTCTATGCAGCTGAGAACAATTTAAGTAAAATTGTGCCCGGCCCTGATTCGTATATTTTTTCAAATATAGTTTTACCCTGTATTATAGAGTCAAGCCTGTCTTAAGCAGCCATCCAAGGGAATCGCAGAAAATGGCTGCTTAATAGAGGTATAATGTATAATAAAGTAACATATTGGGAATCTGGAATATGGCTGCTTAATGGAGGTGACCACAAGCACAGGTTTGACTGTATATATAACAATAAACTTCCGCCACACAACCCTACCCTGTACCGCCACTGTACACCGGTGAACAACAGTGTACCGCCACTGTACACCGGTGAACAACCGTGTACCGCCACTGTACACCGGTGAACAACCCTGTCCGCCACTGTACACCGGTGAACAACCCTGACCGCCACTGTACACCGGTGAACAACCCTGAACCTCCACTGTACACCGGTGAACAACCCTGTCCCGCCACTGTACACCGGTGAACAACCGTGTACCGCCACTGCACAACGGTGAACAACCATGTACCGCCACTGTACACCGGTGAACAACAATGTACCACCACTTTACATGGGTGAACAATCCTGTACCGCCACTGTACACCGGTGAACAACAACGTACCACCACTTTACACCGGTGAACAACCCTGTACCGCCACTGTACACCGGTGAACAATCCTGTACCGCCACTGTACACCGGTGAACAACCCTGTACCGCCACTGTACACCGGTGAACAACCCTGTACCGCCACTGTACACCGGTGAACAATCCTGTACCGCTACTGTACACCGGTGAACAACCCTGTACCGCCACTGTACACCGGTGATCAACCCTGTACCGCCACTGTACACCGGTGAACAATTCTGTACCGCCACTGTACAACGGTGCACAACCGTGTACCGCCACTGCACAACGGTGAACATCCCTGTACCGCCACTGTACAACGGTGAACAACCCTGTACCGCTACTGTACAGCAGTCAACAACACTGTACCACCACTACAACGGTGAACAACCCTGTACCGCTACTGTACACCGGTGAACAATCCTGTACCGCCACTGTACAACGGTGAACAACCCTGTACCGCTACTGTACACCGGTGAACAATCCTGTACCGCCACTGTACAACGGTGCACAACCCTGTACCGCCACTGCACAACGGTGAACATCCCTGTACCGCCACTGTACAACCGTCAACAACCATGTACCGCCACTGTACACCGGTGAGCAATCCTGTACCGCCACTGCACAATGGTGAACAACCCTGTACCGCCACTGCACAACGGTGAACAACCCTGTACCACCACTGCACAACGGTGAACAACCCTGTACCGCTACTGCACAACGGTGAACAACCCTGTACTGCCACTGTACCCATGTGAACAATCATGTACCGCCACTGCACAATGGTGAACAATCATGTACCGCCACTGCACAACGGTGAACAACCCTGTACCGCCACTATACAACGGTGAACAACCCTGTACCGCCACTGTAAAACGGTGAACAATCATGTACCGCCACTGAACACTGGTGAACAATCATGTACAGCCACTGCACAACGGTGAACATCCCTGTACCGCCACTGTACAACGGTGAACAACCCTGTACCGCTACTGTACAGCAGTCAACAACACTGTACCACCACTACAACGGTGAACAACCCTGTACCGCTACTGTACACCGGTGAACAATCCTGTACCGCCACTGTACAACGGTGAACAACCCTGTACCGCTACTGTACACCGGTGAACAATCCTGTACCGCCACTGTACAACGGTGCACAACCCTGTACCGCCACTGCACAACGGTGAACATCCCTGTACCGCCACTGTACAACCGTCAACAACCATGTACCGCCACTGTACACCGGTGAGCAATCCTGTACCGCCACTGCACAATGGTGAACAACCCTGTACCGCCACTGCACAACGGTGAACAACCCTGTACCACCACTGCACAACGGTGAACAACCCTGTACCGCTACTGCACAACGGTGAACAACCCTGTACTGCCACTGTACCCATGTGAACAATCATGTACCGCCACTGCACAATGGTGAACAATCATGTACCGCCACTGCACAACGGTGAACAACCCTGTACCGCCACTATACAACGGTGAACAACCCTGTACCGCCACTGTAAAACGGTGAACAATCATGTACCGCCACTGAACACTGGTGAACAATCATGTACAGCCACTGCACAACGGTGAACAACCCTGTACCGCCACTGTACTACGGTGAACAACCCTGTACCGTCACTGTAAAACGGTGAACAATCATGTACCGCCACTGAACACTGGTGAACAATCATGTACAGCCACTGCACAACGGTGAACAACCCTGTACCGCCACTGTACTACGATGATCAATCCTGTAACGCCACTGTACAACGGTGAACAACCCTGTACCGCAACTGTACAACGGTGAACAACCCTGTACCGCCACTGCACAACGGTGAACAACCCTGTACTGCCACTGTACAACGGTGAACAACCCTGTTCCGCCACTGTACAGCGGTGAACAACCCTGTACCGCCACTGCACAACGGTGAACAACCCTGTACCGCCACTGTACAACGGTGAACAACCCTGTACCGCCACTGTACAGCGGTGATCAACCCAGCACCGCCACTGTACAACGGTGAACAACCCAGCACCGCCACTGTACAACGGTGAACAACCCAGCACCGCCACTGTACAGCGGTGAACAACCCAGCACCGCCACTGTACAACGGTGAACAACCCAGCATCGCCACTGTACAACGGTGAACAACCCAGCACCGCCACTGTAAAACGGTGAACAACCTTGTACCACCACTGTACAACCGTCAACAACACTGTACCACCACTGTACAGCGGTGAACAACCCAGCACCGCCACTGTACAACGGTGAACAACCTTGTACCACCACTGTACAACAGTCAACAACACTGTACCACCACTGTACAGCGGTGAACAACCCAGC
The DNA here is from genome assembly GCA_014843695.1 of Archivesica marissinica. Lineage (NCBI taxonomy): Eukaryota > Metazoa > Mollusca > Bivalvia > Venerida > Vesicomyidae > Archivesica > Archivesica marissinica. The sequence continues at coordinate 8,072,282 of CM026398.1, read as the reverse complement.
ACCGCCACTGTACAACGGTGAACAACCTTGTATCACCACCGTACAATAATACAGTAAATTGCATACGTTCACAAGTTTGTTTCATGGGCCACATTTTCCAATCCAATAACATGTTCTCACCATTAAATTAATACCACCAAAACTTCCATGTCTGGAACGTGTGCCATCTGTCACATGAATCACAGACTCACAATTCCCCCTGTCTTAATTCTTATCCCTTAGGGGCGATATATCTCTTGAAGCACTCACACATTAATGCAGTGTGTGCCCTTTTCTTGGCAACTGTCTGTACGCTGACGTAAGCACCATGCATGTATATATATAGCATGAAGAAATATCAGAGATCACACCAAGCCACCATAGAGACATTTCTTCTACTCTTGCCTTGACATCTAATCTTATGAATCAATTTCAGTTTTGTCATTTATCTTGTTTCCTTATTTAACATGTTCGACGCTGCTCTCTACTAAAACTGAGAATAAAATGAAACCTTCACGAATATATCCCTGTCAAAGTTAGTTATTGCACGTGTTCTGCTCAACAAGCGCAGTTGACATGTTATCAATAGTTACTTCGTGCAACATAAGTTCCACCATATCTAGCATAAAGCAGAGGATGCGCGTTCGGAGTTCGAGCCCCACTGGAGCCGTTACGATTGTGCCCTTATGCAAGGCATTTAAATTCCACGTTACCTCTTCTCTCTCCCTCGTGGCGATGGATTCCATCAGGAATGAGGTATCGAGTGTGATTTATATAAGTTGTAAGAACTTGTTTCGCAATCGAGCTAAAATATATTAGTATAAACTAATAAACATAAAGTTGCTATTCTTATCGAATTCGTGGCTTTTTCTAAAACATGGTTGCGTGCTACAATGTAGTTTCTTTCGAATAAAATATGTTATACTTGTTATATATACTTGTTATATATACTTGTTGTATATACTTGTTGTATATACTTGTTATATATACTTGTTATATATACTTGTTGTATATACTTGTTGTATATACTTGTTATATATACTTGTTATATATACTTGTTGTATATACTTGTTGTATATACTTGTTGTATATACTTGTTGTATATACTTGTTGTATATACTTGTTATATATACTTGTTATATATACTTGTTATATATACTTGTTATATATACTTGTTATATATACTTGTTATATATACTTGTTGTATATACTTGTTATATATACTTGTTATATATACTTGTTATATATACTTGTTATATATACTTGTTATATATACTTGTTGTATATACTTGTTGTATATACTTGTTATATATACTTGTTGTATATACTTGTTGTATATACTTGTTGTATATACTTGTTGTATATACTTGTTGTATATACTTGTTGTATATACTTGTTGTATATACTTGTTATATATACTTGTTATATATACTTGTTGTATATACTTGTTATATATATACTTGTTATATATACTATGTACCGAACTGTTAGACAGAAACGGCCTTACACTATTGAATATATTTGCGATTACATGAACAGAGCTTGGCGGTGCACTTGCATGGGTGTCACTTTGAATAGCAGCACGTTCGGGTCATGACTATTAATAATAAAAAATATATTTCTTCCGAACTAACATCACTCCATGCTGATTTTGTCAACCAGTCTAGTTCTGTTCCTCAGTTTCCAGACGTTTGGAAGTTTCTGAAGCATTTGTAACAGCTATCCTTGAAGGTGGAGAACGTTCTTCACATGGAAATGTTCGCCCAATATCATGCTTAAGTCGTATATGCATTGTTTTTGCAAATGTTGTATTTAAGCACACTATTAATCCTGGACTATTCATCTGACATCTCTCGAATTCTGACACTATTAATCCCGGACTATTCTTCTGACATCTCACGAATTCTGACACTATTAATCCCGGACTATTCATCTGACATCTCTCGAATTCTGACACTATTAATCCCGGACTATTCATCTGACATCTCTCGAATTCTGACACTATTAATCCCGGACTATTCATCTGACATCTCTCGAATTCTGACACTATTAATCCCGGACTATTCTTCTGACATCTCTCGAAATCTGACATGAATCTGGGTACTCAGCTATCTGTACTGCCAAATTACGTACCTATATATTGTTGTCGCCGATGTGATAGATTCAGGAAAGGTGTCCAAAATGTTTGTTTTTGTTTGTTTGTATTTTGGTGTTTAACGTCGTACCAGCAGCTTTGGTCATAGGGCGACTCCCAAGCTAGTATTGGTGGAGGAAATCCCCGGCTGCCCCTTCCAACAATGTCAGGCTCCAACCACCGACCTACCGCAAACCAGTTAGATGGCTTCCTCACTTGAAATAATTCCACAAGTCCAGTGGGATTCGACATTACAGCTGTGAGGGGGAAATGGTTTGAAGTAATCTTAACTACTCGACAACGGCGACCCCTTGGGTTCAAGCTGTGGCGTTTATAAACAATGTTCGGTCCGATATGTTCCACAAGTTGAAATGCATATGCATTTTCGGTAATTTTCTTCATTGGTATTTTCCAAATTTCTCGCACGAAATAGAAAATGACCATTCAGGGCACAATCAAATTGGAAATACATCCCTTTCGACGTACCTCATGTCGATGTACCTCAAGGATCAATAATGTCGTTGTTTATATTTCTTTTATATTGATTAGTAAATGTGTACACGACATTAATGCTTACATTCGACATTGTGCTGATGCCATAAGTATGTACATTGTAATCGGCGATCCGGGTGAAGCTGCAGAAACTCTTAATTGTGATCTTCAAAGCATGGCAAACTGGGTTTGAAAATGGTTCGTCAAATTGTATCCCAAGAAACCCGAATCTCTTATTCTCTCTCGTTAGTGACAATTGAAACACTGATTGAAGTTGCTGGATGGGAATCAATGGAGAGCAGAATACACACGTACACAACCATATACTACAAGGTGATGATCAAACTAACACCGTATATCACCGAGAACCTCCACAACCGTCTTCAATAAGACGCAAGAAACTAGAACCAGTTACTTATACAGAGGGCTAGAACAACTATTTACTTTGATTCGTGTGCACCTTCAGAATCTGCCTATAGCAATGGCATTTAATGCTCTGTCTATGTCAATATAAAACGCATCCACACTACCATCCTTCAAGAACCATTCTACTACTTTGGCAACCGTATATTACAAGTTCTACGTCCCCATCTAAGCAGTAGCTGTCTCATATTACGAGAGGACCTTTACTCGTAGAACATAATCCCATCATGTATTTGCTTTGCGCATGTGTACAAAGTGAAACACTAGTCCACTACTTCTTTCAGTGTACACAATATGATGCCAGTCTACAACTCCCTGTGAATGTAATCATTCACTTAATGTCATGTAGCATTACATACCATATTGATTGACAAAGTACAGTTTATATATGAGATTAGCACAACGAGAAGTTAGTGTCTGCAGTGCAGCACTTGACAGCTGAGGGTCTAAGCGACCTTAACAGATGCTAACAGTGTCCACGTTAAACTCCTTAATCGCTCTTTCGATACTCGTTTCTGTGTCATCGTTGTCATCTGTTTCAAAATAAATCTGTAATAGGACAGAGCGTGTTATGTCAAACACACTTTCATTGTCACGCACACAGGAACTATATCTTATTTAATACATCACTCGATATCCAGTCTGGCTGGTTTTGTATTTCACTAAAACTGGTATGTGTCTTTTGCTATGTTTGCAAATTTATAAGTGTTTTTCTCAACGGAATACACATAGCCGTAATACATGACGTCATAAAACATATACAATTAATTTAATATATGGCACTATGATATATTGTAGTATATTAATTAGTAAGGTTTATTGCGATAATTTATTGATAATTTAATGATAATTTAATGATAATTTATTGATAATGTATTGATAATGTGTTGATAATGTATTGATCTGATGACGCTTATATCTGATGACTATGTACCATATTAATAATATGCAGTAATGTTGATTTGTATATGGGTTAGTTTGATAAATGACAAAAACAATAACGAAACTATAATTGGTCAACAAATGGAACACAAATAGTACCGAGACTGTAATTGATTATCTAATGGAACAGAAATATTAACGGAACTGTAGTTGAATATCTAATGGGGCATTAGTAGTACCAGCATACGCAATTGGTTAACTAATGGAACAGCAATACTAGAAGAACAGTAATTGGTTATATTAACAAATGGAACATACATAGAAGCTAAAAAATACAGTAATTGTTAACTAATGGACCAAACATACTAGTGGAACAGTAATTGTTAACTAATGGACCAAACATACTAGTGGAACAGTAATTGTTAACTAATGGACCAAACATACTAGCGGAACAGTAATTGTTAACTAATGGAACAAACATACTAGTGGAACAGTAATTGTTAACTAATGGAACAAACATACTAGTGGAACAGTAATTGTTAACTAATGGAACAAACATACTAGCGGAACAGTAATTGTTAACTAATGGAACAAACATACTAGCGGAACAGTAATTGTTAACTAATGGAACAAACATACTAGTGGAACAGTAATTGTTAACTAATGGAACAAACATACTAGTGGAACAGTAATTGTTAACTAATGGAACAAACATACTAGTGGAACAGTAATTGTTAACTAATGGAACAAACATACTAGCGGAACAGTAATTGTTAACTAATGGAACAAACATACTAGTGGAACAGTAATTGTTAACTAATGGACCAAAAATACTAGTGGAACAGTAATTGTTAACTAATGGAACAAACATACTAGCGGAACAGTAATTGTTAACTAATGGAACAAACATACTAGCGGAACAGTAATTGTTAACTAATGGAACAAACATACTAGCGGAACAGTAATTGTTAACTAATGGAACAAACATACTAGCGGAACAGTAATTGTTAACTAATGGACCAAAATACTAGCGGAACAGTAATTGTTAACTAATGGAACAAACATACTAGCGGAACAGTAATTGTTAACTAATGGACCAAACATACTAGCGGAATAGTAATTGTTAACTAATGGACCAAAAATACTAGCGGAACAGTAATTGTTAACTAATGGAACAAACATACTAGCGGAACAGTAATTGTTAACTAATGGACCAAACATACTAGTGGAACAGTAATTGTTAACTAATGGAACAAACATACTAGTGGAACAGTAATTGTTAACTAATGGACAACATACTAGCGGAACAGTAATTGTTAACTAATGGACCAAACATACTAGTGGAACAGTAATTGTTAACTAATGGAACAAACATACTAGCGGAACAGTAATTGTTAACTAATGGAACAAACATACTAGCGGAACAGTAATTGTTAACTAATGGAACAAACATACTAGCGGAACAGTAATTGTTAACTAATGGAACAAACATACTAGCGGAACAGTAATTGTTAACTAATGGAACAAACATACTAGCGGAACAGTAATTGTTAACTAATGGAACAAACATACTAGCGGAACAGTAATTGTTAACTAATGGAACAAACATACTAGCGGAACAGTAATTGTTAACTAATGGAACAAACATACTAGCGGAACAGTAATTGTTAACTAATGGAACAAACATACTAGCGGAACAGTAATTGTTAACTAATGGAACAAACATACTAGCGGAACAGTAATTGTTAACTAATGGAACAAACATACTAGCGGAACAGTAATTGTTAACTAATGGAACAAACATACTAGCGGAACAGTAATTGTTAACTAATGGAACAAACATACTAGTGGAACAGTAATTGTTAACTAATGGAACAAACATACTAGTGGAACAGTAATTGTTAACTAATGGAACAAACATACTAGTGGAACAGTAATTGTTAACTAATGGAACAAACATACTAGTGGAACAGTAATTGTTAACTAATGGAACAAACATACTAGTGGAACAGTAATTGTTAACTAATGGACCAATAATACTAGTGGAACAGTAATTGTTAACTAATGGAACAAACATACTAGTGGAACAGTAATTGTTAACTAATGGAACAAAAATACTAGTGGAACAGTAATTGTTAACTAATGGAACAAACATACTAGCGGAACAGTAATTGTTAACTAATGGAACAAACATACTAGTGGAACAGTAATTGTTAACTAATGGAACAAACATACTAGCGGAACAGTATTTGTTAACTAATGGACCAAACATACTAGTGGAATAGTAATTGTTAACTAATGGAACAAACATACTAGCGGAACAGTAATTGTTAACTAATGGACCAAACATACTAGTGGAACAGTAATTGTTAACTAATGGACCAATAATACTAGCGAAATAGTAATTGTTAACTAATGGAACAAACATACTAGCGGAACAGTAATTGTTAACTAATGGACCAAACATACTAGTGGAATAGTAATTGTTAACTAATGGAACAAACATACTAGCGGAATAGTAACTGTTAACTAATGGACCAAAAATACTAGCGGAATAGTAATTGTTAACTAATGGACCAAAAATATTAGCGGAACAGTAATTGTTTAACTAATGGAATAAACATACTAGCGGAACAGTAATTGTTAACTAATGGACCAATAATACTAGTGGAACAGTAATTGTTAACTAATGGAACAAATATACTAGTGGAACACTAATTGTTAACTAATGGAACAAACATACTAGCGGAATAGTAATTGTTAACTAATGTAACAAAATACTAGTGGAATAGTAATTGTTAACTAATGGAACAAACATACTAGCGGAACAGTAATTGTTAACTAATGGACCAAACATACTAGCGGAACAGTAATTGTTAACTAATGGAACAAACATACTAGTGGAACAGTAATTGTTAACTAATGGAACAAACATACTAGCGGAACAGTAATTGTTAACTAATGGAACAAAATACTAGTGGAACAGTAATTGTTAACTAATGGAACAAACATACTAGTGGAACAGTAATTGTTAACTAATGGACCAAACATACTAGCGGAACAGTAATTGTTAACTAATGGAACAAACATACTAGTGGAACAGTAATTGTTAACTAATGGAACAAACATACTAGCGGAACAGTAATTGTTAACTAATGGACCAAACATACTAGTGGAACAGTAATTGTTAACTAATGGAACAAACATACTAGCGGAACAGTAATTGTTAACTAATGGACCAAACATACTAGTGGAACAGTAATTGTTAACTAATGGACCAATAATACTAGTGGAACAGTAATTGTTAACTAATGGACCAAACATACTAGCGGAAAGTAATGTTAACTAATGGAACAAACATACTAGTGGAACAGTAATTGTTAACTAATGGAACAAACATACTAGTGGAACAGTAATTGTTAACTAATGGAACAAACATACTAGCGGAACAGTAATTGTTAACTAATGGACCAAACATACTAGTGGAACAGTAATTGTTAACTAATGGAACAAACATACTAGCGGAACAGTAATTGTTAACTAATGGAACAAACATACTAGCGGAACAGTAATTGTTAACTAATGGAACAAACATACTAGCGGAACAGTAATTGTTAACTAATGGAACAAACATACTAGCGGAACAGTAATTGTTAACTAATGGAACAAACATACTAGCGGAACAGTAATTGTTAACTAATGGAACAAACATACTAGCGGAACAGTAATTGTTAACTAATGGAACAAACATACTAGCGGAACAGTAATTGTTAACTAATGGAACAAACATACTAGCGGAACAGTAATTGTTAACTAATGGAACAAACATACTAGCGGAACAGTAATTGTTAACTAATGGAACAAACATACTAGTGGAACAGTAATTGTTAACTAATGGAACAAACATACTAGTGGAACAGTAATTGTTAACTAATGGAACAAACATACTAGTGGAACAGTAATTGTTAACTAATGGAACAAACATACTAGTGGAACAGTAATTGTTAACTAATGGAACAAACATACTAGTGGAACAGTAATTGTTAACTAATGGACCAAAAATACTAGTGGAACAGTAATTGTTAACTAATGGAACAAACATACTAGTGGAACAGTAATTGTTAACTAATGGAACAAAATACTAGTGGAACAGTAATGTTAACTAATGAACAAACATACTAGCGGAACAGTAATTGTTAACTAATGGAACAAACATACTAGTGGAACAGTAATTGTTAACTAATGGAACAAACATACTAGCGGAACAGTAATTGTTAACTAATGGACCAAACATACTAGTGGAACAGTAATTGTTAACTAATGGAACAAACATACTAGCGGAACAGTAATTGTTAACTAATGGACCAAACATACTAGTGGAACAGTAATTGTTAACTAATGGAACAAACATACTAGTGGAACAGTAATTGTTAACTAATGGAACAAACATACTAGTGGAACAGTAATTGTTAACTAATGGAACAAACATACTAGTGGAACAGTAATTGTTAACTAATGGACCAAAAATACTAGTGGAACAGTAATTGTTAACTAATGGAACAAACATACTAGTGGAACAGTAATTGTTAACTAATGGAACAAACATACTAGTGGAACAGTAATTGTTAACTAATGGAACAAACATACTAGCGGAACAGTAATTGTTAACTAATGGAACAAACATACTAGTGGAACAGTAATTGTTAACTAATGGAACAAACATACTAGCGGAACAGTATTTGTTAACTAATGGACCAAACATACTAGTGGAATAGTAATTGTTAACTAATGGAACAAACATACTAGCGGAACAGTAATTGTTAACTAATGGACCAAACATACTAGTGGAACAGTAATTGTTAACTAATGGACCAATAATACTAGCGGAATAGTAATTGTTAACTAATGGAACAAACATACTAGCGGAACAGTAATTGTTAACTAATGGACCAAACATACTAGTGGAATAGTAATTGTTAACTAATGGAACAAACATACTAGCGGAATAGTAACTGTTAACTAATGGACCAAAAATACTAGCGGAATAGTAATTGTTAACTAATGGACCAAAAATATTAGCGGAACAGTAATTGTTTAACTAATGGAATAAACATACTAGCGGAACAGTAATTGTTAACTAATGGACCAATAATACTAGTGGAACAGTAATTGTTAACTAATGGAACAAATATACTAGTGGAACACTAATTGTTAACTAATGGAACAAACATACTAGCGGAATAGTAATTGTTAACTAATGTAACAAAATACTAGTGGAATAGTAATTGTTAACTAATGGAACAAACATACTAGCGGAACAGTAATTGTTAACTAATGGACCAAACATACTAGCGGAACAGTAATTGTTAACTAATGGAACAAACATACTAGTGGAACAGTAATTGTTAACTAATGGAACAAACATACTAGCGGAACAGTAATTGTTAACTAATGGAACAAAATACTAGTGGAACAGTAATTGTTAACTAATGGAACAAACATACTAGCGGAACAGTAATTGTTAACTAATGGACCAAACATACTAGCGGAACAGTAATTGTTAACTAATGGAACAAACATACTAGTGGAACAGTAATTGTTAACTAATGGAACAAACATACTAGCGGAACAGTAATTGTTAACTAATGGACCAAACATACTAGTGGAACAGTAATTGTTAACTAATGGAACAAACATACTAGCGGAACAGTAATTGTTAACTAATGGACCAAACATACTAGTGGAACAGTAATTGTTAACTAATGGACCAATAATACTAGTGGAACAGTAATTGTTAACTAATGGACCAAACATACTAGCGGAACAGTAATTGTTAACTAATGGAACAAACATACTAGTGGAACAGTAATTGTTAACTAATGGAACAAACATACTAGTGGAACAGTAATTGTTAACTAATGGAACAAACATACTAGTGGAACAGTAATTGTTAACTAATGGAACAAACATACTAGTGGAACAGTAATTGTTAACTAATGGAACAAACATACTAGCGGAACAGTAATTGTTAACTAATGGAACAAACATACTAGTGGAACAGTAATTGTTAACTAATGGAACAAACATACTAGCGGAACAGTAATTGTTAACTAATGGAACAAACATACTAGCGGAACAGTAATTGTTAACTAATGGAACAAACATACTAGCGGAACAGTAATTGTTAACTAATGGAACAAACATACTAGGAACAGTAATTGTTAACTAATGGAACAAACATACTAGCGGAACAGTAATTGTTAACTAATGGAACAAACATACTAGCGGAACAGTAATTGTTAACTAATGGAACAAACATACTAGCGGAACAGTAATTGTTAACTAATGGAACAAACATACTAGCGGAACAGTAATTGTTAACTAATGGAACAAACATACTAGTGGAACAGTAATTGTTAACTAATGGAACAAACATACTAGTGGAACAGTAATTGTTAACTAATGGAACAAACATACTAGTGGAACAGTAATTGTTAACTAATGGAACAAATATACTAGTGGAACAGTAAATGTTAACTAATGGAACAAACATACTAGTGGAACAGTAATTGTTAACTAATGGACCAATAATACTAGTGGAACAGTAATTGTTAACTAATGGAACAAACGTACTAGTGGAACACTAATTGTTAACTAATGGAACAAAAATACTAGTGGAACAGTAATTGTTAACTAATGGAACAAACATACTAGTGGAACAGTAATTATTAACTAATGGAACAAACATACTAGCGGAACAGTATTTGTTAACTAATGGACCAAACATACTAGTGGAATAGTAATTGGTTAACTAATGGAACAAACATACTAGCGGAACAGTAATTGTTAACTAATGGACCAAACATACTAGTGGAACAGTAAGTGTTAACTAATGGACCAATAATACTAGCGAAATAGTAATTGTTAACTAATGGAACAAACATACTAGTGGAACAGTAATTATTAACTAATGGAACAAACATACTAGCGGAACAGTATTTGTTAACTAATGGACCAAACATACTAGTGGAATAGTAATTGTTAACTAATGGAACAAACATACTAGCGGAATAGTAACTGTTAACTAATGGACCAAAAATACTAGCGGAATAGTAATTGTTAACTAATGGACCAAAAATATTAGCGGAACAGTAATTGTTTAACTAATGGAATAAACATACTAGCGGAACAGTAATTGTTAACTAATGGACCAATAATACTAGTGGAACAGTAATTGTTAACTAATGGAAGAAATATACTAGTGGAACACTAATTGTTAACTAATGGAACAAACATACTAGCGGAATAGTAATTGTTAACTAATGTAACAAAATACTAGTGGAATAGTAATTGTTAACTAATGGAACAAACATACTAGCGGAACAGTAATTGTTAACTAATGGACCAAACATACTAGCGGAACAGTAATTGTTAACTAATGGAACAAACATACTAGTGGAACAGTAATTGTTAACTAATGGAACAAACATACTAGCGGAACAGTAATTGTTAACTAATGGACCAAACATACTAGTGGAACAGTAATTGTTAACTAATGGAACAAACATACTAGCGGAACAGTAATTGTTAACTAATGGAACAAACTACTAGGGAACAGTAATTGTTAACTAATGGAACAAACATACTAGCGGAACAGTAATTGTTAACTAATGGAACAAACATACTAGCGGAACAGTAATTGTTAACTAATGGAACAAACATACTAGCGGAACAGTAATTGTTAACTAATGGAACAAACATACTAGCGGAACAGTAATTGTTAACTAATGGAACAAACATACTAGTGGAACAGTAATTGTTAACTAATGGAACAAACATACTAGCGGAACAGTAATTGTTAACTAATGGAACAAACATACTAGTGGAACAGTAATTGTTAACTAATGGAACAAACATACTAGTGGAACAGTAATTGTTAACTAATGGAACAAACATACTAGCGGAACAGTAATTGTTAACTAATGGAACAAAATACTAGCGGAACAGTAATTGTTAACTAATGGACCAAACATACTAGTGGAACAGTAATTGTTAACTAATGGAACAAACATACTAGTGGAACAGTAATTGTTAACTAATGGACCAAAATACTAGCGGAACAGTAATTGTTAACTAATGGAACAAACATACTAGGGAACAGTAATTGTTAACTAACAACATACTAGCGGAACAGTAATTGTAACTAATGGAACAAACATACTAGTGGAACAGTAATTTTAACTAATGGAACAACATACTAGCGGAACAGTAATTGTTAACTAATGGAACAAACATACTAGTGGAACAGTAATTGTTAACTAATGGAACAAACATACTAGCGGAACAGTAATTGTTAACTAATGGACCAAACATACTAGTGGAACAGTAATTGTTAACTAATGGACCAAAAATACTAGTGGAACAGTAATTGTTAACTAATGGAACAAACATACTAGCGGAACAGTAATTGTTAACTAATGGAACAAACATACTAGCGGAACAGTAATTGTTAACTAATGGAACAAACATACTAGCGGAACAGTAATTGTTAACTAATGGAACAAACATACTAGCGGAACAGTAATTGTTAACTAATGGAACAAACATACTAGCGGAACAGTAATTGTTAACTAATGGAACAAACATACTAGCGGAACAGTAATTGTTAACTAATGGAACAAACATACTAGTGGAACAGTAATTGTTAACTAATGGAACAAACATACTAGTGGAACAGTAATTGTTAACTAATGGAACAACATACTAGTGGAACAGTAATTGTTAACTAATGGAACAAAATACTAGTGGAACAGTAATTGTTAACTAATGGAACAAAATACTAGCGGAACAGTAATTGTTAACTAATGAACAAACATACTAGCGGAACAGTAATTGTTAACTAATGGAACAAACATACTAGCGGAACAGTAATTGTTAACTAATGGAACAAACATACTAGCGGAACAGTAATTGTTAACTAATGGAACAAACATACTAGTGGAACAGTAATTGTTAACTAATGGAACAAACATACTAGTGGAACAGTAATTGTTAACTAATGGAACAAACATACTAGCGGAACAGTAATTGTTAACTAATGGACCAAACATACTAGTGGAACAGTAATTGTTAACTAATGGAACAAACATACTAGCGGAACAGTAATTGTTAACTAATGGAACAAACATACTAGCGGAACAGTAATTGTTAACTAATGGAACAAACATACTAGCGGAACAGTAATTGTTAACTAATGGAACAAACATACTAGCGGAACAGTAATT
>CM026398.1:8027231-8058088 GCA_014843695.1 Archivesica marissinica | reverse complement strand
GCACAGGGTATTTATATTGCTATCTATAACTAATGCAGCAAGGGTATTTATATTGCTATCTATAATTAATGCAGCACGGGGTATTTATATTGCTATCTATAATTAATGCAGCACAGGGTATTTATATTGCTATCTATAATTAATGCAGCACAGGGTATTTATATTGCTATCTATAATTAATGCAGCACGGGGTATTTATATTGCTATCTATAATTAATGCAGCACAGGGTATTTATATTGCTATCTATAACTAATGCAGCACAGGGTATTTATATTGCTATCTATAATTAATGCAGCACAGGGTATTTATATTGCTATCTATAACTAATGCAGCACGGGGTATTTATATTGCTATCTATAATTAATGCAGCACGGGGTATTTATATTGCTATCTATAATTAATGCAGGGTATTTATATTGCTATCTATAACTAATGCAGCACGGGGTATTTATATTGCTATCTATAATTAATGCAGCACAGGGTATTTATATTGCTATCTATAACTAATGCAGGGTATTTATATTGCTATCTATAACTAATGCAGCACGGGGTATTTATATTGCTATCTATAATTAATGCAGCACAGGGTATTTATATTGCTATCTATAATTAATGCAGCACAGGGTATTTATTTTGCTATATATAACTAATGCAGGGTATTTATATTGCTATCTATAACTAATGCAGCACAGTGTATTTATATTGCTATCTATAACTAATGCAGCACAGTGTTTATATTGCTATTTATAACTAATGCAGCACGGGTATTTATATTGCTATCTATAACTAATGCAGCACGGGGTATTTATATTGCTATCTATAATTAATGCAGCACAGGGTATTTATATTGCTATCTATAACTAATGCAGGGTATTTATATTGCTATCTATAACTAATGCAGCACAGGGTATTTATATTGCTATCTATAATTAATGCAGCACAGGGTATTTATATTGCTATCTATAATTAATGCAGGGTATGTATATTGCTATCTATAACTAATGCAGCACGGGGTATTTATATTGCTATCTATAATTAATGCAGCACAGGGTATTTATATTGCTATCTATAACTGATGCAGGGTATTTATATTGCTATCTATAACTAATGCAGGGTATTTATATTGCTATCTATAACTAATGCAGCACGGGGTATTTATATTGCTATCTATAATTAATGCAGCACAGTGTATTTATATTGCTATCTATAATCAATGCAGCACAGGGTATTTATTTTGCTATATAACTAATGCAGGGTATTTATACTGCTATCTATAACTAATGCAGCACAGTGTATTTATATTGCTATCTATAACTAATGCAGCACAGTGTATTTATATTGCTATTTATAATTAATGCAGCACAGGGTATTTATATTGCTATCTATAACTAATGCAGGGTATTTATATTGCTATCAATAAATAATGCAGCACAGTGTATTTATTTTGCTATCTATAACTAATGCAGCACGGTGTATTTATATTGTTATCTATAACTAATGCAGCACAGGGTATTTATATTGCTATCTATAATTAATGCAGCACATGGTATTTATATTGCTATCTATAATTATTGCAGCACAGGGTATTTATATTGCTATCTATAATTAATGCAGGGTATGTATATTGCTATCTATAACTAATGCAGCACGGGGTATTTATATTGCTATCTATAATTAATGCAGCACAGAGTATTTATATTGCTATCTATAACTAATGCAGGGTATTTATATTGCTATCTATAACTAATGCAGGGTATTTATATTTCTATTTATAACTAATGCAGCACGTGTATTTAACTTGCTATCTATAACTAATGCAGCACATGGTATTTATATTGCTATCTATAACTAATGCAGCACAGATTATTTCTATTGCTATCGATAACTAATGCAGCACAGGGTATTTATATTGCTATCCATAACTAATGCAGCACGGGGTATTCATATTGCTATCTATAACTAATGCAGCACGGCGTATTTATATTGCTATATATAATTAATGCAGCACGGTGTATTTATATTGCTATCTATAACTAGTGCAGCACAGGGTATTTATATTACTATTTATAATTAATGCAGCACGGGGTATTTACATTGCTAACTATAATTAATGCAGCACGGTGTATTTACATTGCTATCTATAATTAATGAAGCACAGGGTATTTATGTTGCTCTCTATAATTAATGCAGCACGGGGTATTTTCATTGCTATCTATAATTAATGCAGCACATGGTATTTACATTGCTATCTATAACTAATGCAGCACATGGTATTTATGTTGCTATCTATAACTAATGCAGCACGGGGTATTTATATTGCTATCTATAATTAATGAAGCACGGGGTATTTACATTGCTATCTATAACTAATGCAGCACAGGGTATTTAAATTGCTATCTATAATTAATGCAGCATGGGGTATTTACATTGCTATTTATAATTAATGCAGCACAGGGTATTTACATTGCTATCTATAACTAATGCAGCACAGGGTATTTATATTGCTATCTATAAGTAATGCAGCACGGGGTATTTATATTGCTATCTATAACTAATGCAGCACGGGGTATTTATATTGCTATCTATAATTAATGCAGCACGGGGTATTTATATTGCTATCTATACCTAATGCAGCACAGGGTATTTTTATTGTTATCTATAGTTAATGCAGCACGTGGTATTTACATTGCTATCTATAATTAATGCAGCACAGGGTATTTACATTGCTATCTATAACTAATGCAGCACAGAGTATTTATATTGCTATCTATAACTAATGCAGCACAGGGTATTTATATTGCTATCTATAATTAATGCAGCACAGGGTATTTATTTTGCTATCTATTACTAATGCAGGTTATTTATACTGCTATCTATAACTAATGCAGCACAGAGTATTTATATTGCTATCTATAACTAATGCAGCACAGGGCAGTTATTTTGCTATCTATAATTAATGCAGCACGGGGTATTTACATTGCTATCTATAACTAATGCAGCACAGGGTATTTACAGTGCTATCTATAATTAGTACAGCACAGGTTATTTATATTGCTATCTATAACTAATGCAGCACAGGGTATTTACAGTGCTATCTATAATTAATGCAGCACAGGGTATTTACATTGCTATCTATAACTAATGCAGCACAGGGTATTTATATTGCTATCTATAAGTAATGCAGCACGGGGTATTTATATTGCTATCTATAACTAATGCCGCACAGGGTATTTATATTGCTATCTTTAATTAATGCAGCACATGGTATTTATATCGATATCTATAATTAATGCAGCACAGGTTATTTATATTGCTATCTATAATTATTGCAGGGTATTTATATTGCTATCCATAACTAATGCAGCACGGGGTATTTATATTGCTATCTATAATTAATGCAGCACAGGGTATTTATATTGCTATCTATAACTAATGCAGGGTATTTATATTGCTATCTATAACTAATGCAGCACAATGTATTTATATTGCTATCTAAAACTAATGCAGCACAGTGTATTTATATTTATAACTAATGCAGCACGGTGTATTTATATTATTATCTATAACTAATGCAGCACAGGGTATTTATATTGCTATCTATAACTAATGCAGCACGGGGTATTTATATTGCTATCTATAATTATTGCAGCACAGGGTATTTATATTGCTATCTATAACTAATGCAGGGTATTTATATTGCTATCTATAACTAATGCAGCACGGGGTATTTATATTGCTATCTATAATTAATGCAGCACAGTGTATTTATATTGCTATCTATAATCAATGCAGCACAGGGTATTTATTTTGCTATATAACTAATGCAGGGTATTTATACTGCTATCTATAACTAATGCAGCACAGTGTATTTATATTGCTATCTATAACTAATGCAGCACAGTGTATTTATATTGCTATTTATAATTAATGCAGCACAGGGTATTTATATTGCTATCTATAACTAATGCAGGGTATTTATATTGCTATCTATAAATAATGCAGCACAGTGTATTTATATTGCTATCTATAACTAATGCAGCACGGTGTATTTATATTGTTATCTATAACTAATGCAGCACAGGGTATTTATATTGCTATCTATAATTAATGCAGCACATGGTATTTATATTGCTATCTATAATTATTGCAGCACAGGGTATTTATATTGCTATCTATAATTAATGCAGGGTATGTATATTGCTATCTATAACTAATGCAGCACGGGGTATTTATATTGCTATCTATAACTAATGCAGGGTATTTATATTGCTATCTATAACTAATGCAGGGTATATAAATTGCTATTTATAACTAATGCAGCACGGGGTATTTACATTGCTATCTATAACTAATGCAGCACATGGTATTTATATTGCTATCTATAATTAATGCAGCACAGATTATTTATATTGATATCTATAATTAATGCAGCACAGGTTATTTATATTGCTATCTATAATTATTGCAGGGTATTTATATTACTATCCATAACTAATGCAGCACGGGGTATTTATATTGCTATCTATAATTAATGCAGCACAGGGTATTTATATTGCTATCTATAACTAATGCAGGGTATTTATATTGCTATCTATAACTAATGCAGCACGGGGTATTTATATTGCTATCTATAATTAATTCAGCACAGTGTATTTATATTGCTATCTATAATCAATGCAGCACAGAGTATTTATTTTGCTATTTAACTAATGCAGGGTATTTATACTGCTATCTATAACTAATGCAGCACACTGTATTTTTATTGCTATCTATAACTAATGCAGCACAGTGTATTTATATTGCTATTTATAACTAATGCAGCACGGTGTATTCATATTGCTATCTATAACTAATGCAGCATGGGGTATTTATATTGCTATCTATGATTAATGCAGCACAGGATATTTATATTGCTGTCTATAACTAATGCAGGGTATTTATATTGCTATCTATAATTAATGTAGCACATGGTATTTATATTGCTATCTATAATTATTGCAGCACAGGGTATTTATATTGCTATCTATAATTAATGCAGGGTATGTATATTGCTATCTATAACTTATGCAGCACGGGGTATTTATATTGCTATCTATAATTAATGCAGCACAGGGTGTTTATATTGCTATCTATAACTGATGCAGGGTATTTATATTGCTATCTATAACTAATGCAGGGTATTTATATTGCTATTTAAAACTAATGCAGCACGGGGTATTTATATTGTTATCTATAATTAATGCCGCACGTGTATTTATATTGCTATCTATAATTAATGCAGCACGTGTATTTATATTGCTATCTATAATTAATGCAGCACAGGGTATTTATGTTGCTCTCTATAATTAATGCAGAACGGGGTATTCATATTGCTATATATAATTAATGCAGAACGGGGTATTTATATTGCTATTTATAACTAGTGCAGCACAGGGTATTTATATTACTCTTTATAATTAATGCAGCACGGGGTATTTACATTGCTAACTATAATTAATGCAGCACGGGGTATTTACATTGCTATCTATAATTAATGAAGCACAGGGTATTTATGTTGCTCTCTATAATTAATGCAGCACGGGGTATTTTCATTGCTATCTATAATTAATGCAGCACATGGTATTTACATTGCTATCTATAACTAATGCAGCACATGGTATTTATGTTGCTATCTATAACTAATGCAGCACGGGGTATTTATATTGCTATCTATAATTAATGAAGCACGGGGTATTTATATTGCTATCTATAACTAATGCAGCACAGGGTATTTAAATTGCTATCTATAATTAATGCTGTATGGGGTATTTACATTGCTATCTATAAGTAATGCAGCACGGGGTATTTATATTGCTATCTATAACTAATGCAGCACGGGGTATTTATATTGCTATCTATAATTAATGCAGCACGGAGTATTTATATTGCTATCTATAACTAATGCAGCACGGGGTATTTTTATTATTATCTATAATTAATGCAGCACGGGGTATTTACATTGCTATCTATAATTAATGCAGCACAGGGTATTTACATTGCTATCTATAAATAATGCAGCACAGATTATTTCTATTGCTATCGATAACTAATGCCGCACAGGGTATTTATATTGCTATCTATAATTAATGCAGCACAGGTTATTTATATTGCTATCTACAATTATTGCAGGGTATTTATATTACTATCCATAACTAATGCAGCACGGGGTATTTATATTGCTATATATAATTAATGCAGCACAGGGTATTTATATTGCTATCTATAACTAATGCAGGGTATTTATATTGCTATCTATAACTAATGCAGCACGGGGTATTTATATTGCTATCTATGATTAATTCAGCACAGTGTATTTATATTGCTATCTATAATCAATGCAGCACAGAGTATTTATTTTGCTATATAACTAATACAGGGTATTTATACTGCTATCTATAACTAATGCAGCACAGTGTATTTTTATTGCTATCTATAACTAATGCAGCACAGTGTATTTATATTGCTATTTATAACTAATGCAGCACGGTGTATTCATATTGCTATCTATAACTAATGCAGCACGGGGTATTTATATTGCTATCTATGATTAATGCAGCACAGGATATTTATAGTGCTGTCTATAACTAATGCAGGGTATTTATATTGCTATCTATAACTAATGCAGCACAGTGTATTTATATTGCTATCTATAACTAATGCAGCAAGGTGTATTTATATTGTTATCTATAACTATTGCAGCACAGGGTATTTATATTGCGATCTATAATTAATGTAGCACATGGTATTTATATTGCTATCTATAATTATTGCAGCACAGGGTATTTATATTGCTATCTATAATCAATACAGGGTATGTATATTGCTATCTATAACTAATGCAGCACGGGGTATTTATATTGCTATCTATAATTAATGCAGCACAGGGTATTTATATTGCTATCTATAACTAATGCAGGGTATTTATATTGCTATCTTTAACTAATGCAGGGTATTTATATTGCTATTTAAAACTAATGCAGCACGGGGTATTTATATTGTTATCTATAATTAATGCCGCACGTGTATTTATATTGCTATCTATAATTAATGCAGCACGTGTATTTATATTGCTATCTATAATTAATGCAGCACAGGGTATTTATGTTGCTCTCTATAATTAATGCAGAACAGGGTATTTACATTGCTATCTATGATTAATGCAGCACAGGATATTTATAGTGCTGTCTATAACTAATGCAGGGTATTTATATTGCTATCTATAACTAATGCAGCACAGTGTATTTATATTGCTATCTATAACTAATGCAGCACGGTGTATTTATATTGTTATCTATAACTATTGCAGCACAGGGTATTTATATTGCGATCTATAATTAATGTAGCACATGGTATTTATATTGCTATCTATAATTATTGCAGCACAGGGTATTTATATTGCTATCTATAATCAATACAGGGTATGTATATTGCTATCTATAACTAATGCAGCACGGGGTATTTATATTGCTATCTATAATTAATGCAGCACAGGGTATTTATATTGCTATCTATAACTAATGCAGGGTATTTATATTGCTATCTTTAACTAATGCAGGGTATTTATATTGCTATTTAAAACTAATGCAGCACGGGGTATTTATATTGTTATCTATAATTAATGCCGCACGTGTATTTATATTGCTATCTATAATTAATGCAGCACGTGTATTTATATTGCTATCTATAATTAATGCAGCACAGGGTATTTATGTTGCTCTCTATAATTAATGCAGAACAGGGTATTTACATTGCTATCTATAATTAATGCAGCACAGGGTATTTACATTGCTATCTATAACTAATGCAGCACAGGGTATTTATATTGCCAGCTGTAACTAATGCAGCACATGGTATATATATTGCTATCTATAATTAAAGCAGCACGGGGTATTTACATTGCTATCTATGAATAATGCAGCACGGGGTATTTACATTGCTATCTATAAGTAATGCAGCACATGGTATTATATAGCTATCTATAACTAGTGCAGCACATGGTATATATATTGCTATCTATAATTAATGCAGCACTGGGTATTTACATTGCTATCTATAAGTAATGCAGCACGGTGTATTTACATTGCTATCTATCATTAATGCAGCAAAGGGTATTTACATTGCTATCTATAATTAATGCAGCACAGGGTATTTAAATTGCTATCTATAACTAATGCAGCACATGGTATTTATATTGCTATCTATAACTAATGCAGCACAGATTATTTCTATTGCTATCGATAACTAATGCAGCACAGGGTATTTATATTGCTATCTATAAATAATGCAGAACGGGGTATTCATATTGCTAACTATAATTAATGCAGCACGGGGTATTTACATTGCTATCTATAATTAATGAAGCACAGGGTATTTATGTTGCTCTCTATAATTAATGCAGCACAGGGTATTTTCATTGCTATCTATAATTAATGCAGAACATGGTATTTACATTGCTATCTATAACTAATGCAGCACATGGTATTTATGTTGCTATCTATAACTAATGCAGCACGGGGTATTTATATTGCTATCTATAATTAATGAAGCACGGGGTATTTATATTACTATCTATAACTAATGCAGCACATGGTATTTATATTGCTATCTATAATTAATGCAGCACGGGGTATTTACATTGCTATCTATAATTAATGCAGTACAGGGTATTTACAGTGCTAACTATAACTAATGCAGCACAGGTATTCATATTGCTCTTTATAACTAATGCAGCACGGAGTATTTATATTGCTATCTATAATTAATGCAGCACGGGGTATTTACATTGCAATCTATAAGTAATGCAGCATGGTGTATTTACATTGCTATCTATAATTAATGCAGCACAGGGTATTTACATTGCTATCTATAACTGATGCAGCTCATGGTATTTATATTGCTATCTATAACTAATGCAGCACAGATTATTTCTATTGCTATCGATAACTAATACAGCACTGGGAATTTATATTGCTATCTATAATTAATGCAGCACGGGGTATTTACATTGCTATCTATGATTAATGCAGCACGGGGTATTTACATTGCTATTTATAATTAATGCAGCACAGGGTATTTACATTGCTATCTATAACTAATGCAACACAGGGTATTTATATTGCTATCTATAACTAATGCAGCACATGGTATTTATATTGCTAGCTGTAACTAATGCAGCACATGGTATTTATATTGCTATCTATAATTAATGCAGCACGGGGTATTTACATTGCTATCTATGAATAATGCAGCACGGGGTATTTACATTGCTATCTATAATTAATGCAGCACATGGTATTTATATTGCTATCTATAATTAATGCAGCACAGGGTATTTACAGTGCTATCTATAACTAATACAGCACAGGTATTCATATTGCTATCTATAACTAATACAGCACGGAGTATTTATATTGCTATCTATAATTAATGCAGCACGGGGTATTTACATTGCTATCTATAAGTAATGCAGCACGGTGTATTTACATTGCTATTTATAATTAATTCAGCACAGGTTATTTACATTGCTATCTATAATTAATGCAGCACAGGGTATTTAAATTGCTATCTATAACTAATACAGCACATGTTATCTATATTGCTATTTATAACTAATGCAGCACAGATTATTTATATTGCTATCGATAACTAATGCAGCACAGGGTATTTATATTGCTATCTATATCTAATGCAGCACGGGGTATTCATATTGCTATCTATGACTAATGCAGCACTGCGTATTTATATTGCTATATATAATTAATGCAGCACGGGGTATTTATATTGCTATATATAACTAGTGCAGCACAGGGTATTTATATTGCTATTTATAATTAATGCAGCACGGGGTATTTACATTGCTAACTATAATTAATGCAGCACGGGGTATTTACATTGCTATCTATAATTAATGCTGCACAGGGTATTTATGTTGCTCTCTATAATTAATGCAGCACGGGGTATTTTCATTGCTATCTATAATTAATGCAGCACAGGGTATTTTTATTGTTATCTATAATTAATGCAGCACGGGGTATTTACATTGCTATCTATAACTAATCCAGCACAGATTATTTCTATTGCTATCGATAACTAATGCCGCACAGGGTATTTTTATTGCTATCTATAATTAATGCAGCACATGGTATTTATATTGATATCTATAATTAATGCAGCACAGGTTATTTATATTGCTATCTATAATTATTGCAGGGTATTTATATTGCTATCCATAACTAATACAGCACGGGGTATTTATATTGCTATCTATAATTAATGCAGCACAGGATATTTATATTGCTATCTATAACTAATGCAGGGTATTTATATTGCTATATATAACTAATGCAGCACAGGTTATTTAAATTGCTATCTATAACTAATGCAGCACATGGTATTTATATTGCTATCTATAACTAATGCAGCACAGATTATTTCTATTGCTATCTATAACTAATGCAGCACAGGGTATTTATATTGCTATCTATAACTAATGCAGCACGGGGTATTCATATTGCTATATATGACTAATGCAGCACGGCGTATTTATATTGCTATATATAATTAATGCAGCACGGGGTATTTATATTGCTATATATAACTAGTGCAGCACAGGGTATTTATATTGCTATTTATAATTAATGCAGCACGGGGTATTTACATTGCTAACTATAATTAATGCAGCACGGGGTATTTACATTGCTATCTATAATTAATGCAGCACAGGGTATTTATGTTGCTCTCTATAATTAATGCAGCACGGGGTATTTTCATTGCTATCTATAATTAATGCAGCACAGGGTATTTATGTTGCTTTCTATAATTAATGAAGCACGGGGTATTTTCATTGCTATCTATAATTAATGCAGCACATGGTATTTACATTGCTATCTATAACTAATGCAGCACATGGTATTTATGTTGCTATCTATAACTAATGCAGCACGGGGTATTTATATTGCTATCTATAATTAATGAAGCACGGGGTATTGATATTGCTATCTATAACTAATGCAGCACAGGGTATTTAAATTGCTATCTATAATTAATGCAGCATGGGGTATTTACATTGCTATTTATAATTAATG
Organism: Archivesica marissinica; assembly: GCA_014843695.1. Classification (NCBI taxonomy): domain Eukaryota; kingdom Metazoa; phylum Mollusca; class Bivalvia; order Venerida; family Vesicomyidae; genus Archivesica; species Archivesica marissinica. Next base: position 8,046,964 of record CM026398.1, on the reverse strand, counting down.
CAGCACAGGGTATTTACATTGCTATCTATAACTAATGCAGCACAGGGTATTTATATTGCTATCTATAACTAATGCAGCACGGGGTATTTATATTGTTATCTATAATTAATGCAGCACGGGGTATTTATATTGCTATCTATAACTAATGCAGCACGGGGTATTCATATTGCTATCTATGACTAATGCAGCACGGCGTATTTATATTGCTATATATAATTAATGCAGCACGGGGTATTTATATTGCTATCTATAACTAATGCAGCACAGGGTATTTATATTGCTATCTATAAGTAATGCAGCACGGGGTATTTATATTGCTATCTATAACTAATGCAGCACGGGGTATTTATATTGCTATCTATAATTAATGCGGCACGTGGTATTTATATTGCTATCTATAACTAATGCAGCACAGGGTATTTTTATTGTTATCCATGATTAATGCAGCACGGGGTATTTACATTGCTATTAATAATTAATGCAGCACAGGGTAGTTACACTGCTATCTATAACTAATGCAGCACAGGTATTCATATTGCTCTCTATAACTAATGCAGCACATGGTATTTATATTGCTATCTATAATTAATGCAGCACAGGATATTTATATTGCTATCTATAATTAATGCAGCACAGGATATTTATATTGCTATCTATAACTAATGCAGGGTATTTATATTGCTATCTATAACTAATGCAGCACGGGGTATTTATATTGCTATCTATAATTAATGCAGCACAGTGTATTTATATTGCTATCTATAATCAATGCAGCACAGGGTATTTATTTTGCTATATAACTAATGCAGGGTATTTATACTGCTATCTATAACTAATGCAGCACAGTGTATTTATATTGCTATTTATTACTAATGTAGCACGGTGTATTTATATTGTTATCTATACCTAATGCAGCACAGGGTATTTATATTGCTATCTATAATTAATGCAGCACATGGTATTTATATTGCTATCTATAATTATTGCAGCACAGGGTATTTATATTGCTATCTATAATTAATGCAGCACAGGGTATTTATATTGCTATCTATAACTAATGCAAGGTATTTATATTGCTATCTATAACTAATGCAGCACGGGGTCTATCTATAAATAATGCAGCAGGTGTATTTATATTGCTATCTATAATTAATGCAGCACGTGTATTTATATTGCTATCTATAATTAATGCAGCACAGGGTATTTATGTTGCTCTCTATAATTAATGCAGAACGGGGTATTTACATTGCTATCTATAACTAATGCAGCACAGGGTATTTATATTGCTAGCTCTAACTAATGCAGCACATGGTATTTATATTGCTATCTATAATTAATGCATCACTGGGTATTTACATTGCTATCTATGATTAATGCAGCACGGGGTATTTACATTGCTATCTATAATTAATGCAGCACATGGTATTTATATTGCTATCTATAATTAATGCAGCACAGGGTATTTACAGTGCTATCTATAACTAATGCAGCACAGGTATTCATATTGCTCTCTATAACTAATGCAGCATGGAGTATTTATATTGCTATCTATAATTAATGCAGCACGGGGTATTTACATTGCTATCTATAAGTAATGCAGCACGGTGTATTTACATTCCTATCTATAATTAATGCAGCACAGGGTATTTACATTGCTATCTATAATTAATGCAACACAGGGTATTTACATTGCTATCTATAACTGATGCAACACATGGTATTTATATTGCTATCTATAACTAATGCAGCACAGATTATTTCTATTGCTATCGATAACTAATGCAGCACTGGGTATTTATATTGCTATCTATAACTAATGCAGCACGGGGTATTCGTATTGCTCTCTATAACTAATGCAGCACGGAGTATTTATATTGCTATCTATAATTAATGCAGCACGGGGTATTTACATTGCTATCTATAAGTAATGCAGCACGGTGTATTTACATTCCTATCTATAATTAATGCAGCACAGGGTATTTACATTGCTATCTATAATTAATGCAACACAGGGTATTTACATTGCTATCTATAACTGATGCAACACATGGTATTTATATTGCTATCTATAACTAATGCAGCACAGATTATTTCTATTGCTATCGATAGATAATGCAGCACGGCGTATTTATATTGCTATATATAACTAATGCAGGGTATTTATATTGCTATCTATAACTAATGCAGGGTATTTATATTGCTATTTATAACTAATGCAGCACGGGGTATTTATATTGCTATCTATAATTAATGCAGCATGTGTATTTATATTGCTATCTATAATTAATGCAGCACGTGTATTTATATTGCTATCTATAATTAATGCAGCACAGGGTATTTACATTGCTATCTATAAGTAATGCAGCACGGTGTATTTACATTGCTATCTATAATTAATGCAGCACAGGGTATTTACATTGCTATCTATAATTAATGCAGCATAGGGTATTTACATTGCTATCTATAACTGATGCAGCACATGGTATTTATATTGCTATCTATAACTAATGCAGCACAGATTATTGCTATTGCTATCGATAACTAATGCAGCACTGGGTATTTATATTGCTATCTATAACTAATGCAGCACGGGGTATTCGTATGGCTATCTATAGCTAATGCAGCACGGCGTATTTATATTACTATATATAATTAATGCAGCACGGTGTATTTATATTGCTATCTATAACTAGTGCAGCACAGGGTATTTATATTGCTATCTATAAATAATGCAGCACGGGGTATTTACATTGCTAACTATAATTAATGCAGAACGGGGTATTTACATTGCTATCTATAATTAATGCAGCACAGGGTATTTATGTTGCTCTCTATAATTAATGCAGCACGGGGTATTTTCATTGCTATCTATAAGTATTGCAGCACATGGTATTTACATTGCTATCTATAACTAATGCAGCACGTGGTATTTATGTTGCTATCTATAACTAATGCAGCACGGGGTATTTATATTGCTATCTATAATTAATGAAGCACGGGGTATTTATATTGCTATCTATATCTAATGCAGCACAGGGTATTTAAATTGTTATCCATAATTAATGAAGCATGGGGTATTTACATTGCTATTTATAATTAATGCAGCACAGGGTATTTACATTGCTATCTATATCTAATGCAGCACAGGGTATTTATATTGCTATCTATAACTAATGCAGCACATGGTATTTTTATTGTTATCTATAATTAATGCAGCACGGGGTATTTACATTGCTATCTATAATTAATGCATCACAGGGTATTTTCATTGCTATCTATAACTAATGCTGCACAGATTATTTCTATTGCTATCGATAACTAATGCAGCACATGGTATATATATTGCTATCTATAACTAATGCAGCACGGGGTATTCATATTGCTATCTATAACTAATGCAGCACGGCGTATTTATATTGCCATATATAATTAATGCAGCACGGGGTATTTATATTGCTATCTATAACTAATGCAGCACAGGGTATTTATATTGCTATCTATAATTAATGCAGCACGGGGTATTTACATTGCTAATTATAATTAATGCAGCACGGGGTATTTACATTGCTATCTATAATTAATGCAGCACAGGGTATTTATGTTGCTCTCTATAATTAATACAGCACGGGTTATTTTCATTGCTATTTATAACTAATGCAGCACAGGGTATTTATGTTGCTATCTATAACTAATGCAGCACGGGGTATTTATATTGCTATCTATAATTAATGCAGCACGGGGTATTTATATTGCTATCTATAACTAATGCAGCACAGGGTATTTATATTGCTATCTATAATTAATGCAGCACGGGGTATTTACATTGCTATCTATAACTAATGCAGCACAGGGTATTTATGTTGCTATCTATAATTAATGCAGCACGGAGTATTTATATTGCTATCTATAATTAATGCAGCACGTGTATTTATATTGCTATCTATAACTAATGCAGCACAGGGTTTTTATTTTGATATCTATAACTAACGCAGCACGGGGTATTTATATTGCTATCTATAATTAATGCAGCACGTGTATTTATATTGCTATCTATAATTAATGCAGCAAAGGGTATTTATGTTGCTCTCTATAATTAATGCAGAACGGGGTATTTACATTGCTATCTATAATTAATGCAGCACAGTGTATTTACATTGCTATCTATAACTAATGCAGCACAGGGTATTTATATTGCTAGCTGTAACTAATGCAGCACATGGTATTTATATTGCTATTTATAATTAATGCAGCACGGGGTATTTACATTGCTATCTATGAAAAATGCAGCATGGGGTATTTACATTGCTATATATAATTAATGCAGCACATGGTATTTATATTGCTATCCATAATTAATGCAGCACAGGGTATTTACAGTGTTATCAATAACTAATGCAGCACAGGTATTCATATTGCTATCTATAACTAATACAGCACAGAGTATTTATATTGCTATCTATAATTAATGCAGCACGGGGTATTTACATTGCTATCTATAAGTAATGCAGCACGGTGTATTTACATTGCTATCTATAATTAATGCAGCACAGGGTATTTACATTGCTATCTATAACTAATTCTGCACATATTATTTCTATTGCTATCGATAACTTATGCAGCACATGGTATATATATTGCTATCTATAACTAATGCAGCACGGGGTATTCATATTGCTATCTATAACTAATGCAGCACGGCGTATTTATATTGCCATATATAATTAATGCAGCACGGGGTATTTATATTGCTATCTATAACTAATGCAGCACAGATTATTTATATTGCTATCTATAATTAATGCAGCACGGGGTATTTACATTGCTAACTATAATTAATGCAGCACGGGGTATTTACATTGCTATCTATAATTAATGCAGCACGTGGTATTTATGTTGCTCTCTATAATTAATGCAGCACGGGGTATTTTCATTGCTATTTATAACTAATGCAGCACAGGGTATTTATGTTGCTATCTATAACTAATGCAGCACGGGGTATTTATATTGCTATCTATAATTAATGCAGCACGGGGTATTTATATTGCTATCTATAACTAATGCAGCACAGGGTATTTATATTGCTATCTATAATTAATGCAGCACGGGGTATTTACATTGCTATCTATAACTAATGCAGCACAGGGTATTTATGTTGCTATCTATAACTAATGCAGCACGGGGTATTTATATTGCTATCTATAATTAATGCAGCACGTGTATTTATATTGCTATCTATAACTAATGCAGCACAGGGTTTTTATATTGATATCTATAACTAATGCAGCACGGGGTATTTATATTGCTATCTATAATTAATGCAGCACGTGTATTTATATTGCTATCTATAATTAATGCAGCAAAGGGTATTTATGTTGCTCTCTATAATTAATGCAGAACGGGGTATTTACATTGCTATCTATAATTAATGCAGCACAGGGTATTTACATTGCTATCTATAACTAATGCAGCACAGGGTATTTATATTGCTAGCTGTAACTAATGCAGAACATGGTATTTATATTGCTATCTATAATTAATGCAGCACGGGGTATTTACATTGCTATCTATGATTAATGCAGCACGGGGTATTTACATTGCTATTTATAATTAATGCAGCACAGGGTATTTACATTGCTATCTATAACTAATGCAACACAGTGTATTTATATTGCTATCTATAACTAATGCAGCACAGGGTATTTATATTTCTAGCTGTAACTAATGCAGCACATGGTATTTATATTGCTATCTATAATTAATGCAGCACGGGGTATTTACATTGCTATCTATGAATAATGCAGCATGGGGTATTTACATTGCTATCTATAATTAATGCAGCACATGGTATTTATATTGCTATCTATAATTAATGCAGCACAGGGTATTTACAGTGTTATCTATAACTAATGCAGCACAGGTATTCATATTGCTATCTATAACTAATACAGCAAGGAGTATTTATATTGCTATCTATAATTAATGCAGCACGGGGTATTTACATTGCTATCTATAAGTAATGAAGCACGGTGTATTTACATTGCTATCTATAATTAATGCAGCACAGGGTATTTACATTGCTATCTATAATTAATGCAGCACATGGTATTTAAATTGCTATCTATAACTAATGCAGCACATGGTATTTATATTGCTATCTATAACTAATGCAGCACAGATTATTTCTATTGCTATCGATAACTAATGCAGCACAGGGTATTTATATTGCTATCTATAACTAATGCAGCACGGGGTATTCATATTGCTATCTATAACTAATGCAGCACGGCGTATTTATATTGCTATATATAATTAATGCAGCACGGGGTATTTATATTGCTATATATAACTAGTGCAGCACAGGGTATTTATATTGCTATTTATAATTAATGCAGCACGGGGTATTTACATTGCTAACTATAATTAATGCAGCACGGGGTATTTACATTGCTCTCTATAATTAATGCAGCACAGGGTATTTATGTTGCTCTCTATAACTAATGCAGCACATGGTATTTATATTGCTATCTATAACTAATGCAGCACGGGGTATTTACACTGCTATTTATAATTAATGCAGCACAGGGTATTTACATTGCTATCTATAACTAATGCAGCACAGGGTATTTATATTGCTATCTATAAGTAATGCAGCACGGGGTATTTATATTGCTATCTATAACAAATGTAGCACGGGGTATTTATATTGCTATCTATAATTAATGCAGCACGGGGTATTTATATTGCTATCTATAACTAATGCAGCACAGGGTATTTTGATTGTTATCTATAATTAATGCAGCACGGGTATTTACATTGCTATCTATAATTAATGCAGCACAGGGTATTTATATTGCTATCTATAATTAATGCAGCACATGGTATTTATATTGATATCTATAATTAATGCAGCACAGGTTATTTATATTGCTATCTATAATTATTGCAGGGTATTTATATTGCTATCCATAACTAATGCAGCACGGGGTATTTATATTGCTATCTATAATTAATGCAGCACAGGATATTTATATTGCTATCTATAACTAATGCAGGGTATTTATATTGCTATCTATAACCAATGCAGCACGGGGTATTTATATTGCTATCTATAATTAATGCAGCACAGTGTATTTATATTGCTATCTATAATCAATGCAGTACAGGGTATTTATTTTGCTATATAACTAATGCAGGGTATTTATACTGCTATCTATAACTAATGCAGCACAGTGTATTTATATTGCTATCTATAACTAATGCAGCACAGTGTATTTATATTGCTATTTATAACTAATGCAGCATGGTGTATTTATATTGTTATCTATAACTAATGCAGCACAGGGTTTTTATATTGCTATCTATAATTAATGCAGAACATGGTATTTATATTGCTATCTATAATTATTGCAGCACAGGGTATTTATATTGCTATCTATAATTAATGCAGGGTATGTATATTGCTATCTATAACTAATGCAGCACGGTGTATTTATATTGCTATCTATAATTATTGCAGCACAGGGTATTTATATTGCTATCTATAATTAATGCAGGGTATGTATATTGCTATCTATAACTAATGCAACACGGGGTATTTATATTGCTATCTATAATTAATGCAGCACAGGGTATTTATATTGCTATCTATAACTAATGCAAGGTATTTATATTGCTATCTATAACTAATGCAGGGTATTTATATTGCTATCTATAACTAATGCAGTACGGGGTCTATCTATAACTAATGCAGCACGGGGTATTTATATTGCTATCTATAATTAATGCAGCACATGTATTTATATTGCTATCTATAATTAATGCAGCACGTGTATTTATATGGCTATCTATAATTAATGCAGCACATGGTATTTATATTGCTATCTATAATTAATGCAGCACAGGGTATTTACAGTGCTATCTATAACTAATGCAGCACAGGTATTCATATTGCTCTCTATAACTAATGCAGCACGGAGTATTTATATTGCTATCTATAATTAATGCAGCACGGGGTATTTACATTGCTATCTATAAGTAATGCAGCACGGTGTATTTACATTGCTAACTATAATTAATGCAGCACAGGGTATTTACATTGCTATCTATAATTAATGCAACACAGGTTATTTACTTTGCTATCTATAACTGATGCAGCACATGGTATTTATATTGCTATCTATAACTAATGCAGCACAGATTATTTCTATTGCTATCGATAACTATTGCAGCACTGGGTATTTATATTGCTATCTATAACTAATGCAGCACGGGGTATTCGTATGGCTATCTATAGCTAATGCAGCACGGCGTATTTATATTGCTATATATAACTAATGCAGGGTATTTATATTGCTATTTATAACTAATGCAGCACGGGGTATTTATATTGCTATCTATAATTAATGCAGCATGTGTATTTATATTGCTATCTATTATTAATGCAGCACGTGTATTTATATTGCTATCTATAATTAATGCAGCACAGGGTATTTACATTGCTATCTATAACTAATGCAGCACAGGGTATTTATATTGCTAGCTGTAACTAATGCAGCACATGGTATTTACATTGCTATCTATAACTAATGCAGCACAGGGTATTTATATTGCTATCTATAACTAATGCAGCACAGGGTATTTACATTGCTATCTATAACTAATGCAGCACATGGTATTTACATTGCTATCTATAACTAATGCAGCACAGGGTATTTACATTGCTATCTATAACTAATGCAGCACATGGTATTTATAATGATATCTATAATTAATGCAGCACAGGATATTTATATTGCTATCTATAACTAATGCAGGGTATTTATATTGCTATCTATAACTAATGCAGCACGGGGTATTTATATTGCTATCTATAAGTAATGCAGCACAGTGTATTTATATTGCTATCTATAATCAATGCAGCACAGGGTATTTATTTTGCTATATAACTAATGCAGGGTATTTATACTGCTATCTATAACTAATGCAGCACAGTGTATTTATATTGCTATCTATAACTAATGCAGCACAGTGTATTTATATTGCTATTTATAACTAATGCAGCACGGTGTATTTATATTGTTATCTATACCTAATGCAGCACAGGGTATTTATATTGCTATCTATAATTAATGCAGCACAAGGTATTTATATTGCTATCTATAATTATTGCAGCACGGGGTATTTATATTGCTATTTATAATTAATGCAGCAGGTGTATTTATATTGCTATCTATAATTAATGCAGCACGTGTATTTATATTGCTATCTATAATTAATGCAGCACAGGGTATTTATGTTGCTCTCTATAATTAATGCAGAACGGGGTATTTACATTGCTATCTATAACTAATGCAGCACAGGGTATTTATATTTCTAGCTCTAACTAATGCAGCACATGGTATTTATATTGCTATCTATAATTAATGCATCACTGGGTATTTACATTGCTATCTATGATTAATGCAGCACGGGGTATTTACATTGCTATCTATAATTAATGCAGCACATGGTATTTATATTGCTATCTATAATTAATGCAGCACAGGGTATTTACAGTGCTATCTATAACTAATGCAGCACAGGTATTCATATTGCTCTCTATAACTAATGCAGCACGGAGTATTTATATTGCTATCTATAATTAATGCAGCACGGGGTATTTACATTGCTATCTATAAGTAATGCAGCACGGTGTATTTACATTGCTATCTATAATTAATGCAGCACAGGGTATTTACATTGCTATCTATTTAATGCAACACAGGTTATTTACTTTGCTATCTATAACTGATGCGCACATGGTATTTATATTGCTATCTATAACTAATGCAGCACAGATTATTTCTATTGCTATCTAACTAATGCAGCACGGGTATTTATTTGCTATCTATAACTAATGCAGCACGGGGTATTTATATTGCTATCTATAACTAATGCAGCACGGGGTATTTATATTGCTATCTATAATTAATGCAGCACGGGGTATTTATATTGCTATCTATAATTAATGCAGCACGGGGTATTTATATTGCTATCTATAATTAATGCAGCACAGGGTATTTATATTGCTATCTATAATTAATGCAGCACAGGGTATTTATATTGCTATCTATAACTAATGCAGCACAGGGTATTTATATTGCTATCTATAATTAATGCAGCACGTGGTATTTATATTGCTATCTATAACTAATGCAGCACAGGGTATTTATATTGCTATCTATAATTAATGCAGCACGGGGTATTTACATTGCTATCTATAACTAATGCAGCACAGGGTATTTATATTGCTATCTATAACTAATGCAGCACGGGTATTTATATTGCTATCTATAACTAATGCAGCACGTGGTATTTATATTGCTATCTATAATTAATGCAGCACGTGTATTTATATTGCTATCTATAATTAATGCAGCACAGGGTATTTACATTGCTATCTATAAGTAATGCAGGGTATTTACATTGCTATCTATAATTAATGCAGCACAGGGTATTTACATTGCTATCTATAATTAATGCAGCATAGGGTATTTACATTGCTATCTATAACTGATGCAGCACATGGTATTTATATTGCTATCTATAACTAATGCAGGGTATTTGTATTGCTATCTATAGCTAATGCAGCACGGCGTATTTATATTGCTATATATAATTAATGCAGCACGGTGTATTTATATTGCTATCTATAACTAGTGCAGCACAGGGTATTTATATTGCTATCTATAATTAATGCAGCACGGGGTATTTACATTGCTATCTATAATTAATGCAGAACGGGGTATTTACATTGCTATCTATAATTAATGCAGCACAGGGTATTTATGTTGCTCTCTATAATTAATGCAGCACGGGGTATTTTCATTGCTATCTATAATTATTGCAGCACATGGTATTTACATTGCTATCTATAACTAATGCAGCACGTGGTATTTATGTTGCTATCTATAACTAATGCAGCACGGGGTATTTATATTGCTATCTATAATTAATGAAGCACGGGGTATTTATATTGCTATCTATATCTAATGCAGCACAGGGTATTTAAATTGTTATCCATAATTAATGAAGCATGGGGTATTTACATTGCTATTTATAATTAATGCAGCACAGGGTATTTACATTGCTATCTATATCTAATGCAGCACAGGGTATTTATATTGCTATCTATAACTAATGCAGCACATGGTATTTTTATTGTTATCTATAATTAATGCAGCACGGGGTATTTACATTGCTTTCTATAATTAATGCATCACAGGGTATTTTCATTGCTATCTATAACTAATGCTGCACAGATTATTTCTATTGCTATCGATAACTAATGCAGCACATGGTATATATATTGCTATCTATAACTAATGCAGAACGGGGTATTCATATTGCTATCTATAACTAATGCAGCACGGCGTATTTATATTGCCATATATAATTAATGCAGCACGGGGTATTTATATTGCTATCTATAACTAATGCAGCACAGGGTATTTATATTGCTATCTATAATTAATGCAGCACGGGGTATTTACATTGCTAATTATAATTAATGCAGCACGGGGTATTTACATTGCTATCTATAATTAATGCAGCACAGGGTATTTATGTTGCTCTCTATAATTAATACAGCACGGGTTATTTTCATTGCTATTTATAACTAATGCAGCACAGGGTATTTATGTTGCTATCTATAACTAATGCAGCACGGGGTATTTATATTGCTATCTATAATTAATGCAGCACGGGGTATTTATATTGCTATCTATAACTAATGCAGCACAGGGTATTTATATTGCTATCTATAATTAATGCAGCACGGGGTATTTACATTGCTATCTATAACTAATGCAGCACAGGGTATTTATGTTGCTATCTATAATTAATGCAGCACGGAGTATTTATATTGCTATCTATAATTAATGCAGCACGTGTATTTATATTGCTATCTATAACTAATGCAGCACAGGGTTTTTATTTTGATATCTATAACTAACGCAGCACGGGGTATTTATATTGCTATCTATAATTAATGCAGCACGTGTATTTATATTGCTATCTATAATTAATGCAGCAAAGGGTATTTATGTTGCTCTCTATAATTAATGCAGAACGGGGTATTTACATTGCTATCTATAATTAATGCAGCACAGTGTATTTACATTGCTATCTATAACTAATGCAGCACAGGGTATTTATATTGCTAGCTGTAACTAATGCAGCACATGGTATTTATATTGCTATTTATAATTAATGCAGCACGGGGTATTTACATTGCTATCTATGAATAATGCAGCATGGGGTATTTACATTGCTATATATAATTAATGCAGCACATGGTATTTATATTGCTATCCATAATTAATGCAGCACAGGGTATTTACAGTGTTATCAATAACTAATGCAGCACAGGTATTCATATTGCTATCTATAACTAATACAGCACAGAGTATTTATATTGCTATCTATAATTAATGCAGCACGGGGTATTTACATTGCTATCTATAAGTAATGCAGCACGGTGTATTTACATTGCTATCTATAATTAATGCAGCACAGGGTATTTACATTGCTATCTATAACTAATTCTGCACATATTATTTCTATTGCTATCGATAACTTATGCAGCACATGGTATATATATTGCTATCTATAACTAATGCAGCACGGGGTATTCATATTGCTATCTATAACTAATGCAGCACGGCGTATTTATATTGCCATATATAATTAATGCAGCACGGGGTATTTATATTGCTATCTATAACTAATGCAGCACAGATTATTTATATTGCTATCTATAATTAATGCAGCACGGGGTATTTACATTGCTAACTATAATTAATGCAGCACGGGGTATTTACATTGCTATCTATAATTAATGCAGCACGTGGTATTTATGTTGCTCTCTATAATTAATGCAGCACGGGGTATTTTCATCGCTATTTATAACTAATGCAGCACAGGGTATTTATGTTGCTATCTATAACTAATGCAGCACGGGGTATTTATATTGCTATCTATAATTAATGCAGCACGGGGTATTTATATTGCTATCTATAACTAATGCAGCACAGGGTATTTATATTGCTATCTATAATTAATGCAGCACGGGGTATTTACATTGCTATCTATAACTAATGCAGCACAGGGTATTTATGTTGCTATCTATAACTAATGCAGCACGGGGTATTTATATTGCTATCTATAATTAATGCAGCACGTGTATTTATATTGCTATCTATAACTAATGCAGCACAGGGTTTTTATATTGATATCTATAACTAATGCAGCACGGGGTATTTATATTGCTATCTATAATTAATGCAGCACGTGTATTTATATTGCTATCTATAATTAATGCAGCAAAGGGTATTTATGTTGCTCTCTATAATTAATGCAGAACGGGGTATTTACATTGCTATCTATACTTAATGCAGCACAGGGTATTTACATTGCTATCTATAACTAATGCAGCACAGGGTATTTATATTGCTAGCTGTAACTAATGCAGCACATGGTATTTATATTGCTATCTATAATTAATGCAGCACGGGGTATTTACATTGCTATCTATGATTAATGCAGCACGGGGTATTTACATTGCTATTTATAATTAATGCAGCACAGAGTATTTACATTGCTATCTATAACTAATGCAACACAGTGTATTTATATTGCTATCTATAACTAATGCAGCACAGGGTATTTATATTGCTAGCTGTAACTAATGCAGCACATGGTATTTATATTGCTATCTATAATTAATGCAGCACGGGGTATTTACATTGCTATCTATGAATAATGCAGCATGGGGTATTTACATTGCTATCTATAATTAATGCAGCACATGGTATTTATATTGCTATCTATAATAAATGCAGCACAGGGTATTTACAGTGTTATCTATAACTAATGCAGCACAGGTATTCATATTGCTATCTATAACTAATACAGCACGGGTATTTATATTGCCATATATAATTAATGCAGCACGGGGTATTTACATTGCTATCTATAATTAATGCAGCACAGGGTATTTATATTGCTATCTATAATTAATGCAGCACAGGGTATTTAAATTGCTATCTATAACTAATGCAGCACATGGTGTTTATATTGCTATCTATGACTAATGCACACATATTATTTCTATTGCTATCGATAACTAATGCAGCACAGGGTATTTATATTGCTATCTATAACTAATGCAGCACGGGGTATTCATATTGCTATCTATAACTAATGCAGCACGGCGTATTTATATTGCTATATATAATTAATGCAGCACGGGGTATTTATATTGCTATATATAACTAGTGCAGCACAGGGTATTTATATTGCTATTTATAATTAATGCAGCACTGGGTATTTACATTGCTAACTATAATTAATGCAGCACGGGGTATTTACATTGCTATCTATAATTAATGTAGCACAGGGTATTTATGTTGCTCTCTATAATTAATGCAGCACGGGGTATTTTCATTGCTATCTATAATTAATGCAGCACGTGTATTTATATTGCTATCTATAACTAATGCAGCACAGGGTTTTTATATTGATATCTATAACTAATGCAGCACGGGGTATTTATATTGCTATCTATAATTAATGCAGCACGTGTATTTATATTGCTATCTATAATTAATGCAGCAAAGGGTATTTATGTTGCTCTCTATAATTAATGCAGAACGGGGTATTTACATTGCTATCTATACTTAATGCAGCACAGGGTATTTACATTGCTATCTATAACTAATGCAGCACAGGGTATTTATATTGCTAGCTGTAACTAATGCAGCACATGGTATTTATATTGCTATCTATAATTAATGCAGCACGGGGTATTTACATTGCTATCTATGATTAATGCAGCACGGGGTATTTACATTGCTCTTTATAATTAATGCAGCACAGGGTATTTACATTGCTATCTATAACTAATGCAACACAGTGTATTTATATTGCTATCTATAACTAATGCAGCACAGGGTATTTATATTGCTAGCTGTAACTAATGCAGCACATGGTATTTATATTGCTATCTATAATTAATGCAGCACGGGGTATTTACATTGCTATCTATGAATAATGCAGCATGGGGTATTTACATTGCTATCTATAATTAATGCAGCACATGGTATTTATATTGCTATCTATAATAAATGCAGCACAGGGTATTTACAGTGTTATCTATAACTAATGCAGCACAGGTATTCATATTGCTATCTATAACTAATACAGCACGGGGTATTTATATTGCCATATATAATTAATGCAGCACGGGGTATTTACATTGCTATCTATAATTAATGCAGCACAGGGTATTTACATTGCTATCTATAATTAATGCAGCACAGGGTATTTAAATTGCTATCTATAACTAATGCAGCACATGGTGTTTATATTGCTATCTATAACTAATGCACACATATTATTTCTATTGCTATCGATAACTAATGCAGCACAGGGTATTTATATTGCTATCTATAACTAATGCAGCACGGGGTATTCATATTGCTATCTATAACTAATGCAGCACGGCGTATTTATATTGCTATATATAATTAATGCAGCACGGGGTATTTATATTGCTATATATAACTAGTGCAGCACAGGGTATTTATATTGCTATTTATAATTAATGCAGCACTGGGTATTTACATTGCTAACTATAATTAATGCAGCACGGGGTATTTACATTGCTATCTATAATTAATGTAGCACAGGGTATTTATGTTGCTCTCTATAATTAATGCAGCACGGGGTATTTTCATTGCTATCTATAATTAATTCTGCACATGGTATTTACATTGCTATCTATAACTAATGCAGCACATGGTATTTATATTGCTATCTATAACTAATGCAGCTAGGGGTATTTACACTGCTATTTATAATTAATGCAGCACAGGGTATTTACATTGCTATCTATAACTAATGCAGCACAGGGTATTTATATTGCTATCTATAAGTAATGCAGCACGGGGTATTTATATTGCTATCTATAACTAATGCAGCACGGGGTATTTATATTGCTATCTATAATTAATGCAGCACGGGGTATTTATATTGCTATCTATAATTAATGCAGCACATGGTATTTACATTGCTATCTATAACTAATGCAGCACAGGGTATTTATATTGCTATCTATAATTAATGCAGCACATGGTATTTATATTGATATCTATAATTAATGCAGCACAGGTTATTTATATTGCTATCTATAATTATTGCAGGGTATTTATATTGCTATCCATAACTAATGCAGCACGGGGTATTTATATTGCTATCTATAATTAATGCAGCACAGGATATTTATATTGCTATCTATAACTAATGCAGGGTATTTATATTGCTATCTATAACTAATGCAGCACGGGGTATTTATATTGCTATCTATAATTAATGCAGCACAGTGTATTTATATTGCTATCTATAATCAATGCAGTACAGGGTATTTATTTTGCTATATAACTAATGCAGGGTATTTATACTGCTATCTATAACTAATGCAGCACAGTGTATTTATATTGCTATCTATAACTAATGCAGCACAGTGTATTTATATTGCTATTTATAACTAATGCAGCACGGTGTATTTATATTGTTATATATAACTAATGCAGCACAGGGTTTTTATATTGCTATCTATAATTAATGCAGAACATGGTATTTATATTGCTATCTATAATTATTGCAGCACATGGTATTTATATTGCTATCTATAATTAATGCAGGGTATGTATATTGCTATCTATAACTAATGCAGCACGGTGTATTTATATTGCTATCTATAATTATTGCAGCACAGGGTATTTATATTGCTATCTATAATTAATGCAGGGTATGTATATTGCTATCTATAACTAATGCAGCACGGGGTATTTATATTGCTATCTATAATTAATGCAGCACAGGGTATTTATATTGCTATCTATAACTAATGCAAGGTATTTATATTGCTATCTATAACTAATGCAGGGTATTTATATTGCTATCTATAACTAATGCAGCACGGGGTCTATCTATAACTAATGCAGCACGGGGTATTTATATTGCTATCTATAATTAATGCAGCACATGTATTTATATTGCTATCTATAATTAATGCAGCACGTGTATTTATATGGCTATCTATAATTAATGCAGCACATGGTATTTATGTTGCTCTCTATAATTAATGCAGAACGGGGTATTTAAATTGCTATCTATAATTAATGCAGCACATGGTATTTACATTGCTATCTATAATTAATGCAGCACAGGGTATTTATATTGCTAGCTCTAACTAATGCAGCACATGGTATTTATATTGCTATCTATAATTAATGCAGCACTGGGTATTTACATTGCTAACTATAATTAATGCAGCACGGGGTATTTACATTGCTATCTATACTTAATGCAGCACAGGGTATTTACATTGCTATCTATAACTAATGCAGCACAGGGTATTTATATTGCTAGCTGTAACTAATGCAGCACATGGTATTTATATTGCTATCTATAATTAATGCAGCACGGGGTATTTACATTGCTATCTATGATTAATGCAGCACGGGGTATTTACATTGCTCTTTATAATTAATGCAGCACAGGGTATTTACATTGCTATCTATAACTAATGCAGCACAGTGTATTTATATTGCTATCTATAACTAATGCAGCACAGGGTATTTATATTGCTATCTATAACTAATGCAGCACATGGTATTTATATTGCTATCTATAATTAATGCAGCACGGGGTATTTATATTGCTATCTATAATTAATGCAGCACGGGGTATTTACATTGCTATCTATAACTAATGCAGCACAGGGTATTTATATTGCTATCTATAACTAATGCAGCACAGATTATTTCTATTGCTATCGATAACTAATGCAGCACGGGGTATTCATATTGCTATCTATAATTAATGCAGCACGGGGTATTTATATTGCTATATATAATTAATGCAGCACGGGGTATTTATATTGTTATCTATAACTAGTGCAGCACAGGGTATTTACATTGCTATCTATAATTAATGCAGCACTTGGTATTTATATTGCTATCTATAACTAATGGAGCACAGGGTATTTATATTGCTATCTATAACTAATGCAGGGTATTTATATTGCTATCTATAACTAATGCAGCACGGGGTATTTATATTGCTATCTATAACTAATGCAGCACAGGGTATTTATATTGCTATCTATAACTAATGAAGCACGGGGTATTTATATTGCTATCTATAATCAGTAATGCAGGGTCGGGGTATTTATATTGCTATCTATAACTAATGCACGGGTAGGTATTTTTATTGCTATCTATTTAATGCAGCACTGGTATTTATATTGCTACTATATTAATGCAGCACGGGTATTTACATTGCTATCTATAATTAATGCAGCACAGGTATTTACATTGCTATCTATAATTAATGCAGCACGGGTATTTTCATTGCTATCTATAATTAATTCAGCACGGGGGTATTATTTGCTATCTATAACTAATGCAGCACGTGGTATTTATATTGCTATTTATAATTAATGCAGCATGGGGTATTTATATTGCTATTTATAATTAATGCAGCACGGGGTATTTATATTGCTATATATAACTAATGCAGCACAGGGTATTTATGTTGCTATCTATAATTAATGCAGCACGGGGTATTTATATTGGTATCTATAATTAATGCAGCACGGGGTATTTATATTGCTATCTATAATTAATGCAGCACGGGGTATTTATATTGGTATCTATAATTAATGCAGCATGGGGTATTTAAATTGCTATTTATAATTAATGCAGCACATGGTATTTACATTGCTATCTATAACTAATGCAGCACAGAGTATTTATATTGCTATCTATAATTAATGCAGCACAGGGTATTTATATTGCTATCTATAACTAATGCAGCACTGGGTATTTATATTGCTATCTATAATTAATGCAGCACAGGGTATTTATATTGCTATCTATAAATAATGCAGGGTATTTATATTGATATCTATAAGTAATGCAGCACGGGGTATTTATATTGCTATCTATAATTAATGCAGCACGGGGTATTTATATTGCTATCTATACTTAATGTAGCACAGGGTATTTATTTTGCTATCTATAACTAATGCAGCACGGTGTATTTTGCTAAGCTAACTAAATGCAGGACAGGCCGGGTATTATTTTCTATCTACCTAATGCAGGGTATTTATACTGCTATCTAATAACTAATGCAGCCAGGTTTTAATTGCTATCTATACTAATGCAGCACAGGGTAATTATATTGCTATCTATAATTAATGCAGCACAGGGTATTTATTTTGCTATCTATAACTAATGCAGGGTATTTATACTGCTATCTATAACTAATGCAGCACAGAGTATTTATATTGCTATCTATAACTAATGCAGCACAGTGTATTTATATTGCTATCTATAACTAATGCAGCACAGTGTATTTATATTGCTATTTATAATTAATGCAGCACAGGGTATTTATATTGCTATCTATAACTAATGCAGGGTATTTATATTGCTATCTATAAATAATGCAGCACAGTGTATTTATATTGCTAACTATAACTAATGCAGTACAGAGTATTTCTTTTGCTATCTATAACTAATGCAGCACAGGGTATTTATATTGCTATCTATAATTAATGCAGCACGGGGTATTTATATTGCTATCTATAACTAATGCAGCACGGGGTATTTATATTGCTATCTATA
>CM026398.1:7994010-8026231 GCA_014843695.1 Archivesica marissinica | reverse complement strand
GTTACGGGTGGTATGCTACGATAGCTTTGTAAGGTGTTATGGGTGGGATGCTACGATGATTTTGTAAGATGTTACGGGTGGGATGCTACGAAGGATTTGTAAGGTGTTACGGGTGGGATGCTACGAAGGATTTGTAAGGTGTTACGGGTGCAATGCTAGGATAGCTTTGTAAGGTGTTACGGGTGGGATGCTATTATGGCTTTGTAAGGTGTTACGGGTGGGATGCTAGGATAGCTTTGTAAGGTGTTACGGGTGGGATGCTACGATGATTTGTTAAGGTGTTACGGGTGGGATGCTGCGATGGTTTTGTAAGATTTTACGGGTGGAACGCTACGATAGCTTTATAAGATGTTACTGGTGGGATGATACGATAGCTTTGTAAGATGTTACGGGTGGGATGCTACGATGACTTTGTAAGATGTTACGGGTGGGATGCTACGATGGCTTTGTAAGGTGTTACGGGTGGGATGCTACGATAGCTTTGTAATATGTTACGGGTGGGATGATATGATGACTTTGTAAGGTGTTACGGGTGGGATGCTACGATAGCTTTGTAATATGTTATGGGTAGGATGATACGATGACTTTGTAAGGTGTTACGGGTGGGATGCTACGATGGCTTTGTAAGGGTTACGGGTGGGATGCTACGATAGCTTTGTAAGTTGTTACGGGTGGGATGCTACGATGGCTTTGTAAGGTGTTACGGGTGGGATGCTACGATGGTTTTGAGGTGTTACGGGTGGGATGCTACGATGCTTTGTAAGGTGTTACGGGTGGGATGCTACGATAGTTTTGTACGGTGTTACGGGTGGGATGTTACGATGGCTTTGTAATGTGTTACGGGTGGGATGCTACGATGGTTTTGTAAGGTGTTACGGGTGAGATGCTACGATGGTTTTGTAAGGTGTTACGGGTGGGATGCAACGATAGTTTTGTACGGTGTTACGGGTGGGATGCTACGATGGTTTTGTAAGGTGTTACGGGTGGGATGCTATGATAGTTTTGTAAGATGTTACGGGTGGGATGATATGATGACTTTGTAAGATGTTAAGGGAGAGATACTACGATGGCTTTGTAAGGTGTTACGTGTGGGATGCTAGTATGGTTTTGTAAGGTAATATGGGTGGGATGCTACGATAGTTTCGTACGGTCTTACGGGTGGGACGCTACGATGGCTTTGTAAGGTGTTACGGGTGGGATGTTACGATAGTTTTGTAAGATGTTACGGGTGGGATGCTACGATAGTTTTGAACGGTGTTACGGGTGGGATGCTACGATGGTTTTGTAAGGTGTTACGTGTGGGATGTTACTATAGCTTTGTAAGGTGTTACGTGTGGGATGCTAATATGACTTTGTAAGGTGTTACGTGTGGGATGCTAGGATGACTTTGTAAGGTGTTACGAGATGGAATGCTAGGATGGTTTTGTTAGGTGTTACGGGTGGGATGCTACGATGACTTTGTAAGGTGTTACGGGTGGGATGCTAGGATGGTTTTGTTAGGTGTTACGGGTGGGATGCTACGATGACTTTGTAAGGTGTTACGGGTGGGATGCTACGATGGCTTTGTAAGGTGTTACGGGTGGGATGCTAGGATGGTTTTGTTAGGTGTTACGGGTGGGATGCTACGATGACCTTGTAAGGTGTTACGGGTGGGATGCTACGATGTTTTTGTAAGGTGTTACGGGTGGGATGCTACGATGGTTTGTACAGTGTTACGGGTGGGATGCTATGATGGTTTTGTAAGGTGTTACGGGTGGGATGCTACGATGGATTTGTAAGGTGTTATGGGTGGGATGCTACGATGGATTTGTAGGTGTTACGGGTGGGATGCTACGATGGCTTTGTAAGGTGTTACGGGTGGGATGCTAGGATGGTTTTGCAAGGTGTTACGGATGGGATGCTATGATGGCTTTGTAAGGTGTTACGGGTGGGATGCTAGGATGGTTTTGTATGGTGTTACGGGTGGGATGCTACGATGGTTTTGTAAGGTGTTACTGGTGCGATGCTACGATGCTTTTGTAAGGTGTTACGGGTGGGATGCTATGATGGCTTTGTAAGGTGTTACGGGTGGGATGCTACGATAGCTTTGTAAGATGTTACGGGTGGGATGCTAAGATGACTTTGTAAGGTGTTACGGGTGGAATGCTTCGATAGCTTTGTAAGATGTTACGGGTGGGATGCTAGGATAGTTTTATAAGGTGTTACGGGTGCGATGCTACGATGGTTTTGTAAGATGTTACGGGTGGGATGTTACTGTAGCCTTGTAAGGTGTTACGTGTGGGATGCTAGGATGACTTTGTAACATGTTACGGGTGGGATGCTAGGATGGTTTTGTACGGTGTTACTGGTGGGATTCTATGATGGTTTTGTAAGGTGTTACGGGTGGGATGCTACGATAGTTTGTAAGATGTTACGGGTGGGATGCTACGATGGGTTTGTAATGTGTTACGGGTGGGATGCTATGATGGGCTTGTAAGATGTTACGTGTGGGATGCTACGATAGTTTTGTACGGTGTTACGGGTGGGATGTTACGATGGCTTTGTAAGGTGTTACGCGTGGGATGCTACGATGGTTTTGTAAGATGTTACGGATTGGATGTTACTATAGCTTTGTAAGGTGTTACGTGTGGGATGCTAGGATGACTTTGTAAGGTGTTACGGGTGGGATGTTACGATGAGTTTGTAAGATGTTACGGGTGGGATGCTAGGATGGTTTTCTAAGGTGATACCGGTGGGATGCTACGATGGTTTTGTAAGATGTTACGGGTGGGATGCTAAGATGGTTTTGTAAGATTTTACGGGTGGGATGCTACGATGGTTTTGTAAGGTGTTGCGGGTGGGGTGTTGCTATAGCTTTGTAAGGTGTTACGGGTGGGATGCTACGATGGCTTTGTAAGGTGTTACGGGTGGGATGCTTCGATTGCTTTGTAAGGTATTACGGGGAGATGCTAGGGTGGTTTTTTAAGGTGTTACGGGTTGGATGCTACGATGACTTTGTACGATGTTACGGGAGGGATGCTAGGATGGCTTTGTAAGGTGTTATGGGTGGTATGCTACGATGGGTTTGTAAGATGTTACCGGTGGGATGCTACGATGGTTTTGTAAGGTGTTACGGGTGAGATGCTACGACGACTTTGTAAGATGTTACGGGTGGGATGCTACGATGACGTTGTAAGATGTTACGGGTGTGATGCTACGGTTGCTTTGTAAGGTTTTACGGGTGGGATTCTACGATGACTTTGTAAGATGTTACGGGTAGGATGCTACGACGGCTTTGTAAGGTGTTACGGGTGGGATGCTAGGATGACTTTGTAAGATGTTACGGGTGGGATGCTACGATGGGTTTGTAAGATGTCACCGGTGGGATGCTACGATGGTTTTGTAAGGTGTTACGGGTGAGATGCTACGATGACTTTGTAAGATGTTACGGGTGGGATGCTCCGATGACTTTGTAAGATGCTACGGGTGGGATGCTACGATAGATTTGTACGGTGGTACGGGTGGGATGTTACTATAGCTTTGTAAGGTGTTACGTGTGGGATGCTAGGATGACTTTGTAACGTGTTACGGGTGGGATGCTAGGATGGTTTTGTAAAGTGTTAAGGGTGGGATGCTACGATAGTTTTGTACGGTGTTACGGGTGGGATGCTACGATAGTTTGTAAGATGTTACGGGTGGGATGCTACGATGGTTTTGTAAGGTGTTACGGGTGGGATGTTACGATAGTTTGTAAGATGTTACGGGTGGGATGCTACGATGGTTTTGTAAGGTGTTACGGGTGGGATGTTACGATGGCTTTGTAAGGTGTTACGCGTTGGATGCTACGATGGTTTTGTAAGATGTTACGGGTGGGATGCTACGATAGATTTGTACTGTGTTATGGGTGGGATGCTACGATAGCTTTGTCAAGTGTTACGGGTGGGATGTTACTATAGCTTTGTAAGGTGTTACGTGTGGGATGCTCGGATGACTTTGTAAGGTGTTACGGGTAGGATGTTACGATGGCTTTGTAAGGTGTTACGGGTGGGATGTTACGATGACTTTGTAAGATGTTACGGGTGGGATGCTAGGATGGTTTTCTAAGGTGTTACTGGTGGGATGCTACGATGGTTTTGTAAGATGTTACGGGTGGGATGCTAAGATGGTTTAGTAAGATGTTACGGGTGGGATGATACGATGGTTTTGTAAGGTGTTGCGGGTGGGGTGTTGCTATAGCTTTGCAAGGTGTTACGGGTGGGATGCTACGACTGCTTTGTAAGGTGTTACGGGTTGGATGCTACGATGGCTTTGTAAGGTGTTACGGGTGAGATGCTAGGGTGGTTTGTTAATGTGTTACGGGTGGGATGCTACGATGACTTTGTAAGATGTTACGGGTGGGATGCTACGATTGTTTTGTAAGGTGTTACGGGTTGGATGCTACGATGACTTTGTAAGATGTTACGGGTGGGATGCTAGGATGGCTTTCTAAGATGTTACGGGTGGGATGCTAAGATGGTTTTGTAAGATGTTACGGGTGGGATGCTACGATGGTTTTGTAAGGTGTTGCGGGTGAGGTGTTGCTATAGCTTTGTAAGGTTTTACGGGTGGGATGCTACGATGGCTTTATAAGGTGTTACGGGTGGGATGCTACGATGGCTTTGTAAGATGTTACGGGTGAGATGCTAGGGTGGTTTTTAAGGTGTTACGGGTGGGATGCTACGATTGCTTTGTAAGGTGTTACGGGTGGGATGCTACGATGGCTTTGTAAGGTGTTACGGGTGGGATGCTAGGATGGTTTGTAAGGTGTTAGGGTGGGATGCTACGATGACTTTGTAAGATGTTACGGGTGGGATGCTACGATTGGTTTGTAAGGTGTTACGGGTTGGATGCTACGATGACTTTGTAAGATGTTACGGGTGGGATGCTAGGATGGCTTTGTAAGGTGTACGGGTGGGATGCTACGATGTGTTTGTAAGATGTTACCGGTGGGATGCTACGATGGTTTTGTAAGGTGTTACGGGTGAGATGCTACGATGACTTTGTAAGATGTTACAGGTGGGATTCTACGATGACTTTGTAAGATGTTACGGGTGGGATGCTACGATGACTTTGTAAGATGTTACGGGTGGGATGCTACGATAGATTTGTACGGTGTTACGGGTGGGATGTTACTATAGCTTTGTAAGGTGTTACGTGTGGGATGCTACGATGACTTTGTAACATGTTACGGGTGGGATGCTAGGATGGTTTTGTACGGTGTTACTGGTGGGATTCTATGATGGTTTTGTAAGGTGTTACGGGTGGGATGCTACGATAGTTTGTAAGATGTTACGGGTGGGATGCTACGATGGTTTTGTAAGGTGTTACTGGTGGGATGTTACGATGGCTTTGTAAGGTGTTACGCGTTGGATGCTACGATGGTTTTGTAAGATGTTACGGGTGGGATGCTACGATAGATTTGTACGGAGTTACGGGTGGGATGCTAGGATAGCTTTGTCAAGTGTTACGGGTGGGATGTTACTATAGCTGTGTAAGGTGTTACGTGTGGGATGCTCGGATGACTTTGTAAGGTGTTACGGGTGGGATGTTACGATGGCTTTGTAAGGTGTTGCGGGTGGGGTGTTGCTATAGCTTTGTAAGGTGTTACGGGTGGGATGCTACGACTGCTTTGTAAGGTGTTACGGGTTGGATGCTACGATGGCTTTGTAAGGTGTTACGGGTGAGATGCTAGGGTGGTTTGTTAATGTGTTACGGGTGGGATGCTACGATGACTTTGTAAGATGTTACGGGTGGGATGCTACGATTGTTTTGTAAGGTGTTACGGGTGGGATGCTACGATTGTTTTTTAAGGTGTTACGGGTGGGATGCTAGGATGGCTTTCTAAGATGTTACGTGTGGGATGCTATGATGGCTTTCTAAGATGTTACGTGTGGGATGCTAAGATGGTTTTGTAAGATGTTACGGGTGGGATGCTACGATGGTTTTGTAAGTTGTTGCGGGTGAGGTGTTGCTATAGCTTTGTAAGGTTTTACGGGTGGGATGCTACGATGGCTTTGTAAGGTGTTACGGGTGGGATGCTACGATGGTTTTGTAAGATGTTACGGGTGAGATGCTAGGGTGGTTTTTAAGGTGTTACGGGTGGGATGCTACGATTGCTTTGTAAGGTGTTACGGGTTGGATGCTACGATGACTTTGTAAGGTGTTACGGGTGAGATGCTACGATGACTTTGTAAGATGTTACGGGTGGGATGCTCCGATTGGTTTGTAAGGTGTTACGGGTTGGATGCTACGATGACTTTGTAAGATGTTACGGGTGGGATGCTCCGATTGGTTTGTAAGGTGTTACGGGTTGGATGCTACGATGACTTTGTAAGATGTTACGAGTGGGATGCTAGGATGGCTTTTTAAGGTGTACGGGTAGGATGCTACGATGGGTTTGTAAGATGTTACCGGTGGGATGCTACGATGGTTTTGTAAGGTGTTACGGGTGAGATGCTACGATGACTTTGTAAGATGTTACGGGTGGGATGCTACGATGGGTTTGTAAGATGTTACCCGTGGGATGCTACGATGGTTTTGTAAGGTGTTACGGGTGAGATGCTACGATGACTTTGTAAGATGTTACGGGTGGGATGCTACGATGACTTTGTAAGATGTTACGGGTGGGATGCTACGATGCTTTGCAAGGTGTTAAGGGTGGGATGCTAGGATGTTTTTGTAAGGTGTTACGGGTGGGATGCTAGGATGACTTTGTAAGGTATTACGGGTGAGATGCTACGATGACTTTGTAAGATGTTACGGGAGGGATGCTACGATGACTTTGTAAGATGTTACGGGTGGGATGCTACGATGACTTTGTAAGATGTTACGGGTGGGATGCTACGATGACTTTGTAAGATGTTACGGGTGGGATGCTACGATGGTTTTGTAAGGTGTTACGGGTGGGATGTTACGATGGCTTTGTAAGGTGTTACGCGTGGGATGCCACGATGGTTTTGTAAGATGTTACGGGTGGGATGCTACGATAGATTTGTAAGGTGTTACGGGTGGGATGTTACTATAGCTTTGTAAGGTGTTACGTGTGGGATGCTAGGATGACTTTGTAAGGTGTTACGGGTGGGATGTTACGATGGCTTTGTAAGGTGTTACGGGTGGGATGTTACGATGACTTTGTAAGGTGTTACGGGTGCGATGCTAGGATGGTTTTCTAAGGTGTTACTGGTGGGATGCTACGATGGTTTTATAAGATGTTACGGGTGGGATGCTAAGATGGTTTTGTAAGATGTTACGGGTGTGATGCTACGATGGTTTTGTAAGGTGTTGCGGGTAGGGTGTTGCTATAGCTTTGTAAGGTGTTACGGGTGGGATGCTACGATGGCTTTGTAAGGTGTTACGGGTGAGATGCTAGGGTGGTTTTTAAGGTGTTAGGGTGGGATGCTAGGATGACTTTGTAAGATGTTACGGGTGGGATGCTACGAATGCTTTGCAAGGTGTTACGGGTGGGATGCTAGGATGGTTTTTTAAGATGTTACGGGTGGGATGCTACGATGACTTTGTAAGATGTTACGGGTGGGATGCTAGGATGGTTTTGTAAGGTGTTACGGTGGGATGCCACGATGACTTTGTAAGATGTTACGGGTGGGATGCTATGATGACTTTGTAAGATGTTACGGGTGGTATGCTACGATGACTTTGTAAGGTGTTACGGGTGGGATGCTACGATGACTTTGTAAGGTGTTACGGGTGGTATGCTACGATGACTTTGTAAGGTGTTACGGGTGGGATGCTACGATGACTTTGTAACGTGTTACGGGTGGGATGCTACGATGACTTTGTAAGGTGTTACTGGTGGGATGTTACGATGGCTTTGTAAGATGTTACGGGTTGGATGCTAGGGTGGTTTTTTAAGGTGTTACGGGTGGGATGCTACGATGACTTTTTAAGATGTTACGGGTGGGATGCTACGATTGCTTTGTAAGGTGTTACGGGTTGGATGCTACGATGACTTTCTAAGATGTTACGGGTGGGATGCTAGGATGGCTTTGTAAGGAGTTACGGGTGGGATGGTACGATGGATTTGTAAGATGTTACCGGTGGGATGCTACGATGGTTTTGTAGGGTGTTACGGGTGAGATGCTACGATGACTTTGTAAGATGTTACGGGTGGGATGCTACGATGACTTTGTAAGATGTTACGTGTGGGATGCTACGATGGGTTTGTAAGATGTTACCGGTGGGATGCAACGATGGTTTTGCAAGGTGTTACGGGTGAGATGCTACGATGACTTTGTAAGATGTTACGGGTGGGATGCTAGGATGGCTTTGTAAGGTGTTACGGGTGAGATTCTAGGATGGCTTTGTAAGATGTTACGGGTGGGATGCTAGGATGGCTTTGTAAGTTGTTACGGATGAGATTCTAGGATGGCTTTGTAAGATGTTACGGGTGGGATGCTAGGATGGTTTTGTAAGGTGTTACGGGTGGGATGCTATGATGACTTTGTAAGATGTTACGGGTGGGATGCTAGGATGGTTTTGTAAGGTGTTACGGGTGGCATGTTAGTATGAGTTTGCAAGGTGTTACGGGTGGGATGCTACGATGACTTTGCAAGGTGTTACGGGTGAGATGCTACGATGACTTTGCAAGGTGTTACGGGTGGGATGGTACGATGACTTTGTAAGCTGTTACGGGTGGGATGCTACGATGACTTTGTAACGTGTTACAGGTGGGATGATAGGATGGCTTTGTAAGATGTTACGGGTGGGATGTTACGATGACTTTGTAAGATGTTACGAGTGGGATGCTACGATGGTTTTGTAAGTTGTTACGGGTGGGATGCTACGATGACTTTGTAAGATGTTACGTGTGGGATGCTACGGTTGCTTTGTAAGTTGTTACGGGTGGGATTCTACGATGGTTTTGTAACGTGTTACGGGTGGGATGCTACAATGGTTTTGTAAGGTGTTACGGGTGGGATGCTAGGATGGCTTTGCAAGGTGTTACGGGTGGGATGCTACGATGACTTTGTAAGATGTTATGGGTGGAATACGAGGATGACTTTGTAAGGTGTGACCGGTGGGATGCTAAGATGGCTTTGTAACGTGTTACGGGTGAGATGCTACTATGACTTTGTAACGTGTTACGGGTGAGATGCTACGATGACTTTGTAAGATGGGGATGCTACGATGGCTTTGTAACGTGTTATGGGTGAGATGCTACTATGACTTTATAAGGTGTTACGGGTGGGATGCTACGATGACTTTGTAAGATGTTATGGGTGGGATGCTACGATGGCTTTGTAACGTGTTACGGGTGAGATGCTACTATGACTTTATAAGGTGTTACGGGTGGGATGCTACGATGACTTTGTAACGTGTTACGGGTGGGATGCTAGGATGACTTTGTAAGGTGGTACGGGTGGAATGAGAGGATGACTTTGTAAGGTGTTACGGGTGGGATGCTACGATGACTTTATAAGATATTACGGGTGGGATGCTACAATGACTTTATAAGATGTTACGGGTGGGATGCTACGATGACTTTGTAAGGTGTTACGGGTCGGATGCTACGATGACTTTGTAACGTGTTACGGGTGGCATGCTAGTATGAGTTTGTAAGGTGTTACGGGTGGGATGCTACGATGACTTTGTAAGATGTTATGGGTGGAATGAGAGGATGACTTTGTAAGGTGTTACGGGTGGGATGCTACGATGACTTTATAAGATGTTACGGGTGGGATGCTACGATGACTTTAGAAGATGTTACGCGTGGGATGCTACGATGACTTTGTAAGGTGTTACGGGTGGGATGCTACGATGACTTTGTAACATGTTACGGGTGGCATGCTAGTATGAGTTTGTAAGGTGTTACGGGTGGGATGCTACGATGACTTTGCAAGGTGTTACCGGTGGCATGTTAGTATGAGTTTGCAAGGTGTTACGGGTGGGATGCTACGATGACTTTTCAAGGTGTTACGGGTAAGATGCTAGTATGACTTTGTAACGTGTTACGGGTGAGATGCTTCGATTACTTTGTAAGGTGTTACGGGGGGATGCTACGATGACTTTGTAACCTGTTACGGGTGAGATGCTACGATGACTTTGTAAGGTGTTACGGGTGGGATACTACGATGACTTTGTAACGTGTTACGGGTGGGATGCTAGTATGACTTTGTAAGGTGTTACGGGTGGGATGCTACGATGACTTTGTAAGGTGTTACGGGTGGGATGCTACGATGACTTTGTAAGGTGTACGGGTGGGATGCTACGATGACTTTGTAACGTGTTACGGGTGGGATGCTAAGACTAAGTGTACGGGTGGGATGCTACGATGACTTTGTAAGGTGTTACGGGTGGGATGCTACGATGACTTTGTAAGGTGTTACGGGTGGGATGCTACGATGACTTTGTAAAGTGTTACGGTTGGGATGCTACGATGACTTTATAAGGTGTTACGGGTGGGATGCTAGGATGGCTTTGTAAGGTGCTACGGGTGGGATGCTACTATGACTTTGTAACGTGTTACGGGTGGGATGCTAGTATGAGTTTGCAAGGTGTTACGGGTGGGATGCTAGTATGACTTTGCAAGGTGTTACGGGTGGAGTGCTACGATGGCTTTGCAAGGTGTTACGGGTGGGATGCTACGATGCCTTTGTAAGATGTTACGGGTGGGTTGCTACGATGACTTTGTAAGATGTTACGGGTGGAATGCTACGATGACTTTGTAAGATGTTACGGGTGGGATGCTGCGATGACTTTGTAAGATGTTACGGGTGGGATGCTAGGATGACTTTGTAAGGTGTTACGGGTGGGATGCTACGATGACTTTGTAAGGTGTTACGGGTGGGATGCTACGATGACTTTGTAAGATGTTACGGGTGGGATGCTACGATGACTTTGTAAGATGTTACGGGTGGGATGCTACGATGACTTTGTAAGGTGTTACGGGTGGGATGCTACGATGACTTTGTAAGGTGTTACGGGTGGGATGCTACGATGACTTTGTAAGGTGTTACGGGTGGGATGCTACGATGACTTTGCAAGGTGTTACGGGTGGCATGTTAGTATGAGTTTGCAAGGTGTTACGGGTGAGATGCTACGATGACTTTGCAAGGTGTTACGGGTGGGATGGTACGATGACTTTGTAAGATGTTACGGGTGGGATGCTACGATGACTTTGTAACGTGTTACAGGTGGGATGCTAGGATGGCTTTGTAAGATGTTACGGGTGGGATGCTACGATGACTTTGTAAGATGTTACGGGTGGGATGCTACGATAACTTTGTAAGATGTTACGGGTGGGATGCTAGGATGACTTTGTAAGGTGTTACGGGTGGGATGCTACGATGACTTTGCAAGGTGTTACGGGTGGGATGCTAGTATGACTTTGCAAGGTGTTACGGGTGGCATGTTAGTATGAGTTTGCAAGGTGTTACGGGTGAGATGCTACGATGACTTTGCAAGGTGTTACGGGTGGGATGGTACGATGACTTTGTAAGATGTTACGGGTGGGATGCTACGATGACTTTGTAACGTGTTACAGGTGGGATGCTAGGATGGCTTTGTAAGATGTTACGGGTGGGATGCTACGATGACTTTGTAAGGTGTTACGGGTGGGATGCTACGATGACTTTATAACGTGTTACGAGTGGGATGCTACGATGGTTTTGTAAGTTGTTACGGGTGGGATTCTACGATGGTTTTGTAACGTGTTACTGGTGGGATGCTACGAAGGTTTTGTAAGGTGTTACGGGTGGGATGCTAGGATGGCTTTGCAAGGTGTTACAGGTGGGAAGCTACGATGACTTTGTAAGATGTTACGGGTGGGATGCTAGGATGACTTTGTAAGGTGTTACGGGTGGGATGCTACGATGACTTTGTAACGTGTTACGGGTGGGATGCTAGGATGACTTTGTAAGGTGTTACGGGTGAGATGCTACGATGACTTTGTAAGATGTTATGGGTGGAATGAGAGGATGACTTTGTAAGATGTTACGGGTGGGATGCTACGATGACTTTATAAGATGTTACGGGTGGGATGCTACGATGACTTTATAAGATGTTACGGGTGGGATGCTACGATGACTTTATAAGGTATTACGGGTGGGATGCTACGATGACTTTTTAAGGTGTTACGGGTGGGATGCTATGGTGGCTTTGTAAGGTGTTACGGGTGGGATGCTACGATGACTTTGTAACGTGTTACGGGTGGCATGCTAGTATGACTTTGTAAGGTGTTACGGGTGGGATGCTACGATGACTTTTCAAGGTGTTACGGGTGAGATGCTAGTATGACTTTGTAACGTGTTACGGGTGAGATGCTACGATCACTTTGTAAGGTGTTACTGGTGGGATGCTACGATGACTTTGTAACGTGTTACGGGTGAGATGCTACGATGACTTTGTTAGGTGTTACGGGTGGGATGCTACGATGACTTTGAAACGTGTTACGGGTGGGATGCTAGGGTGACTTTGTAAGGTGTTACGGGTGGGATGCTACAATGACTTTGTAAGGTGTTACGGCTGGGATGCTACGATGACTTTGTAAGGTGTTACGGGTGGGATGCTACGATGACTTTGTAAAGTGTTACGGTGTGGGATACTACGATGACTTTGTAAGGTGTTACGGGTGGGATGCTACGATGAATTTGTAATGTGTTACGGGTGGGATGCTACGATGACTTTGTAAGGTGCTACGGGTGGGATGCTACTATGACTTTGTAACGTGTTACGGGTGGGATGCTACGATGACTTTGTAACGTGTTACGGGTGGGATGCTAGTATGAGTTTGCAAGGTGTTACGGGTGGGATGCTAGTATGACTTTGCAAGGTGTTACGGGTGGGATGCTACGATGGCTTTGCAAGGTGTTACGGGTGGGATGCTACGATGACTTTCAAGGTGTTACGGTTGGGATGCTACGATGACTTTGTAATGTGTTACGGGTGGGATGCTACGATGGCTTTGTAAGGTGTTACGGGTGGGATGCTACGATGACTAGGTAAGATGTTACGGGTGGGATGCTACGATGACTTTGCAAGGTGTTACGGGTGAGATGCTACGATGACTTTACAAGGTGTTACGGGTGGGATGGTACGATGACTTTGTAAGATGTTACGGGTGGGATGCTACGATGACTTTGTAACGTGTTACAGGTGGGATGCTAGGATGGCTTTGTAAGATGTTACGGGTGGGATGCTACGATGACTTTGTAAGATGTTACAGGTGGGATGCTACGATGACTTTGTAAGATGTTACGGGTGGGATGCTACGATAACTTTGTAAGATGTTACGGGTGGGATGCTAGGATGACTTTGTAAGGTGTTACGGGTGGGATGCTACGATGACTTTGCAAGGTGTTACGGGTGGGATGCTAGTATGACTTTGCAAGGTGTTACGGGTGGCATGTTAGTATGAGTTTGCAAGGTGTTACGGGTGAGATGCTACGATGACTTTGCAAGGTGTTACGGGTGGGATGGTACGATGACTTTGTAAGATGTTACGGGTGGGATGCTACGATGACTTTATAAGGTATTACGGGTGGGATGCTACGATGACTTTTTAAGGTGTTACGGGTGGGATGCTATGGTGGCTTTGTAAGGTGTTACTGGTGGGATGCTACGATGACTTTGTAACGTGTTACGGGTGGCATGCTAGTATGAGTTTGTAAGGTGTTACGGGTGGGATGCTACGATGACTTTTCAAGGTGTTACGGGTGAGATGCTAGTATGACTTTGTAACGTGTTACGGGTGAGATGCTACGATCACTTTGTAAGGTGTTACTGGTGGGATGCTACGATGACTTTGTAACGTGTTACGGGTGAGATGCTACGATGACTTTGTTAGGTGTTACGGGTGGGATGCTACGATGACTTTGAAACGTGTTACGGGTGGGATGCTAGGGTGACTTTGTAAGGTGTTACGGGTGGGATGCTACGATGACTTTGTAAGGTGTTACGGGTGGGATGCTACGATGACTTTGTAAGGTGTTACGGGTGGGATGCTACGATGACTTTGTAAGGTGTTACGGGTGGGATGCTACGATGACTTTGTAAATGTTACGGGTGGGATGCTACGATGACTTTGTAAGGTGTTACGGGTGGGATGCTAGGATGACTTTGTAACGTGTTACGGGTGGGATGCTACGATGACACCTAATTTTGTAAGGTGTTACGGGTGGGATGCTAGTATGACTTTGTAAGGTGTTACGGGTGGGATGCTACGATGGCTTTGTAAGGTGTTACGGGTGGGATGCTACGATGACTTTAAGGTGTTACGGGTGGGATGCTACGATGACTTTGTAAGGTGTTACGGGTGGGATGCTACGATGGCTTTGTAAGGTGTTACGGGTGGGATGCTACGATGACTTTGTAAGATGTTACGGGTGGGATGCTACGATGGCTTTGTAAGGTGTTACGGGTGGGATGCTACGATGACTTTGTAAGGTGTTACGGGTGGGATGCTACGATGACTTTGTAAGATGTTACGGGTGGGATGCTACGATAGCTTTGTAAGGTGTTACGGGTGGGATGCTACGATGACTTTGTAAGATGTTACGGGTGGGATGCTACGATGGCTTTGTAAGGTGTTACGGGTGGGATGCTACGATGACTTTGTAAGGTGTTACGGGTGGGATGCTACGATGACTTTGTAAGGTGTTACGGGTGGGATGCTACGATGACTTTGTAAGGTGTTACGGGTGGGATGCTACGATGACTTTGTAAGGTGTTACGGGTGGGATGCTAGGATGACTTTGTAAGATGTTACGGGTGGGATGCTAGGATGTCTTTGTAAGGTGTTACGGGTGGGATGCTACGATAGTTTTGTAAGATGTTACGGGTGGGATGCTAGTATGACTTTGTAACGTATTACGGGTGGGATGCTACGATGACTTTGTAACGTGTTACGGGTGGGATGCTAGGATGGCTTTGTAAGATGTTACGGGTGGGATGCTACGATGACTTTGTAAGGTGTTACGGGTGGGATGCTACGATGACTTTGTAACGTGTTACGGGTGGGATGCTACGATGGTTTTGTAAGTTGTTACGGGTGGGATTCTACGATGGTTTTGTAACGTGTTACGGGTGGGATGCTACGATGGTTTTGTAAGGTGTTACGGGTGGGATGCTAGGATGGCTTTGCAAGGTGTTACGGGTGGGATGCTACGATGGCTTTGTAACGTGTTACGGGTGAGATGCTATGATGACTTTGTAAGGTGTTACGGGTGGGATGCTACGATAACTTTGTAACGTGTTACGGGTGGGATGCTAGGATGACTTTGTAACGTGTTACGGGTGGGATGCTACGATGACTTTGTAAGTTGTTACGGGTGGGATGCTACGATGACTTTGTAAGGTGTTACGGGTGGGATGCTACGATGACTTTTTAAGGTGTTATGGGTGGAATGCGAGGATGACTTTATAAGATGTTACGGGTGGGATGCTACGATGACTTTATAAGGTGTTACGGGTGGGATGCTACGATGACTTTTTAAGGTGTTACGGGTGGGATGCTAGGATGGCTTTGTAAGGTGTTACGGGTGGGATGCTACGATGACTTTGTAACGTGTTACGGGTGGGATGCTACGATGACTTTATAAGATGTTACGGGTGGGATGCTACGATGACTTTATAAGGTGTTACGGGTGGGATGCTACGATGACTTTTTAAGGTGTTACGGGTGGGATGCTAGGATGTCTTTGTAAGGTGTTACGGGTGGGATGCTAGGATGACTTTGTAAGGTGTTACGGGTGGGATGCTAGTATGACTTTGTAAGGTGTTACGGGTGGGATGCTACGATGACTTTGAAAGGTGTTACGGGTGGGATGCTAGTATGACTTTGTAAGGTGTTACGGGTGGGATGCTACGATGACTTTGTAAGGTGTTACGGGTGGGATGCTACGATGACTTTGTAAGGTGTTACGGGTGGGATGCTACGATGACTTTGTAAGGTGTTACGGTTGGGATGCTACGATGACTTTGTAAGGTGTTACGGGTGGGATGCTACGATGACTTTGTAAGGTGTTACGGGTGGGATGCTACGATGATTTGTAAGGTGTTACGGGTGGGATGCTACGATGACTTTGTAAGGTGTTACGGGTGGGATGCTACGATGACTTTGTAAGTGTTACGGGTGGGATGCTACGATGACTTTGTAAGGTGTTACGGGTGGGATGCTACGATGACTTTGTAAGATGTTACGGGTGGGATGCTAGATGATTTGCAAGGTGTTACGGGGGGATGCTAGATGACTTTGTAAGGTGTTACGGGTGGGATGCTACGATGGCTTTGCAAGGTGTTACGGGTGGGATGCTACGATGACTTTAAGGTGTTACGGTTGGGATGCTACGATGACTTTGTAACGTGTTACGGGTGGGATGCTACGATGGCTTTGTAAGGTGTTACGGGTGGGATGCTACGATGACTAGGTAAGATGTTACGGGTGGGATGCTACTATGACTTTGTAAGATGTTACGGGTGGGATGCTACGATGACTTTGTAAGATGTTACGGGTTGGATGCTACGATGACTTTGTAAGGTGTTACGGGTGTGATGCTACGATAGTTTGTAAGATGTTACGGGTGGGATGCTACGATGGTTTTGTAAGGTGTTACGGGTGGGATGTTACAATGGCTTTGTAAGGTGTTACGCGTGGGATGCTACGATGG
This sequence comes from Archivesica marissinica, assembly GCA_014843695.1. Classification (NCBI taxonomy): domain Eukaryota; kingdom Metazoa; phylum Mollusca; class Bivalvia; order Venerida; family Vesicomyidae; genus Archivesica; species Archivesica marissinica. Next base: position 8,009,591 of record CM026398.1, on the reverse strand, counting down.
TTTTGTAAGATGTTACGGGTGGGATGCTACGATAGATTTGTACGTTGTTACGGGCGGGATGCTACGATAGCTTTGTAAAGTGTTACGGGTGGGATGTTACGATGACTTTGTAACGTGTTACGGGTGAGATGCTACGATGACTTTGTTAGGTGTTACGGGTGGGATGCTACGATGACTTTGAAACGTGTTACGGGTGGGATGCTAGGGTGACTTTGTAAGGTGTTACGGGTGGGATGCTACAATGACTTTGTAAGGTGTTACGGCTGGGATGCTACGATGACTTTGTAAGGTGTTACGGGTGGGATGCTACGATGACTTTGTAAGTGTTACGGTGGGATGCTACGATGACTTTGTAAGGTGTTACGGGTGGGATGCTACGATGAATTTGTAAGGTGTTACGGGTGGGATGCTACGATGACTTTGTAAGGTGCTACGGGTGGGATGCTACTATGACTTTGTAACGTGTTACGGGTGGGATGCTACGATGACTTTGTAACGTGTTACGGGTGGGATGCTAGTATGAGTCTGCAAGGTGTTACGGGTGGGATGCTAGTATGACTTTGCAAGGTGTTACGGGTGGGATGCTACGATAACTTTCAAGGTGTTACGGGTGGGATGCTAGGATGACTTTGTAAAGTGTTGCGGGTGGGATGCTAGTATGACTTTGTAAGGTGTTACGGGTGGGATTCTACGATGACTAGGTAAGATGTTACAGGTGGGATGCTACGATGACTTTGTAAGATATTACGGGTGGGATGCTACTATGACTTTGTAAGATGTTACGGGTGGGATGCTACGATGACTTTGTAAGATGTTACGGGTGGGATGCTACAATGACTTTGTAAGGTGTTACGGGTGTGATGCTACGATAGTTTGTAAGATGTTACGGGTGGGATGCTACGATGGTTTTGTAATGTGTTACGGGTGGGATGTTACGATGGCTTTGTAAGGTGTTACGCGTGGGATGCTACGATGGTTTTGTAAGATGTTACGGGTGGGATGCTACGATAGATTTGTACGTTGTTACGGGTGGGATGCTACGATAGCTTTGTAAATTGTTACGGGTGGGATGTTACTCTAGCTTTGTAAGGTGTTACGTGTGGGATGCTAGGATGACTTTGTATGGTGTTACGGGTGGGATGTTACGATGGCTTTGTAAGGTGTTTCGGGTGGGATGTTACGATGACTTTGTAAGATGTTACGGGTGGGATGCTAGGATGGTTTTCTAAGCTGTTACTGGTGGGATGCTACGATGGTTTTGTAAGATGTTACGGGTGGGATGCTAAGATGGTTTTGTAAGATGTTACGGGTGGGATGCTACGATGGTTTTGTAAGGTGTTGCGGGTGGTGTGTTGCTATAGCTTTGTAAGGTGTTACGGGTGGGATGCTACGATGGCTTTGTAAGGTTTTACGGGTGGGATGCTACGATGGCTTTGCAAGGTGTTACGGTTGAGATGCTAGGGTGGTTTTTTAATATATTACGGGTGGGATGCTACGATGACTTTGTAAGATATTACGGGTGGGATGCTAGGATGGCTTTGTAAGGTGTTACGGGTGGGATGCTACGATGGTTTTGTAAGGTGTTACGGGTGAGATGCTACGATGACTTTGTAAGATGTTACGGTTGGGATGCTACGGTTACTTTGTAAGGTGTTACGGGTTGGATGCTACGATGGATTTGTAAGGTGTTACGGGTGGGATGCTAGGATGGATTGTAAGGTGTTACGGGTGGGATGCTACGATGACTTTGTCAGGTGTTACGGGTGGGATGCTAGGATGACTTTGTAAGGTGTTATGGGTGAGATTCTACGATGACTTTGTAATATGTTACGGGTGAGATGCTACGATGACTTTGTAAGGTGTTACGGGTGGGATGCTACGATGACTTTGTAACGTGTTACGGGTGGGATGCTACGATGACTTTGTAAGGTGTTACGGGTGGGATGCTAGTATGACTTTGTAAGGTGTTACGGGTGGGATGCTACGATGACTTTGTAAGATGTTACGGGTGGGATGCTACGATGACTTTGTAAGATGTTACGGGTGGGATGCTAGGATGACTTTGTAAGGTGTTACGGGTGGGATGCTACGATGACTTTGTAAGGTGTTACGGGTGGGATGCTACGATGACTTTGTAAGGTGTTACTGGTGGGATGCTAGTATGACTTTGCAAGGTGTTACGGGTGGGATGCTACGATGACTTTGCAAGGTGTTACGGGTGGGATGCTACGATGACTTTGTAAGATGTTACGGGTGGGATGCTACGATGACTTTGTAACGTGTTACGGGTGGGATGCTAGGATGGCTTTGTAAGATGTTACGGGTGGGATGCTACGATGACTTTGTAAGGTGTTACGGGTGGGATGCTACGATGACTTTGTAACGTGTTACGGGTGGGATGCTACGATGGTTTTGTAAGTTGTTACGGGTGGGATTCTACGATGGTTTTGTAACGTGTTACGGGTGGGATGCTACGATGGTTTTGTAAGGTGTTACGGGTGGGATGCTAGGATGGCTTTGCAAGGTGTTACGGGTGGGATGCTACGATGGCTTTGTAAGGTGTTACGGGTGAGATGCTACGATGACTTTGTAAGGTGTTACGGGTGGGATGCTACGATAACTTTGTAAGGTGTTACGGGTGGGATGCTACGATGACTTTGTAACGTGTTACGGGTGGGATGCTACGATGACTTTGTAAGGTGTTACGGGTGGGATGCTACGATGACTTTGTAAGGTGTTACGGGTGGGATGCTAGGATGACTTTGTAAGGTGTTACGGGTGGGATGCTACGATGACTTTGTAAGATGTTACGGTGGGATGCTACGATGACTTTGTAAGAGTTACGGGTGGGATGCTACGATGACTTTTTAAGGTGTTACGGGTGGGATGCTATGATGGCTTTGTAAGGTGTTACGGGTGGGATGCTACGATGACTTTGAACGTGTTACGGGTGGCATGCTAATATGAGTTTGTAAGGTGTTACGGGTGGGATGCTACGATGACTTTGCAAGGTGTTACGGGTGTGATGCTAGTATGACTTTGCAAGGTGTTACGGGTGGCATGTTAGTATGAGTTTGCAAGGTGTTACGGGTGGGATGCTACGATGACTTTTCAAGGTGTTACGGGTGAGATGCTAGTATGACTTTGTAACGTGTTACCGGTGAGATGCTACGATTACTTTGTAAGGTGTTACGGGGGGATGCTACGATGACTTTGTAAGTGTTACGGGTGAGATGCTACGATGACTTTGTAAGGTGTTACGGGTGGGATGCTACGATGACTTTGTAAGGTGTTACGGGTGAGATGCTACGATGACTTTGTAAGGTGTTACGGGTGGGATGCTACGATGACTTTGTAACGTGTTACGGGTGGGATGCTACGATGACTTTGTAAGGTGTTACGGGTGGGATGCTACGATGACTTTGTAACGTGTTACGGGTGGGATGCTACGATGACTTTGTAAGGTGTTACGGGTGGGATGCTACGATGACTTTGTAAGGTGTTACGGGTGGGATGCTACGATGGCTTTGTAAGGTGTTACGGGTGGGATGCTACGATGACTTTGTAAGGTGTTACGGGTGGGATGCTACGATGGCTTTGTAAGGTGTTACGGGTGGGATGCTACGATGACTTTGTAAGGTGTTACGGGTGGGATGCTACGATGACTTTGTAAGGTGTTACGGGTGGGATGCTACGATGACTTTGTAAGGTGTTACGGGTGGGATGCTACGATGGCTTTGTAAGGTGTTACGGGTGGGATGCTAGGATGGCTTTGTAAGGTGTTACGGGTGGGATGCTACGATGACTTTATAAGATGTTACGGGTGGGATGCTAGTATGAGTTTGCAAGGTGTTACGGGTGGGATGCTAGTATGACTTTGCAAGGTTTTACGGGTGCGATGCTACGATGGCTTTGCAATGTGTTACGGGTGGGATGCTACGATGACTTTCAAGGTGTTACGGTTGGGATGCCACGATGACTTTGTAACGTGTTACGGGTGGGATGCTACGATGGCTTTGTAAGGTGTTACGGGTGGGATGCTACGATGACTTTGTAAGGTGTTACGGGTGGGATGCTAGGATGACTTTGTAAAGTGTTGCGGGTGGGATGCTAGTATGACTTTGTAAGGTGTTACGGGTGGGATGCTACGATGACTTTGTAAGATGTTACGGGTGGGATGCTACGATGACTTTGTAAGATGTTACGGGTGGGATGCTACGATGACTTTGTAAGGTGTTACGGGTGTGATGCTACGATAGTTTGTAAGATGTTACTGGTGGGATGCTACGATGGTTTTGAAAGGTGTTACGGGTGGGATGTTACGATGGCTTTGTAAGGTGTTACGCGTGGGATGCTACGATGGTTTTGTAAGATGTTACGGGTGGGATGCTATGATAGATTTGTACGTTGTTACGGGTGGGATGCTACGATAGCTTTGTAAAGTGTTACGGGTGGGAGATTACTCTAGCTTTGTAAGGTGTTACGTGTGGGATGCTAGGATGACTTTGTAAGGTGTTACGGGTGGGATGTTACGATGGCTTTGTAAGGTGTTTCGGGTGGGATGTTACGATGACTTTGTAAGATGTTACGGTTGGGATGCTACGGTTACTTTGTAAGATGTTACGGGTGGGATGCTACGATGACTTTATAAAATGTTACGGGTGGGATGCTAGGATGGGTTTGTAAGGTGTTACGGGTGGGATGCTACGATGACTTTGTAACGTGTTACGGGTGGGATCCTAGTATGAGTTTGCAAGGTGTTACGGGTGGGATGCAAGTATAAGTTTGCAAGGTTTTACGGGTGGGATGCTACGATGGTTTTGTAAGGTGTTACGGGTGGGATGCTACGATGACTTTGTAAGGTGTTTCGGGTCGGATGCTAGGATGACTTTGTAAGGTGTTACGGGTGGGATGCTAGGATGACTTTTATGGTGTTACGGGTGAGATTCTACGATGAATTTGTAATATGTTACGGGTGAGATGCTACGATGACTTTGTAAGGTGTTACGGGTGGGATGCTTCGATGACTTTGTAACGTGTTACGAGTGGGATGCTACGATGACTTTGTAACGTGTTACGGGTGGGATGCTAGGATGACTTTATAAAGTGTTACGGGTGGGATGCTAGTATGACTTTGTAAGGTGTTACGGGTGGGATGCTACGATGACTTTGTAAGATGTTACGGGTGTGATGCTACGATGACTTTGTACGGTGTTACGGGTGGGATGCTACGATGACTTTGTAAGATGTTACGGGTGGGATGCTACGTGACTTTGTAAGATATTACGGGTGGGATGATACGATGACTTTGTAAGGTGTTACGGGTGGGATGCTACGATAGTTTGTAAGATGTTACGGGTGGGATGCTACGATGGTTTTGTAAGGTGTTACGGGTGGGATGTTACGATAGATTTGTACGGTGTTACGGGTGGGATGCTAGGATGACTTAGTAAGGTGTTACGGGTGGGATGCTACGATAGCTTTGTAAAGTGTTACGGGTGGGATGTTACTATAGCTTTGTAAGGTGTTACGTGTGGGATGCTAGGATGACTTAGTAAGGTGTTACGGGTGGGATGTTACGATGGCTTTGTAAGGTGTTACGGGTGGGATGTTACGATGGTTTTGTAAGGTGTTACGGGTGGGATGCTAGGATGGTTTTCTAAGGTGTTACTGGTGGGATGCTACGATGGTTTTGTAAGATGTTACGGGTGGGATGCTACGATGGTTTTGTAAGATGTTACGGGTGGGATGCTACGATGGTTTTGTAAGGTGTTGCGGGTGGGGTGTTGCTATAGCTTTATAAGGTGTTACGGGGTGAGATGCTAAGGTGGTTTTTTTATGTGTTACAGGTGGGATGCTACAATGACTTTGTAAGATGTTACGGGTGGGATGCTACAATTGCTTTGTAAGGTATAACGGGTGGGATTCTACTATGGTTTTGTAAGGTGTTACGGGTGGGATGCTACGATGGCCTTGTAAGGTGTTACGGGTGAGATGCTAGGATGGCTTTGTAAGATGTTACGGGTGGGATGCTACGATTGCTTTGTAAGGTGTTACGGGTTGGATGCTACGATGACTTTGTAAGATGTTACGGGTGGGATGCTAGGATGGCTTTGTAAGGTGTTACGGGTGGGATGCTACGATGGGTTTGTAAGATGTTACCGGTGGGATGCTACGATGGTTTTGTAAGGTGTTACGGGTGAGATGCTACGATGACTTTGTAAGATGTTACGGGTGGGATGCTACGATGACTTTGTAAGATGTTACGGGTGGGATGCTACGGTTGCTTTGTAATGTGTTACGGGTGGGATGCTACGATGACTTTGTAAGATGTTACGGGTGGGATGCTAGGATGGCTTTGTAAGGTGTTACGGGTGGGATGCTACGATGACTTTGTAACGTGTTACGGGTGGGATGCTACGATGACTTTGTAAGATGTTACGGGTGGGATGCTCCGATGGTTTTGTAAGGTGTTACTGTGGGGATGCCACGATGACTTTGTAACGTGTTACGGGTGGGATGCTACGATGGTTTTGTAAGGTGTTACGGGTGGGATGCTACGATGACTTTGTAAGGTGTTACTGGTGGGATGCTAGGTTGGCTTTGTAAGGTGTTACGGGTGGGATGCTAGGATGACTTTGTCAGGTGTTACGGGTGGGATGCTAGAATGACTTTGTAAGGTGCTACGGGTGAGATTCTACGATGACTTTGTAATATGTTACGGGTGAGATGCTACGATGACTTTGTAAGGTGTTATGGGTGGGATGCTACGATGACTTTGTAACGTGTTACGGGTGGGATGCAACGATGACTTTGTAACGTGTTACGGGTGGGATGATAGGATGACTTTGTAAGGTGTTACAGGTGGGATGCTACGATAGCTTTGTAAGATGTTACGGGTGGGATGCTACGATAGCTTTGTAAGATGTTACGGGTGGGATGCTACGATGACTTTGTAAGATGTTACGGGTGGGATGCTACGATGACTTTGTAAGATGTTACGGGTGGGATGCTACGATGACTTTGTAAGATGTTACGGGTGGGATGCTACGATGACTTTGTAAGATGTTACGGGTGGGATGCTAGGATGTCTTTGTAAGGTGTTACGGGTGAGATGCTACCATAGTTTTGTAAGATATTACGGGAGAGATACTACGATGGCTTTGTAAGGTGTTATTGGTGGGATGCTAGTATGACTTTGTAACGTATTACGGGTGGGATGCTACGATGACTTTGTAAGGTGTTACGGGTGGGATGTTACGATGGTTTTGTAAGGTGTTACGGGTGGGTTGCTAGTATGGTTTTTTAAGGTGTTACTGGTGGGATGCTACGATGGTTTTGTAAGATGTTACTGGTGGGATGCTACGATGGTTTTGTAAGGTGTTGCGGGTGGGGTGTTGCTATAGCATTGTATGGTGCTACGGGTGGGATGCTACGATGGCTTTGTAAGGTGTTACGGGTGGGATGCTACGATGGTTTTGTAAGGTGTTGCGGGTGGGGTGTTGGTATAGCTTTGTAAGGTGTTACGGGTGGGATGCTATGATGGCTGTGTAAGGTGTTTCGGGTGGGATGCTACGATGGCTTTGCAAGGTGTTACGGGGTGAGATTCTAGGGTGGTTTTTTAATGTGTTACGGGTGGGATGCTACGATGACTTTGTAAGATGTTACGGGTGGGATGCTACGATTGCTTTGTAAGGTGTTACGGGTTAGATGCTACGATGGCTTTGTAAGGTGTAACGGGTGGGATTCTACTATGGTTTTGTAAGGTGTTACGGGTGGGATGCTACGATGGCCTTGTAAGGTGTTACGGGTGAGATGCTAGCGTGGTTTTTTAAGGTGTTACGGGTGGGATGCTACGATGACTTTGTAAGATGTTACGGGTGGGATGCTACTATTGCTTTGTAAGATGTTACGGGTGGGATGCTAGGATGGCTTTGTAAGATGTTACGGATGGGATGCTAGGATGGCTTTGTAAGGTGATACGGGTGGGATGCTACGATAGGTTTGTAAGATGTTACCGGTGGGATGCTACGGTTGCTTTGTAAGGTGTTACGGGTGGGATGCTACGATGACTTTGTAAAGGTGTTACGGGTGGGATGCTACGATGGCTTTGTAAGATGTTACGGGTGGGTTGCTAGGATGATTTGTAAGATGTTACGGGTGGGATGCTACGATGGTTTTGTAAGATGTTACGGGTGGGATGCTACGATGACTCTGTAAGATGTTACGGGTGGGATGCTACGATGACTCTGTAAGATGTTACGGGTGGGATGCTAGGATGGTTTTGTAAGGTGTTACGGGTGGGATGCTACGATGGTTTTGTAAGGTGTTACGGGTGGGATGCTAGGATGGCTTTGTAAGGTGTTACGGGTGGGATGCTAGGATGACTTTGTCAGGTGTTACGGGTGGGATGCTAGAATGACTTTTTAAGGTGTTACGGGTGAGATTCTACGATGACTTTGTAATATGTTACGGGTGAGATGCTACGATGACTTTGTAAGGTGTTACGGGTGGGATGCTACGATGACTTTGTAACGTGTTACGGGTGGGATGCTAGGATGACTTTGTAAGGTGTTACGGGTGGGATACTAGTATGACTTTGTAAGGTGTTACGGGTGGGATGCTACGATGGCTTTTTAAGATGTTACGGGTGGGATGCTACGATGACTTTGTAAGATGTTACGGGTGGGATGCTAGGATGTCTCTGTAAGGTGTTACGGGTGGGATGCTACGATAGTTTTGTAAGATGTTACGGGTGGGATGCTAGTATGACTTTGTAACGTATTACGGGTGGGATGCTACGATGACTTTGTAACGTGTTACGGGTGGGATGCTAGGATGGCTTTGTAAGATGTTACGGGTGGGATGCTACAATGACTTTGTAAGGTGTTACGGGTGGGATGCTACGAGGACTTTGTAACGTGTTACGGGTGGGATGCTACGATGGTTTTGTAAGTTGTTACGGGTGGGATTCTACGATGGTTTTGTAACGTGTTACGGGTGGGATGCTACGATGGTTTTGTAAGGTGTTACGGTTGGGATGCTAGGATGGCTTTGCAAGGTGTTACGGGTGGGATGCTACGATGGCTTTGTAACGTGTTACGGGTGAGATGTTATGATGACTTTGTAAGGTGTTACGGGTGGGATGCTACGATAACTTTGTAACGTGTTACGGGTGGTATGCTAGGATGACTTTGTAACGTGTTACGGGTGGGATGCTACGATGACTTTGTAAGTTGTTACGGGTGGGATGCTACGATGACTGTGTAAGGTATTACGGGTGGGATGCTACGATGACTTTTTAAGGTGTTATGGGTGGAATGCGAGGATGACTTTATAAGATATTACGGGTGGGATGCTACGATGACTTTATAAGGTGTTACGGGTGGGATGCTACGATGACTTTTTAAGGTGTTACGGGTGGGATGCTAGGATGGCTTTGTAAGTTGTTACGGGTGGGATGCTACGATGACTTTGTAACGTGTTACGGATGGGATGCTACGATGACTTTATAAGATGTTACGGGTGGGATGCTACGATGACTTTATAAGGTGTTACGGGTGGGATGCTACGATGACTTTTTAAGGTGTTACGGGTGGGATGCTAGGATGTCTTTGTAAGGTGTTACGGGTGGGATGCTAGTATGAGTTTGCAAGGTGTTATGGGTGGGATGCTAGTATGACTTTGCAAGGTGTTACGGATGGGATGCTAGTATGACTTTGCAAGGTGTTACGGGTGGCATGCTAGTATGAGTTTGCAAGGTGTTACGGGTGGGATGCTACGATGACTTTGCAAGGTGTTACGGGTGAGATGCTACGATGACTTTGCAAGGTGTTACGGGTGGGATGCTACGATGACTTTGTAACGTGTTACGGGTGAGATGCTACGATGACGTTGTAAGGTGTTACGGGTGGGATGCTACAATGACTTTGTAACGTGTTACGGGTGAGATGCTACGATGACTTTGTTAGGTGTTACGGGTGGGATGCTAAGATGACTTTGTAACGTGTTATGGGTGGGATACTAGGGTGACTTTGTAATGTGTTACCGGTGGGATGCTACGATGGCTTTGTAAGGTGTTACGGGTGGGATGCTATGATGACTTTGTAAGATGTTACGGGTGGGATGCTAGAATAACTTTGTAAGGTGTTACAGGTGGGATGCTACGATGACTTTGTAAGATGTTACGGGTGGGATGCTACGATGACTTTGTAAGGTGTTACGGGTTGGATGCTACGATGACTTTGTAACGTGTTACGGGTTGGATGCTACGATGACTTTGTAACGTGTTACGGGTGGGATGCTACGATGACTTTGTAAGGTGTTACGGGTTGGATGCTACGATGACTTTGTAACGTGTTACGGGTTGGATGCTACGATGACTTTGTAATGTGTTACGGGTGGGATGCTACGATGACTTTGTAATGTGTTACGGGTGGGATGCTAGGATGACTTTATAACGTCTTACGGGTGGGATGCTACGATCACTTTATAAGGTGTTACGGGTGAGATGCCACGATGGTTTTGTAAGGTTACCGGTGGGATGCTAGGATGGTTTTGTAAGGTGCTACAGGTGGGATGCTACGATGACTTTGTAAGATGTTACGGGTGGGATGCTATGATTTCTTTGTAAGGCAAGGTGTTACGGGTGGGATGCTACGATGTCTTAGTAAGATGTTACGGGTGGGATGCTAGAATAGCTTTGTAAGGTGTTACGGGTGGGATGCTACGATGACTTTGTAAGGTGTTACGGGTGAGATGCTATTATGACTTTGTAAGATGTTACCGGTGGGATGCTAGAATAGCTTTGTAAGGTGTTACGGGTGGGATGCTACGATGACTTTGTAAGATGTTACGGGTGGGATGCTAGAATAGCTTTGTAAGGTGTTACGGGTGGGATGCTACGATAACTTTGTAAGATGTTACGGGTGGGATGCTAGGATGGTTTTGTAACGTGTTACGGGTGGGATGCTACGATGACTTTGTAACGTGTTACGGGTGGGATGCTAGGATGACTTTTTAAGGTGTTACGGGTGGGATGCTAGTATGACTTTGTAAGGTGTTACGGGTGGGATGCTACGATGACTTTGTAAGGTGTTACGGGTGGGATGCTACGATGACTGTGTAAGATGTTACGGGTGGGATGCTAGAATAGCTTTGTAATGTGTTACGGGTGGGATGCTACGATGACTTTGTAATGTGTTACGGGTGAGATGCTATTATGACTTTGTAAGATGTTACGGGTGGGATGCTAGAATGACTTTGTAAGGTGTTACGGGTGAGATTCTACGATGACTTTGTAATATGTTACGGGTGAGATGCTACGATGACTTTGTAAGGTGTTACGGGTGGGATGCTACGATGACTTTGTAACGTGTTACGGGTGGGATGCTAGGATGACTTTGTAAGGTGTTACGGGTGGGATACTAGTATGACTTTGTGAGGTGTTACGGGTGGGATGCTACGATGGCTTTTTAAGATGTTACGGGTGGGATACTACGATGACTTTGTAAGATGTTACGGGTGGGATGCTAGGATGTCTCTGTAAGGTGTTACGGGTGGGATGCTACGATAGTTTTGTAAGATGTTACGGGAGATATACTACGATGGCTTTGTAAGGTGTTATTGGTGGGATGCTAGTATGACTTTGTAACGTATTACGGGTGGGATGCTACGATGACGTTGTAAGGTTTTACGGGTGGGATGCTACGATGACTTTGTAAGATGTTATGGGTGGGATGCTACGATGACTTTGTAACGTGTTACGGGTGGGATGCTAGGATGGCTTTGTATGATGTTACGGGTGGGATGCTACAATGACTTTGTAAGGTGTTACGGGTGGGATGCTACGAGGACTTTGTAACGTGTTACGGGTGGGATGCTACGATGGTTTTGTAAGTTGTTACTGGTGGGATTCTACGATGGTTTTGTAACGTGTTACCGGTGGGATGCTACGATGGTTTTGTAAGGTGTTACGGTTGGGATGCTAGGATGGCTTTGAAAGGTGTTACGGGTGGGATGCTACGATGGCTTTGTAACGTGTTACGGGTGAGATGTTATGATGATTTTGTAAGGTGTTACGGGTGGGATGCTACGATAGCTTTGTAATGTGTTACGGGTGGTATGCTAGGATGACTTTGTAACGTGTTACGGGTGGGATGCTACGATGACTTTGTAAGGTGTTACGGGTGGGATGCTACGATGACTTTGTAAGGTGTTACGGGTGGGATGCTAGGATGGCTTTGTAAGGTGTTACGGGTGGGATGCTACGATGACTTTGTAAGGTGTTACGGGTGGGATGCTACGATGACTTTGTAAGGTGTTATGGGTGGAATGCGAGGATGACTTTATAAGATATTACGGGTGGGATGCTACGATGACTTTATAAGGTGTTACGGGTGGGATGCTACGATGACTTTTTAAGGTGTTACGGGTGGGATGCTAGGATGGCTTTGTAAGTTGTTACGGGTGGGATGCTACGATGACTTTGTAACGTGTTACGGATGGGATGCTACGATGACTTTATAAGATGTTACGGGTGGGATGCTACGATGACTTTATAAGGTGTTACGGGTGGGATGCTACGATGACTTTTTAAGGTGTTACGGGTGGGATGCTAGGATGTCTTTGTAAGGTGTTACGGGTGGGATGCTAGTATGAGTTTGCAAGGTGTTATGGGTGGGATGCTAGTATGACTTTGCAAGGTGTTACGGGTGGGATGCTAGTATGACTTTGCAAGGTGTTACGGGTGGCATGCTAGTATGAGTTTGCAAGGTGTTACGGGTGGGATGCTACGATGACTTTGCAAGGTGTTACGGGTGAGATGCTACGATGACTTTGCAAGGTGTTACGGGTGAGATGCCAGTATGAATTTGTAACGTGTTACGGATGAGATGCTATGATTACTTTGTAAGGTGTTACGGGTAGGATGCTACGATGACTTTGTAACGTGTTACGGGTGGGATGCTACGATGACTTTGTAACGTGTTACGGGTGGGATGCTACAATGACTTTGTAACGTGTTACGGGTGAGATGCTACGATGACTTTGTTAGGTGTTACGGGTGGGATGCTAAGATGACTTTGTAACGTGTTACGGGTGGGATACTAGGGTGACTTTGTAAGGTGTTACCGGTTGGATGCTACGATGGCTTTGTAATGTGTTACGGGTGGGATGCTATGATGACTTTGTAAGATGTTACGGGTGGGATGCTAGGATGACTTTGTAAGGTGTTACAGGTGGGATGCTAGGGTGACTTTGTAAGGTGTTACCGGTGGGATGCTACGATGGCTTTGTAAGGTGTTACGGGTGGGATGCTACGATGACTTTGTAAGATGTTACGGGTGGGATGCTACGATGGTTTTGTAAGGTGTTACGGGTGGGATGCTATGATGACTTTGTAAGGTGTTACGGGTGGGATGCTACGATGACTTTGTAAGATGTTACGGGTGGGATGCTACGTATGCTTTGTAACGTGTTACGGGTGGGATGCTACGATGACTTTGTAACGTGTTACGGGTGGGATGCTACGATGACTTTGTAATGTGTTACGGGTGGGATGCTAGGATGACTTTGTAACGTGTTACGGGTGGGATGCTACGATGACTTTGTAAGGTGTTACGGGTGAGATGCCACGATGGTTTTGTAAGGTTACGGGTGGGATGCTAGGATGGTTTTGTAAGGTGTTACAGGTGGGATGCTACGATGACTTTGTAAGATGTTACGGGTGGGATGCTATGATAGCTTTGTAAGCAAGGTGTTACGGGTGGGATGCTACGATGACTTTGTAAGATGTTACGGGTGGGATGCTAGGATAGCTTTGTAAGGTGTTACGGGTGGGATGCTACGATGACTTTGTAAGGTGTTACGGGTGGGATGCTATATGACTTTGTAAGATGTTACGGGTGGGATGCTAGGATGGCTTTGTAAGGGTTACGGGTGGGATGCTACGATGACTTTGTAAGATGTTACGGGTGGGATGCTAGGATGGCTTTGTAAGGTGTTACGGGTGGGATGCTACGATAACTTTGTAAGATGTTACGGGTGGGATGCTACGATGATTTGTAACGTGTACGGGTGGGATTTAAGGTACGGGGGGATGCTACTATGACTTTGTAAGGTGTTACGGGTGGGATGCTACGATGACTTTGTAAGGTGTTACGGGTGGGATGCTACGATGACTTTGTAAGATGTTACGGGTGGGATGCTACGATGACTTTGTAAGGTGTTACGGGTGGGATGCTACGATGACTTTGTAAGATGTTACGGGTGGGATGCTACGATGGCTTTGTAAGGTGTTACGGGTGGGATGCTACGATGACTTTGTAAGGTGTTACGGGTGGGATGCTACGATGGCTTTGTAAGGTGTTACGGGTGGGATGCTACGATGACTTTGTAAGGTGTTACGGGTGGGATGCTACGATGACTTTGTAAGGTGTTACGGGTGGGATGCTACGATGACTTTGTAAGGTGTTACGGGTGGGATGCTACGATGACTTTGTAAGGTGTTACGGGTGGGATGCTACGATGACTTTGTAACGTGTTACGGGTGGGATGCTACGATGACTTTGTAAGGTGTTACGGGTGGGATGCTACGATGACTTTGTAAGGTGTTACGGGTGGGATGCTACGATGACTTTGTAAGATGTTACGGGTGGGATGCTAGGATGGCTTTGTAAGGTGTTACGGGTGGGATGCTACGATGACTTTGTAAGGTGTTACGGGTGGGATGCTACGATGGCTTTGTAAGGTGTTACGGGTGGGATGCTACGATGGCTTTGTAAGGTGTTACGGGTGGGATGCTACGATGGCTTTGTAAGGTGTTACGGGTGGGATGCCACGATGACTTTGTAAGGGTTACGGGTGGGATGCTAGGGTGATTTGTAAGGTGTTACGGGTGGGATGCTACGATGACTTTGTAAGGTGTTACGGGTGGGATGCTACGATGACTTTGTAACATGTTACGTGTGGGTGCTACACTATGGTTTTGTAAAGTGTTACGGGTGGGATGCTACGATGACTTGTAAAGTGTTACGGGTGGGACACTAGGGTGCTTTGTAAGTGTTACGGGTGGGATGCTACGATACTTTGTAAGGTGTTACGGGTGGGATGCTACGATGACTTTGTAAGGTGTTACGGGTGGGATGCTACGATGACTTTGTAAGGTGTTACGGGTGGAATGCTACGATGACTTTGTAAGGTGTTACGGGTGGGATGCTACGATGACTTTATAAGGTGTTACGGGTGGGATGCTAGGATGGCTTTGTAAGATGCTACGGGTGGGATGCTACGATGACTTTGTAACGTGTTACGGGTGGGATGCTAGTATGAGTTTGCAAGGTGTTACGGGTGGGATGCTAGTATGACTTTGCAAGGTGTTACGGGTGGGATGCTAGTATGACTTTGTAAGGTGTTACGGGTGGCATGTTAGTATGAGTTTGCAAGGTGTTACGGGTGGGATGCTATGATTACTTTGTAAGGTGTTACGGGTGGGATGCTACGATGACTTTGTAACGTGTTACGGGTGAGCTGCTACGATGACGTTGTAAGGTGTTACGGGTGGGATGCTACGATGACTTTGT
>CM026398.1:7940700-7993010 GCA_014843695.1 Archivesica marissinica | reverse complement strand
ACTAGCGGAACAGTAATTGTTAACTAATGGAACAAACATACTAGTGGAACAGTAATTGTTAACTAATGGAACAAACATACTAGTGGAACAGTAATTGTTAACTAATGGAACAAACATACTAGCGGAACAGTAATTGTTAACTAATGGAACAAACATACTAGTGGAACAGTAATTGTTAACTAATGGAACAAACATACTATGGAACAGTAATTGTTAACTAATGGAACAAACATACTAGCGGAACAGTAATTGTTAACTAATGGAACAAACATACTAGTGGAACAGTAATTGTTAACTAATGGAACAAACATACTAGCGGAACAGTAATTGTTAACTAATGGAACAAACATACTAGTGGAACAGTAATTGTTAACTAATGGAACAAACATACTAGGGACGTAATTGTTAACTAATGGAACAAACATACTAGTGGAACAGTAATTGTTAACTAATGGAACAAACATACTAGCGGAACAGTAATTGTTAACTAATGGAACAAACATACTAGTGGAACAGTAATTGTTAACTAATGGAACAAACATACTAGTGGAACAGTAATTGTTAACTAATGGACCAAACATACTAGCGGAACAGTAATTGTTAACTAATGGAACAAACATACTAGTGGAACAGTAATTGTTAACTAATGGACCAAACATACTAGTGGAACAGTAATTGTTAACTAATGGACCAATAATACTAGCGGAACAGTAATTGTTAACTAATGGAACAAACATACTAGTGGAACAGTAATTGTTAACTAATGGAACAAACATACTAGCGGAACAGTAATTGTTAACTAATGGAACAAACATACTAGCGGAACAGTAATTGTTAACTAATGGAACAAACATACTAGTGGAACAGTAATTGTTAACTAATGGAACAAACATACTAGCGGAACAGTAATTGTTAACTAATGGAACAAACATACTAGCGGAACAGTAATTGTTAACTAATGGAACAAACATACTAGTGGAACAGTAATTGTTAACTAATGGAACAAACATACTAGTGGAACAGTAATTGTTAACTAATGGAACAAACATACTAGTGGAACAGTAATTGTTAACTAATGGAACAAACATACTGGAACAGTAATTGTTAACTAATGACAAATACTAGGGAACAGTAATTGTTAACTAATGGACAAATACTAGCGGAACAGTAATTGTTAACTAATGGAACAAACATACTAGCGGAACAGTAATTGTTAACTAATGGAACAAACATACTAGCGGAACAGTAATTGTTAACTAATGGAACAAACATACTAGTGGAACAGTAATTGTTAACTAATGGACCAAACATACTAGCGGAACAGTAATTGTTAACTAATGGAACAAACATACTAGCGGAACAGTAATTGTTAACTAATGGACCAAACATACTAGCGGAACAGTAATTGTTAACTAATGGAACAAACATACTAGTGGAACAGTAATTGTTAACTAATGGAACAAACATACTAGCGGAACAGTAATTGTTAACTAATGGACCAAACATACTAGTGGAACAGTAATTGTTAACTAATGGACCAATAATACTAGTGGAACAGTAATTGTTAACTAATGGACCAAACATACTAGCGGAATAGTAATTGTTAACTAATAAAACAAACATACTAGCGGAACAGTAATTGTTAACTAATGGAACAAACATACTATCGGAACAGTAATTGTTAACTAATGGAACAAACATACTAGCGGAACAGTAATTGTTAACTAATGGAACAAACATACTAGTGGAACAGTAATTGTTAACTAATGGAACAAACATACTAACGGAACAGTAATTGTTAACTAATGGAACAAACATACTATCGGAACAGTAATTGTTAACTAATGGAACAAACATACTAGTGGAACAGTAATTGTTAACTAATGGAACAAATATACTAGTGGAACAGTAATTGTTAACTAATGGAACAAACATACTAGCGGAACAGTAATTGTTAACTAATGGAACAAACATACTAGTGGAACAGTAATTGTTAACTAATGGACAACATACTACGGAACAGTAATTGTTAACTAATGGAACAAACATACTAGCGGAACAGTAATTGTTAACTAATGGAACAAACATACTAGTGGAACAGTAATTGTTAACTAATGGAACAAACATACTAGTGGAACAGTAATTGTTAACTAATGGAACAAACATACTAGTGGAACAGTAATTGTTAACTAATGGAACAAACATACTAGGGAACAGTAATTGTTAACTAATGGAACAAACATACTAGCGGAACAGTAATTGTTAACTAATGGACCAAAATACTAGTGGAACAGTAATTGTTAACTAATGGACAAATACTAGCGGAACAGTAATTGTTAACTAATGGAACAAACATACTAGCGGAACAGTAATTGTTAACTAATGGAACAAACATACTAGCGGAACAGTAATTGTTAACTAATGGAACAAACATACTAGTGGAACAGTAATTGTTAACTAATGGAACAAACATACTAGCGGAACAGTAATTGTTAACTAATGGAACAAACATACTAGTGGAACAGTAATTGTTAACTAATGGACCAAACATACTAGTGGAACAGTAATTGTTAACTAATGGACCAAACATACTAGCGGAATAGTAATTGTTAACTAATGGACCAAACATACTAGTGGAACAGTAATTGTTAACTAATGGACAAACATACTAGTGGAACAGTAATGTTAACTAATGGACCAAAATCTAGCGGAACAGTAATTGTTAACTAATGGAACAAACATACTAGTGGAATAGTAATTGTTAACTAATGGAACAAACATACTAGCGGAACAGTAATTGTTAACTAATGGAACAAACATACTAGCGGAACAGTAATTGTTAACTAATGGAACAAACATACTAGCGGAACAGTAATTGTTAACTAATGGAACAAACATACTAGTGGAACAGTAATTGTTAACTAATGGAACAAACATACTAGTGGAACAGTAATTGTTAACTAATGGAACAAACATACTAGTGGAACAGTAATTGTTAACTAATGGAACAAACATACTAGTGGAACAGTAATTGTTAACTAATGGAACAAACATACTAGCGGAACAGTAATTGTTAACTAATGGAACAAACATACTAGTGGAACAGTAATTGTTAACTAATGGACAAATACTAGCGGAACAGTAATTGTTAACTAATGGAACAAACATACTAGTGGAACAGTAATTGTTAACTAATGGAACAAACATACTAGCGGAACAGTAATTGTTAACTAATGGAACAAACATACTAGTGGAACAGTAATTGTTAACTAATGGACCAAACATACTAGTGGAACAGTAATTGTTAACTAATGGACCAAAAATACTAGCGGAATAGTAATTGTTAACTAATGGACCAAACATACTAGTGGAACAGTAATTGTTAACTAATGGACCAATAATACTAGCGGAACAGTAATTGTTAACTAATGGACCAAACATACTAGTGGAACAGTAATTGTTAACTAATGGAACAAACATACTAGCGGAACAGTAATTGTTAACTAATGGAACAAACATACTAGTGGAACAGTAATTGTTAACTAATGGAACAAACATACTAGCGGAACAGTAATTGTTAACTAATGGAACAAACATACTAGCGGAACAGTAATTGTTAACTAATGGAACAAACATACTAGCGGAACAGTAATTGTTAACTAATGGAACAAACATACTAGTGGAACAGTAATTGTTAACTAATGGAACAAACATACTAGTGGAACAGTAATTGTTAACTAATGGACCAAATACTAGGGAACATAATTGTTAATAATGGAACAAACATACTAGTGGAACAGTAATTGTTAACTAATGGAACAAATATACTAGTGGAACAGTAATTGTTAACTAATGGAACAAACATACTAGCGGAACAGTAATTGTTAACTAATGGAACAAACATACTAGTGGAACAGTAATTGTTAACTAATGGAACAAACATACTAGTGGAACAGTAATTGTTAACTAATGGATACTAGGAACAGTAATTGTTAACTAATGGAACAAACATACTAGCGGAACAGTAATTGTTAACTAATGGAACAAACATACTAGCGGAACAGTAATTGTTAACTAATGGAACAAACATACTAGTGGAACAGTAATTGTTAACTAATGGAACAAACATACTAGCGGAACAGTAATTGTTAACTAATGGAACAAACATACTAGTGGAACAGTAATTGTTAACTAATGGAACAAACATACTAGTGGAACAGTAATTGTTAACTAATGGAACAAACATACTAGTGGAACAGTAATTGTTAACTAATGGACCAAATACTAGTGGAACAGTAATTGTTAACTAATGGAACAAACATACTAGTGGAACAGTAATTGTTAACTAATGGAACAAACATACTAGTGGAACAGTAATTGTTAACTAATGGAACAAACATACTAGTGGAACAGTAATTGTTAACTAATGGAACAAACATACTAGCGGAACAGTAATTGTTAACTAATGGAACAAACATACTAGTGGAACAGTAATTGTTAACTAATGGAACAAACATACTAGTGGAACAGTAATTGTTAACTAATGGAACAAACATACTAGTGGAACAGTAATTGTTAACTAATGGAACAAACATACTAGCGGAACAGTAATTGTTAACTAATGGAACAAACATACTAGTGGAACAGTAATTGTTAACTAATGAACAAACATACTAGTGGAACAGTAATTGTTAACTAATGGAAAACATACTAGGAACAGTAATTGTTAACTAATGGAACAACATACTAGTGGAACAGTAATTGTTAACTAATGGAACAAACATACTAGTGGAACAGTAATTGTTAACTAATGGACCAAAAATACTAGCGGAACAGTAATTGTTAACTAATGGACCAAACATACTAGTGGAATAGTAATTGTTAACTAATGGAACAAACATACTAGCGGAACAGTAATTGTTAACTAATGGACCAAACATACTAGTGGAACAGTAATTGTTAACTAATGGACCAATAATACTAGCGGAACAGTAATTGTTAACTAATGGACCAAACATACTAGTGGAACAGTAATTGTTAACTAATGGAACAAACATACTAGCGGAACAGTAATTGTTAACTAATGGAACAAACATACTAGTGGAACAGTAATTGTTAACTAATGGACCAATAATACTAGCGGAACAGTAATTGTTAACTAATGGACCAAACATACTAGTGGAACAGTAATTGTTAACTAATGGAACAAACATACTAGCGGAACAGTAATTGTTAACTAATGGACCAAACATACTAGTGGAACAGTAATTGTTAACTAATGGACCAAAATACTAGGGAACAGTAATTGTTAACTAATGGACAAACATACTAGGGAACAGTAATTGTTAACTAATGGACAAACATACTAGCGGAATAGTAATTGTTAACTAATGGAACAAACATACTAGCGGAACAGTAATTGTTAACTAATGGAACAAACATACTAGCGGAACAGTAATTGTTAACTAATGGAACAAACATACTAGCGGAACAGTAATTGTTAACTAATGGAACAAACATACTAGTGGAACAGTAATTGTTAACTAATGGAACAAACATACTAGCGGAAGTAATTGTTAACTAATGGACAACATACTAGTGGAACAGTAATTGTTAACTAATGGAACAACATACTAGCGGAACAGTAATTGTTAACTAATGGACCAAACATACTAGCGGAACAGTAATTGTTAACTAATGGAACAAACATACTAGCGGAACAGTAATTGTTAACTAATGGAACAAACATACTAGCGGAACAGTAATTGTTAACTAATGGAACAAACATACTAGCGGAACAGTAATTGTTAACTAATGGAACAAACATACTAGCGGAACAGTAATTGTTAACTAATGGAACAAACATACTAGTGGAACAGTAATTGTTAACTAATGGAACAAACATACTAGCGGAACAGTAATTGTTAACTAATGGACAAACATACTAGGGAACAGTAATTGTTAACTAATGGAACAAACATACTAGCGGAACATAATTGTTAACTAATGGAACAAACATACTAGCGGAACAGTAATTGTTAACTAATGGAACAAACATACTAGTGGAACAGTAATTGTTAACTAATGGAACAAACATACTAGTGGAACAGTAATTGTTAACTAATGGACCAATAATACTAGTGGAACAGTAATTGTTAACTAATGGAACAAACATACTAGTGGAACAGTAATTGTTAACTAATGGAACAAACATACTAGTGGAACAGTAATTGTTAACTAATGGAACAAACATACTAGCGGAACAGTAATTGTTAACTAATGGACAAAATACTACGGAACAGTAATTGTTAACTAATGGACAAACTACTAGTGGAACAGTAATTGTTAACTAATGGACCAAACATACTAGTGGAACAGTAATTGTTAACTAATGGACCAATAATACTAGCGGAACAGTAATTGTTAACTAATGGACCAAACATACTAGTGGAATAGTAATTGTTAACTAATAGAACAAACATACTAGCGGAACAGTAATTGTTAACTAATGGAACAAACATACTAGCGGAACAGTAATTGTTAACTAATGGAACAAACATACTAGCGGAACAGTAATTGTTAACTAATGGAACAAACATACTAGTGGAACAGTAATTGTTAACTAATGGACAAATACTAGCGGAACAGTAATTGTTAACTAATGGAACAAACATACTAGCGGAACAGTAATTGTTAACTAATGGAACAAACATACTAGCGGAACAGTAATTGTTAACTAATGGAACAAACATACTAGTGGAACAGTAATTGTTAACTAATGGAACAAACATACTAGTGGAACAGTAATTGTTAACTAATGGAACAAACATACTAGTGGAACAGTAATTGTTAACTAATGGAACAAACATACTAGTGGAACAGTAATTGTTAACTAATGGAACAAACATACTAGCGGAACAGTAATTGTTAACTAATGGACCAAACATACTAGTGGAACAGTAATTGTTAACTAATGGAACAAACATACTAGCGGAACAGTAATTGTTAACTAATGGAACAAACATACTAGCGGAACAGTAATTGTTAACTAATGGAACAAACATACTAGCGGAACAGTAATTGTTAACTAATGGAACAAACATACTAGTGGAACAGTAATTGTTAACTAATGGAACAAACATACTAGCGGAACAGTAATTGTTAACTAATGGAACAAACATACTAGTGGAACAGTAATTGTTAACTAATGGACCAACATACTAGTGGAACAGTAATTGTTAACTAATGGACCAATAATACTAGTGGAACAGTAATTGTTAACTAATGGACCAAACATACTAGCGGAATAGTAATTGTTAACTAATAAAACAAACATACTAGCGGAACAGTAATTGTTAACTAATGGAACAAACATACTATCGGAACAGTAATTGTTAACTAATGGAACAAACATACTAGCGGAACAGTAATTGTTAACTAATGGAACAAACATACTAGTGGAACAGTAATTGTTAACTAATGGAACAAACATACTAACGGAACAGTAATTGTTAACTAATGGAACAAACATACTATCGGAACAGTAATTGTTAACTAATGGAACAAACATACTAGTGGAACAGTAATTGTTAACTAATGGAACAAATATACTAGTGGAACAGTAATTGTTAACTAATGGAACAAACATACTAGCGGAACAGTAATTGTTAACTAATGGAACAAACATACTAGTGGAACAGTAATTGTTAACTAATGGAACAAACATACTAGTGGAACAGTAATTGTTAACTAATGGAACAAACATACTAGCGGAACAGTAATTGTTAACTAATGGAACAAACATACTAGCGGAACAGTAATTGTTAACTAATGGAACAAACATACTAGCGGAACAGTAATTGTTAACTAATGGAACAAACATACTAGTGGAACAGTAATTGTTAACTAATGGAACAAACATACTAGTGGAACAGTAATTGTTAACTAATGGAACAAACATACTACGGAACAGTAATTGTTAACTAATGGAACAAACATACTAGTGGAACAGTAATTGTTAACTAATGGAACAAACATACTAGTGGAACAGTAATTGTTAACTAATGGAACAAACATACTAGTGGAACAGTAATTGTTAACTAATGGAACAAACATACTAGTGGAACAGTAATTGTTAACTAATGGACCAATATACTAGTGGAACAGTAATTGTTAACTAATGGAACAAACATACTAGTGGAACAGTAATTGTTAACTAATGGAACAAAATACTAGTGGAACAGTAATTGTTAACTAATGGAACAAACATACTAGCGGAACAGTAATTGTTAACTAATGGAACAAACATACTAGCGGAACAGTAATTGTTAACTAATGGAACAAACATACTAGTGGAACAGTAATTGTTAACTAATGGAACAAACATACTAGCGGAACAGTAATTGTTAACTAATGGACCAAAATACTAGCGGAAAGTAATTGTTAACTAATGGACCAAACATACTAGCGGAACAGTAATTGTTAACTAATGGAACAAACATACTAGCGGAACAGTAATTGTTAACTAATGGACCAAAAATACTAGTGGAACAGTAATTGTTAACTAATGGACAAACATACTAGTGGAACAGTATGTTAACTAATGGACAATCTAGGAACAGTAATTGTTAACTAATGGAACAAACATACTAGTGGAATAGTAATTGTTAACTAATGAAACAAACATACTAGCGGAACAGTAATTGTTAACTAATGGAACAAACATACTATCGGAACAGTAATTGTTAACTAATGGAACAAACATACTAGCGGAACAGTAATTGTTAACTAATGGAACAAACATACTAGTGGAACAGTAATTGTTAACTAATGGAACAAACATACTAGTGGAACAGTAATTGTTAACTAATGGAACAAACATACTAGTGGAACAGTAATTGTTAACTAATGGAACAAACATACTAGTGGAACAGTAATTGTTAACTAATGGAACAAACATACTAGCGGAACAGTAATTGTTAATAATGAAAAATACTAGGGAAATATTGTTAACTAATGGACCAAACATACTAGTGGAACAGTAATTGTTAACTAATGGAACAAACATACTAGTGGAACAGTAATTGTTAACTAATGGAACAAACATACTAGTGGAACAGTAATTGTTAACTAATGGACCAAACATACTAGTGGAACAGTAATTGTTAACTAATGGACCAAAAATACTAGTGGAACAGTAATTTTAACTAATGGACAAACTACTAGCGGAACAGTAATTGTTAACTAATGGAACAAACATACTAGCGGAACAGTAATTGTTAACTAATGGAACAAACATACTAGCGGAACAGTAATTGTTAACTAATGGAACAAACATACTAGTGGAACAGTAATTGTTAACTAATGGACCAAACATACTAGCGGAACAGTAATTGTTAACTAATGGAACAAACATACTAGTGGAACAGTAATTGTTAACTAATGGACCAAACATACTAGCGGAACAGTAATTGTTAACTAATGGACCAAACATACTAGTGGAATAGTAATTGTTAACTAATGGACCAATAATACTAGCGGAATAGTAATTGTTAACTAATGGACCAAAAATACTAGTGGAACAGTAATTTTAACTAATGGACCAATAATACTAGCGGAACAGTAATTGTTAACTAATGGACCAAACATACTAGTGGAACAGTAATTGTTAACTAATGGAACAAACATACTAGCGGAACAGTAATTGTTAACTAATGGAACAAACATACTAGTGGAACAGTAATTGTTAACTAATGGAACAAACATACTAGCGGAACAGTAATTGTTAACTAATGGAACAAACATACTAGCGGAACAGTAATTGTTAACTAATGGAACAAACATACTAGCGGAACAGTAATTGTTAACTAATGGAACAAACATACTAGCGGAACAGTAATTGTTAACTAATGGAACAAACATACTAGCGGAACAGTAATTGTTAACTAATGGAACAAACATACTAGCGGAACAGTAATTGTTAACTAATGGACCAAACATACTAGTGGAACAGTAATTGTTAACTAATGGAACAAACATACTAGCGGAACAGTAATTGTTAACTAATGGACCAAACATACTAGCGGAACAGTAATTGTTAACTAATGGAACAAACATACTAGCGGAACAGTAATTGTTAACTAATGGAACAAACATACTAGCGGAACAGTAATTGTTAACTAATGGAACAAACATACTAGCGGAACAGTAATTGTTAACTAATGGAACAAACATACTAGCGGAACAGTAATTGTTAACTAATGGAACAAACATACTAGTGGAACAGTAATTGTTAACTAATGGAACAAACATACTAGCGGAACAGTAATTGTTAACTAATGGACAAACATACTAGCGAACAGTAATTGTTAACTAATGGAAAAACATACTAGGGAAATAATTTTAACTAATGGAACAAACATACTAGCGGAACAGTAATTGTTAACTAATGGAACAAACATACTAGTGGAACAGTAATTGTTAACTAATGGAACAAACATACTAGTGGAACAGTAATTGTTAACTAATGGAACAAACATACTAGTGGAACAGTAATTGTTAACTAATGGAACAAACATACTAGTGGAACAGTAATTGTTAACTAATGGACCAATAATACTAGTGGAACAGTAATTGTTAACTAATGGAACAAACATACTAGTGGAACAGTAATTGTTAACTAATGGAACAAACATACTAGTGGAACAGTAATTGTTAACTAATGGAACAAACATACTAGCGGAACAGTAATTGTTAACTAATGGACAAATACTAGGAACAGTAATTGTTAACTAATGGACAAATACTAGTGGAACAGTAATTGTTAACTAATGGACCAAACATACTAGTGGAACAGTAATTGTTAACTAATGGACCAATAATCTAGCGGAACAGTAATTGTTAACTAATGGACCAAACATACTAGTGGAATAGTAATTGTTAACTAATAAAACAAACATACTAGCGGAACAGTAATTGTTAACTAATGGAACAAACATACTATCGGAACAGTAATTGTTAACTAATGGAACAAACATACTAGCGGAACAGTAATTGTTAACTAATGGAACAAACATACTAGTGGAACAGTAATTGTTAACTAATGGAACAAACATACTAGTGGAACAGTAATTGTTAACTAATGGAACAAACATACTAGTGGAACAGTAATTGTTAACTAATGGAACAAACATACTAGTGGAACAGTAATTGTTAACTAATGGAACAAACATACTAGCGGAACAGTAATTGTTATAATGGACAAAATACTAGGGAACATAATTGTTAACTAATGGACCAAAAATACTAGTGGAACAGTAATTGTTAACTAATGGAACAAACATACTAGTGGAACAGTAATTGTTAACTAATGGAACAAACATACTAGTGGAACAGTAATTGTTAACTAATGGACCAAACATACTAGTGGAACAGTAATTGTTAACTAATGGACCAAACATACTAGCGGAACAGTAATTGTTAACTAATGGACCAAACATACTAGCGGAACAGTAATTGTTAACTAATGGACCAAACATACTAGCGGAACAGTAATTGTTAACTAATGGACCAAACATACTAGTGGAACAGTAATTGTTAACTAATGGAACAAACATACTAGCGGAACAGTAATTGTTAACTAATGGAACAAACATACTAGCGGAACAGTAATTGTTAACTAATGGAACAAACATACTAGCGGAACAGTAATTGTTAACTAATGGACCAAACATACTAGTGGAACAGTAATTGTTAACTAATGGAACAAACATACTAGCGGAACAGTAATTGTTAACTAATGGACCAAACATACTAGCGGAACAGTAATTGTTAACTAATGGAACAAACATACTAGCGGAACAGTAATTGTTAACTAATGGAACAAACATACTAGCGGAACAGTAATTGTTAACTAATGGAACAAACATACTAGTGGAACAGTAATTGTTAACTAATGGAACAAACATACTAGCGGAACAGTAATTGTTAACTAATGGACCAAACATACTAGTGGAACAGTAATTGTTAACTAATGGAACAAACATACTAGCGGAACAGTAATTGTTAACTAATGGAACAAACATACTAGCGGAACAGTAATTGTTAACTAATGGACCAAACATACTAGCGGAACAGTAATTGTTAACTAATGGAACAAACATACTAGCGGAACAGTAATTGTTAACTAATGGAACAAACATACTAGCGGAACAGTAATTGTTAACTAATGGAACAAACATACTAGCGGAACAGTAATTGTTAACTAATGGAACAAACATACTAGCGGAACAGTAATTGTTAACTAATGGAACAAACATACTAGTGGAACAGTAATTGTTAACTAATGGAACAAACATACTAGCGGAACAGTAATTGTTAACTAATGGACAAATACTAGGGACAGTAATTGTTAACTAATGGAACAAACATACTAGGGAACAGTAATTGTTAACTAATGGACAAACATACTAGGGAACAGTAATTGTTAACTAATGGAACAAACATACTAGTGGAACAGTAATTGTTAACTAATGGAACAAAAATACTAGTGGAACAGTAATTGTTAACTAATGGACCAAAATACTAGTGGAACAGTAATTGTTAACTAATGGAACAAACATACTAGTGGAACAGTAATTGTTAACTAATGGAACAAACATACTAGTGGAACAGTAATTGTTAACTAATGGAACAAACATACTAGCGGAACAGTAATTGTTAACTAATGGAACAAAATACTAGTGGAACAGTAATTGTTAACTAATGGAACAAACATACTAGTGGAACAGTAATTGTTAACTAATGGAACAAACATACTAGTGGAACAGTAATTGTTAACTAATGGACAAATACTAGTGGAACAGTAATTGTTAACTAATGGAACAATACTAGTGGAACAGTAATTGTTAACTAATGGAACAAACATACTAGTGGAACAGTAATTGTTAACTAATGGAACAAACATACTAGCGGAACAGTAATTGTTAACTAATGGACCAAATACTAGCGGAACAGTAATTGTTAACTAATGGACCAAAAATACTAGTGGAACAGTAATTGTTAACTAATGGACCAAACATACTAGTGGAACAGTAATTGTTAACTAATGGACCAAAATACTAGCGGAACAGTAATTGTTAACTAATGGACCAAACATACTAGGGAAAGTAATTGTTAACTAATAACAAACATACTAGCGGAACAGTAATTGTTAACTAATGGAACAAACATACTAGCGGAACAGTAATTGTTAACTAATGGAACAAACATACTAGCGGAACAGTAATTGTTAACTAATGGAACAAACATACTAGTGGAACAGTAATTGTTAACTAATGGAACAAACATACTAGTGGAACAGTAATTGTTAACTAATGGAACAAACATACTAGTGGAACAGTAATTGTTAACTAATGGAACAAACATACTAGCGGAACAGTAATTGTTAACTAATGGAAAAAATATAGGAACAGTAATTGTTAACTAATGAACAAACATACTAGCGGAACAGTAATTGTTAACTAATGGAACAAACATACTAGTGGAACAGTAATTGTTAACTAATGGAACAAACATACTAGCGGAACAGTAATTGTTAACTAATGGACCAAACATACTAGTGGAACAGTAATTGTTAACTAATGGAACAAACATACTAGTGGAACAGTAATTGTTAACTAATGGAACAAACATACTAGCGGAACAGTAATTGTTAACTAATGGAACAAACATACTAGCGGAACAGTAATTGTTAACTAATGGAACAAACATACTAGCGGAACAGTAATTGTTAACTAATGGAACAAACATACTAGTGGAACAGTAATTGTTAACTAATGGAACAAACATACTAGCGGAACAGTAATTGTTAACTAATGGACCAAACATACTAGCGGAACAGTAATTGTTAACTAATGGAACAAACATACTAGCGGAACAGTAATTGTTAACTAATGGACAAAATACTAGTGGAACAGTAATTGTTAACTAATGGACCAAACATACTAGTGGAACAGTAATTGTTAACTAATGGACCAATAATACTAGCGGAACAGTAATTGTTAACTAATGGACCAAACATACTAGTGGAATAGTAATTGTTAACTAATGGAACAAACATACTAGCGGAACAGTAATTGTTAACTAATGGAACAAACATACTAGTGGAACAGTAATTGTTAACTAATGGAACAACATACTAGCGGAACAGTAATTGTTAACTAATGGACCAAACATACTAGTGGAACAGTAATTGTTAACTAATGGAACAAACATACTAGCGGAACAGTAATTGTTAACTAATGGAACAAACATACTAGCGGAACAGTAATTGTTAACTAATGGAACAAACATACTAGCGGAACAGTAATTGTTAACTAATGGAACAAACATACTAGCGGAACAGTAATTGTTAACTAATGGAACAAACATACTAGCGGAACAGTAATTGTTAACTAATGGAACAAACATACTAGCGGAACAGTAATTGTTAACTAATGGAACAAACATACTAGCGGAACAGTAATTGTTAACTAATGGAACAAACATACTAGTGGAACAGTAATTGTTAACTAATGGAACAAACATACTAGCGGAACAGTAATTGTTAACTAATGGAACAAACATACTAGTGGAACAGTAATTGTTAACTAATGGAACAAACATACTAGTGGAACAGTAATTGTTAACTAATGGAACAAACATACTAGCGGAACAGTAATTGTTAACTAATGGAACAAACATACTAGCGGAACAGTAATTGTTAACTAATGGACCAAAAATACTAGTGGAACAGTAATTGTTAACTAATGGACCAAACATACTAGTGGAACAGTAATTGTTAACTAATGGACCAATAATACTAGCGGAACAGTAATTGTTAACTAATGGACCAAACATACTAGTGAAAGTAATTGTTAACTAATAACAAACATACTAGCGGAACAGTAATTGTTAACTAATGGAACAAACATACTAGTGGAACAGTAATTGTTAACTAATGGAACAAACATACTAGTGGAACAGTAATTGTTAACTAATGGACCAAACATACTAGCGGAACAGTAATTGTTAACTAATGGACCAAACATACTAGCGGAACAGTAATTGTTAACTAATGGAACAAACATACTAGCGGAACAGTAATTGTTAACTAATGGAACAAACATACTAGTGGAACAGTAATTGTTAACTAATGGACCAAAAATACTAGTGGAACAGTAATTTTAACTAATGGACAAACTACTAGCGGAACAGTAATTGTTAACTAATGGAACAAACATACTAGCGGAACAGTAATTGTTAACTAATGGAAC
This sequence comes from Archivesica marissinica, assembly GCA_014843695.1. Taxonomy (NCBI): domain Eukaryota; kingdom Metazoa; phylum Mollusca; class Bivalvia; order Venerida; family Vesicomyidae; genus Archivesica; species Archivesica marissinica. The sequence continues at coordinate 7,977,696 of CM026398.1, read as the reverse complement.
AAACATACTAGCGGAACAGTAATTGTTAACTAATGGAACAAACATACTAGTGGAACAGTAATTGTTAACTAATGGACCAAACATACTAGCGGAACAGTAATTGTTAACTAATGGAACAAACATACTAGTGGAACAGTAATTGTTAACTAATGGACCAATCATACTAGTGGAATAGTAATTGTTAACTAATGGACCAATAATACTAGCGGAATAGTAATTGTTAACTAATGGACCAAAAATACTAGTGGAACAGTAATTGTTAACTAATGGACCAATAATACTAGCGGAACAGTAATTGTTAACTAATGGACCAAACATACTAGTGGAACAGTAATTGTTAACTAATGGAACAAACATACTAGCGGAACAGTAATTGTTAACTAATGGAACAAACATACTAGTGGAACAGTAATTGTTAACTAATGGAACAAACATACTAGCGGAACAGTAATTGTTAACTAATGGAACAAACATACTAGCGGAACAGTAATTGTTAACTAATGGAACAAACATACTAGCGGAACAGTAATTGTTAACTAATGGAACAAACATACTAGCGGAACAGTAATTGTTAACTAATGGACCAAACATACTAGCGGAACAGTAATTGTTAACTAATGGACCAAACATACTAGTGGAACAGTAATTGTTAACTAATGGAACAAACATACTAGCGGAACAGTAATTGTTAACTAATGGAACAAACATACTAGCGGAACAGTAATTGTTAACTAATGGAACAAACATACTAGCGGAACAGTAATTGTTAACTAATGGACCAAACATACTAGTGGAATAGTAATTGTTAACTAATGGAACAAACATACTAGCGGAACAGTAATTGTTAACTAATGGAACAAACATACTAGCGGAACAGTAATTGTTAACTAATGGAACAAACATACTAGCGGAACAGTAATTGTTAACTAATGGAACAAACATACTAGCGGAACAGTAATTGTTAACTAATGGAACAAACATACTAGCGGAACAGTAATTGTTAACTAATGGACCAAACATACTAGCGGAACAGTAATTGTTAACTAATGGACCAAACATACTAGTGGAACAGTAATTGTTAACTAATGGAACAAACATACTAGCGGAACAGTAATTGTTAACTAATGGAACAAACATACTAGCGGAACAGTAATTGTTAACTAATGGACCAAACATACTAGCGGAACAGTAATTGTTAACTAATGGACCAAACATACTAGTGGAACAGTAATTGTTAACTAATGGAACAAACATACTAGCGGAACAGTAATTGTTAACTAATGGACCAAACATACTAGCGGAACAGTAATTGTTAACTAATGGAACAAACATACTAGCGGAACAGTAATTGTTAACTAATGGAACAAACATACTAGCGGAATAGTAATTGTTAACTAATGGAACAAACATACTAGCGGAACAGTAATTGTTATCTAATGGAACAAACATACTAGCGGACATTGATATTTATACGGCTAGTGTGTATTTATGCGAGAACACTGTGTCATTTTTGTCATTGGCCAAACTTAAATAAGTGTGCGTCACTGTTAAATTCTACCTCTAACATTGTAATTAAATAATTATTCAAAATAGCTCTACTTTACAAATAAGATTAGAGTTTCTATTTGAAAGAGATTGGTCAAAAAACATGATTGTCTAATATGTATCATCTATATTTGTTAAAATCTACTTGTACATGCAACCGTTCTTCTCGATGTGTATAAAGTAAGTAAGTTTTTAGTAAAGTGATATATGCAAACATAAACATTCAATACAACATATTTACACAACTTTAAGATGCACCCGGCCCGATGGGCCTATTTGTCACCTAATGCCTGCATAACAATATAAATGAAAACAAGACATTATCAAAATGTCAACCACATTGAACTTCGACTGTCAGAATGTTCTCATATAGAAAGCGAGTAGTTTTAATTAATTAATTAATTTAACATTCTCAAAGTTTGTATAATCGAATACTTCTAATTTGTGTAATTATAATCAACTGTACACTATCTGCTTCTAGTTTCCAAGCAAGATTTTAACAACTATATATTAATCACTCTTGTTGGCGCGGGTGAAAACGTAAATGTGATCATTCGTGTGAGAGAAAACCGGAGTACCCGGAGAAAACCCACCTGTCCGATTTGGCGACCACCGTACCATCGCATATACTTCCCGGTCCGAGGATCGAACTTGGGTTGCATTGGTGAGAAGCCAGCACGCTAACTACTGCGCTAATCAGACAGCCCAACGTGTCACCCCCACTGGGCTTTTCATGAAAAGATATGAAGTACATTTGAAATTGTAGCATCTTCTGTAAAGCCAGTGCTTTGGTCAACACATACATTACCGAGCTTCGAATGGACAATTTCTCCTTTTTTTAATGAACCCGGTATTCTAGTGAATCGACCGAGATATCTTCTTATAGTGTTTTATTTCTCGTAATATACTTAAAAACTTAAATTGGAGGTTTGCACAAATCTTAATGCATATTGTGACTGAAGGAATTGGTTCCGGGTCGTTGTAGAAAGTAGTTTTTGTAATCAAGCAGACAATAATTTGATGATGATTTACTGTAGAAGCATTTCTTATTGTTGTGCATCTGTGGCATTTGTACTCATTTGAAGATGACTTTTTGTGCATTTATTTCAGTACTACTTGCTCCAGCGCATTAATGAGTAAACAGCCCTATATGAAAACTAGGATCCATACGCGTTCCATTTTGAGCCGGTATTTGAATACATTGGGAAATTGTGAAAAACTGTCATCGTGATGCCATGACGTACTGCTGTCTAACATCAAACAGAAGCCCCGGAGTTTACAGAACAGCATGCGTTATAAGTGCATTCTTGTTTGGAACTGAAAATTTGACTGTGACAGTTTATCGATTTACCATAGCACGAAGAAGGAGAAAACACAGCGGTGTGCATCCACCATAGCCACATTTCTGCGGTAAATTGACTTACGTATTATTTAGTGTACGGCATATAACCAACGGTATGTAGGGACGTGTTCCCGCTTCAATGATTCGAAAGGATTCATTTCAAGTTCTGTAAACGTATATTAGTAGGCCTGATATGTGAAACAATCATTCAAATTGTGACCACATTCTAAAATGTGGCACAGTGACTCATTAGGCTTTCAAGAATATGGAATGGCTTTCAAGAATATGGAATGGAAGGGTTGCCCACAATTTGGTCAGGGGAAAGCGGCCATTTTGGATTTCAATATGGCGAACCCTAAAGTTACCCTTTTCAGGTGTATCTCAGCTAAAAAAGAGTTCTGATTTTATGTGCAAAGTATATGTTTTTGGGGTCAACAAACATATTGGTAACATAATTTATATGTATCTATATGCAGCATATATTCTCATAGTTACACGTTGTATTTTTCTTAACAAATAAACATTATAGGTGTTTTATTAACATCGATGACAAAGTCTCGCTGTTTAATGTTGACATCAACGATAGAGATACTTTATTCATTGTTAGGTCTTGTCTAATATTTCCCCTGGCAACCGCACAACTCGATACATCTTAATCCATTCGTTCTTACCCTTTCCTTGAACGGATGAAGTTGTATCGCATCCGCTAAAGGAATGGAAGAACAGGCCAGCTATTGACGTCTGTGGTCTAAGAGAAGTAGCAATCTCGTGTATTGGAATGCACTTTAAGTGCTTCCCCACACCAAACTCGATCCACAGCTCCTGGAGGCCTTGTATTCTGTGGAAAGCTAACAACGCAATAACAACAACATCACTGTCTACAGTCTTGACCAGAATACGCGGACAGTTTTCAGCAGCATGCTGGATATGTTCATCTGCCTCTTCAATGTTACATGGCATCAATGATTGCAGATCCACATTCTGGTTTGCTACTGCTCCGTCTCCAAGACATCCTACAAATAATCCACGTGTCTCATCAAGTTCTCAACTAGTTCATTTACAATGAAGGGAAATAGCTCAGAATTGTTTTCGTCACATCTAAGAATTGTGGACCAATTGTTCGGCATACTCCCATTGGCTTTGACGAGCCTCCTTACATCAGAACCACGGTTTGAACGTGTACCTGACTTTAAACTATCTTTAAATTATCTATCAAAAACCAAATCTAGTCGTACCGCTGAGCTAAGACGATGCTCTATATAAGGTTGGATGACACATGATGCATACTGTGTGAATGTCTTGCAATCATTAGGCCTTAGCATATTAACAATTGCTGGTCCATCAAACACTTTGACATCTACTGCTGGTGATACATTGCGCTCTGTGTGTTCAACAGCCAAAATGGTATCTATAATATCTGCAACAACAAAAACAGAGTGATGATTAGTTCACTGATGGATAATGGATACTCATATTATGTCAGAGCTAAAATATAAATTATCAATAACTAACCTGATTTGTTCTTGGCTGGTCGTAGATTCCCATTGTCAGAAAGGCTTGGAGGTGTTCCTTGGAGTTCGTGGGAGAAAAACTCTTCAACGTCCCCATCACTTCTCGCTGCTTTCAGCTGTGTGTCTTTCTTTGTGTTGGTCTTTGGTTTAGCACACTTGAAGATGTGCACGTTGTTTCTCCTGATGGTGTCCGAAATCGACTCGTCCTTTAATATGTGGGAATTCATATAGGTTTCAAACTGCTCTTTCCTCATTGCTTCAACAGTGTGCAAGTTTTCAATTGCTTCTTTTCCAGGGACTAGCTTTGTATCCAATGCATATAAATCTTCACTATCATCCATGAATGGATTCCCAAACTCAGCTAGTCTGTTGTACATTGCCTTGACGTCGGCACAAACGTGATTATGTGCACTTGCGCTGGAGTCATGATGTTCTAGGAGGCTATCCGACTCAGCTAGCCTATTACAGTCCTCGAACTCCTCTACCACCCGAGAAACGGCAGGACCTGCCATCAGCATCTTCGCGAGGGATGCATCATTTTCAGTTTGTCCAATGGCTCCGCCGATACCTTTGATTTTGGCATTGATGTGTTCATGGTTATGGTTCAATCCTATGCGGGAGAACTTCCTGGTCGATTTCTGTGCTAAAAAGAAGCCCTTTGTAAACTGGTGAATATCTTGCAGTGTGATCATACTATTGATATGCACAGGTAACCACCTAGCGTAGTCATAGTGATCTAGGCTGAACATCCATGGCGCTATTAGCTGCAAGGCATTTACATACAAGTCGAAATCTGCCGACCTCATGGCTTTGACAAACTGCAGCAAGATAAGTTCCATCTTCAGTGTGATCGACCAGAACTTGAACATAGGATGCTTCATACTTTCACTGAACCATTCAGCCTCAGGTAGAGGGGTCGCTGTTTTGTTGCAATACGACGAATATGCATCCTTCTTGTGTTGGTATAAGACGTAGGCTGTAGCTTGGTGGACCTATCGGCACAACGTGATGTTGGAAGAAGCATGAAGCATGGCATTGGCCTTTCCTGGCGTGACAACTGTGGAGAATGTCAGAAGATGAACCCACCCACTGCCATCGAGCCAATCATCTGGATACAAAGAAAGTGATATAAAAAGTATACCGATACAGAACATCGGAACATGGGCATGTTTACAGGCATACATTGTAAGTGATAATGAGGAATGACGATATCCAAGATTTTATATCCTTATGAAACCTCGTATCTATGCATTTCATGAATGTCATCTCAATGTGCAGATCACCAATTATGACAAGGAAATGTTCATCGTCAATGTTTCCTGGCTTCGTCCACTGAATCTGCTTCCCCAAAGCATAGAGCGGTTGGTCAACAATCATTATAGGTGTCTGACCTATTAAGGCATTAGGTTACTGCAATTTACCAGGGTTCAAAAACTCAGTTTGACTCTTGATTAACAACATGGCATGGTGAATCATTGCTGAGGTGTCGCCATGAGTCACGAAACAGTGGGAGCAGTGCAGTGATGACTTTGGCTGGAATTGGGTTCTTCATCATCGATTAGTGGTAGGCAGACCTGTTAGTAGAATCATTGTGCTAGGATAGGAACATTGAGTTAATAGGATCATTATTTTGGTAAGACCATTGTGTTTGTTGGATCAATGTGTTGGTAAGCCTATTGTTTAGCAAGATCACTGTGTGAGTACGGCCATTGTGTGAGCAAGACCATATTACTAATTAGTTTTAAGTTAATCCAATATTTTTGTAGAAACAAATTAAAAGAGGATACATTAGAATTATTAGTCAAGCTTACCATGTAGGTTTTTTATTGTCCATTATGTGGTCCTCGTAGTTGTTGAAAATTGATTGAAGTACTTGTTCATGCATGGTTCGTCAGATGAAGCTAAGTATATTGTATCATCTTGGAGCGTCTACTAAATAACAAGAAAATAGACATAATGCGCAATACAACTGGTATTTGAGTACAAAGTTGAAACTGCTACAGGTTACCGGTATATGTATTAGGTAAAATAGAGGTGTTATATCATTTCTAACTAGAGTACACCTTTTTGGGTTTATCTTTAAATTTTAAAGGGAAAGGGAAAATTATTACTCACCTCATGATTTGCTCCATCTTAAACAGGCTTGACTATATTCTTTATCTTCAGAACATATGGGGAAATACTAGTGTATTTGGTAGGGAGCTGCTCCAATGTATTTTTGTTTAGTTTGTCCCTCTGAACCTCTGATGCATCCATCATCTTGGCTGTTCTGGAACTGGGATTGTGGTCAATGTTGTCAACAGCATGCGCGTTGAAGAGATTGTTTCGCAATGAGGGGGGACATACCAGTCCATCTTTTTCAAACTGGTCGATGGCACTATTGCCTAGATATGTTGATAACGTTGCAAGGCGGTCATATGAAATACATAGCCCAACTGAATGACGTTTATTGACCAGGTCCTCACTTCTAGTTTTAGAGTGAATAGGAAATGCTATATAAATAGCTACAGGCGTTTCATGATCTTCATTTCTACGAAAGAATCCCGTTGTTGACCTCTTTTATGCTGAGTTGTAGGCAAGCAGCTGTGCCAAGACTAATGCAGGAGATAACTTCGATGATTCGACATCATCTGTGCTGTCAAATCCAGTCAACATATGCATGAAAGACAATCATGTGGGAAACACTGAATGTTCTCCAAAATACCCAGTGAATAATTACTTTCTATCAGTTAATTCAGTTTTTATTTTTCTGCCAAGTCGACAGAGACCAGCTACATCACTGCTTTGAGATCGAGTAGCATATTTCAAAGCGGCTGCCAAATCATCTTGATATGATGACAATATTTTAACGGCGGCCATCTTGGAATTCAAAATGGCTGCCATGCAATCAAAATATAAGTTGTACCAATATGTTTGTTGACCCCAATAACAGATACCTTGCACCTGAAATCAGAACTCTAGGTGCTTTTATAGCTGAGATACGCCTAAAAAGAGTAAATTTAGGGTCCGCCATTTTGAAATCCAAAATGGCCGCTTTCCCCAACTAAAATTTTGGGCAACCCTTCTATTCCATATTTTTGACACCCCAATGAATCACTGTGCCAAGTTTCAGAATGTGGTCACAATTTGAAGGATTTGCCTAAAATCTGTATCTTAATATTGAATGTTCGATTAAATGCAGCCAGAGTTTATGGCGAACTCGGTCGTTATCCTTTGTTTATTTCACGCTATGTTAAAATAATAAAATATTGGTTTAAAATTAAACATTCTGACAATATACTATTAGAACATTGTACCAACAAGGATTGTATGATAGCAATAGAAGTTGTAAAAACTGGGTATACAATGTAAAATCGTTGCTGAATAACTATAGATTTCCTAATGTGTGTTTTGTAATAATAACGTTACTGATATGAAGGCATTTTGCTATATATTTAAACATCTTATCATTGTTACATTTACCCAGGAATGGTTTGGGAACTTAGATAGAAGTCCAGTCCTGGATAATTACCGATCGTTTTAATTAGATAGAAGAAGTCCAGTCCTGGATAATTATAGATTGTTTTAAAATAAATCATGTTATGAGAGTTATCGTGGAAGTCGTGATAGCGCAGTGGATACGCATTCGCTTCAGGTGCGAAAGGTCCGGAGTTCGAGCCCCACTGGAGCCCTTACGATTGTGCCCTTAGGCAAGGCATTTAAATTCCACGTTGCCTCTTCTCTCTCCCTCGTGGCGATGGATTCCATCAGGAATGAGGTCTCGAGAGTGATTTATATAAGTTGAAATAACTTGTTTCGCAATCGAGCTAAAATAAATTTGTATATAAGGAGAGTTATCGTCGTTCTGCCTCGAAACGTTAGGTTGCCTAGTAGTAGGTTGAGATTATCAGTTCATCCTTTAAGAATTCAAACTGGACATTATACAACAAATAGTACACCGACAGATCAAATATACTGTAACTGCTGTAATAAATTAAACATAGAAGACGAATATCATTATATATGTATATGTTCATGCTTTAGTAATTTACTAAAGTACATACATAAATATCACCTTTCTAAGACATCAATGTATAAGTATTTAGAATTGCTAAAATCAACTGATAAAACTATTAGGTAATTAGCCCAAATATGTCAAAGAATCAATATCTTTAAGAAGCACATTGCTGAACAACCAAATGCTTGTTTAGTATATTGTATTATATTATGTTCCTTCTCTTTACTCTAATTTGTAATCAGTAATATACTGATATAAACTTTCTTGTTAGTTGATTGAAATTATATGAATATTGTTAACAACAATTAATTATTATGATATGATATATCACATGACCAGTAATTATGTTAAGTATATTGTGCCTTTGTACAAATCTTGTAAATAAACAATTATTCTGTTTTATTTTGTTTTTGTTTTGTTTTTTTAAACTTTATTTATTTTACAACGATTGCGAAGCAAGTTTTAACAACTGTTCAGTTATCAATGTCCTTGTTATATTGCAACCCCAGAATAAACGTTCTATTGTTTCATTTTCTATTTTACAAAATGTGCACAGTGGACTGTAGTTTATTTATATAATAACTCGTTAGTTCCTAGAATTCTGTGTAATATCCTTGTTTGAAACCACTGTATTTTAGAATCATTTGTTATACTGAAAGGCAAAATGTAACATTGTTTCCATTCCTGTATATTAAATGTTATACTACGCTTCTGTAAACATTTAGTTTGACTACTTGGCTTAACAGTACTGTGATTGAGGCTATTATACATTACTGTTGACACTTTCTTATTTTTAATAATATGTTTTACATAGGATCGTAAAGGTGGTCTCAACGGTATTGCAATTTCGTTCGATCTCGTTCAAAGTTATACTGTTTTATTACTGATATTAATCACTCTCGTTGGCGTGGATGAAAGCGTATATGTGGTCATTCGTGTGGGGGGAAACCGGAGTACCCGGAGAAAGTTCACCTCTCCGATCCGGCGAACACCATCTCACATTCTTCCCGGTCTGAGGATCGAAGTTCTGTTCCTATGTATTGTGACAGTGTGTTTGTGTGTGTGTATGGGGGGTGACGGTAATATATTACCTATTATGCACAGATCTCTCGTGCACAAGATTAATGTCGATCGATGGCACGAATCACTTACCGTTACAGCTTAATGTGATGGATAACATAGTGAGAGGTATAGGAACTATGCAAATAATGAAACAATCAGATAATCAGATACCATCAAACGGGATGAGAGAGAACACACTGAATAGAGGAGAATTCAAAATATAACCACACTTTAACATGCTATCTGAGACAAGAAGTGGGTAATGTTATATTACAAATCACAAACCTTATAAATGATGTTGCACGTCCATTATTGAAGATCTCAACTCCGAGCATTAACAAAATGGTTCACTGTAACAAATCTGAGTTGCAAATAATTGACTGAATTAACAGTGATTGTGTCACGACTATTTTTGACAATGAATGTGCCACGACTAGATTGACAGTGAATGTGCCACGACTAGATTGACAGTGAATGTGTCACGAATAGATTTGACAGTGATTGTGTCACGACTATGTTTGACGTGAATGTGTCACGACTATGTTTGACGTGAATGTGTCACGACTATGTTTGACGTGAATGTGTCACGACTATGTTTGACGTGAATGTGTCACGACTAGAGTATGCTAACACTAATAATGTTCATATCACTGTAAATGACGATAATAGAGTTGTAACATCGACAGAGAAGCATCGTTATAAACGCTTAAATAAACGTTAGAAAAATGTGTTTTTATTTATAATGTAAAACTGCAGAAATATTAGTTGTTATTAATCAAACACCAAATAGACTTATGTATTATTGTTGAAGGAAGACCTCCGAGGAAGAACCTCCGAGGAAGAACCTCCGAGGAAGAACCTCCTAGGAAGAACCTCCGAGGAAGAACCTCCGAGGAAGAACCTCCGAGGAAGAACCTCCGAGGAAGAACCTCCTAGGAAGACCTCCGAGGAAGAACCTCCGAGGAAGAACCTCCGACCTTCCGCAAGCCAGCTTTCTCACAAATAATTCGACACGCCAAGTGGGATTCGAACCTACAGCGGTGAATGACGCGTACTTGGAAGTCAATGATATTAGCCACTCTGCCACGGAGGCCCCTGATCAACCGATGGTCCAGGAACCGGCTTCACAAAACTGCCATAGCTAAGACACATCGTAGGTCGGTTATGTCGGAGTATTTGATTGGTTCTTGAAACAGAAATATAACAGCATATGTCGTTGCCGCTGATCTGGTTTAAACAATATTTATTGCAAAACCATAAATCATATATAACTTACAAACAGCGTACATAATGCAAAGGGTCAAGTAGGCAGGTAATTGTAGCTTTTATAAACATGTGTGCCTCTCATTAGCTGGGATAGTTTCATGTGAGTTGTTTTTGCACATTCTGACCACACAGGTGGGATATCCTTGTACCACACAGGTGGGATATCCTTGTACCACACAGGTTGGTTATCCTTGTACCACACAGGTGGGATATCGTTGTACCACACAGGTGGGATATCGTTGTACCACACAGGTGGGATATCCTTGTACCACACAGGTGGGATATCCTTGTACCACACAGGTGGGATATCATTGTACCCCACAGGTGGGATATCATTGTACCACACAGGTGGGATATCATTGTACCACACAGGTGGGATATCATTGTACCCCACAGGTGGGATATCGTTGTACCACACAGGTGGGATATCATTGTACCCCACATGTGGGGTATCCTTGTACCACACAGGTGGGATATATTTGTACCACACAGGTGGGATATCCTTGTACCACACAGGTGGGGTATCCTTGTACCACACAGGTGGAGTATCCTTGTACCACACAGGTGGGGTATCCTTGTACCACACAGGTGGGGTATCCTTGTACCACACAGGTGGGATATCCTTGTACCACACAGGTGGGGTATCATTGTACCACACAGGTGGGATATCCTTGTACCACACAGGTGGGCTATCCTTGTACCACACCGGTGGGATATCCTTGAACCACACAGGTGGGGTATCCTTGTACCACACAGGTGGGGTATCCTTGTACCACACAGGTGGGATATCCTTGTACCACACAGGTGGGATATCCTTGTACCACACAGGTGGGCTATCCTTGTACCACACCGTATGCAAGATAAGCTTAATCTATCAAATGTAAATACTGATGGACTGTGTTCTAATGTAAATGTGTATTCAGTCGTGTACATTAGTATTGATGGACTATGTCGCAAAGTTCTAATGTAAGCTTGTGTTCAGTCGTGTACATTAGTATTGATGGACTATGTCGCAAAGTTCTCATGTAAATGTGTGTTCAGTCGTGTACATTAGTATTGATGGACTATGTTGCAACATTCTAATGTAAATGTGTGTTCAGTCGTGTACATTAGTATTGATGGACTATGTCGCAAAGTTCTAATGTAAATGTGTGTTCAGTCGTGTACATTAGTATTGATGGACTATGTCGCAATGTTCTAATGTAAATGTGTGTTCAGTCGTGTACATTAGTATTGGTGGACTATGTCGCAATGTTCTAATGTAAATGTGTGTTCAGTCGTGTACATTAGTATTGATGGACTATGTCACAAAGTTCTAATGTAAATGTGTGTTCAGTCGTGTACATTGGTATTGATGGACTATGTTGCAAAGTTCTAATGTAAATGTGTGTTCAGTCGTGTACATTAGTATTGATGGACTATGTCGCAAAGTTCTAATGTAAATTTGTGTTTAGTCGTGTACATTAGTAGTGATGGACTATGTTGCAAAATCCGATAGAAACATGTAGCTGCCAGTATTGTGCTGAACTATTTGAAATTTCTACAGAAATATGGAAATATGAAATGTATATTTAATAACATTTATTTTCGCTGATATTGGAGATCAGACAAGTAAATTAACGATTGAACCTTCAGACCTACACCAGTTTTGACTAACTACACTATTCCAATTCATGTTCCCATATAAATAAAAAATAAAAAATCAGCAAACTTTCCCAACCTGACATGCAACACCAATATATTTACGAATAAATAATATCATCATAGTCTCACTGTTCCATGTTTAAGAGTTTCATCAACAAAGGCGTCCTCAGGCCATGTGTTGTCACAGCGGCTATCCAACCAACTGAACTCCGTGAAACCTAGTTATTCTGTGTTGAGCACAGTGTGATGTGTGCGATGGGTGGGGTGGGTCCATTTACGGTTCTTCACCCCAGTTAGAGTAATTGATAGGGTATTGATTTGTCTAAGTCAAACTAAATGTAGATACAGTATATCGGCACAAGTTGAGAGTAATTGATAGGGGTGACGTGTGTCTAAGTCAAATTATATGTAGATACAGTATATAGGCACAAGTTGAGTGAAAATGTTACATTAAGTCTGTTATTAAAGTTAGTGTTCCTTATATTGTTTTGTTTACATACTTCTGCTGGCGTTGTAGGCAATGTCCACAGTTAGATGAAAACTGGTGATGTTATTCCGTATAACTGGGGATTTGATGCCGTCGTTTTATTAATATAACTTTTCTCAAAAGCTAAACAATTTATGCGAGATTTTTACGAATGAAAGGTAAGATGTTGTTTATTCAGTCACTTGAAATTGTTTGCAGTGTATGAACATTCAAAATCTATAGGAGCCTGTTATGTACTGCATCGCCGGGAATCAGTACCGCCGGGATAGTAGTTGTAGCAACAGTAGTAGTATGGTGTATCAATCACTACTATCATTATTATCACTATCATTATTATCACTATCATTATTATCAGTATTATCATTAATATCATTAATATCATTATTATCATTATTAATTATTATCTTTATACGAAATGTCTACACTGTGAAAACGAAACACGAAATTAGATTGAAACAACTGCAAATCAACCTCCACGATGTTCGTGTTCCTTTATATCTATAGTTCACAGGACAATGTTGTACCGTGTTGCACATGGTAAATAATGTATGTAAATATGTAAACAATATGTCAATAATGACGCTCTCCGTATACAGTCCACCTCCGTGGTCCAGTGGTTAGGGTCACTGACTTGTATACCACTGTAACATATCACTCAGTTCGAGCCCAACTCAGACAAGATCATGTCTCTTTATATGAAAACGTTTCTTACGGAGGTTGGTGCACCAAGTACTGGATAACCTCTGGAGCCTGCCCAGGAGAGGTGTTGTTAGATAAACAACTGGTCGCTCAAATGGGCAACCGGTAGCAACGCTAAATAAACTTAAATACAATTTACTCTCCAGATATACAGCCGATCAGCCAACCGTTATGCAATTTGGTGTTGGTCTTAATTTGGTTTCATGTCCGACTTACCATTGGTAATATGATGATGATGTAGTAGACAGCGGTCTACTAGTTAATCGTGCAATAGGCCAGATATATATATATATATATATATATTAGAGTATGGTTATTTAAAGACTATTTGCATGAGCACAAATTGATTATATAAATATTTTCTAGACAAACTGTCGGATAATGTGTCTGTTTTGTGGGGTTTAAAGTCGGATCAACATCTTAGGTAGCATTACGACTAGTATTGGTGGAGGAATATCCCTGGTGTATGATTAATATTGCATGTGCTAACGGAAAATAAGGTAGAACCACCGACCTACCAGGTTGATAGCTTCATCGCTTGAAACACTTCGATACCCCCAGTGAGATTCGAAACTACATTGGTGAAGGATAAGGTTTTTAACCACTTGGCCGAGGAGGCCACACATTCGTGTAAACTTACCGCTAGTGCGTACGACGATACGTTAAGTCCTCGTGTCTATATCTCAACCATGTGTGTATGGTGCGGCGGCACAATTTATGCAAAACGTCCATAAATGTTTGCATAAGATGATATCAATTTCCAAAATGGTTATTGAAGTCTTCATTTGTTACTGCTTATTTTACACAAGTTCTATTTGTCTTCATAAATTGTGCACGAGAGGAGGATATATTTAGAATATTCATTTGCTAATCACACACATGTAGCATAGAACAGCATACCTGTGAATGTACCATCATGTAGCATAGCACAATATACCTGTGAATGTAACATCATGTAGCATAGAACAGCATACCTGTGAATGTACCATCATGTAGCATAGAACAATATACCTGTGAATGTAACATCATGTAGCATAGAACAGTATACCTGTGAATGTAACATCATGTAGCATAGAACAGTATACCTGTGAATGTAACATCATGTAGCATAGAACAGTATACTTGTACATGTACCATCATGTAGCATAGAACAGTATGCATATGAATGTACCATCATGTAGCATAGAACAGTATACATATGAATGTAACATCATGTAGCATAGAACAGTATACCTGTGAATGTAACATCATGTAGCATAGAACAGAATACATGTGCATGTACCATCATGTAGCATAGAACAGTATACATGTGAATGTACCAGCATGTAGCATATAACAGTATACCTGTACATGTACCATCATGTAGCATAGAACAGTATACCTGTAAATGTAACATCGTGTAGCATAGAACAGTATACCTGTGAATGTACCATCATGTAGCATAGAACAGTATACCTGTGAATGTAACATCATGTAGCATATAACAGTATACCTGTGAATGTACCATCATGTAGCATAGAACAGTATACCTGTGAATGTAACATCATGTAGCATATAACAGTATACATGTGCATGTACCATCATGTAGCATAGAACAGTATACATGTGAATGTAACATCATGTAGCATAGAACAGTATACATGTGCATGTACCATCATGTAGCATAGAACAGTATACATGTGAATGTAACATCATGTAGCATATAACAGTATACATGTAGATGAAACATCATGTAGCATAGAACAGTATACATATGAATGAAACATCATGTAGCATAGAACAGTATACCTGTGAATGAAACATCATGTAACATAGAAAAGTATACTTGTGAATGAAACATCATGTAGCATAGAACAGTATACCTGTGAATGAAACATCATGTAACATAGAACAGTATACCTGTGAATGAAACATCATGTAACATAGAACAGTATACATATGAATGAAACATCATGTAGCATAAAACAGTATACCTTTAAATGTAACATCATGTAGCATAGAACAGTATACCTGTGACTGTAACATCATGTAGCATAGAACACTATACATATGAATGTACCACCATGTAGCATAGAACAGCATACGTGTGAATGTAACATCATGTAGCATAGAACAGTATACATGTGAATGTAACATCATGTAACATAGAACAGTATACTTGTGAAAGTAACATCATGTAGCCTAGAACAGTATACCTGTGAATGTAACATCATGTAGCATGGAACAGCATATCTGTGAATGTAACATCATGTAGCATGGAACAGCATACCTGTACATGTAACATCATGTAGCATAGAAAAGCATATATGTACATGTAACATCATGTAGCATGGAACAGCATATCTGTACATGTAACATCATGTAGCATGGAACAGCATATATGTACATGTAACATCATGTAGCATAGAACAGTATACCTGTACATGTAACATCGTGTAGCATAGAACAGTATATATATGAATGAAACATCATGTAGCATGGAACAGTATACATGTGAATGAAACATCATGTAGCATAGAACAGTATACATATGAATGAAACATCATGTAGCTTAGAACAGTATGCATATGAATGAAACATCATGTAGCATTGAACAGTATACATATGAATGAAACATCATGTAGCATAGAACAGTATACATGTGAATGAAACATCATGTAGCATAGAACAGTATACATATGAATGAAACATCATGTAGCATAGAACAGTATACATATGAATGAAACATCATGTAGCATAGAACAGTATACATGTGAATGAAACATCATGCAGCATAGAACAGTATACATATGAATGAAACATCATTTAGCATAGAACAGTATACATATGAATGAAACATCATGTAGCATAGAACAGTATACATATGAATGAAACATCATGTAGCATAGAACTGTATACATATGAATGAAACATCATGTAGCATAGAACAGTATACCTGTGAATGAAACATCATGTAGCATAGAACAGTATACATATGAATGAAACATCATGTAGCATAGAACAGTATACCTGTGAATGAAACATCATGTAACATAGAAAAGTATACTTGTGAATGAAACATCATGTAGCATAGAACAGTATTCCTGTGAATGAAACATCATGTAACATAGAACAGTATACCTGTGAATGAAACATCATGTAACATAGAACAGTATACATATGAATGAAACACCATGTAGCATAAAACAGTATACCTTTAAATGTAACATCATGTAGCATAGAACAGTATACCTGTGACTGTAACATCATGTAGCATAGAACACTATACATATGAATGTACCACCATGTAGCATAGAACAGCATACCTGTGAATGTAACATCATGTAGCATAGAACAGTATACCTGTGAATGAAACATCATGTAGCATGAACAGTATACCTGTGAATGTAACATCATGTAGCATAGAACAGTATAACTATGAATGAAACATCATGTAGCATAGAACAGTATACATGTGAATGAAACATCATGTAGCATAGAACAGTATACCTATGAATGAAACACCATGTAGCATAGAACAGTATACATATGAATGAAACATCATGTAGCATAGAAGAGTATACCTATGAATGTAACATCAGGTATCATAGAACAGTATACATATGAATGAAACATCATGTAGCATAGAACAGTATATCTGTGAATGTAACATCATGTAGCATAGAACGGTATACATGTGAATGAAACATCATGTAGCATAGAACAGTATACATATGAATGAAACATCATGTAGCATAGAACAGTATACATGTGAATGTAACATCATGTAGCATAGAACAGTATACATGTGAATGTAACATCATGTAGCATAGAACAGCATACATGTGAATGAAACATCATGTAGCATAGAACAGTATAATACATCAACAGTTGCATAGAACAGTATAATACATCAACAGTAGCATAGAACAGTATAATACATCAACAGTAGCATAGAACAGTATAATACATCAACAGTAGCATAGAACAGTATAATACATCAACAGTAGCATAGAACAGTATACATGTGAATGAAACACCATGTAGTATAGAACAGTATACTTGTACATGTAACATCATGTAGCATAGCACAGTATACTTGTACATGTAACATCATGTAGCATAGAACAGTATACTTGTACATGAAACATCATGTAACCTAGAACAGTATACCTGTGAATGTAGCATCAGGTAGCATATAACAGTATACCTGTGAATGTAGCATCATGTAGCATAGAACAGTATACCTGTGAATGTAGCATCATGTAGCATAGAACAGTATACCTGTGAATGTACCATCATGTAGCATAGAACAGTATACCTGTGAATGAAACATCATGTAACATAGAACAGTATACCTATGAATGAAACATCATGTAACATAGAACAGTATACGTGTGAATGAAACATCATGTAACATAGAACAGTATAGCTGTGAATGAAACATCATGTAGCATAGAACAGTATACCTGTGAATGAAACATCATGTAGCATAGAACAGTATACCTGTGAATGAAACATCATGTAACATAGAACAGTATACCTGTGAATGAAACATCATGTAACATAGAACAGTATACCTGTGAATGAAACATCATGTAACATAGAACAGTATACCTGTGAATGAAACATCATGTAACATAGAACAGTATACATGTGAATGTACCATCATATAGCATAGAACAGTATACCTGTGAATGAAACATCATATAGCATAGAACAGTATACCTGTGAATGTACCATCATATAGCATAGAACAGTATACCTGTGAATGTACCATCATGTAGCATAGAACAGTATACCTGTGAATGTAACATCATGTAGCATAGAACAGTATACCTGTGAATGTACCATCATGTAACATAGAACAGTATACGTGTGAATGTACCATCATGTAACATAGAACAGTATACCTGTGAATGTACCATCATGTAACATAGAACAGTATACCTGTGAATGTAACATCATGTAGCATAGAACAGTATACCTGTGAATGTACCATCATGTAGCATAGAACAGTATACCTGTGAATGTAGCATCATGTAGCATAGAACAGTATACCTGTGAATGTAGCATCATGTAGCATAGAACAGTATACCTGTGAATGTAGCATCATGTAGCATAGAACAGTATACCTGTGAATGTAGCATCATGTAGCATAGAACAGTATACCTGTGAATGTAGCATCATATAGCATAGAACAGTATAGCTGTGAATGTAGCATCATGTAACATAGAACAGTATACCTGTGAATGTAGCATCATGTAGCATAGAACAGTATAGCTGTGAATGTAGCATCATGTAGCATAGAACAGTATAGCTGTGAATGTAGCATCATGTAACATAGAACAGTATACCTGTGAATGTAGCATCATGTAACATAGAACAGTATACCTGTGAATGTAGCATCATGTAGCATAGAACAGTATACCTGTGAATGTAGCATCATGTAACATAGAACAGTATAGCTGTGAATGTAGCATCATGTAGCATAGAACAGTATACCTGTGAATGTAGCATCATGTAGCATAGAACAGTATAGCTGTGAATGTAGCATCATGTAACATAGAACAGTATACCTGTGAATGTAGCATCATGTAGCATAGAACAGTATAGCTGTGAATGTAGCATCATGTAGCATAGAACAGTATACATGTGAATGTAGCATCATGTAACATAGAACAGTATACCTGTGAATGTAGCATCATGTAGCATAGAACAGTATACCTGTGAATGTAGCATCATGTAGCATAGAACAGTATACCTGTGAATGTAGCATCATGTAGCATAGAACAGTATACCTGTGAATGTAGCATCATGTAACATAGAACAGTATACCTGTGAATGTAGCATCATGTAGCATAGAACAGTATACCTGTGAATGTAGCATCATGTAGCATAGAACAGTATACCTGTGAATGTAGCATCATGTAGCATAGAACAGTATACCTGTGAATGTAATACAATGCATAACAAGTGTAGAAGTCTCCAAATGGATGAATTAAAGTTAGAGCATAGAATAATATAGCTCAGAATGTAAAATAGCAATTGAAGAAGTCTCCAAATGATATATAACTGTGTGCAAACAAATACACTCCAGAGGCAATGAGAACGGGCAAACGGGTGGCGAAATAAAACACATCTTTTACTTACAAAGTAGATACGTCCAGGAAAATGCTGAAATAGTATGTAGCGACATAACACAGTTCCACATGAACATATCTCTGTGTATGATGTATTAGTATTCATAATTTGAGGTTTGTCTGATTGTGACAAGTGTATTGCACACACATGACATGTGTTTAGAAATTGCCCGCGTAGAATATACATGGTTCAATGGTGAATAACTGCCATCTTCTGTAAGACAAACGTTTATCTACTGTTCACCTTTAACATTACTATATAATTCCAATGTGTAGTTTTCACTTATAGTCCTATCATTTGATTTGTATATATGTTGAGGGCCTCATGGTAGATTAACTCTAGTTAAATGAGTTCTCTCGTAAAATAAAGTCTTTATTATTATTATTATTATTATTATTATTATTGTTCTTGTAATTATGTTTACTAAATAATGTAAGTACAGTTAATTATTGCACATACGCTCAAAACTAAAGAAAAGTGTAACTTGCCATGCTTGGTTATAAAATATTTATTATTTATCAGTGTATATAAAAATGTAATATACAAAAATAATGTTCATCCATAATGCACATATATTTGCGTCACCTTTCTAACATTACACCCTGGATGTTACAAGCTCTATGACACCATACTGACATGCATGATACTATCAACAAGGAATGATTAAATACGCGTTATTTATTACCAATTATGTGTGTGTTTTACGTTTATTTATCGTCGCTACCGGTTGCCCATATGAGCAACGCCTCCTGAAGATATTAGTCATTTTCGACTTTGGAGGATAGTGCAATGATACAGACAGAGACCAAGTCCAGAGTATCCTCTGGTTCTTTTGCGTGCATGGTGTAAAGCACCGACACGAGACCTCGGTTTAACGTCCCATCAGAAAGACTGTTAATTTTATTAGGGTCAGACTGGATTACCAGTCCAGCTTACCAATTATTTGAAAACTGGATGAATTTATTAAGCAGGCGGCGATTCAATGTTTTAATAGTCTGAACCATTATTTATTCATTTATAAGTTAAAAGTTAGATCAATAAATGTGTATAAAGATTACAAATACAATACATCATATTCGTAGATAGTATTTGTTGAGGCTTCATGAAATACCAGATGCATTTATCAGCATGATTTATAAAATTATATTTAACAGATTCATTTACTAACCCCAGTGTGTGTTTTACGTTTATTTATCGTTGCTACCGGTGGCCCATATGAGCTTCTGACTAGATTAGTCATTTTAGATTTTTGGAGGATTGTGCATGGTACAGACAGAGTCTCCTCTGGTTCTTTTACGTGCACGGTGTACAGCACCGACACGAGACCTCCGTTTAAAGTCCCATCTGAAAAACTGTTAATTTTATTAGGGTCAGGCGGGGGGGATACTGTTAATTTTATTAGGGTCAGGCGGGGGGGATACTGTTAATTTTATTAGGGTCAGGCGGGGGGGATACTGTTAATTTTATTAGGGTCAGGCGGGGGATCGAACCTGCGATCCCTGGAGTTCCAGTCCAGCGTGTTACGACTGGACTACAGATCCGTATACAATATTGATAAACGTTCTATATATGTTTATAAAATATTAGTAATCTTTAAAAATCGCCTCGGAACAATAATAGTACATATAAATAATATATAACGAGATCGCAAACATATATACTTATAAGTCTTTATAAACATGTGATGTTGTTTTATATCTTTTATATATTTAAATATTTAATAATATTAATGAAGATTGCGTTACCGGATCATGTAATTCCTATTAGACACTTCCTGCAGTACTCTCTCATCTAACTAAACACAGAAACCAATACTTGCTGTTGCGTAAGTCTCCGAAACCTTATATATGCACCCAGAATACAAACAGCACGTGAGCAATTGGCAAGACTCTTGCCTGTAAGGCTATAAAAGCACATTTAGATTCCAGGAATCTGATTGGTTGAATTTGATATTTGGACTCTCCCAATCAGACAGCTCAGACTGAGTTTGATATTGGAGAAACGTTTTATAACATTGTTGTCGTGTCTTGTTATGAATCACAATTGAAGAACAATGATATACAACGTTGTAAAAGTGCTACTGTTTCAGAACTTCCTTCTCACTAATATTTCTCGGAACACTTAATTTTACTTAGAATAAACCATGTTCCTTATTCATTGCATATGTTTCATGTCATCTATTAGACCGAAGAGCTATCAATCTAGCGCCAGTATCTCAAACATTTACGAAATCGTAAATTACGATGACATTTACGAGTGACTTACGGTCAGTTTACAATTTAGATAAATTGCTACATTGCTCGTAGAAAATCGCATCTTACTATCTCGTAACTTGACGTCATTTTCCCCGCCATGTACCGGTTGTTTTAAATTGTGTGTTGCAAAAACACAAACACAGCAATGGATGAATCTCAGAAGACCGGGAAAAAGCTGGTCCGGAGTATGAAACATACATTAAAGCATAACTCAGATGTAATGAGTATATTTGGCATAGTTTCACAATATTAATACATACAGGCTACAACAAAATCTGTAAATGTGTCAACGTTTAGTTTGCATAATTGCCAAGCACTAGCAAATACGACATTATAAAATGGATAGAAAGAACAGACAGTGGCACAATACTAAATTCTCATCTAAGCATGTTCATTGATAACGTATTGTTGTCTACCAAATGTTTCTCGAATTATTCTATCTCTCACTAAGCGCCCATTTATATAATCTTGTCCAACGTTGGTTTGGTCACGGTCTTGGTCTTCCAAGTCACTATCATCTTCATTATTGTCATCAATGTTATCATTGTCCTCTTGTAGTGGAATACGTTTTAAAACACAAATAGTGTGTACTATACAGGTAGCACATATAATGTAATACACATGGGTGTGTACATCAAATGAACACATGCCTTGTGCAAACATCGAAAACGCGATTTCCATAAGCCATGCAGTGTGTGTGTTTTACGTTTATTTATCGTCGCTACCGGTTGCCCATATGAGCGACGCCTCCTGACGATATTAGTCATTTTGACGATGATGATGACGATGATGATGACGGTGAAAGAAATAATCAGTATAATATGTGTAGTAGTTGAAAACAGGGGAGCTGAATGCGGACGGATCGGGCATTTGAAGTCATATCGTCGTGCACATGAACGAAAGAATAGACAAACTAAGAATAGGCATATATAGGTTGTACGAATACAACTTATCATTTAACAATAATAACATAACATTAACTTACTTACATTTTGCTGCAGTTTGTCCACCTCATATTGCACTTGCGATGAAGATAAGGACAGGTTTTGGTCACCTTAAGTTACGGGCATATTTACGATACATCGTAAGTTACGATTGTTTCCAGATAATGGAAAAGTTGTCTACGAGCCCCTAAGGTCGAGATACGAAGATCGTAAGAGTTGCGATGCTTCGAGATACCAGTCCCTGTCGGTGGTTCTACAGGGTGCACATTCGTATCTGAAATACTGCTCGGTGGGCAGCCGGGGTCTTCCTTAACAGTTCTCGGGTGGGCAGCCGGGGTCTTCCTTAACAGTTCTCGGGTGGGCAGCCGGGGTCTTCCTCGACACTGCTCGGGTGGGAAGCTGGGGTCTTCCTCGACACTGCTCGGGTGGGTAGCTGGGGTCTTCCACAACACTGCTCGGGTGGGCAGCCGGGGTCTTCCTCAACACTGCTCGGGTGGGCAGCCGGGGTCTTCCTCGACACTGCTCGGGTGGCAGTGGGGTCTTCCACAACACTGCTCGGGTGGGCAGGGGGTCTTCCTCACACTGCTCGGGTGGGCAGCCGGGGTCTTCCTCGACACTGCTCGGGGGGCAGCTGGGGTCTCACAAACATGCGGGTGGGCAGCCGGGATCTTCTCAACACTGCTCGGTGGGCAGCCGGGATCTTCCTCAACACTGCTCGGGGTGGGCAGCTGGGGTCTTCCTCAACACTGCTCGGGTGGGCAGCCGGGGTCTTCCTCAACACTGCTCGGGTGGGCAGCCGGGGTCTTCCTCAACACTGCTCGATGGGCAGCCGGGGTTTTCCACCAACACTGCTCGGGTGGGCAGCCGGGGTCTTCCTCAACACTGCTCGGGTGGGCAGCCGGAGAGCCGCTGTATCACCTAAGCTGTTATTGCGAGTTCAAAACCAATGAACACATTTTTTGACAGAAAGCAGAAGAAACACTGGGGTTATGGATCATCCTCTAACATCAAACAGGTACTGCTACTATATTGTGTCCACTCCGTCAGCAACTATGACCGCCCAGGCGGCACCAGGTTTGGAAGGGAAAGAAGAAACCTTCCGCCAACAAAGAACATAGCTTCAGGCTACTAACCCTACACCGATTTTCGAACGTAACTCGTATTGAAAGCAATGTTTGCATTCAATGAATAATATTTATAACTATTTCAGTAGACTGACCGTATACTGACAATGTACGACCTATTTCATGTTGCTTACGTATAGGATTGAAGCCGAAAACGCTGTGTGAGGCACGTAGCGCCGAAAACAGTACCAATAAGTTCCATATTGTATCTTTTTGAGGCTTATATCTTACTTAAACACACACTTATATAACAAGATCCTACTAAATAAAAGTGTTAATTTCGTACACGTACACGTAGTATTTAATATAATACTCTGGCCTTTTGACACCAGTCCAATATTAATAATAATGGACTGCAAATACAAAGGTATGACCACAGGATTTTAATTGTGGTTGTATATATGTAATGTAGTCCCAATAACTAATATAGTTCAATTTTCTTTTTGGTGAAAATGCATTTTCATGACAGGTAGTGTATAGTTTTTGTGGTTTTTGAGAAATTATGTGACTTGAGAAGACTGCAGACTAGTTGATGTGTAGAAAGGATGTGGTATAAGAATTCAGGCCATTGCACACTGAAGGTTGGTATACTGTATTATTTGGCGGAGGAATACAGCATGTAAACAGAGTGACGTTATACACAGGTGAGCACTGGCTATGCGAACAATTACATTTTGGATACGTTTGCTGTTTTTCAGTTTGATTTGAATACCTCTTCACAGTGGATGTGGTATCAGAAGAAATGAAAGATTGGAAATATAAATGAACAGACTGTATGCTATTACTTTTTACTATGTATTTAATTGTTTTACAACCTTGAAAACTATGACATATTGTAGCACGTTTAATACTGGTGTGTTTGATTCACAACGACACTATTAGAGAGAACCAATTATCGACCTTGTGTCTTGCTATATATTTAAACTAGTTAATATATCAAAAACAATTAAATCTACTAAATTGAAACACAATACACTAAAACAGTGCATTGAACAGTTAATTAACATTTCACAAATACGTGCTGTATACACCTAGCATGTTTCATACTGTTTTAATTTCCCTCAAGGCATGGGTAGTGAAACAATACTGGTGTTCATCTAACTGATAATGCTCGTAAATATATAGGGGCGCGCAATAACCCCCCCCCCCCCCCAATAAAGCTGTCCAGCATAGGTTCAATATGCGACAATACACTCTTAGAGTGCATATACATGTACATTTAGCAAAAAACATATTTACATGATTATTTATAACCATTGGAATAAGGAATTGGACAGAAGCTATGCAGCTTACGGTTGTCCTCTCCTTATAGATACACATTTGTATTATGTCTAAAAGTAGTATGCTTAAAATGATCTGTTGTCGATCGATTCCCATTTGAGCAATGTCTTTGTTCATAAACATTTTTTTTATTTAAGTTCATTCGAGCGACGGGTAGTTTATCGAACAACACATTTCCCGGACAGACAACAGCGGTTAACCAGTACTTGGTGCACCAACCTGCGTTAGAAAGTGCCAATATTTTCATATAAATGAGACACGGCCTGGGCGGGGCTCGAACCCATGACCATGAGTGATGATAGGTTACAGTGGTAAACAACTCAACGATCTTAACCACTCGACCACGGAGGCGAACTTGTTCCTATATCTATATGCTATGTACGTATATATTGTCTCGTATTGATACTGTGCTAAATTTGCATCTAAAACTACTGTTTAAATATAGAGCAAATAACTCTAGAAACGGGAAAATGCGGGACAACACAAATCGTAAATATTTCATTTGAATCATAAGTTTTAGGTGTGTTTTTGGGGCATCAAATATGTAGCGCAATGCATGGTTATACTATTGCCATGCATGACGGTATAATCGTGTATCGCAAACATGTCGTATTTTGCACTTGTAGCATCCATCGTACATCACATTCAGCGTTGCCATGGGTACAATGGTGATGCACGTCATATATACTGACACCATGAAAAAACTGTGCACTATTGAGCGTTACTATTTCGTTACAAATTTTAGAATTCTGGATTTTACTATCATGAGTGAAGAAAAATAATCCTTTACCCAATATTACGCACATTTTGATATCAAATTTGACTATATTTTTTTAAAGAATATCAATTTACCTCTCAGGGAAGTGCACAGTTTCTTTTTGGTGTCAGTATATATATATATACGTAACTTACAGGAAACTGAATATAATCAAAGATACAATGTTCTCCTCATTAGACAAATACATATAGGGATCATGTACAGCTCTGCGTGAACTACTCGCGTATCTCGAGGAACCACACACATACCTCATGGACCTCCTCGCATAGCTCTCTCTACTTGAACTACTGGCGTATCTCGAGGAACCACACACATACTCCATGGACCTCCTCGCATAGCTCTCTCTACTTGAACTACTCGCGTATCTCGAGGAACCACACACATACCTCATGGACCTCCTCGCATAGCTCTACGTGAACTACTCGCGTATCTCGAGGAACCACATACATACCTCATGGACCTCCTCGCATAGCTCTACGTGAACTACTCGCGTATCTCGAGGAACCACACACATACCTCATGGACCTCCTCGCATAGCTCTACGTGAACTACTCGCGTATCTCGAGGAACCACACACATACCTCACGGATCTCCTCGAATAGCTCTACGTGAACTACTCGCGTATCTCGTGGAACCACACACATACCTCATGGACCTCCTCGCATAGCTCTACGTGAACTACTCGCGTATCTCGAGGAACCACACACATACCTCATGGACCTGCTCGCATAGCTCTACGTGAACTACTCGCGTATCTCGAGGAACCACACACATACCTCATGGACCTCCTCGCATAGCTATACGTGAACTACTCGTGTATCTCGAGGAACCACACACATACTCCATGGACCTCCTCGCATAGCTCTACGTGAACTACTCGCGTATCTCGAGGAACCACACACATACCTCATGGACCTCCTCGCATAGCTCTACGTGACCTACTCGCGTATCTCGAGGAACCACACACATACTCCATGGACCTCCTCGCATAGCTCTACGTGAACTACTCGCGTATCACGAGGAACCACACACACACCTCATGGACCTCCTCGCATAGCTCTACGTGAACTACTCGCGTATCTCGAAGAACCACACACATACCTCATGGACATCCTCGCATAGCTCTACGTGAACTACTCGCGTATCTCGAGGAACCACACACATACTCCATGGACCTCCTCGCATAGCTCTACGTGAACTACTCGCGTATCTCGAGGAACCACACACATACCTCATGGATCTCCTCGCATAGCTCTACGTGAACTACTCGCGTATCTCGAGGATCCACACACATACCTCATGGACCTCCTCGCATAGCTCTGTTCACGATGACTTTGTAAGGTGTTACGGGTGGGATCCTAGGATGGTTTTGTTAGGTGTTACGGGTGGGATGCTAGGATGGTGTTGTTATGTGTTACGGGTGGGATGCTACGATGGCTTTGTAAGGTGTTACGGGTGGGATGCTAGGAAGGTTTTGTAAGGTGTTACGGGTGGGATGCTACGATGACTTTGTAAGGTGTTACGGGTGGGATGCTACGATGGTTTTGTACGGTGTTACGGGTGGGATGCTACGATGGTTTTGTAAGATGTTACGGGTGGGATGCTACGATGGCTTTGTAAGGTGTTATGGGTGTGATGCTAGGATGGTTTTGTAAGGTGTTACGGGTGGGATGTTACGATGATTTTGTAAGATGTTACGGGTGGGATGCTAGGATGGATTTGTAAGATGTTACGGGTGGGATGCTACGATGGTTTTGTAAGATGTTACGGGTGGGATGCTACCATGGCTTTGTAAGGTGTTACGGGTGGGATGCTACGATGGTTTTGTAAGATGTTACGGGTGGGATGCTACGGTGGCTATGTAAGGTGTTACGGGTGGGATGCTACGATGGTTTTGTAAGATGTTACGGGTGGGATGCTACGAAGGATTTGTAAAGTGTTACGGGTGGGATGCTACGATGGCTTTGTAAGGTGTTACGGGTGGGATGCTAGGATAGCTTTGTAAGGTGTTACGGGTGGGATGCTACGATGGCTTTGTAAGGTGTTACGGGTGGGATGCTACGATGGTTTTGTAAGGTGTTACGGGTGGGATGCTACGATGGCTTTGTAAGGTGTTACGGGTGGGATGCTAGGATAGTTGTGCAAGGTGTTACGGGTGGGATGCTACGATGGTTTTGTAAGATTTTACGGGTGGGATGCTACGATAGCTTTGTAAGATATTACGGGTGGGATGCTACGATAGCTTTGTAAGATGTTCCGGGTGGGATGATACGATGCTTGTAATGTTACGGGTGGATGCTACGATGACTTTGTAGGTGTTACGGGTGGGATGCTAATGTTTTAAGGTGTTACGGTGGATGCTCGATGACTTTGTAAGATGTTACGGGTGAGATGCTACGATGACTTTGTAAGGTGTTACGGGTGGGATGCTACGATGGCTTTGTACTGGTGGGATGCTACGATGGCTTTGTAAGGTGTTACGGGTGGGATGCTATGATGACTTTGTAAGGTGTTACGGGTGGGATGCTACGATGGCTTTGTAAGGTGTTACGGGTGGGATGCTACGATGGCTTTGTAAGATGTTACGGGTGGGATGCTACGATGTCTTTGTAAGGTGTTACGGGTGGGATGCTACGATGGTTTTGTAAGGTGTTACGGGTGGGATGCTACGATGGCTTTGTAAGGTGTTACGGGTGGGATGCTACGATGGCTTTGTAAGGTGTTACGGGTGGGATGCTACGATGGCTTTGTAAGGTGTTACGGGTGGGATGCTACAATGGCTTTGTAAGGTGTTACGGGTGGGATGCTACGATGGTTTTGTAAGGTGTTACGGGTGGGATGCTACGATGGTTTTGTAAGATGTTACGGGTGGGATGCTACGATGGTTTTGTAAGGTGTTACGGGTGGGATGCTACGATGGTTTTGTAAGGTGTTACGGGTGGGATGCTAGGATGGCTTTGTAAGGTGTTACGGGTGGGATGCTACGATGGCTTTGTAAGGTGTTACGGGTGGGATGCTATGATGGCTTTGTAAGGTGTTACGGGTGGGATGCTACGATGACTTTGTAACGTGTTACGGGTGGGATGCTAGGATGGCTTTGTAAGGTGTTACGGGTGGGATGCTACGATGACTTTGTAAGATGTTACGGGTGGGATGCTACGATGACTTTGTAAGGTGTTACGGGTGGGATGCTACGATGACTTTGTAAGGTGTTACGGGTGGGATGCTAGGATGACTTTGTAAGATGTTACGGGTGGGATGCTACGATGACTTTGTAAGGTGTTACGGGTGGGATGCTACGATGACTTTGTAAGGTGTTACGGGTGGGATGCTAGGATGGCTTTGTAAGGTGTTACGGGTGGGATGCTACGATGACTTTGTAAGGTGTTACGGGTGGGATGCTACGATGACTTTGTAAGATGTTACGGGTGGGATGCTACGATGACTTTGTAAGGTGTTACGGGTGGGATGCTACGATGACTTTGTAAGGTGTTACGGGTGGGATGCTACGATGACTTTGTAAGGTGTTACGGGTGGGATGCTAGTATGACTTTGTAAGGTGTTACGGGTGGGATGCTAGTATGACTTTGCAAGGTGTTACGGGTGGGATGCTACGATGACTTTGTAAGGTGTTACGGGTGGGATGCTACGATGACTTTGTAAGGTGTTACGGGTGGGATGCTACGATGACTTTGTAAGGTGTTACGGGTGGGATGCTACGATGGCTTTGTAAGGTGTTACGGGTGGGATGCTACGATGACTTTGTAAGATGTTACGGGTGGGATGCTACGATGACTTTGTAAGGTGTTACGGGTGGGATGCTACGATGACTTTGTAAGTGTTACGGGTGGGATGCTACGATGGCTTTGTAAGGTGTTACGGGTGGGATGCTACGATGGCTTTGTAAGGTGTTACGGGTGGGATGCTACGATGGCTTTGTAAGGTGTTACGGGTGGGATGCTACGATGGCTTTGTAAGGTGTTACGGGTGGGATGCTACGATGACTTTGTAAGGTGTTACGGGTGGGATGCTACGATGACTTTGTAAGGTGTTACGGGTGGGATGCTACGATGACTTTGTAAGGTGTTACGGGTGGGATGCTACGATGACTTTGTAAGGTGTTACGGGTGGGATGCTACGATGACTTTGTAAGGTGGGGATGTACGATGGTTTTGTAAGGTGTTACGGGTGGGATGCTACGATGGCTTTGTAGGGTTACGGGTGGGATGCTACGATGGCTTTGTAAGGTGTTACGGGTGGGATGCTACGATGGCTTTGTAAGGTGTTACGGGTGTGATGCTAGGATGGTTTTGTAAGGTGTTACGGGTGGGATGCTATGATAGTTTTGTACGGTGTTACGGGTGGGATGCTACGATGGTTTTGTAAGATGTTACGTGTGGGATGCTACGATAGCTTTGTAATATGTTACGGGTGGGATGCTACGATGACTTTGTAACGTGTAACGGGTGGGATGCTACGATGACTTTGTACGGGTGGGATGCTACGATGACTTTGTAAGGTGTTACGGGTGGGATGCTACGATGACTTTGTAAGATGTTACGGGTGGGATGCTACAATGGTTTTGTAAGGTGTTACGGGTGGGATGCTACGATGGTTTGTAAGGTGTTACGGGTGGGATGCTACGATGGTTTTGTAAGGTGTTACGGGTGGGATGCCACGATATTTTTTTAAGGTTTTACGGGTGGGATGCTAGGATAGCTTTGTAGGGTTACGGGTGAGATTCTACGATGGTTTTGTAAGGTGTTACGGGTGGGATGCTACAATGACTTTGTAAGGTGTTACGGGTGGGATGCTAGTATGGTTTTGTACGGTGTTACGGGTGGGATGCTACGATGGTTTTGTAAGGTGTTACGGGTGGGATGCTACGATGGCTTTGTAAGGTGTTACGGGTGGGATGCTAGGAAGGTTTTGTAAGGTGTTACGGGTGGGATGCTACGATTGTTTTGTACGGTGTTACGGGTGGGATGCTACGATGGTTTTGTAAGATGTTACGGGTGGGATGCTATGATGGCTTTGTAAGGTGTTACGGGTGGGATGCTACGATGGTTTTGTAACGTGTTACGGGTGGGATGCTAACATGGCTTTGTAAGGTGTTACGGGTGGGATGTTACGATGATTTGTAAGATGTTACGGGTGGGATGCTACGATGGTTTTGTAAGATGTTACGGGTGGGATGCTACGATGGCTTTGTAAGATGTTACGGTGGGATGCTACGATGGTTATAAGATGTTACGGGTGGGATGCTACGATGGCTTTGTAAGGTGTTACGGGTGGGATGCTAGGATGGCTTTGTAAGGTGTTACGGGTGGGATGCTACGATGGCTTTGTAAGGTGTTACGGGTGGTATGCTACGATGGCTTTGTAAGGTGTTACGGGTGGGATGCTACGATGATTTGTTAAGGTGTTACGGGTGGGATGCTACGATGGTTTTTTAAGATTTTATGGGTGGAATGCTACGATAGCTTTTTGAGATGTTACGGGTGGGATGCTTCGATAGCTTTGTAAGATGTTACGGGTGGGATGCTACGATGACTTTGTAAGATGTTACGGGTTGGATGCTACGATGGCTTTGTAAGGTGTTACGGGTGGGATGCTACGATAGCTTTGTAATATGTTACCGGTGGGATGATACGATGGTTTTGTAAGGTGCTACGGGTGGGATGCTAGGAAGGTTTTGTAAGGTGTTACGGGTGGGATGCTACGATAGTTTTGTACGGTGTTACGGGTGGGATGCTACGATGGTTTTGTAAGATGTTACGTGTGGGATGCTACGATAGCTTTATAATATGTTACAGGTGGGATGCTATGATGACTTTGTAACGTGTAACGGGTGGGATGCTACGATGACTTTGTACGGGTGGGATGCAACGATGACTTTGTAAGGTTTTACGGGTGGGATGCTACGATGACTTTGTAAGATGTTACGGGTGGGATGCTACAATGGTTTTGTAAGGTGTTACGGGTGGGATGCTACGATGGTTTTTGTAAGGTGTTACGGGTGGGATGCTACGATGGTTGTGTAAGGTGTTACGGGTGGGATGCCACGATAGTTTTTTAAGGTGTTACGGGTGGGATGTTAGGATAGCTTTGTAGGGTTACGGGTGAGATTCTACGATGGTTTTGTAAGGTGTTACGGGTGGGATGCTACAATGGCTTTGTAAGGTGTTACGGGTGGGATGCTAGTATGGTTTAGTACGGTGTTACGGGTGGGATGCTAACGATGGTTTTGTAAGGTGTTACGGGTGGGATGTTACGATGGCTTTGTAAGGTGTTACGGGTGGGATGCTAGGAAGGTTTTGTAAGGTGTTAAGGGTGGGATGCTACGATTGTTTTGTACGGTGTTACGGGTGGGATGCTACGATGGTTTTGTAAGATATTACGGGTGGGATGCTATGATGGCTTTGTAAGGTGTTACGGGTGGGATGCTAGGATGGTTTTGTAACGTGTTACGGGTGGGATACTAACATGGCTTTGTAAGGTGTTACGGGTGGGATGTTACGATGATTTTGTAAGATGTTACGGGTGGGATGCTACGATGGTTTTGTAAGATGTTACGGGTGAGATGCTACGATGGCTTTGTAAGGTGTTACGGGTGGGATGCTACGATGGTTTTGTAAGATGTTATGGGTGAGATGCTACGATGGCTTTGTAAGGTGTTACGGGTGGGATGCTACGATGGCTTTGTAAGATGTTACGGGTGGGATGCTACGATGGCTTTGTAAGATGTTACGGGTGGGATGCTACGATGGTTTTGTAAGATGTTACGGGTGGGATGCTACGATGGCTTTGTAAGGTGTTACGGGTGGGATGCTACGATGGTTTGTAAGATGTTACGGGTGAGATGCTACGATGGCTTTGTAAGGTGTTACGGGTGGGATGCTACGATGACTTTGTAAGATGTTACGGGTGGGATGCTACGATGGTTTTGTAAGGTGTTACGGGTGGGATGCTACGATGGTTTTTGTAAGGTGTTACGGGGGGGCTAGATGGTTTTAAGGTGTTACGGGTGGGATGCACGATAGTTTTTAAGGTGTTACGGGTGGGATGCTAGATAGCTGTAGGGTTACGGGTGAGATTCTACGATGGTTTTGTAAGGTGTTACGGGTGGGATGCTACAATGGCTTTGTAAGGTGTTACGGGTGGGATGCTAGTATGGTTTAGTACGGTGTTACGGGTGGGATGCTAACGATGGTTTTGTAAGGTGTTACGGGTGGGATGTTACGATGGCTTTGTAAGATGTTACGGGTGGGATGCTAGGAAGGTTTTGTAAGGTGTTAAGGGTGGGATGCTACGATTGTTTTGTACGGTGTTACGGGTGGGATGCTACGATGGTTTGTAAGATGTTACGGGTGGGATGCTATGATGGCTTTGTAAGGTGTTACGGGTGGGA
The DNA here is from genome assembly GCA_014843695.1 of Archivesica marissinica. Taxonomy (NCBI): domain Eukaryota; kingdom Metazoa; phylum Mollusca; class Bivalvia; order Venerida; family Vesicomyidae; genus Archivesica; species Archivesica marissinica. The sequence continues at coordinate 7,944,227 of CM026398.1, read as the reverse complement.
TGCTAGGATGGTTTTGTAACGTGTTACGGGTGGGATTGTTTGTGTGTGGGTGGGTGTACGGTTTGTAAGATGTTACGGGTGGGATGCTACGATGGCTTTGTAAGATGTTACGGGTGGGATGCTACGATGGCTTTGTAAGGTGTTACGGGTGGGATGCTACGATGGTTTTGTAAGATGTTACGGGTGGGATGCTACGATGGCTTTGTAAGGTGTTACGGGTGGGATGCTACGATGGCTTTGTAAGGTGTTACGGGTGGGATGCTACGATGGTTTTGTAAGTTGTACGGGTGGGATTCTACGATGGTTTTGTAAGATGTTACGGGTGGGATGCTACGATGGCTTTGTAAGATGTTACGGGTGGGATGCTACGATGGTTTGTAAGATGTTACGGGTGGGATGCTCGATGGTTTTGTAAGGTGTTACTGTTGGGATGTTACGATGATTTGTAAGGTGTTACGGGTGGGATGCTACGATGGTTTTGTAAGGTGTTACGGGTGGGATGCTACGATGACTTTGTAAGGTGTTACTGGTGGGATGTTAGTTTGGCTTTGTAAGGTGTTACGTGTGGGATGCTAGGATGACTTTGTAGGTGTTACGGGTGGGATGTTAGGATGGCTTTGTAAGGTGTTACGGGTGGGATTTTACGATGATTTTGTAATGTGTTACGGGTGGGATGCTACGATGACTTTGTAAGGTGTTACGGGTGGGATGCTACGATGACTTTGTAACGTGTTACGGGTGGGATGCTACGATGACTTTGTAACGTGTTACGGGTGGGATGTAGTATGAGTTTGTAAGGTGTTACGTTTTGTAAGATGTTACGGGTGGGATGCTACGATGGTTTTGTAAGATGTTACGGGTGGGATGCTACGATGACTTTGTAAGGTGTTACGGGTGGGATGCTACGATGGCTTTGTAAGGTGTTACGGGTGGGATGCTACGATGACTTTTTAAGGTGTTACGGGTGGGATGCTACGATGACTTTGTAAGATGTTACGGGTGGGATGCTAGGATGGCTTTGTAAGGTGTTACGGGTGGATGATACGATGACTTTGTAAGATGTTACGGGTGGGAGCTACGATGGTTTTGTAAGGTGTTACGGGTGGGATGCTAGTATGGTTTTGTAATGTGTTACGGGTGGGATGATACGATGACTTTGTAAGGTGTTACGGGTGGGATGCTAGGATGGCTTTGTAAGATGTTACGGGTGGGATGCTACGAATGCTTTGTAAGGTGTTACGGGTGGTATGCTACGATAGCTTTGTAAGGTGTTATGGGTGGGATGCTACGATGATTTTGTAAGATGTTACGGGTGGGATGCTACGAAGGATTTGTAAGGTGTTACGGGTGGGATGCTACGAAGGATTTGTAAGGTGTTACGGGTGCAATGCTAGGATAGCTTTGTAAGGTGTTACGGGTGGGATGCTATTATGGCTTTGTAAGGTGTTACGGGTGGGATGCTAGGATAGCTTTGTAAGGTGTTACGGGTGGGATGCTACGATGATTTGTTAAGGTGTTACGGGTGGGATGCTGCGATGGTTTTGTAAGATTTTACGGGTGGAACGCTACGATAGCTTTATAAGATGTTACTGGTGGGATGATACGATAGCTTTGTAAGATGTTACGGGTGGGATGCTACGATGACTTTGTAAGATGTTACGGGTGGGATGCTACGATGGCTTTGTAAGGTGTTACGGGTGGGATGCTACGATAGCTTTGTAATATGTTACGGGTGGGATGATATGATGACTTTGTAAGGTGTTACGGGTGGGATGCTACGATAGCTTTGTAATATGTTATGGGTAGGATGATACGATGACTTTGTAAGGTGTTACGGGTGGGATGCTACGATGGCTTTGTAAGGTGTTACGGGTGGTATGCTACGATAGCTTTGTAAGTTGTTACGGGTGGGATGCTACGATGGCTTTGTAAGGTGTTACGGGTGGGGATTACGATGGTTTTTGCAAGGTTGTTAAGGGAGGGATGCACGATTGGCTTTGTAAGGTGTTAGGTGGGATGCTACGATAGTTTTGTACGGTGTTACGGGTGGGATGTTACGATGGCTTTGTAATGTGTTACGGGTGGGATGCTACGATGGTTTTGTAAGGTGTTACGGGTGAGATGCTACGATGGTTTTGTAAGGTGTTACGGGTGGGATGCAACGATAGTTTTGTACGGTGTTACGGGTGGGATGCTACGATGGTTTTGTAAGGTGTTACGGGTGGGATGCTATGATAGTTTTGTAAGATGTTACGGGTGGGATGATATGATGACTTTGTAAGATGTTAAGGGAGAGATACTACGATGGCTTTGTAAGGTGTTACGTGTGGGATGCTAGTATGGTTTTGTAAGGTAATATGGGTGGGATGCTACGATAGTTTCGTACGGTCTTACGGGTGGGACGCTACGATGGCTTTGTAAGGTGTTACGGGTGGGATGTTACGATAGTTTTGTAAGATGTTACGGGTGGGATGCTACGATAGTTTTGAACGGTGTTACGGGTGGGATGCTACGATGGTTTTGTAAGGTGTTACGTGTGGGATGTTACTATAGCTTTGTAAGGTGTTACGTGTGGGATGCTAATATGACTTTGTAAGGTGTTACGTGTGGGATGCTAGGATGACTTTGTAAGGTGTTACGAGATGGAATGCTAGGATGGTTTTGTTAGGTGTTACGGGTGGGATGCTACGATGACTTTGTAAGGTGTTACGGGTGGGATGCTAGGATGGTTTTGTTAGGTGTTACGGGTGGGATGCTACGATGACTTTGTAAGGTGTTACGGGTGGGATGCTAGGATGTTTGTAAGGTGTACGGGTGGGATGCTAGGATGGTTTTGTTAGGTGTTACGGGTGGGATGCTATGGCCTTGTAAGGTTTACGGGTGGGATGCTACGATGTTTTTGTAAGGTGTTACGGGTGGGATGCTACGATGGTTTTGTACAGTGTTACGGGTGGGATGCTATGATGGTTTTTAAGGTGTTACGGTGGGATGCTACGATGGATTTGTAAGGTGTTATGGGTGGGATGCTACGATGGATTTGTAAGGTGTTACGGGTGGGATGCTACGATGGCTTTGTAAGGTGTTACGGGTGGGATGCTAGGATGGTTTTGCAAGGTGTTACGGATGGGATGCTATGATGGCTTTGTAAGGTGTTACGGGTGGGATGCTAGGATGGTTTTGTATGGTGTTACGGGTGGGATGCTACGATGGTTTTGTAAGGTGTTACTGGTGCGATGCTACGATGCTTTTGTAAGGTGTTACGGGTGGGATGCTATGATGGCTTTGTAAGGTGTTACGGGTGGGATGCTACGATAGCTTTGTAAGATGTTACGGGTGGGATGCTAAGATGACTTTGTAAGGTGTTACGGGTGGAATGCTTCGATAGCTTTGTAAGATGTTACGGGTGGGATGCTAGGATAGTTTTATAAGGTGTTACGGGTGCGATGCTACGATGGTTTTGTAAGATGTTACGGGTGGGATGTTACTGTAGCCTTGTAAGGTGTTACGTGTGGGATGCTAGGATGACT
>CM026398.1:7869210-7939700 GCA_014843695.1 Archivesica marissinica | reverse complement strand
CATGCTGTATGTGCACACTTTTTTTAAAATGTATTAATTATATTTATCTTGTTAAGAATTGCCATGCTGTATGTGCACACTTTGTTTTAAATGGTGTAATTTAATTGTATGTTTGTATCTTGATAAAGAATTGCCATGCTGTATGTGCACACTTTGTTTTAAATGATGTATGTTAATTGTATGTTTGTATCTTGTTAAAGAATTGCCATGCTGTATGTGCACACTTTGTTTTGAATGATGTATGTAATTGTATGTATGTATCTTGTTAAAGAATTGCCATGCTGTATGTGCACACTTTGTTTAAAATGATGTATGTAATTGTAAGTATGTATCTTGGTAAAGAATTGCCATGCTATATGTGCACACTTTGTTTATAATGATATATGTAATTGTATGTATGTATCTTATTAAAGAATTGCCATGCTGTATGTGCACACATTGGTTAAAATGATGTGTTAGTTGTATGTTTGTATGTATCTTGTTAAAGAATTGCCATGCTGTATGTGCCACTTTGTTTTAAATGATGTATGTAATTGTATGTATATATCTTGTTAAAGAATTGCCATGCTGTATGTGCACACTTTGTTTAAAATGATGTATGTAATTGTATGTATGTATCTTGTTAAAGAATTGCCATGCTGTATGTGCACACTTTGTTTAAAATGATGTATGTAATTGTATGTATGTATCTTGTTAAAGAATTGCCATGCTGTATGTGCACACTTTGTTTAAAATGATGTATGTTAATTGTATGTTTGTATCTTGTTAAAGAATTGCCATGCTGTATGTGCACACTTTGTTTTGAATGATGTATGTAATTGTATGTATGTATCTTGTTAAAGAATTGCCATGCTGTATGTGCAAACTTTGTTTAAAATGATGTATGTAATTGTATGTATGTATCTGTTAAAGAATTGCCATGCTGTATGTGCACACTTTGTTTAAAATGATTTATGCTAATTGTATGTTTGTATCTTGTTAAAGAATTGCCATGCTGTATGTGCACACTTTGTTTAAAATGATGTATGTAATTGTATGTATGTATCTTGTTAAAGAATTGCCATGCTGTATGTGCACACTTTGTTTAAAATGATGTATGTTAATTGTATGTTTGTATCTTGATAAAGAATTGCCATGCTGTATGTGCACACTTTGTTTAAATGATGTATGTAATTTTATGTATGTATCTTGTTAAAGTATTGCCATGCTGTATGTGCACACTTTGCTTAACATGATGCATGTAATTGTATGTATGTATCTTGTTAAAGAATTGCCATGCTGTATGTGCGCACTTTGTTTTAAATGATGTATGTAATTATATGTATGTATCTTGTTAAAGAATAGCCATGCTGTATGTGCACACTTTGTTTAAAATGATGTATGTTAATTGTATGTTTGTATATTGATAAAGAATTGCCATGCTGTATGTGCACACTTTGTTTAAAATGATGTATGTTAATTGTATGTTTGTATCTTGTTAAAGAATTGCCATGCTGTATGTGCACACTTTGTTTAAAATGATGTATGTAATTGTATGTATGTATCTTGTTAAAGAATTGCCATACTGTATGTGCACACTTTGTTTAAAATGTTGTATGTTAATTGTATGTTTTTATGTATCTTGTTAAAGAATTGCCATACTGTATGTGCACACTTTGTTTAAAATGCTGTATGTAATTGTATGTATGTATCTTGTTAAAGAATTGCCATGCTGTATGAGCACACTTTGTTTTAAATGATGTATGTAATTGTATGTATGTATCTTGTTAAATAATTGCCATGCTGTATGTGCACACTTTGTTTAAAATGATGTATGTAATTGTATGTATGTATTTTGTTAAAGAATTGCCATGCTGTATGTGCACACTTTGCTTAAAATGATGTATGTAATTGTATGTATGTATCTTATTATAGAATTGCCATGCTGTATTTGCCACTTTGTTTAAAATGATGTATGTTAATTGTATGTTTGTATCTTGATAAAGAATTGCCATGCTGTATGTGCACACTTTGTTTATAATGATGTATTTAATTGTATGTATGTATCTTGTTAAAGAATTGCCATGCTGTATGTGCACACTTTGTTTAAAATGATTTATTTTAATTGTATGTTTGTATCTTGTTAAAGAATTGCCATGCTGTATGTGCACACTTTGCTTAAAATGATGTATGTAATTGTATGTATGTATCTTGTTAAAGAATTGCCATGCTGTATGTGCACACTTTGTTTTGAATGATGTATGTAATTGTATGTATGTATCTTGTTAAAGAATTGCCATGCTGTATGTGCACACTTTGTTTAAAATGATGTATGTTAATTGTATGTTTGTATCTTGTTAAAGAATTGCCTTGCTGTGTGTGCGCACTTTGTTTTAAATGATGTATGTAATTGTATGTATGTATCTTGTTAAAGAATTGCCATGCTGTATGTGCACACTTTGTTTAAAATGATGTATGTTAATTGTATGTTTGTATCTTGATAAAGAATTGCCATAATGTATGTGCACACTTTGTTTAAAATGATGTATGTTAATTGTATGTTTGTATGTATCTTGTTAAAGAATTGCCATGCTGTATGTGCCACATTGTTTAAATGATGTATGTAATTGTATGTATGTATCTTGTTAAGGAATTGCCATGCTGTATGTGCACACTTTGTTTAAAATGATGTATGTAATTGTATGTATGTATCTTGTTAATGAATTGCCATGCTGTATGTGCAAACTTTGTTTAAAATGATGTATGTAATTGTATGTATGTATCTGTTAAAGAATTGCCATGCTGTATGTGCACACTTTGTTTAAAATGATTTATGCTAATTGTATGTTTGTATCTTGTTAAAGAATTGCCATGCTGTATGTGCACACTTTGTTTAAAATGATGTATGTAATTGTATGTATGTATCTTGTTAAAGATTTCCCATGCTGTATGTTCACACTTTGTTTAAAATGATGTATGTTAATGGTATGTTTGAACCTTGTTAAAGAATTGCCATGCTGTATGAGCACACTTTGTTTAAAATGATGTATGTAATTGTATGTATGTATCTTGTTAAAGAATTGCCATGCTGTATGTACACACTTTGTTTAAAATGATGTATGTAATTGTAAGTATGTATATTGTTAAAGAATTGCCATGCTGTATGTGCACACTTTGTTTATAATGATGTACGTAATTGTATGTATGTATCTTGTTAAAGAATTGCCATGCTGTATGTGCACATTTTGTTTAAAATGATGTAAGTTAATTGCATGATGTATCTTGTTAAAGAATTGCCATGCTGTATGTGCACACTTTGTTTAAAATGATGTATGTTAATTGTATATTTGTATCTTGATAAAGAATTGCCATGATGTATGTGCATACTTTGTTTAAAATGATGTATGTTAATTGTATGTGTGTATGTATCTTGTTAAAGAATTGCCATGCTGTATGTGCCACATTGTTTAAATGATGTATGTAATTGTATGTATGTATCTTTTTAAAGATTTGCCATTCTGTATTTGCACACTTTGCCTAAAATGATGTATGTAATTGTATGTATGTATCTTGTTAAAGAATTGCCATGCTGTAGGTGCACACTTTGTTTAAAATGATGTATGTTAATTGTATGTTCGTATCTTGTTAAAGAATTGCCATGCTGTATGTGCACACTTTGTTTTAAATGATGTATGTAATTGTATGTATGTATCTTGTTAAAGAATTGCCATGCTGTATGTGAACACTTTGCTTAAAATGATGTATGTAATTGTATGTATGTAGCTTGTTAAAGAATTGCCATGCTGTATGTGCCACTTTGTTTTAAATGATGTATGTGATTGTATGTATGTATCTTGTTAAAGAATTGCCATGCTGTATGTGCACACTTTGTTTTAAATTATGTATCTAATTGTATGTATGTATCTTGTTCAAGAATTCCCATGCTGTATGTGCACACTTTGCTTAAAATGATGTATGTAATTGTATGTATGTATCTTGTTAAAGAATTGCCATGCTGTATGTGCACACTTTGTTTTGAATGATGTATGTAATTGTATGTATGTATCTTGTTAAAGAATTGCCATGCTGTATGTGCACACTTTGTTTAAAATGATGTATGTTAATTGTATGTTTGTATCTTGTTAAAGAATTGCCATGCTGTATGTGCACACTTTGTTTAAAATGATGTATGTTAATTGTATATTTGTATCTTGTTAAAGAATTGCCATGCTGTATGTGCACACTTTGTTTACAATGTTGTATGTTAATTGTATGTTTGTATCTTGATAAAGATTTGCCATGCTGTATGTGCACACTTTGTTTAAAATGATGTATGTAATTGTATGTATGTATCTTGTTAAAGAAGTGCCATGCTGTATGTGCCACTTTGTTTAAAATGATGTATGTAATTGTATGTATGTATCTTGTTAAAACATTGCCATGCTGTATGTGCACACTTTGTTTAAAATGATGTATGTAATTGTATGTATGTATCTTGTTAAATAATTGCCATGCTGTATGTGCCACTTTGTTTAAAATGATGTATGTTAATTGTATGTTTGTATCTTAATAAAGAATTGCCATGCTGTATGTGCCACTTTGTTTAAAATGGTGTATGTTAATTGTATGTTTGTATGTATCTTGTTAAAGAATTGCCATGCTGTATGTGCGCAATTTGTTTAAATGATGTATGTAATTGTATGTATGTATCTTGATAAAGAATTGCCATGCTGTATGTGCACACTTTGTTTAAAATGATGTATGTAATTGTATGTGTGTATCTTGTTAAAGAATTGCCATGCTGTATGTGCACAATTTGTTTAAAATGATGTATGATAATTGTATGTTTGTATCTTGTTAAAGAATTGTCATGCTGTATGTGCACACTTTGTTTAAAATGATGTATGTAATTGTATGTTTGTATCTTGATAAAGAATTGCCATGCTGTATGTTCACACTTTGTTTAAAATGATGTATGTAATTGTATGTTTGTATCTTGTTAAAGAATTGCCATGCTGTATGTGCACACTTTGTTTTAAATGATGTATGTAATTGTATGTATGTATCTTGTTAAAGAATTGCCAAGCTGTATGTGCATACTTTGTTTAAAATGATGTATGTAATTGTATGTTTGTATCTTGATAAAGAATTGCCACGCTGTATGTGCACACTTTGTTTAAAATTATGTATGTAATTGTATGTTTGTATCTTGTTAAAGAATTGCCATGCTGTATGTGCACACTTTGTTTTAAATGATGTATGTAATTGTATGTATGTATCTTGTTAAAGAATTGCCATGCTGTATGTGCACACTTTGTTTAAAATGGTGTATGTAATTGTATGTATGTATCTTGTTAAAGAATTGCCATGCTGTATGTGCACACTTTGCTTAAAATGATGTAACTAATAGTATGTATGTATCTTGTTAAAGAATTGCCATGCTGTAATGTGCCACTTTGTTTAAAATGATGTATGGTAATTGTATGTTTGTATCTTGATAAAGAATTGCCATGCTGTATGTGCACACTTTGTTTAAAATGATGTATGTTAATTGTAAGTTTGTATGTATCTTGTTAAAGAATTGCCATGCTGTATGTGCGCACTTTGTTTAAATGATGTATGTAATTGTATGTATGTATCTTGCTAAAGAATTGCCATGCTGTATGTGCACACTTTGCTTAAAATGATGTATGTAATTGTATGTTTGTATCTTGTTAAAAAATTGCCATGCTGTATGTGCACACTTTGTTTAAAATGATGTATGATAATTATATGTTTGTATCTTGTTAAAGAATTTCCATGCTGTATGTGCACACTTTGTTTAAAATGATGTATGTAATTGTATGTTTGTATCTTGATAAAGAATTGCCATGCTGTATGTGCACACTTTGTTTAAAATGATGTATGTTAATTGTATGTTTGTATCTTGATAAAGTATTGCCATGCTGTATGTGCACACTTTGCTTAAAATGATGTATGTTGATTGTATGTTTGTATCTTGTTAAAGAATTGCCATGCTGTATGTGCCCACTTTGTTTTGAATGATGTATGTAATTGTATGTATGTATCTCGTTAAAGAATTGCCGAGCTGTATGTGCACACTTTGTTTAAAATTATGTATGTTAATTGTATGCTTGTATCTTGTTAAAGAATTGCCCTGCTGTATGTGCACACTTTGTTTAAAATGATGTATGTAATTGTATGTATGTATCTTGTTAAATAATTGACATGCTGTATGTGCACACATTGCTTAAAATGATGTATGTACTTGTATGTATGTATCTTGTTAAAGAAGTGCCATGCTGTATGTGCCACTTTGTTTTAAATGATGTATGTAATTGTATGTATGTATCTTGTTAAAGCATTGCCATGCTGTATGTGCACACTTTGTTTAAAATGATGTATGTAATTGTATGTATGTATCTTGTTAAAAATTGCCATGCTGTATATGCACACTTTGCTTAAAATGATGTATGTAATTGTATGTATGTATCTTGTTAAAGAATTGCCATGCTGTAATGTGCCACTTTGTTTAAAATGATGTATGGTAATTGTATGTTTGTATCTTGATAAAGAATTGCCATGCTGTATGTGCACACTTTGCTTAAAATGATGTATGTAATTGTATGTATGTATCTTGTTAAAGAATTGCCATGCTGTAATGTGCCACTTTGTTTAAAATGATGTATGGTAATTGTATGTATGTATCTTGCTAAAGAATTGCCATGCTGTATGTGCACACTTTGCTTAAAATGATGTATGTAATTGTATGTTTGTATCTTGTTAAAGAATTGCCATGCTGTATGTGCACACTTTGTTTAAAATGATGTATGATAATTATATGTTTGTATCTTCTTAAAGAATTGCCATGCTGTATGTGCACACTTTGTTTAAAATGATGTATGTAATTGTATGTTTGTATCTTGATAAAGAATTGCCATGCTGTATGTGCACACTTTGTTTAAAATGATGTATGTTAATTGTATGTTTGTATCTTTTTAAAGAATTGCCATGCTGTATGTGCACACTTTGTTTAAAATGATGTATGTTATTTGTATGTTTGTATCTTGTTAAAGAATTGCCATGCTGTATGTGCACACTTTGTTTAAAATGATGTATGTAATTGTATGTATGTATCTTGTTAAAGAATTGCCATGCTGTATGTGCACACTTTGTTTAAAATGTTGTATGTTAATGTATGTTTGTATCTTGATAAAGAATTGCCATGCTGTATGTGCACACTTTGTTTAAAATGATGTATGTAATTGTTTGTATGTATCTTGTTAAAGAATTGCCATGCTGTATGTGCACACTTTGTTTGAATGATGTATGTAATTGTATGTATGTATCTTGTTAAAGAATTGCCATGCTGTATGTGCACACTTTGCTTAAAATGATGTATGTTAATTGTATGTTTGTATCTTGTTAAAGGATTGCCATGCTGTATGTGCACACTTTGTTTAAAATGATGTATGTAATTGTAAGTATGTATCTTGGTAAATAATTGCCATGCTATATGTGCACACTTTGTTTATAATGATGTATGTAATTGTATGTATGTATCTTGTTAAAGATTTGCCATGCTGTATGTGCACACTTTGTTTAAAATGATGTCTGTAATTGTATGTATGTATCTTGTTAAAGAATTGCCATGCTGTATGTGCACACTTTGCTTAAAATGATGTATGTAATTGTATGTATGTATCTTGTTAAAGAATTGACATGCTGTATGTGCACACTTTGCTTACAATGATGTATGTAATTGTATGTATGTATCTTGTTAAAGAATTGCCATGCTGTATGTGCACACTTTGTTTTGAATGATGTATGTAATTGTATGTATGTATCTTGTTAAAGAATTGCCATGCTGTATGTGCACACTTTGTTTAAAATGATGTATGTAATTGTAAGTATGTATCTTGGTAAAGAATTGCCATGCTATATGTGCACACTTTGTTTATAATGATGTATGTAATTGTATGTATGTATCTTGTTAAAGAATTGCCATGCTGTATGTGCACACTTTGTTTCAAATGATGTATGTTAATTGTATGTTTGTATCTTGTTAAAGAAATGCCATGCTGTATGTGCACACTTTGCTTAAAATAATGCATGTAATTGTATGTATGTATCTTGTTAAAGAATTGCCATGCTGTATGTGCCACTTTGTTTAAAATGATGTATGTTAATTGTATGTTTGTATCTTGATAAAGAATTGTCATGCTGTATGTGCACACTTTGTTTAAAATGATGTATGTTAATTGTATGTTTGTATGTATCTTATTAAAGAATAGCCATGCTGTATGTGCGCACTTTGTTAACATGATGTATGTAATTGTATGTATATATATTGTTAAAGAATTGCCATGCTGTATGTGCACACTTTGTTTAAAATGATGTATGTTAATTGTATGTTTGTACTTATCTTGTTAAAGAATTGCCATGCTGTATGTGCGCACTTTGTTTAAATGATGTATGTTAATTGTATGTTTGTATCTTGATAAAGAATTGCCATGCTGTGTGTGCACACTTTGTTTAAAATGATGTATGTTAATTGTATGTTTGTATCTTGTTAAAGAATTGCCATGCAGTATGTGCACACTTTGTTTTAAATGATGTATGTATGTATCTTGTTAAAGAATTGCCATGCTGTATGTGCACACTTTGTTTTAAATGATGTATGTATGTATCTTATTAAAGAATTGCCATGCTGTATGGCGCCCTTAGTTTTAAATGATGTATGTAATTGTATTTATGTATCTTGTTAAAGAATTGCCATGCTGTATGTGCACACTTTGTTTTGAATGATGTATGTAATTGTATGTATGTATCTTGTTAAAGAATTGCCATGCTGTATGTGCACACTTTGTTTAAAATGATGTATGTTAATTGTATGTTTGTATCTTGTTAAAGAATTGCAATGCTGTATGTGCACACTTTGTTTTAAATGATTTATGTTAATTGTATGTTTGTATCTTGTTAAAGAATTGCCATGCTGTATGTGCACAATTTGCATAAAATGATGTATGTATGTATGTATGTATGTATGTATCTTGTTAAAGAATTGCCATGCTGTATGTGCACAATTTGTATAAAATGATGTATGTATGTATGTATGTATGTATCTTGTTAAAGAATTGCCATGCTGTATGTGCACACTTTGTTTAAAATATGTATGTAATTGTATGTATGTATGTATGTATGTATGTATGTATGTATGTATGTATGTATGTATGTATGTATGTATGTATCTTGTTAAAGAGTAGCCATGCTGCATGTGCACACTTTGTTTAAATGATGTATGTAATTGTATGTATGTATCTTGTTAAAGAATTGCCATGCTGCATGTGCACACTTTGTTTAAAATGATGTATGTAATTGTAAGTATGTATCTTGTTAACGAATTGCCATGCTGCATGTGCACACTTTGTTTAAAATGATGTATGTAATTGTATGTATGTATCTTGCTAAAGAGTTGCCATGCTGTATGTGCACACTTTGTTTAAAATGATGTATGTAATTGTATGTATGATGCTGTATGTGCACACTTTGTTTAAAATGATGTATGTAATTGTATGTATGTATCTTGTTAAAGAATTGCCATGCTGTATGTGCACACTTTGTTTAAAATGATGTATGTAATTTTTAAGAATATAGATGTCTATTAGATCTCCCAGGTGGCTATTGACGGCCGACTTATTTTTTAAGTGCTGCAAATCAACAAACACGTTTTCTTCTATAATTAGAAATCTATATATAACGTTTATTATATGCCAGCCTCCGCTAACTTGAAGCAACTAACAGAACGATGAGCACATGTGAAACATGTGCTATTCCACATGTTCAAACCGAATAAAAAAATGCTTCTCGTTGTCGTCTGACGGATAAGTTATATTAATACTCATGTTTGATTGATCCATATATAGAAGGTTGATGCTCTGCTCGCTTATAGGACGTGTTTGCGTCTGAAAAAAGGAGTGCCACATCACAGGGATTCGGCAGGTTTCTATTTCAGATTTCGCATCGATCAGTAAAATGGCCCTATCTGAAACAATTGTCTACAAATCTGTCCAAATATAACGCCTATCCCGAGTCTTTAGCCGTGGTCACATAGTACGTAGTTGACCGTAGTAGGGAATGACCGTAGTGGACCGTAGTTGAACGTACAAAACGTAGTTGAGCGTAGTTACACGTAGTTAACCGTAGTTCAACGTATTAATAAACGTAGTTCGAACTTATGATTTGCCCGTAGTTAGCACATAATTTTTCAACATGTTCAAAAATTGTCTACGGTCAAGTACGATGCCAATACCGTACTGTGACCGTAGTTTGAACGTAGTTGACCTTAGTTAACCGTAATTGACCCTACTTCACCGTAGGTCAACTAATAAGAAATCTGTCGCTACATTTCTGGGATTACACACATCTTGTTATTTGAGGATTCAATTATTCTTTTAACTGCATACTGTACACAATGGGTGACAGAGTCACGATTGCGAAGTTCTTGGGTCAGGATAACATGGAACTTTCGGGTCTGGCAAGAAACCTTGTGGAATTAGAAGACCTAGAGGAACAAGAAAGGAGGGATAATAATAGACAAAGGAGATGGTGGACCAGGGACTGGCTGCTTAGACCAGTCCACGGTCAGTATGAGGCTCTGATGGCAGAGCTTCAAGTGGAGGACCCCCAGGCTTTCCAGCAATTTCTGCGAGTAGATGTGGCCACATTCCATGATATCCTGGCCAGGATTGAGGAGATGATCACCAAACAGACAACCACTTTCAGGTGTCCCATCTCTCCTGCGCTAAAGCTGGCGTTCACCCTCCGGTATCTGGCCACTGGAAACTACTACCGAGACCTCCGGTTCGGCTTCAGGGTAGCTCACAACACCATGTCTGGTCTCATTGTTGATGTGTGTCAGGCTCTGGTTGATGTCCTGGAACCAGCGTTTGTCAAGCTTCCCACAGAAGCTGAAGAGTGGCAGCAGGTGGCTCGGGCCTTTCAGCAGAAGTGGCAGTTCCCACACACCCTTGGTGCTCTTGATGGGAAGCACATCCGAATCAAGAAGCCGCCCCACTCAGGTTCTATCTACCACAACTATAAAGGGTTTGACTCCATTGTACTCATGGCCTTGGTGGATGCTGAGTACCGCTTCCTGTGGACACAAATTGGAGACGCCGGCTCTAGTTCGGATGGCCAGATATGGAACCATTGTGACGTTCGACAAGCTCTGCATGATGGTGTCCTGGGTGTCCCAGATGCAGATCCGCTACCAGGGGATGATGTAAACACCCCCTACTACATCATAGGGAATGGTGCATTCGCCATGAGGAAATGGCTGATGAAACCCTTTCCTCGACGCGGTTTGGACGATAGCCAGCAGGTCTTCAACTACCGGCTGTCCAGAGCACGTCGTGTGGTGGAGAATGCCTTTGGCATACTTGCAAACCGCTTCCGCTGCCTCCTTTCCACCCTCCAGGTCCATGTGGATACTGCAACCCTCGTTGTGAGATCGTGCGTCTCCCTGCACAACTACTTGAAGGTGAGGAACCCTGCTGTAGACCAGCATCTTCGGGACCAAGAGCACAACGTCGTTGATGGTGCGTGGCGGGCCAATGCCAACCTGTTGGATCTCACTCAACCACAGTGTGGGAACTACGACAGTAGGGAAGCAAAACTGCAGAGGCTGTACCTCAAGCACTACCTGACGTCACCAGCTGGCTCGGTTCCATGGCAGAACCAGTGTCTCCGTCAGTTCTAGAGAGGATCAGTGTCGACATGAGGGGAACGAGTAAGTTAAATTTTCATTTGCTTATTGTTTGGATTTTAAAACACTCAACAGTGCCTATTATAATAAATAAGTTGTTAGTGACAATAGTTTGTTGTCTTATTTATTTAGATGTATATATACACTAGGAGAAGAAAGAAACGAAATTTGTTTTCATGTATACATATCTCAATAACCATTGGATAAATATCGTTGAAATTCAACAATTCCAAACGTTGTAATACAGTCACACTTGTATTAAGAGACCACCCAAGGGAAGGTCAGAAAACGGTCTTTTAACACGACTGGACTCTTAATACAACATCATTTGTTCATAAACAACACAAACGGGAAGTGAAAATATGGTCTCTTAATTCAAGTGGTCTCTTAATACACGTGGTTTTTCGAGCAAGTTTGACTGTATTACCTTCTTTATTTTATCAATATGTTTCATTAATATCCGATAATATGCATGTTTGCGCAGGAACGTGCATTACGTGTATTCGCCTACGACAATGAAGTTCGTACCAATTAAAATTTCGTATAGTTGAGCACTTAATCAGCTCAGTTTGTTTTACGGCCGAAATAGTGGCCACTATCGATAATAAACGTGCAATTGACGTCAAACACGTTGATACTATGTTCTCTTGTGAAGATAAGTATTAGGCACAGATACGTGTCAGTCAATAGCATACAAGCTATGGATAATAATGTTCAAATGCTACGGTACGTCCCCGGTCACAAAACCCACATAATGACTGAAAGTCATGTCAAGATGAAACATTTATTTATTTAGTTATTGAACAGTGCATTTAGACAGAGTAGAAGTCCATAGGAGCACTGCTGGAACGCTGCGGCTGGTCTGCCTGATGGGTGTCTGGCTGCTGCTGGTACTGGCGCTGCCAGTCCGGTATGAAGCCCCCCGGGCACTGCTGGTTCTGCTGTGCGGCAATGCCTGATGTTAGGAAGAGGTCCCCAACTGTGTGATGGGTGGTGGCACCTGGTTGCACCTGGGGCCTAGGCGGCGAGCGTGGGGCGGCCTGGGTCACCAAAGCAACCTGAGTCCTAGCCCTAGACCCCCGCTTATACTTAACCAGTAAATTGGTGACAGCCATCTGTAGTCCCTCAAATGCTTCGTCGTCCATCTGTGCAGCCGAGAGCCCTACAAGGCGGCCAAAAGCCGCTCGCGGGTTGTCTTCCTGAAACAACACAAAACAGAAAAACATTTAAAACGAGATGGATGATTATGCAACGGCTTCTTGCATACCCCTACTATACCTTTGGCCTCTACGTGTAAAAAAAAACATAATAATTTATCCAGTTAGTTTTACCTGCTTGATAAGCTGACTCATCTGCTGCTGGTTGGCGTCCATTCTCTTCTCGATTTTCTCCAGGAGAAGATGAGACGGCTTCCTCTTCATAGTCGTCTGGTTAGAGGTACGGATGTGCTCATCTGTCTGCGTGACCGTTGGGGTGGTTTGCTCGGAGTCGGTGTCTGACTCCCGCGGTGGCCTGTCCTGAGCTGCGGGTGCATTGAATCTCTCAGGATGCTTTTCACGAAGCTGTCCCATGAGCTGAAAGTAGACAAGAGCAGATGTATTAATAAATTAAAATATTTTCACATTTAGCTTATTTCAGCACATACATGTACATTCAACATTATAATAGTACAAGTATTGAACCATACAAAATGTCAAACACACAAAACATATCAATGCGCTTCAGGCCCGATTGATAAGGCCTGTTCATGGTTGTTGGTATTGGCAATATTAAGCCACCCACGCCCTCTAGATTTAGGTTGAGAGCAGAACTCAACGCAAAATAATTAACGTTTGTGATTAATTCATTCAGTAAATCAGTAATTCGTCAGATATTATACTTACATCAACCCCGGCTCGTTTGGGCACCCTGTAGACATGGGCGCTTAGGAACGCCAGGCCTTCCTTCAATCGCTCTTCACGAGCTGTCAGCCGCTTTGCTCCCTGGCCAGACACATTGCGGGTAACTTTGCCATAAGCGGACCTCTGGCTGTTCCACCACGTCATTATGCGGTGACCATTCGCAATGGACCCTGAAAAATATGAATCAAGAAATATGTGTTAATACATGAATGAGTGCAGCATCTGAAAAACATTGTTCCGTTATATATTCATGAATTTCAGCAATTTTATCATGATAATAGCATTAAATATAAATACCAAAATGTGCTACTCACCATCAAAGTCAGTGGCATTCAAGGTGTCAGCAAGCTGTTGCCACAATGCCTGTTTCTGTCCAGTCTTCATGAAGTCAGGATGCCCCTTGCTATAGAGTTCCTGATGGGATTCAACCAACTCAAACACTACTTGCTCTTGATCCAGGTGCAGCCTGAGGGGAGGCCTCTTCTCCTTGAAAGCCCCAGTAGGAGGATCATTATCAGTCATTCGTGTCTCGTGGACATCACTTCCCTGAGTATCCAGAGGCTCTTCCACCCTCTCTGGCTCCTCATCATTACCACTCACAGCACCCACCGCACAAGTATCAGCAGCAGATTTGGAATAACCTCGTTTCCTCTTCCTTGGCGGCATGATAGAATTACGTGATTTATTACAATGTTGACTCGTCAACATCCAAAAGCACAATGACCGTAGCTTACCCGTACTGCGCAGGCGCAGCCATGATGTTTTACCGTAGCTCAACGCGGTTGACCCTAGTTTACCGTAGTTGTGCGTACTTAGAACGTAGTTTATACGTAGTGTACCGTAGTTACCCGTAGTTAGACGTAGTGATACCCTAGTTAAACATAGCCACTCTGGACGTAGTTCAACGTAGTTGACCGTACTTACACGTAGTTCAACCTAGTAGACTTTCTATATTTCCTCTTTTTGCCAATTTTGAACCTACTTCGAACCTACTTCAACGTAGTTGACAGTAGTTACACTACGGTGGACTACGTTTGAAGTGAACTACGGTCAACTACGTGCATGACCGTAAATGTGACCACTGCTTTTATATTGTTCTTCAAATAAAACACAACTTTAAGCTGCTTGCATGTATACTTTGCAAATAATTGCCACATACATTGGCCATAACAGGTCACATTTCCATACTAGGACACGGGTTCTGTCAGCAACAACAAAACATATTCGACGGGAGAGTTTTAACAGTGAATAACATTATCAATAAAATGTGTTCACACTAACGTGTAGGTTTATTCGGCAAAAATGTAGGCCTACGTCAAAAAGAGATTTCGTAGAATATTTTTTGTTTTGAAAATTTCCCAAGCGGCGCAGTTCGCGTTGATACTGTTTACAAGCTTTGAAAGTTAAACATTTACGTAGATTAGATTAGAAACCTATAAATTTGTAAACAAAGATAATCCTGTATATTTGCATCATCTTGTCAAAATTAAAGAACATGATGTTTATTCGTTTATGTACACACTGGTAACTATAACCATTTTAAGAGTATAATAAATGCCTGGGATTGGGAGTACCGCTCCTGAACCTCATGTCCCCCCGCTCCTGTACCTCATGTTCCCCCGTTCCTGAACCTCATGTTCCCCCGCTCCTGAACCTCATGTTCCCCCGCTCCTGTACCTCGTGTTCCCCCGCTCCTGTACCTCATGTTCCCCCGCTCCTGTACCTCATGTTCCAGCGCTCCTGTACCTCATGTTCCCCCTCCTGTACCTCATGTTCCAGCGCTCCTGTACCTCATGTTCCCCCGCTCCTGTACCTCATGTTCCCCCGCTCCGCTCCTGTACCTCATGTTCCCCCGCTCCTGTACCTAATGTTCCCCCGCTCCTGTACCTCATGTTCACCGCTCCTGTACCTCATGTTCCCCCGCTCCGCTCCTGTACCTCATGTTCCCCCGCTCCTGTACTAATGTTCCCCGCTCCGCTCCTGTACCTCATGTCACCCGCTCCTGTACCTAATGTTCCCCGCTCCTGTACCTCATGTTCCCCCGCTCCTGTACCTCATGTTCCCCACTCCTGTACCTCATGTTCCCCCGCTCCTAAACCTCATGTTCCAGCTGGAACGTTAACTTGTTCATGAGTACTGCTGTTTTAAACCCGTTATATATGTGCCTTTAATACTTGTGTGTGCTGCTAATATAGGTGTTTTAGATAATGCTGTCTTATTCTCATGATTAACAATTCTTATGTATCTGTGCAGGGTTGCATGGGGCCTCTGGCTGTAGCTCAAGCAGGGACCCTTTCATCAAAATAAATACTAGTGTAAGCAAACAAGAAAATTCTATTAAATACACCTTTCTCACATTACCCCCGCTTGGCCGAAATTCACCGAAATTACGGCTTTCCGCTATCGCATTGGTTGGTAAGAAGGGATTTCACCTGTCGACGCTTATTGCGGGACTATTAGACTCGGAGAACAGTTTGCCGACCCGGCTTTATTTTTGTTTTCTAGTGTTCTGTTGTATGTAGTTTGTTTGGGGAACTCGCTTGGTGTGCGGTACCGGGGCGGGTCGGGCTATAATTAAAAGATCCAATTCACAATTTAAATTTTACGAAACGTTTTAATTCTTATTTATTTAACCTGTTTTAGATGCTGGATTAAGCGTAATGCATTCAGAATCTCGGGGGTATTTCAACTAACGCTGGCTGGATCTGCGCATGCGCAGTTCGAACGCACACCTATCCAGATTGAGCAGCCAATGGGTGAATTTTGAAACACACACCTATCCAGATCGGGCAGCCAATGTGTGACTTTTGAATCTTCATGGACCCAGAATGCCCGTGGCATATAACTTTGTGGCAGATGCTTGGTTGACACTTTTATTATGTACAACAGAACAATTAATTAATGTTTAATCTACTCTGACACTAATCCCCTGTCATCCTATTACGCAGACGAGTAATATGTATGTTGCATACTAACTATCTAGTGTGAATGGCAGTAATTATCTGTGTAAAGATATGAAATATTTAATTGTAACGAACAAAAATTCTTAATTATAAATGTATAAACTCTTCGAAATTTAGTAAGGTTGAAAACAGTTACTTATTAGTTATGAAATTGAAGTCTCTATAAATAAATTGACTCCCTTATTGTATATACAAAATGTACATCTAATAGGAATGAACAGGCTAATAAATGAGCAGGCTATAAAAATGAGCTGGCTATGAAATGAACAGGCTGTGCTATGAAATGAACCGGCTATGAAATGAACGGCTATCGATTTGAGCTTGATAGCAAGTGCACTATACGTTATTGCTGCAATCGACTAAACACAAATTATTATTATTATTAGTATAAGTCATGCATCGTTTGAAAGCTCAGGATATCTTCTACGTTCTATCTATTTATGTAGTCATTTCGTTAAGTTTTATTCAGTTAATTACAGATTTAAAATACTAGTTTGTGGCCCCTAAATATCGGGGGCGCCTGGCTTCAGCCCAGTCAGCCCTCCCCTTAACCCGCCACTGTATCTGTGGCACACCGGTGGCAGCACTGCGTGTGAGGACTGGCCATACTGGATGCTGTCAGCAGTGTGTCCATCATACTCCATGTTTTATCTTAAATCTTAAAGTGTTAAATGTATCTTGACACTTTAATCCTTAATGAATGTTGGTATTATTTTAGTGTTCATTAGTTGTTTGTCCATTACTTTAATACCTATTTATTTATTGTATGTCGGTAAATAACTATGACGGATTTATTATGCTAATGATAGTGTATACAAATGTATATTAGCTCGATTGCGAAACAAGTTCGTACAATTTATATTAATCACCCTCGAGACTTTATTCCTGATGAAATCCATCTCCACGAGGGAGGGAGAAGAGGCAATGCGGAATTTCAATGCCTTTCCTAATGGCACAATCGTAATGGTCCCAACAGGACGTGAACTCCGGGCCCTTCGCACCTGAAGCGAACGCGCTACCACTGCACTATCACGACTTGTACTGTCGGTATGCTAATGTTATTTTCATTGTATTCCTCCGACTTTAAATAAAGCTTGACTTGAATCGAGCAGTACCCTATACATTATATAGATATTCATCTTCAAATACTCCGGTTGTTATAATCAACATTTAGCTTCCTTCCAATATCGCTGATTTCCAATATTGTTTTCGCATAGTTCTAGCTTATAACAACGACATGTATCAATGTGAATCAATAATAAAATGAGCTGTAAGCGAGTTACTGCCGGGCTGTTGTGGAATGTCCTATGTTTGACAATAAGTGTCTTTACTACACCAGTTCCTTTCTCTGTTGTTGTGTTGTCGTTGTTGCTGTTGTTGTTGTTGTTTTGATTTGTGTTGTTCGTTTATTTACGTAATCCAAGTTGCGCTGCAAAGATAGCTACGTCAAAAGTGGTAAATACGGTAAAACAATGTAATCCTTTTTATTATCAAGAACACAACGTAGATTTCACCGCCTGTCACGATGTCGAGCTGACACAGGTATGTTCGGAAGCCCACTGCCATAGCAAACTCAAACACAACCAGTACGACATAACATGATGATTTCAACGTATGTCACGATGTCGAGCTGACACAGGTATGTTCGGAAACACACTGTCATAGCACAACCAGTACGACAAAACATGATGATTTCAACGTTTGTCACGATGTCGAGCTGACACAGGTATGTTCGGAAGCCCACTGTCATAGCAAACTCAAACACAACCAGTACGACATAACATGATGATTTCAACGTCTATCACGATGTCGAGCTGACACAGGTATGTTCGGAAGCCCAATGTCATAGCAAACTCAAATACAACCAGTACGAAATAACTGAAATACTGGTTTTCAGATGTGTTAATAAAATTACATTTGGTCAGCTAACAAATATACGATGAATATGGCCAAAACAATAATATACAATGAACATCTAGCATGCATAAAGACTCTATATATAGAGTGCTTTGCACAAATGTGCTACATGAAATAGCTTTACGTCTGTGGCACCTGTCGAAAGTTATAAGGAATGGAGATATTTAGATATATTTCCTGACAATAATATTGGAATTGTTTTAAAATAGGTAGCATAGTGAAATTTATTATTTCTTTGTGAGATATATTGTGGGCACCTGTATACAACGCATTATATTTCATTGACGCAGAGGAAGTGATATATAATATCAGGATATAATACAGTGGTTTAGAAAATAAAATTGTTAGATTCCAAAAACGAGCTGCAAGACAAAGATTTTTACACTCCTTCTTCCGAACTTTTCTCAACTCTCAATTGTATGACTTTCCCAGAAAGCAGTCTTTATGTTTAAAACACTCAATGGCCTAGCACCTGTCTATCTGCAAGAGTCATTCAGATTTACATCCGATGTTCGAACTCAAAACTTACAATCATCCGTCAATCTCCAACTTTACCCTCCTACGCCAACTACTGATGTTGTGCAAAAGATAGAAAAAACAAACAATATATTTGCACGAATAAATTATTGTCATATATAAATAGAAATGTATTATATAAATACATTTATTTATTTATAGATATGACCCATTGTTAACCATGTAATATTATGATTATTATATATTATGTATAATCGTCTGCTATTATTTTCGCGCCTAAAAGTGCAATTCGTTTGTTCAATCTCGAGTTATTTGTATTGGAAATTCGTACACAAAACGTAGAAACTGTTTTCCATTGACGGACAATGGAAGGTTGCCAACCCATTTCACCGGAAACGGCTGCATTGGGTGTATACTTGCCGACACCAAGATAAAACCGCATAGCACGGTTTTGTACAGCATTTATACAAGGAAAGGAGTTATACCCCCATATTGAGGCACCATAAGCAATTACAGGCCAAACAACCGTGTCGTATAGCTTGGTGAATACATTATACGGTACCCCTCCCGAAATTTTACATTTAGCTATCAATAATCCTAACGCACGACTTGCACTCTGAGCAACCATCTTAGCTGTAACATTAAAATCTAGGTGTTCCTGAAGAACAACACCGAGGTATGTATATCTGTCAACAACGGATAACTGTTCATGTCCACATTTAAATATATGCTCACACCTCCCCCGGCTATCTGGACGGAAGTGCACTATCTTACTCTTACCGGCATTAATTGACATGTCCTTAAGACAACACCAGTCGTTCTGAGCATTTAGCAAAATTTGTAAGTCATATTCATCTTTAGCCAGTAAAACAATGTCATCAGTATATAGGAGTATGCAAACCTTTTCATTATCTATATTAATACCACTACCAAAGGACTTAAGATATACAGCTAGGTCATTGATATATAAATTAAACAACAAGGGTGATAACACACAGCCTTGTCTCAATCCATAATGAACATTAAACCAGTCTGTTTTAAATGAGTTAATTCTAACACAAGAGGCGACAGATGAATAGAGTGACTTTATGGCTAGAACCATTTTACCAGAAATACCTATATCATTTAATCTTGTCCATAATTTAGAACGATTAATGAAATCGTAAGCTCTACGGAAGTCTATAAAAGCTGCATAAGTACATTGCTTAAGTTTCTTTCGTGTTTCAACTAAATTAACTAAAGACGAAATTTGATCGGAAGTGCTTCTCTTCTTACGGAAACCATTCTGTTCATCTGCCAAAATGCCATTGTCTTCAACCCAAGAACTCAATCTATCATTCAATATAGTACAGTATATCTTGTATGTTGTACAAGCTAGAGAAATGTCTCTATAAGACATGGGGTCTGTAGGATCAGCTGTTGTAGACTTTGGAATTGGATTAATAATACATCTATTCCATAATGATGGAGTAATACCATTCTCAAAGCATATATTATATAAGGCATGCAGAAACAATATAATGGTATCATTTTTTAATACTTCCGATGGAAGTTCGTCTACTCCACACGCTTTACCACGTTTGACCTTATCTACGGCCTTCTTGACCTCTAACAAAGAAATATGTTCATTAAATGGTACATCATCAATATTATTACTATTTTCAGTAGCCACGGGCTCACTTACACTGACTTTGTTAAATAAAGAACTGAAATCATGATTCCACTTAAATAGAACATCATCGACACAAGTAGAAGTAGACCCATCTTCTAAGGTAACTTTCATCGGTATTTGCTTACTCTTACAATTACTTACGCCAATTTTCCCGATCGACTTCCAGAACTTAGTCTGGTCCACATTACAGTCTGTTAGAAGTTCGTTTTGCATGGAATACCAATAAAATCGTTTAGCCTTTTGTACTTTCCGATCTGCCAAAATGCCATTGTCTTCAACCCAAGAACTCAATCTATCATTCAATATATTACAGTATATCTTGTATGTTGTACAAGCTAGAGAAATGCCTCTATAAGACATGGGGTCTGTAGGATCAGCTGTTGCAGACTTTGGAATTGGATTAATAATACATCTATTTCATAATGATGGAGTAATACCATTCTCAAAGCATATATTATATAAGGCATGCAGAAACAATATAGTGGTATCATTTTTAATACTTCCGATGGAAGTTCGTCTACTCCACAAGCTTTACCACGTTTGACCTTATCTACGGCCTTCTTGACCTCTAGCAAAGAAATATGTTCATTAAATGGTACACCATCAATATTATTACTATTTTCAGTAGCCACGGGCTCATTTACACTGTCTTTGTTAAATAAAGAACTGAAATCATGTTTCCACTTAAATAGAACATCATCGACACAAGTAGAAGTAGACCCATCTCCTAAGGTAACTTTCATCGGTATTTGCTTACTCTTACAATTACCTACGCCAATTTTCCCGATCGACTTCCAGAACTTAGTCTGGTCCACATTACAGTCTGTTAGAAGTTCGTTTTGCATGGAATACCAATAAAATCGTTTAGCCTTTTGTACTTTCCGATCAAAAAATGTACGTGCTTGAACATATTCAGTTTTGAATTTTAATTTAGCATTACGATGGGAACAATTTAACCATCTACCTTCCAAAATGCATAGATTAGACCATAAGTTAGTTAAATTTTCACTCCACCAAGATTTACCAGGTTTACGCTTTTTATTCCTGCACCCACTCTTTATAGTTTTGAAAGGAATATCTGTATACATGTTTGGTTTCACTACATTACACCAGTCCTCATATACGAGATCAATATCATTCTGCGAACGAAATCCTTGTTCTAGTTTTTGAATGACGTTATTTATCTGTAACACAGCAGAAGGACTATTCATGAAATAATTATTTACATTACTAAGATCAAATCCATCATAAGACGTACCCTCATATGAAATATCTTTCGTATGATATGAACTGGTATCACTAACTATATTCCATGACAGCAATGAATGATCTGGTATACAAGTTGGTGCTAAGACCCGAATATCACCAGATGTATTTATTAGTTGTGATGTTAAAACAACCTCAAAATCAATCATGTTACATAAATTATCATGAGTAGCAATACAGTAATCAACAACAGACGACCCCTTAACAGACACGGAGGTAAAATTATTCGAAGAACCTCTACCATTAAGCATACACATATTTGTGTTTATCAAGAAATCAACAAACAGTTCTCCATAAAAGTTAGTTGTGAAATCTATAATGTTACGAGGCGGTATATTATCTACAGTTATGTAAGATAATCGCAGCCGCTCTTGATGACATATAAACACGTAATAATATTGTATAACATCACAGATGTTCGGCGCCGTAATGTCTGTTATAGTTGTTAATTCTGCTATTTAAGAAATGAAAAATTATTAAGATATTAGTGCATTTTTATCCAGCCATGGAGGCGTTAAGGAAATGATGTAACTCACTATTAGAATATAAACTGTTTCTATGATAATTAGAAAAATTAATATTTAAAGAAGTATTAACTCTTAAATATTAAATTTGTATTAAATACGTGAACGGAAGATAATTAGGCCTTTTAAGAAACGATTGTTTTGGCTAATATATCTATTAGAATAGTTTGATAAAGTGAAGGAAATTAGTATATTAGTAGAATTGTTATGAACACATTGAAATATGAGGCGAATAATAAGATACGAGATATCACGAATAAATGATACATGTAATAGATTTGAAATAAAGCGAGATTGTTGTAGATGATATTATACAAAGGAAAATGAAAGACTGTGTTGAGTTATAGTATTTGAAGGACCATAGAGAAACCCCCTAGACAACTCCAGTGAGTCTACGTTAGGATATACCCTGGTTAGAGCAGTGTTGAAGGACCGTAGAAGAGAAACCCCATAGACAACTCCAGCGAGTCTACAATAGGATAGACCCTGGCTAGAGCATTGATATCGGACAATAGACATAAGAAGAAAGAGAAGATCGTGACAATATGTGTTTAGGAAATCTTTCTTATATGCAGAGTCACACTTATGGAATTCCATCCCATATCACATTACAACAGCACATTCTGTTCCACACTTCAAAGCTGTACATATTAGGTGGTGCAAAGAACAGACCAATAACCTAATAAACTATTAATAAACAATTGTACATGAATATAAGTATTAGTTCTTGCAGCTTATATCTTATTTCCTATAAAAGTTTTACTGGTTACTGTTTACATGTGTCATTATGCTATTTCATGTTTTAATTTGTTGATGGCCTCATGGTAGATTGATGTAATTGTTCAAATGAGTTCCCTCGTTAAGGTTTTTATTATTATTATTATTATTTATTATTATTATTATAGTGGTTCATTGTGATGTGTCAGCAAATCAATCTCATTTACATATCAATTGTGGATGTCACCAATATATCAAGAGAAAACAGACCTATTGAGGTTGACGTGAATCTCGTACTGTTTGGAAAGCTCTATCTCGGGAAGTCGTCGACGACAAGTACGTCAACGTTATCAAATGTTAGTACGGAGAACCAAATAGAATACACAAATGACCCACGCACAATGTGGACATTATTTAAGGAACTTCAGAGGAAGTTGTTGATGCTGGCAGTATATTGGGTGTAAAGTGTGATACACATGAATTACTAACACATAATGTGGAAATATCAAATACGTTTAATGATTACTTCGTAAATGTTCCCTCTAAGTTAAAATACCAATTCAGTCGTCCGATGTTGAGCAGCTTTCCCAATATGTTAGTTCTAAAGTACCTGCTAACATTTGTTTTGACATTCAGACAACAAGTGAACAGTTTGTGTATAATATTTTGTCACGCCTTGGTGGCTCGAAAGCTACTGGTTTGGGCTGTTCGGCTGTCCCATTAGCGCAGTGGTTAGAGCGCTCGCTTCTGACAGTGGTTCTTCGCCTCGGACCGGGAAGTATGTGAGATGGTACGATGGTCGCCAGATCGGACAGGTGGGTTTTCTCCGTGTACTCTGGTTTCCCACACGAATGACCACAGATACGCTCTCGTCTACGCCAACGAGAGTGATTAATATATGTTGTTAAAGCTTGTTTCGCAACCGTTGTAAATCGTTTTTTTTTTTTACTGTTTTGGACAATATCGGACCCAGATTGTTGAAATTATCGACAATGCAATACTTCCAAGTGTAACAGTTCTGTTTAATAAAAGTATCAGTAGTTGCACAATCCCAATCATGTGGACAAAATGCAATGGTTACGCCGGTGTATAAAAGTTGTGCTAAGGATGAAGTCAATAATTACTGTCTGATCTCTATTTTCCCAACATTTTCTAAATAAATAGAACACGGTGTAATCACACATGTTAGCAATGTTCTGACACAGCTTATCCTTGCAACCATTCAACATAATCTGGGCTACTGCTACTGATTTTAGTAAAGCATTTGATATGGTGGACCATGACACACTCCTAACGAAGTTACATTATTACAAATTTAGCGTTCAAAGTTTGATGTGAACCGTATCTAAAACAACAGGTAACCTCCATAAATGTCGACTGAACTTGTAGTACATTGTGGTGTACCCAATTGATCCATTCTTTGACCAACCATTTCCCTCCTTTTTATTAATGATCTACCAACTGTTTTTTTTAATTTATTTTCAAACCCAACTTTACCGTAGGCCTATACATATATATCATATGAAGTTACTTGTAAACCCTCAGTGAACAAAGCAATACCATCACATGCATGGACATATTCACGATGAAGATCATTTTCGCTTAAGTTGTTAAAATAAATATGTTCTCGTATATCATTGATACATACTATATAAAGCAAGGGTGAGAGAGGTTAACCTTGCTTCAAGCCAACTGAAACATCAAATAATTAGCTGGCATATTCATGTTGACGAAATCTGATTATATTCAACAGTACATAGCCATTTATTTATATTTTTTATTTATTTATTTTACAACGATTGCGAAACAAGTTTAAACAACTTATATTAATCACTCTCGTTGGCGCGGATGAAAGCGTACATGTGGTCATTCATGTGGGAAGAAACCGGAGTACCCGGAGAAAACCCACCTGTCCGATCTGGCGACCACCGTACCATCTCACATACTTCCCGGTCCGAGGATCGAACCCATGTTGCATTGGTGAGAAGCGAACGCACTAACCACTGCGCTAATCGGACAGCCATTCATTAATATAGAATTACTAGAAACTAAATACCAGTCATTATATACAAACATGGTTACATTGATATTGTTACACAAACAAATACATTTAAAATATGTTCAAGGTAAAACTGAGGAGTAGTCGCTAATTGCCAAATTAAAACTATATTAAAACAGAAGGATAACACCATCATTTGTGAGCAACACAATTGTCTTAAGAGATGAATAATCAACTGTTTTCTAACTGAACCAAGTAATATATATTGTGATGAGAATAACTCGTAACATTGTACTACTTGGTACATGTAAGAATGCCTAGCAACAACATCGACAGCGAATCTTGAGCGTAACACAATACCATTAATTTCTGTCGAAAGTATATCAAATTAATAGGTATGTTCCCTACTACATACATGCATGCTATTTGTACCTTGATTCATTCGTATTCATGTACTTCTCAAGAAACGTAAAGTCATGTAAAACTGGTATTGTTGTTTCCTGGAAACTACATTATTTAAAAATCACTTTCTGTGACGCCACCGATATGATGCAATAGGTGTTATATTATGATTATTTTGTTGTTCATTATATTTATGTAAGAAACTAAGTTGTTGAATAAAGTTGAAATGTTTACACATTTTTATTTCACTCAAAACATGTATAAATAGGATCATGAGGATAATGTACTCCGAGTTGTTACTGTCTTTGACATTAGATCATCTGCTACAGATTCTTACATATACAGCAAATTTACAGTTAGCAACGCTGCGACACTTATAGTCAAACATGCGTTAAGCACCCTATTGGCATTCGTTGCCTTTAAGAACACGTCTATGACCTAGTCTTAGGATGAAAATTTCGAAAGAAAATTACTCTAGAAGAACTTTTTAATTTATACACTATAGCCATATTTGTTTTAAATTTCCATCTGTCAGCCACAGATATAAAACCAATTTCCGATGTAAGACTATAGAAGCACGCCTGATGCGGCTTAAGGTGACTACATTGACCTGAACCAATCCTAGTATGAAGTTTATACGTTCCACACTTAATGATTTGTCTGTTGTCGAATGTGCTTGGAAGGGTGGGGGTCAACATCGATCGCTCCAACAGCTCAGGTCATATAGCGACTGTCCAGCTGTTACTGATGGAGGAAGACCTCGGGTGCCCCCTCCGAGCACAGTGTTTCAGGCAGCTGGATGAAGGAAGACCTCGGGTGCCCACTCCGAGCACAGTGTTTCAGGCAGCTGGATGAAGGAAGACCTCGGGTGCCCCCTCCGACCACAGTGTTTCAGGCAGCTGGATGGAGGAAGACCTCGGGTGCCCCCTCCGACCACAGTGTTTCAGGCAGCTGGATGGAGGAAGACCTCGGGTGCCCACTCCGAGCACAGTGTTTCAGGCAGCTGGATGGAGGAAGACCTCGGGTGCCCCCTCCGACCACAGTGTTTCAGGCAAGAACGTGCAACCGAGTAGAACCATCGACCTTCCGTAAGCCAACTGGATAGCTTCCTGTCATGAAAGAATTCGTCAACTCAGAGGGATTCGAATTTACAACGGAGAGGAGCAAGTAATTTGACGTCAATGACCTTAACCACCCGGTCACTGGGGCCCGGTATAGGTGTTGCTACGGTATCCCTATTTGAACTACAATGTGTTCTGTACAAACAGTATTAATTATCACAATATATTATATGAATGAATGTGTCTACGTGTAGTTTATGAGGTCACTCTTTTTGTATGACAACGATAGGACACAAATCGTGTGGGCATATGTATAGAAAGTAATGGTTTAACAAGTTTTAAGAAGGAATTACATTTTTTTATAACATTATCAAATTGAGAGTTCCATGATAGAGTATTGCCTATTGCAATGCCAATAAGTTTATCTTCGGATTTACATGATAGTGTATTGCCTATTGCAATGCCAATAAGTTTATCTTCGGAGTTACATGATAGTGTATTGCCTATTGCAATGCCAATAAGTTTATCTTCGGAGTTACATGATAGTGTATTGCCTATTGCAATGCCAATAAGTTTATCTTCGGAGTTACATGATAGTGTATTGCCTATTGCAATGCCAATACGTTTATCTTCAGAGTTACATGATAGTGTATTGCCTATTGCAATGCCAATACGTTTATCTTCGGAGTTACATGATAGTGTATTGCCTATTGCAATGCCAATACGTTTATCTTCGGAGTTACATGATAGTGTATTGCCTATTGCAATGCCAATACGTTTATCTTCAGAGTTACATGATATTACGTCATTTTGAAAATGAATATTCCGCAACAGTATAAATATAACTAGACTTGGGCCTTGAAGAAATATACTTTAGTTTGTGTTACAATGATTGACATGAAATTCAAATCACACCAGTTATTAACATTTTAAAGGTCATTAGCAAGAGAAGTTACTATAGTATCTATGGATTGACTCATTTATTTAACCATATTTTATTGTCATACACATAAAGATACAAAACATAGCATGACAATACAAATGGTTTGGGTCACACGTTTTAAACCACATTAGACAACGCCCCGAACCAGAAAAGTCAAGCTAATGTTTGATTAAATTAAATGACTGAGTTTCTTTCTTGAAAAGAGTACGCAAAATAGAATGTATTGTATGGATTGACTAGTAGTCGAAAGAGTCGTGTCATCTGCAAAGATATATGCCATGGAGTTGTGTGTTTATAATGGCAGGTCATTTATATAGATAGGTGGATTCCTGCTCTATAAAGGGAGTGTTGCACATGTACATAGTATACAAAGCTTACATACAATGTGTGACACCTCACTATTACATAATAATATGCAGTACATTGCACGGTAGACTGGTATAGTTCAGCCTGCGATTAGTACTAAGATATGTAGTTTACTCGGTGCTAGTTTGTTTGACCGATAGCAGATGTTTGTAGTTTCGTGATAATATTTCAATCGACCCTCCGTAACTTGATATCAGCTACATGTCCCCGTCCCCGATTTGTGATGATGATGATGATGATGATGATGATGATGATGATGATGATGATGATGATGATGATGATGATGATGATGATGATGATGATGATGATGAGTTATTGAGGTTTGTTCATTCATTACAAGATATATTACAATATGGGACAGGCGTTATTGAAGTTTGTTCATTCATTACAAGATATATTACAATATGGGACAGGCGTTATTGAAGTTTGTTCATTCATTACAAGATATATTACAATATGGGACAGACGTTATTGAAGTTTGTTCATTCATTACAAGCTATATTACAATATGGGACAGGCGTTATTGAGGTTTGTTCATTCATTACAAGATATATTACAATATGGGACAGACGTTATTGAAGTGTGTTCATTCATTACAAGATATATTACAATATGGGACAGACGTTAGTAGTATAGGGTGGCACTATGGGGCATGTTCTCTGGCACTATGGGGCATTTTACCGAGGTGGGTGGCAGTATGGGGCATTTTTTTATGGCACTATTTTACTTTTGGATGTAATTTGGGGTAAAAATGTTGGGTGAGCATGCCCTATAGTTCCAACCCTAGTGACTACTAAAAAACATAACACATAATATTTTTTCCAATATAATTTTATTTACTAATTATAACTATTAACTATTAACTAAAACATTAGTAACATACATGTGTTTTAAAAAATTTCACATTTACAACATTGGTTATTTTTATAATTAACATAAACAGTATTATCTATTTCCTTCATCATTTTACCATGTTCATATAATTTTCCATAATGTTTATCAAACCAAGTTTTAATAATAATGTCATTTTTATACAAATATTCATTATTTGTACAAATATTCATTATTTGTATAGAACATATTGTTTAGTATTTGTTTTAAATCAATACCTTTAGCTAAAATATCAAGTACAAATAAACAAAATATTCCGCACATAACACTATATATGCTTGGAATTCTAATACAATTTGTAGTCCATTTTTTACAATTAGTGTTCATAAAGTTCACAATCTCATCTTTTATATGTTGTGTATTTCCATAAGAATCGAAATAAAATCCATTGTTATTCTTGAAATATAGTAGCACCCAATGTTTTACTGGTTGGTATGAATCATCTGTGTTCACAATATATGCTTGTTTGATATATTTTTCTTTTGCTAGTTCATCTTTTGCACACACAATTCCATTTAAATGTTTTAATATAGTAGATTTGTCCAATAAATATTGTAGTGAATATGTGTCCATTGTTAATAATCTGTAATCACTTCTCTGATGCTATTAATTTCTATTTGATTATCATATTCAGCATATATAATAACGTTTATAGGGTCTGTTAGTGCATCACTAAATCCCAGTTCAATTCGTAGGTTTCCTGTTTTTATAGGATGGAGATGTCCTTCTTCACTTCCTTGATCTGCTGTTAAATCAAATCCCCACAATGTATGTCCATTTTCATATTCTTTGAGTGGAAATCCAAATGAATCATCATGCATATTTACACCCATGGAATTCAATAGTGTAAAATATGATTGTAAAGTTTTTTTATTTGTAGCACTAGTAAAATCAGGTTCTAGTGTTTTATTATGAATACTTTTACCATCTATACTAATATCTAATTTTGATATTTTAAAATGTAGAAAATTAAATGGATTTGTTTTTGGATCACCATTCATATCAGAATTTTTAACCATTCCTACAAATATTATTTTAGGAAGTTGTCCTAAAAAGGTATAATCATCAATTTTAGATTGTAAACCTGCGGTGATTGTAAATGTTTTTATTACAGCTCTTCTAATTGGTATTTTCATATTACTTCTTGCAATATTTTGATATAAATTATTAGCTACAGTAGGTGCTAGTGTAACAGTTCTAACATTATAACCAGCTTCTAGGATATCTATTTTACCCTTAGCATCTGACCCCATCAAACAAAAATATGTGCTTGCTCTATTTAGTTTAAGTCTTATATCTATTCCATTAGGTAGATATTTTTCTTGTAAAAATAAATCAAGATGTATTTGTCCACACATTTCTAAAGTTTTCTTTGTAATTTTGGCTTTTTTTTCTAGCCACCCATCACCTCCGCTGTTTTTTCATTTTTTGTAACATCTCCTGATTTGTCTAATCTAAACAATTCTAAATCATTTAATACGCTAACTTTATATTGAGCCGATGTACCTAGTAAATTTTCAAAATAAGCTCTATATCCATATTTATCTGTACATGGAATTAATTTATTATTCAAGTATAAATCAATGCCGCTAAATATACTATGAAAAAAATTGTTAATTGTAGATAAATTAGTATCATCTTCAATTTCAGCCCCGTCATCTTTTGTTATTTTTAATCTTAATCTTAAATATGACTGATTAATATCAGTCCATTTTTGTGTTTGTGCAGGAATCATAAATTCTATAGGACTGTCATTATTTCTAGGGTTAACAATTGGATAATGTTCAGTCCATTGACCTTCTACCATAGAAGCCATGGTAGATGGTACACTGTTAACATGTTCCATCATATCGTTTTTTTTTTTCCAAATGAAATGTTTTCTTAACTCCATTTGATTTTATAGTTTTCTTAGATGATCTTTTTTTAGTTTTAGTTTTAGATAGTGTTTTTCTTCATTGAATAGAATTATCTAAACCAGATAATAAATTTCTACTTATTTTTTTAATTGTTTGTAGCCCTCTATCCCCAACGACTTGCTTTACATTTTTTCCATGTTTAACAATATCTGTAAATGCTCCAATACTTTCATTTATTCCATCATGTTTAAGTGTATTTAAAATATTTTTACCAATTGGTTGTAATAGAGGTATAGTTTTTTTTGTTACACCTTTTATTATACTTCCTACCCCATACTGGCCATATTGTTTACCTCGACCTCTATATACTGGCAACATTATATTTTTTAAAATGCAGCTTTATAATTGTAACACCTTTCATAAACTGAACTTCTTCACCAGTGTTCCCTCTTATTAATATAGTAAGTTCGTCAAAATTAGATTTACTTACAGGTAAATAATGATAATTTTTAAATTCTAAATGATTATTATTATTAACAATAGATGTCTGATATTCAATAATTCTTAATAATTGACTTTCTGTATGCCCTACTATTGTGTAATCTACTATATCGCTATAAATGTACAAATTATTAAAATTTATATTTAAGTCTACATTATATTTAAAAAAGTCGTATCTTTTTTTATTTTTAAAAATTCCATAGTATTTTACATTTAATCTGTCAAAAATGTCTATATCAATAAGATTATCTAAATTTCCACCAAATTTGGCAATGGTGTTTTTATGAAAAATTAATCCAATATGATTATTATCATTCGATTTTAAATACATTCTTTTAGTTTTATTATCATACATTAATTTTATAACAATACCTGTTTTAGTAATTTTATAAACATCATAATCTAAAGTTAATAAAGCCTTTGCGAAATATTTGTCTATTTGTGCATTAATTACCTCTAATAAATGTTCAATATGTGTATACTCTCCATGGGGTATATTACAATTAAATGAATAAACATTATTAGAATATTTACCCAAAAATGGTTCTCGATCCTTCAAATGTATACGTATGCTTGTTTTATTTAGTTCTTTTTCCATTAAAGATGCATATTGAAAATCAGGGCGATTGTATTCTCTAGCCAAACAACTTCTTTTTTATAATTAATTGATTTTGTTTTAATATTTCTTACTGCTAAATAAAAAGTATCATTTGTTTCAGTTATGTTAATTACATGTGATGGTATAATTAATTCAACTAATGCAACTTTCCATTCTTCTTTTTTAAAATTAATTGTTTTGGCTAATTTAGTTGTAAAATCACTGTTATTTTTTAATAAATGTTCTGCTTTATCACTTATTAATGTTACATAAAAAGAATTTGTATTATTCATATTCGTAATTGTTTCTTCTCTCTAAAATGTAATGTTAATATTGTCTTACCGCTAACAAAGTAAATAGAAGTCCCTGATTCTCCTGTTATAGATATTTTTATTTCGTCAAAAATAGATTTTGATAAAGGTAGATAATGTTTGTGAACACATTCTCTATGTACCTGAACTGATTTTTCTTTATTTTCAAATGGTACTATTCTTAAAATAGGGCTTTCTACACCTCCTAATAAACTATAATCAATTATATCGGAATAAATAAATAATTGATTTGAACCTATATTTAAATCAGATTCAAAAGGAAAAGAATTTCTGTCATCATCATAAATAACACGATTATTGTTTTTATCTCCACCTAATTTTTCAAATAAAGAATCTGAAAATAAAAGACCTATTTTATCTACAGTATGTTTTGGATCCTTAAGATTTACACCATATTTTACTTCAGGTCTTTTACTAGTATTTGATAATGATATAGATAAATGTATCTCATTATGTACAAAAGTAAACTTTAAACATTTTTGTAAAAAATTATTAATTTCATATACAACATGACCAATTCCTGAATATACACCCGGTTTTATACTGCATTTCATTGTGAAGTCCATTTTCATATTTATAAGTAGAACTAGAAGCTAAGAATAAAATGTTTCCTAATGTTGCATCAGAAGTTACATAATAAAACACTGAATCGTCTTTATTTATATTTATAATTTGTGACACATGAATTAATTCAACTAAGGCTACTTCCCAATTTTTCTTTTTTTATATTTATTGATTTAGGTAATTTTGTTGTAAAATTATGTAATGTATTATTTGGAAATGTTTCATATGAAGAATCACTAAGTAAAGTTACATAAAAAGAATTCATATTTTCTTATCAAATTTTAAATTTGGGGACGGTAATATATATCCTAATGAACTACTTAGTAATATTATCCATAAATCTTTGTTTGTATTTTGTAAACTTAATTGTATGATAGCAGCTATAATAATGAAATAAATCACAATGATTTGTGAAATAAATATTAATGTATTTTTTGGTTTTCTGTCACAAAATGGTAATATAATATTTGAGTCTTCAGTAGTTTTTTTTATCACCAAATGATAATGTAATATTTGATTCATCGGACGACATTATACTAAATTTGTTTCTGGAACCCCAACATATCGTCAAAAACTATTAAACATGGAGCTGTTGCATCAGATGTAATATCTTCATCATTTTCAGGTATTCCATCAATAAACTTAATTGAATTACCTTCACTTTCTTGTAAATCTCCATAAATAGATTGCCATTCTTTATAGCACCATATTATCCTTTCTGGAACAATATCAAATATATCTTTTTTATATTTGATTAATTGTTCAACAAATTGTGTTTTACACACTTGGGCCACAAATAAAAATATTACATGGATGATGTAAAAACATACTACCTTCCATGGTGTACAAGTAATAACTAACATAAATATTTTTAAAATATGTTATTTAATAGATAATTACATATTATATATTTCCATATATGTTTTTCAAGCTATTAGGAGTTAAGAAAACGACACAGAATGATTTTGTGCATGGAGAATTAGGAAGAGTTACTTATAAATGTCAACAATTTTACAATGTTATAAAATACTGGATAAAATTTTTACATTTAAATGAAAATAAATATGTATGGCTAGTATATAACATGTTAAATATGTATGGCTAGTATATAACATGTTAAATATGTATGGCTAGTATATAACATGTTAAATATGTATGGCTAGTATATAACATGTTAAAAGGAGATTTAGTGAGTGTCCCTAATAAGGTGAATTGGTGTTCTTTGGTAAAAGACTTGTTAAACTCACTTGGTTTCAACGATGCATGGTTGCAGCAAAGTGTTGGAAACATTGACTTGTTTTTATATCTTGTTCGACAAAGAATTACCGATCAATTTGTTCAAAATTGGCATGACAGGCTAGAAAATTCTAGTAGGGCACTATTTTATAGAACTATTGCTTCCTTTAAATTTCAACCATATTTAGAATACTTTACAATAAATAAGTTTTGTCAGTCAATTACTAAATTAAGAGTATCGTCGCATAGACTACATATTGAGGCAGGTAGATGGGCTAGACCTAGAAGTATACCTAGAAACGAAAGAGTTTGTTCTATATGTAATGAAATAGAGGATGAATTTCACTTTGTTATGGAATGCTCATTGTACAATGATTTAAGGTGTCAGTATATTCCAGCGAAATTTTGGAGGCGTCCAAATATGTATAAGTTTATAGAATTGATTAATAATGAAAGCCAGACTACAATTAGGAAATTAGGTGTGTATATACATAATGCTTTTGCAAAACGAAATGAAAATCTGTATGCAGCAAATAATGGCATGTAATATTCCAGGTACTTTCAGCTAACGCCCTAGAAATGTAAGTTGTATTACTTAACGTGTTAAATAGTTAGCACACCATCCGAATCTTAAACTTTAGGGAGCGTGGATGCTAAATGGCTAACTTACATATTGAATTACACATTAGGAAACCATTTGTTGGTCTTTCTGTTTCGTTTCATTTAAGGTCAACGTCATATTGGTTTCATTTAAAAAAGTATATTTATTATTAGTTATAGTGAAAATTTAAATAGCGAATGAACAGCTAAACAATATAAATAACCTGGAACATTATAACATTATAATATTATAGTAAATGCTACAATATAGCAATATTTAAAATGTGAGTAATTACTGTAAATGTATGCATACTATATGTAAAATATGATCATGAATACGTATAACCTTCTCCAAATTTGAACAACTCTATATTTCTTTATGTTTGATATCTATGTACATTGTACAAGTATTCAGAAATAAAATATCAAAATATCATGATATTTACCTTTTTTGTTTTCACCTCCATTTAATGCATGACAAATTTTCTTATTTAAATCAGTGCTATATGCCTGAAGCCATTTTACACCTTTAATAGAATATTTAGTTTTGTTAGGATATCCACTATCAGATATGACCCCAAGACTATTTTTAGGCATATCATTTTTCCTCCACGCTTTAGTACAGGCTTGAGGTAATGTTATTGCTTCCCTAAAGGGGTTAATTTGATCACTATTTAAGAATTGTATTATAAATTCCCCACACTTAAAATATCAACATCTGAAATACAATATTTTTTCATTTCTTTTCTAAATTCAAAAAAATCTTGGGTATTTATTTTATCTTCATACCATTGCATAAATATATCACGATTTTCAGGTTTCATAGACCCTGGTTTGTAATAGTCTAATGGTAAATATGGTCCAATATAGTTTTGATATTTATCAGTATTAGCCCAAAAAGGAAACCAACCCTTGGCTAATTCTTTTATCCCAAATGTTTTTGGGAAAGATGCTAAAGGTATTCCTATAAAATTTAATGAATTAATTAATCTTATATTTTTATATTTTAATAATATAATATTATTTCCATTCATAATTAAATCGGGTTTAATTGTACCATGTGTAATTAAATACCTTAACACAAATTGTGTATCATATCCTCTTCCATTATGAGCTATTACTGTTGAATAATTATGAATAGGGTTAAATAACCATTTACAGAATTCTTGTAATGTATTTTCACCTTCAAATATCATTTGTTTTTCACCTTCAATATTATTACAATGGTTACAATATTCGGTAACTGATTTACAAATTCCCGTTGAGCAACACAATAATTTGGTTTATGTTCACCATCATCAAACTGACATTCAAAGTCATAAAATATATAAGGTGCTATTTTCGGACCTTGTTTTAATGTCTCAGATACATATATTGGTATATAGCAATCATGATCCAACGGTACTATTAATTTACAATATTTGCATTTTTTAAACCCTGGACATATATGATTTTTTTTACTTTCTATTAATAAAGTATCACATTTTTTACATAATTGAACTGAGGCACATATATTTTTCTTATGTTTTCCTTTAATTGTTTTATGATTTTCATAACATGATATACTAACAAACCACCGACTGCAATTATTACAATAAATACTTTCTTTTTTTCCACATAATTCATGCGAATAACATTTACATATATTATTACATTTATGATGCTCTTTATTACTATAACCTACATCACAATATTCGCAAAAATAACTATATCCGAAAAAACCTATAATTGAGATAATACTATCATAATGATTATCAAGATAATATAAATGAATTGAATATGGTTCAAATAAATGTTCCCCTTTTCCATGTTGTTGATGTATTTTAATAATATATTCCGGATATATTTCATTTTGAATTATGTTATATTCTTCAATACCACATTTCTGATTTTTGTTTAGACCTACTTTATTTAATAGTTTTTCTGCTTCTTGTTTTTGAAGAAGTCTGTCTGTTTTTCTAATTTCATCCCATTTTTTTTCCCATTCATCACTTTTATTAGCATTTAATTTACACATACATACAACAATAGATCTAGCTAAACACATACTATCTTCACTATTTTCAATTTTAATAATGCTACGTTTTATATTTATCATATTATCAATACCTTTTTCACTTCCATGATGCATTGTTTTTCTACTACCTCCAATAGGCATTGATGTATGAGTAAATTCAATTCTCAAACCATTATCATGTATTTTAAATTCCTTATTACTTTGACCAATTCTTTCAATTTCATTTAATAATGTTTCCCATGATATATTTTCAGCATCATTAAATGGTATATGAATCCCAAATTCTAAAGTAGGGTGTGTAATGGAAAATCTAATTTTATCATTTGGTTGTACATTTGATATTTCTTTTATTTGTTTCACTAAATTGTTAAATAATTCATTAGTAAAGTCAAATGGTTTATCATATTGATTAAAGCTTAAATCATATACTTTACTTTGTGACCTATATTTTCTAGATTTTCTACTTTGCTATTCATTAATTTTATAATATGTTTTTTTATCATTAGTATGTAATATTTTATTTGAGGAATCTTCATATGAAGATTCATTTGAATCTTCATTTGAAGATTCATCACTACTAGAAGAATCTGAATAATCTACTAATTTTGTAGCCATTATTATAAGACTAAATTGTTATTTGATTTTCTATTCTTATATACACTTTTCTTGTGCTATTAATAAACATTTTCTATTTATATATTAATTATCTAAATATATTTACATCAGTTTACTATAAATATAGGTTATTTTACAGATATTAGTTATTCACTACTTTCACCCCTTCACTACTAATCATGAATATCCAACAACAATTAAATTAAATGAATCTAAAGCTAAATGAATTATGGTACAAAGCAATGGACATGGACATGGACAAAATAACATTCATTGTTATATTTGTAAGAAAAGAGGTCACTATGCGAATGAATGTATTAACAAATCAGAAGAACCGACGAAATCTATAAATAATATAATATGTTATAAATGTAAACAACCGGGACATTATGCAAATACATGTCCTGAAAGATATACATTGAAAAAGGAGAACACTATTTATCCATCTTATGATAAACCTGATACGAGTGGTGCAGATTGTTCGGGTAATGGTAAACAAACAGAAAAACCTCTACCAACCAATATGAATGACGATAAAACATGGGTTCCGGATGACACTTGCGAGATGGCCGTAGAAATGGATGATGATATTTTACCTGGAACACCATTTAAGGGGGAAATACCAAATATGACCTGTTCAACACCAAAACAAAAAGGAAAAAGAACCTTGATGGATACTCTAGATGATTTCGATGAACCGTTGAAAAAGAAACCACGATTTGAGGCTCCTGTCAATGAGAGAACTCCATTGAAGGCATATCGTAAAAAAAGACTATTGAATCTATAAGATAACTATTGTATGAGAATACAACATGTTTTTAAAAATGACCTATTGAATTCATAAAAATAGAACTAAAATATAACAGACTCATTTTATTGGATGTATATATTATTTTTGTATAACCTGTATTAGTTATGTATTGTAGTTATTTCATTTTATATTTTGATGTTGTGTTTGATGTTATGGTAGAAATATATAATAAAAGTAGTTGACACAATCTAAGAGGCTTTTTTTCATTTTATTATGGGCCCTGAAAAGGGCCGTTGATATATAATAGTTTTTAAAACTTTTCACCGCAATGTTTTCCACGACATGTGGAACAATATGAACCACTTGTGACCTTTCCACGACAATAAGCTCCACCCATCAGTCTTCCAGCCCCTGTTGTTAATGTGAACAATGGTTCATCATCATTGTTCCAATTTTCAGCCTCTACGGTTGAGCTCGAACTTTGTTGATAATGGTTTCCATAGTTTGGATCCAAATTTTCCTTGTCGGCTTCTTGATCGTAGTTTGATTGTTGTTGGTGTTGTTGTTGATGTTGCAGAGGTTGTTGTTTTTGCAGAGGTTGTTGTTCAACGTTCGGTGTTTCTACACCAGGTGCAAATCTGGTAGGTCTTGAAGGTCGAAGGGTCAATATTATAGCCCCTAGATGTGCATAATTATGCTCATATAGTCTAATTGTTGCTTCAAGCTGACGGACTTGGTTCTTGTAGTCTTTGATAACATCACCAAGTTTTCTATATTGTTCCATAACGCCTTGTATCTGAGGTTCGCTAAGAGTATTATCCATTGTTGAAAATAATGAATTGACGATAGTTAGGAACTGTCTGTATTTTATAGTAAAATATCGGATTGACCTACTCACTATAAATAGATTCTATATAACTTCTATATAGTATCAGGATTTTTTACCTACTACACATTATATGCTATATATAGATTTTTAAATGACCTGGGTAATATTTTTAATAAAAGTGTATGTTGTGATAGGACTAGATATTTTTTGACAAATTTGAGAGATATTTTCTTATCGAAAATATGTAGTGGTCCTAAAAAGACCGTTTATATATAGCTCTAAAAAGGGCTGTTTATATCTAAGTTTTTATTCGTAAAACTCTGATAAATCTGGATACAAATTAACCAGTTTAACAACATATGGGTTATAAAACTCTGATAAATCAGGGTATATATTAACCAATTTAACAACATATGATTGTTTTCTCGGCCATACAATATTCCGTCTATGGAAGAATTGTTCCAGGTCACACCGTCGTTGTTCATTGTAATCAGTATATTCATCTATACTGCTCTCCTTAACCTCTGACTTCTCCTTTATTATCTTCCTATAATTTCTTATCTTCTTATAAATCCTCCTAACCACACGCAATAATCGGTTTTCAATCATTTTTAATAACTGATAAACATTTTCATATTGAACAGATAATTTATAGGGAAATATCGGATTGACCTACTCACTATAAATAGATTTTATATAACTGCTATATAGTATCGGTTTTTTGACCTACTACACATTATAAGTTATATATAGATTTTAATATATGACCTGGGTAATATTTTTAATACAAGTGTATGTTGTGATAGGACTAGATTTATTGACAAATTTGAGAGATATTTTCTTATCGAAAATATGTTATGGCCCTGAAAAGGGCCTTTTTTTCAAAAATATATTTATTTTATAAACATATTTTTGCCATACCCCCCTTGACCATCATGTAATGGTTTCTTCACTTGGGCTATATGTTCCTCTTTCTTTTTATCTTTCTTATCTTCTTTCCTGTCTTCCTTCTTATGGTACGGCTCTTTCCTTTTTTTATGGGCTTGTCTATGCTTTTCCTCATCTATACATGCTTCTATTTGTACTGGTTTTGTACATACACATTGGGACTTCAAGAAAAATGAAAAATGAAATATTTAATTTTATTTCGGATGCTGATATTGTAGGTGTTTCTTGAACCTTTGTAGTTTTACTTTGAACTACCTTCTCAATATTGTTTGCAATTGTAGCCAGATTAATATTCATTCTTTGCAGTTCTCCATATATCCCAAATAAAACTTTCGTTTTCATCTGTGTGTCTTCATTATTTTGAGGCATTTGTTGAGGTGTATTCTGAGGTTGTTGATACACCATTGTAGGTTGTTGATAATATGTATCTGGAGGTAATACACTATTATTCATAGCTGTAGATAATAAATCTTGTAGGTCTGCCATCGTGAATAGATATATGACACTATTCTTCATTATTGGCTTTTTATACTAGTAAGTAGGTCAATCCGATGTAATACTATACTTTTACAAAAAAGTTATTTTTAGCATTGTAGGTCAATCCGGCATCTTCCTATAAAATAACACGTACGCTTCATATGTTCACCATTACTGTTATTCATTACGCAGTGAACACAAAACCTACAAGATGTCGAAGTTATATATAGCTGATATCATCAGCCGGATGAAGGTTCTAGAAGCGATTCAACGGTATGAGGAGCAGCTATATTTAGAGACTGAAGCCGAGGTATTGACATGTAGGAGACGGGCGTCTAGGGCAGCCCGTAACTCATTACGTAACATTAATGAGTTACGGTACAGACCATACCACACATCGGGAAGACGGTCGAGGTCGAGGTCTCCAAACCAACCCACATCTACTCAACCACCTCAGGAGCCAGAACAGAGGCCGGAAGTACAAATAGTAGAAAACCAGGACCCCCAACCAGATTATTCTACACCTATAAAAAGGGACGCCACAACAACTCGGTACTTTGGAATGCCATCTCCAAGGACGGCTGCACAACAATCACCAATGAGAGGTTTTGGCAGACCGGCAAAGAATTGGGATGCTGTAAAAAGCCCCAATGATGGGGAAGAACAAGAGCAACCCTCATGGTGTACTTGTTTCCCTGGACAAATGGGGGCTACATCGTGTCCAGGTCATACAACCCCTTACCATACAGGGACATTTTAGTATGTAATGGTAAATAAAACGGCCCTTTTCAGAGCCAATTATAAAACAGCCCTTTTTAGAGCTATATATAAACGGTCCTTTTTAGGACCACTACATATTTTTCGATAAGAAAATATCTCTCAATTTGTCAAAAATATCTAGTCCTATCACAACATACATAACATTACACTGACCTAGTTCATATTTTATACTTAGCAAAACAATATGGTTATATATTTTAAAGATATAGCAGGGGAATTTTGTGAAGTAAAATTTGATAATATATATTTTTTAGAAGGTGATTGCCAATGTTGCGGGGGTAGTATTTGTTTTGATAGTGAATCAGATATCTGGGGAAAACTGTTAGGTTATTT
The DNA here is from genome assembly GCA_014843695.1 of Archivesica marissinica. NCBI lineage: Eukaryota > Metazoa > Mollusca > Bivalvia > Venerida > Vesicomyidae > Archivesica > Archivesica marissinica. The sequence goes on along the minus strand of CM026398.1, from coordinate 7,898,418 downwards.
TTGTCATTGGTGTAGTAAAGAAACCTATTACTGTGACCTATGTTATGAAAAGAACAATTTCTTACTTATGCATGGATTATGTTTATTTTGTTTTAATGGAGTATTTAAATGTAGGTTGCCATAATGTTACACATTAGACATGTTACTATTTATAGAATGTAGGTCAATCCAATATTTCCACTATATATACTGGTTTTTTATGTTTTATTCATTATTGATTACAATATAACAATGCCTGGCTTGATAGATTCTTCGAATGATCCTATGCTAGGTCATGGATGGTAGAGAAACATCATAGGGGTCATTATAAAAGCCTCTGTTTCACCAATACCTCCAACGCCAGAGAATGATGATGAATATCTGAAGAGAATGTTGAGTTATGTTCCTGTTTATGGAGGGTTTACTCCAGTTGAATATTGTGGAGAATCTCTAATACAATATTTCCTCCGGATATAATTAACCCTGTACCTGTGAGGAAATCAAAAAGAACTAAGAGGTGTAAAAAGTGCCCTTATTGTTAAGAGCAAAAAAACGGTCCTTTTCAGGACCATTACATATTTTTCGATAAGAAAATATCTCTCATATTTTGTCATATTAATTATATAAATAATAGACATCATTTTTTCATTTTAGTTATAGTAATGCAAAGAGATAACACCTTCACAATGGGTTATATGGAAGATAGAATAACACATAATTATAGTATCTACAAGTGAAGGGTTACATTTCTCTAAAGTACATTTAAGAATAGGGACAGATGTTTTTATAGAAATGATAAATGAGGAAATAATCAGAAAAGTAGGGTCAGATGTTGACTTAACAACAATATCTTCAGCTAATATTTTAGATTTTGATGGTAAACCATATAAACAGTATTATGGGTTAGCCCATACAAATGCACGATTGTATTTAGGAGAAAAAACAGACATAGAAAGTGTACTAGTAACAAAAAGAAAATTAGATATTGTTAAAAAGGATGATATAGAAGATGTATGTAAAACTTTAGGTATATATCACCCCAGTTGGCTTACAATGTATAATGATTATCTTATATCAAGAACTACGTTAGATATACCAGTTGACCCAGATACTATAAATATAATTAATGTCGTATTACATAGACATTTAAATAGAATATATTCATGGAACTATTAATATACATCTAGAGGTCATTGATCTATTAATATAACACAATGGTTCAAAAACAATATATAAGTTACAACAACTATAGTAGACTATCATTTTTACTTATGATATTGTAGCAAGACATCAATAATGAATAATAACCAAATGAAAACAACTCATATAGTATCTACAAATGAAGGATTACAGTATTCTAAAGTACATTTGGGCTTAGATTCAGATATTTATATAGAAATGGTAAATGAGGAAATAATCAGAAAAGTAGGGTCAGATGTTGACTTAACAACAATACATCCAGAACATATTCTAATTTTAGATGGGGAACCATATAACAATTATTATGGAATGCTTTTTACAAATGCACAACTATATTTAGGAAAGGAAATGGATATAGAAAGTATATTATCACATTATTTGTCGAAAAGAAAATTAGATATTGTTGAATTGGATGATATAGAATATATGTATAATACATTAGGTATAGGGTATAACAAATGGATCTCAATGTATGATAATTATAGTGTGTCTAAACATAGATTGGCATTACCAATTGATATAAACTATATAAATGTACTTGATGTGTTACTATATCATCATTCAAATAGACGTTGGTAGTATATAGTTAACATGAACCATATAGTAAAAACCGAGGCGGAAGATCAATATTGCTCGGAATTTGCTTATACTAGTATGCATCTAGATATAGGGTCTGATGTTATGGTTGAAATGGTGAATGAAGAAATATTGCGAAGAGTAGACGAAGATGTTGATTTAACAGAAGTACATCTAGAAAACTTTTTTTTAAATTCCAACGGTAAAGGAATTGTAAACTATTTTAAAAATATGATCACAAATGTACCTTTACATTTGGGGAAATACATAGATATGGAAAGTGTTATTAAACATTATTTATATAAAAGAAACATGGCTATTGTTAAACAAAAAGATCTAGAAGATGTGGTCATCAAACTTAACATGCCCGATTGGGACATAATATATGATAAATATTTAAATAAGAACAACATACCACCAGGAGACAATGATTATATAAATGTATGTGATGTTATACTACAGCATCATTTAGACAGAGAGTAGTGAACAGAAAAATGGACGACAGAATAACAAACGAAATGGTTTTATTTTATGGACAAAACAGTGTCTTCAGTAAATTTTATCCTGCAGACTTTATAGATAGAAATGGAGTGAAATATATATGTACTGAACAATATTTTCAATATAAAAAAATGATGAACTGCCAAGAACATAATATTACGGAGAAAATCCTTAATTCTACTAATCCATATGAAATAAAACAACTAGGAAGATCAAGATCTACAAACTTTGATGTACAACAATGGAACAGTGATTCAACACAAGTACTGTTTGATGCAAATTGGTTAAAATATAACCAAAACGAGAACTTAAAAAGAATTTTTATTAAATACTAATAATAAAATTCTTGCTGAAGCTAATCCAAGAGACTGTATTTGGGGGATTGGTTTAAATATGTGGAATAAAAATGCTACAATACAAGAACATTGGGAAGGACAAAATAAATTTGGAGAAATATTAATGAATATTAGATATTTTTTATTATGAATAAATAGTTAATAGTTAGTTATTAGTAAATAAAAATTATATTGAAAAAATATTATGTGTTATGTTTTTTAGTAGTCACTAGGGTTGGAACTAACATTTTTTAACTCAATTTTTAAAATGCCCCATAGTGCCATAAAAAAATGCCCCATACTGCCACCCACCTCGGTAAAATGCCCCATAGTGCCAGAGAGCATGCCCCCATAGTGCCACCCTATACTACTGACGTTATTGAGGTCTGTTCATTCATTACAAGATATATTACAATATGGGACAGGCGTTATTGAAGTTTGTTCATTCATTACAAGATATATTACAATATGGGACAGGCGTTATTGAAGTGTGTTCATTCATTACAAATATATTACAATATGGGACAGGCGTTATTGAAGTCTTGACAAGATATATTACAATATGGGACAGGCGTTATTGAAGTTTGTTCATTCATTACAAGATATATTACAATATGGGACAGGCGTTATTGAAGTTTGTTCATTCATTACAAGATATATTACAATATGGGACAGACGTTATTGAAGTATGTGCATTCATTACAAGATATATTACAATATGGGACAGACGTTATTGAAGTTTGTTCATTCATTACAAGATATATTACAATATGGGATAGGCGTTATTGAAGTTGGCTTTGGACATTTCTTCTTCACATTGAGCATGGCTGGAGCATGGTAGATTGATACAATCCCTGTCGCTGATTATATATACAACTACATCTGCTAACCCCATGTACATGTATCTGATGGCATTCAATGCTTTGTGAGTCTGGTTTGCGTACTCATACAGACGCATCCTCCGTGGGTTACTGGCTTCATTGTCTTCAAATAACACACTTCTCACCAATGTAACCCGGGTTCGATCCTCGGACCGGGAATTATTTGAGATGGTACGGTGATCGCCAGATCGGACAGGTGTGTTTTCTCCAGGTACTCCGGTTTCCTCCCACATGGATGACCACAGATACGCTTTCAACCGGGCTAACGAGGGTGATTAATATACGTTGTTAAAACTTGCTTCGCAATCGTTGTAAAATAAATAAAGTTTAAACTTAAACTTAAATCACACACCCCTCACCGCTGCAGATTCGAATAAAACTGGAGGTGTTGAATTGTTTCATGGGAGGAAGCTATTCAGTTGGCTTGTGGAGGGTTGGTGGCTCTACCTGGGTGTTCGTCCGTAACTGAAATACTGTTGGAGAATAACCGTATGACATAATCTGCTGGTGCGCCTTTACACCCAAGAAACAAATAAAACAAAACGAAAGCGTTCTAGAGAGTCATTGGATGTTATAGAGTCCATTCCCAGACTGTTCTGGAGCAGAATGAGTTTCTGTATGGCTGATGAGCAGATCTATCTTGGTAGATCGTTCATTCATTGCCTTGTTAATTGTTGCTTAGAAATCCTTCCCTCTCGCCACTACATAGGCCTCCTACCACCATTTACGTGTTGCTTAGAAATCCTTCCCTCTCGCAACTACAGACACCTCCTACCAACATGTGCTTGTTGCTTAGAAATCCTTCCCTCTCGCACTCCAGACGCCTCCTACCACCATTTGCTTTTATTGAGAGACCAGATACCAAAATAGCGTTGGTGTATAAGAAAATAGTTCACCGTCCATCCCCTCCATTCATCGTTTATTAGCTCTCCTGGTCGTAAGGTTTCTTTTATTTTGGAGATTTCATTTGGCACACCCATTAGAATGGTAATCACTTGCCGTGCCTTATGGACACACAGTAGCTGCAAAATAATCAACCAGTCCCAAAGGTATATTAACATTTCCGAGAAAACTGTTAAATGAAACATTAGAAATGATAACGGTTGTACTTATTTAAGGGAGAGCCTTTTATTATCGCCAGCTTCCTAATTAGTCTTGCCGAAGCCATGCGAATGTGGAAACTTAATGTACAGGCAAATCCCGGACACGCTTTTAGTTGTACCTACTTCTCCGTCCTACTCTTCCCATGCACTGTGACTTTTTAAACTTTATTTATTTTATAACGATTGCGAAGCAAGTTTTAACAAATTCTCATATATCGGTGTTATACACAGGGCAAATGGAACTATAAACCGAGGTATCATGGATCGGTGCTATACACCGGGCAAATGGAACTATAAACCGAGGTATCATGTATCGGTGCTATACATCGGGCAAATGGAACTATAAACCGAGGTCTCATGGATCGGTGCTATACACCGGGCAGATGGAACTATAAACCGAGGTCTCGTGTATCTGTGCTATACACCGGGCAGATGGGACTATAAACCGAGGTCTCATGTATCTGTGCTATACACCTGGCAGATGGCACTATAAATCGAGGTCTCATGTATCGGTGCTATACACCGGGCAGATGGAACTATAAACCGAGGTCTCATGTATCGGTGCTATACACCGGGCAGATGGAACTATAAACCAAGGTCTCATGTATCGGTGCTATACATCGGGCAGATGGAACTATAAACCGAGGTCTCATGTATCGGTGCTATACACCGGGTAGATGGAACTATAAACCAAGGTCTCATGTATCTGTGCTATACATCGGGCAGATGGAATTATAAACCGAGGTCTCATGTATCGGTGCTATACATCGGGTAGATGGAACTATAAACCAAGGTCTCGTGTATCTGTGCTATACATCTGGCAGATGGAACTATAAACCGAGGTCTCGTGTATCAGTGCTATACACCGGGTAGATGGAACTATAAACCGAGGTCTCATGTATCGGTGCTATACACCGGGCAGATGGAACTATAAACCGAGGTCTCATGTATCGGTGCTATACACCGGGTAGATGGAACTATAAACCAAGGTCTCGTGTATCTGTGCTATACATCGGGCAGATGGAACTATAAACCGAGGTCTCGTGTATCAGTGCTATACACCGGGTAGATGGAACTATAAACCGAGGTCTCATGTATTGGTGCTATACACCGGGCAGATGGAACTATAAACCAAGGTCTCATGTATCTGTGCTATACATCTGGCAGATGGAACTATAAATCGAGGTCTCGTGTATCGGTGCTATACACCGGGCAGATGGAACTATAAACCGAGGTCTCATGTATCTGTGCTATACATCGGGAAGATGGAACTATAAACCGAGGTCTCGTGTATCTGTGCTATACACCGGGCAGATGGAACTGTAAACCGAGGATTCATGTATCATGCTATACACCGGGCAGATGGAACTATAAACCGAGATCTCATGTATCGGTGCTATACACCGGCCAGATGGAACTATAAACCAAGGTCTCATGTATCTGTGCTATACACCGAGCAGATGGAATTATAAACCGAGGTCTCGTGTATCTGTGCTATACACCGGGCAGATGGAATTATAAACCGAGGTCTCATGTATCGGTGCTATACACCGGGCAGATGGAACTATAAACCGAGGTCTCGTGTATCTGTGCTATACACCGGGCAGATGGAATTATAAACCGAGGATTCATGTATCGGTGCTATGCACCCACGTGTAAACGAACCAGAAATGCTTCTGGAATTGGAGCATCCTCCGTATCTTGCACTATCCTCCATAATATAAAATGACTGGTATACTTCTGGATGTATCACTCCTAATAACCACGGGGCGTCGACAAATAAAGATATATAAATAATATAAATATGTACTACAAAAATAGTCACTTGGCCTCGCCCGTGGTCAAGTGGTTACGGTCGCTGACTTGTATACCACTGTAACCTGTGATCACTGATGGTCACGGGTTCGAGCTCCGCTCAGACCGTGTCTCTTTATATGATAACGTTAGCAGTTTCTTGTGGAGTTGGTGCACCAAATACGTATTAACCACTGGAGCCTGCCCAGGAAATGTGTTGTTAGGTAAACTGCCCGTCGCTCAAATGGGCAACCGGTAGCGACGTTAAATAAACTTAAAAATTTAGAAATGCCATATTCAAGTGTAGGCCTACCGTTTGGTAATGTTATCCGTAAATGGATGCATTGTTCTAGGGCTTCATTAAGTAACCATACATTCTCACATCCACGGTCTATTTCTAAATATCGTAAAAGGCTAATAGTTAATTTAATAACAAAAGAAACTCGGTACAGAATGTAAATGATTTGGATTTAGAGTATATATTTGGATCAATATCTAGCATAGCCCATTTTACAAGTTTTTATTTTCTGACAAATCCTAACAAATTTCACTTTGCTTTATATGCACGATATCGCGTTGTTCGGATAGTTGCTCTTTGACGTCCTGTGTCCGAGCTTATAGCACTTTTCTCAGATCTCAAACTCAAGTTCAAATGATTTGATTGGTTGATTCTGAGTTTTACCTGCCAGCTGAACCAATCAGAAGCTTGATACTGAGTTTGAGATAGGAGAAAAGTTTTATAACCTCGGGACCTGGTCTCGCAGTGGAGTCATGGTCTCACAGTGACGTCCTGGTCTCGTAGTGACGTCCTGGTCTCGTAGTAACGTCCATGCACTGGTCTCTCTCGTTGGGACATCAAGTCTGGCTGTTGTGTCTTGTCTTTCGTGGCCAAAAAAGCCTGGTAGAATGTAACGTTGTATCATTTTCCAAGCAACCATATAGCAATGCCTATTTTATATCGTAGTCGTGATCGTAGTTAGCTTAGGATTAATAACAGAAAACACCAATAGTTTACAGCACTTTCAAAATATCCAATGTTAAAACATTGTCGTGACGTCATACCTTTGTACTTGGAGTCCATTATTATTAATATTGGACTGGTGTCAAAATGTCAGTGTATTTGAGTAAATACTACGCGTACATGTACGAAATTAACAATTATAATTATATGGATCTTGTTATATAAGAGCGTGTTTTAAAGCGACATTACATCGCAAAAACATATCAAATGCATTTGTTTCAGGTATGCATTGTTACTACAAATTCGTCTGAATACATCGAACGATAACATTGAATAAAATTTTTGTGGTATACAAACTTTCAAATGTGAACGTAGGATTTCATAAAACCCAGGCTACTGAATTGACGTGTGTTGTCATTGAAGTCAATACTAAACACGCGATACTTTCGTTTAGAGATAATTTAATTAAGATTAGTCTACAAATAAGGCACACATGGGAGATATCACGGTAAATATGTAGCATAACTCGTGTTATTCAGGATAAACGGTTTGTATTCAAATACGCAAGAATGTCGACCATATTTACATTATTTTGTTATGTCAACAAACCGCGTATTGTTTGTTTATTTGTTGAAATACTCAGTTTTTGAGGCAAATATTTGGGAAAATATTATACCATATAATAGCAAATTACATTCTGCAGACATTTGCGTTTTCGCCGATGTCGTGTCGCTTTAAGTAAGCTATAAGTCTCAAACGGATCTAATATTTTACATATTGAATCGTTTTCGACTTATATATCCTATAATAGTCAGCGTTCGTATCATAGGAATATAGTTACATGTATAATTATCAATCGCCGACGGATATTGGTTTCGCATCGTCCGTCCAGCATGCGTCCGTCCAGCCTGATTTCAGACATATCTTAAAATGGATGAATGCAAGTCAATGAGATTTTGCACAAATATGTACCACCATACTGTCTTTACATCCAAACAAATGCTGTTCACATAAACACCAGTAAATCCAAAGGCATTGACTTTGAATTGCCGCAGGGCCAATGTATTGAAAATAGTTGCATGAACTTTTCTAATAAATATTTCGCACACATATGGGTGAAAATTTGATTAGGTGCCTTTTGCTGTCCATTTGCATTTTCTTCCAGAAAAATTACTTTTTGATAATTTTTTGGAATAAGATCTCTTTTTATATCCATTAACAAGTAATACAAAAAATGTATAGTCAAATCACACTTTATTTTGCATTAATATCGAAGAAATAAATGTAGTGACCCCCTGTATTTTCGTATCTGGGAGGTGTCCTGAAACACCCCTTCGTTACTTCAACAGACCATCATCGTCTCACAGCGTGTCACAGCGAGCACATTCTTTGACGTAAGTAAACCACGGAAGAAATGTCAGCGATCTACTTAGTTATCAAACCAAAATTTCCTTTTTAAACTATTTTTAAAATAATAAACAAACTTGTCCAAAAAAATTAGTGTCAACACCGTTACAAATATTTTCGTGTACGAAAAGAAAACTAACCATGTGATTTTAAAATTTTCGCGCCATACAAACTCTTCAACCTCCTTTTGTGTATTCCCGCCAACAACAAACGCCAAGCCGCGAACTGAACTAATTAAATCAGCCAAAACGTGAATATATACAAAAGTTATGTTTATTATTTGTCAACACCATTCTAGCGCTTGCTCAGTTAGTACTTACCATAGCATTATTTTGTTTTCCAGCCATGTTCAAGGAGGTAAACCCTTTCAGTTCCACCCGTTGTTATCATATTTCGCGATATTACAATGCAGTATAATGGAAATAATATTTAAAATTGTCCACACCGTTACGGTCGACACCGTTGCGAATATTGTTGTAACGGTGTTGATAAATGCGTAACGGTGTTGACATATGATCATAAACACGAAAACAGCTGTATGTTAGACTGTAACTTCATCGTTCATTGAATGATTTTGAAATAACTTGGAACATTTGTTCCCCATGGTGAAACGATGCGTCTCATGTGACACGCAGGTCCCCCTTCCCACCCACGAACACCCCCCAAATTGACAATGGGGGCACATGTGTCCCATGGACCCAGCTTCCAGTTAATAAGTTATTTTTCTCTTTTTACAGGCTATAGATGATGATTCCTTAAAAGGAAATCCTGTTAAAACAAGAAAATAAAGTGCTGTGGTATTAGACTTGCAGGGAGATAAGGAAATCCTTACACATGCACCACCTAGCAGACGATATTGACAAACGAAATCGAGTATCAGTGGTACGAATATTGGGTGTTGGAGTTCTTTAGAGAATCGGACAAGCTAGAGTACTTGAAGAAAGTAATAAAATGGCGCTTTCCGCCGCAGAACGAATGCGAAGATATAGACAAAGGGTCAGAAGTAACCCCGACCAGTACAAAACGTACCTAGACAAGGAGCACAAGAGGTGGAAAAAACGAAGGGAGGAAAATGTGTTGCCCCCGTTAGTAAACGACTTATCTGAAAGATCACAACGCGTGAAACGAAAAGAATGGAGAAAAAAGCAGAAACAAAGACGAACGGAAATAAAGAAAAGGGATGAGATTATCCGAAATCATTTAATCACTCCTCCAACGTCTCCAATGTCACCGAGAGCTGCTGAAAATAGTGATGAAAGCACCAGCAGGAGAGGAAGAACGAAAGTCAGGCGAGATAGGGCTAAGGCCTACAAAAATATTCAAAAGCTCCAAGATGAACTTTTTAAGAAAACGAAAGAGGCTGACAAGCACAGAAAAAGGTATGACAGATTAAAGAACAAGTTGAAGAATAAAGGTAAAGCAAAGGGCAAACCCACAGATGTCCAATTTCCTATTTTGAGAAAAAGTAAATTGCGTGGCAAATTGCGGCAACAACTGATATTACACTGTGTTGTTGCGCAACAACTGAGGCGCAAAATGAAAGAGACCAAATCTCTGGAGTTAAAGCAAGTCATCTCGAGTGTTGTCACTGCCAAGTTACTGAAGAAATACAAGGTCATGAACCTGGCCAATGAACTGTTAGGGATATCACAGAAAAGGTTACGGTATAATAGTATAAATTCAAGGGGTAATCAGATTAGAAGGAAAACATACAGAAATGCTGTTAGTAGTGCAGTCAGAGAAAGGGTAGTAAAGTTCTTCGAAGAAGATATTAACAGTAGGTTACTTCCTGGAAAAAGAGATACCATAACAAGAAATAAAGTAAAAAAGCAAAAGAGGATTTTAACAGATAGTGTTAAAAACCTGCACAAGAAATTTCTAAAGGAACATGAAGATGTCAGGAAAATTTCGTATTCGATGTTTTGTAAGTTACGCCCATTTTGGGTTTGTGATCCGACTTGTGCAAGCAGGGACACGTGTACATGTAAATTACATGCAAATGTGGACTTCATGTTTTTCCGCCTTAAACAGCACAGTGTCTTAATAGCTAGCACCCTTAAGGAAGCGTGTGAAAGTTTGTGTTGTGAAACAATAACGAAGGAGTGCATGTACAGGGAGTGCGACATGTGCAAAGAAAAATCTCTTATGACCCATGTATATGAAGAAGGTATGCAGGTATGGGTACACAGTTGGATAAACAGACATGAGACTAGAATCATACAAAAACCGAATAAAGAAGCTGAAACCATAAACGTACAGGTCACTGTGAAGGATAAAATATATTGCACGTTAGAGACGCTCGTAGCAGATACAAATAAAATTCTGAAAGAGAAATATTGCAGACATGTGTATAATATTACACATCAGTACACTGAGCTTAAGCGCTTAAAAGAAAATATTTCGGAAAATGAAAGCATTATTCACATTGATTTCAGTGAAAATTATGCGTGTAAGCTTAGCACCGAAGTACAGGGCATGCATTTCGGCGCTTCCCGCAACCAGGTATCTCTCCACACGGGCGTCATGTATTTAAAAGGCACTCCCCCAGATTCCTTTTGCACAATGTCTGAAAATACACGGCATGATCCTGCAGCAATTTGGGCTCATTTAGACCCAATCCTACAATCACTAAAGCAAGAAAACCCAAGTGTGGACACCGTCCACTTTGTATCTGATGGACCTACAACACAATATAGGTCCCGTAAGAATTTCTATCTACTACAGGCCAAGTCTCAGAAGTATCAGTTTAAAACTGTCACCTGGAATTTTAGTGAGGCTGGGCATGGTAAGGGGGCCCCAGATTGTGTTGGGGGTGTAATTAAACGCACTGCAGATCATTTAGTAGGCTACGGGAGAGATATCTGTGATGCGGAGAACATGTATGAAGCAATCAAATCCGAAAACCTGTCTGTCAGAATATACAAAATACATCCAGAAGCAATATATGACATAGATAAAGAGTTGTCAAATGTAGAAATTGAGTCTGTGCCCGGTACAATGCTGCTCCATCAGGTGATCTGTAAAGACAATGACCCCAAAGTACATGTTAAATCATTGTCCTGTTTTTGCACCAAGCATGGTATATGCACATGTTTTTCAAACAAATGCGTTATGTTAACCAAGCCACACAAAAGGTTGGCAAATGATGTTACACGGTCTGTTTTGCCGGACAATGTAGCACAGTTTGCTTTGCCGGACAATATAGCAAAGTCTACGTTGCCGGATCCGGACAACATAGCACAGTCTGCTTTTCCAGACAACATAGCACAGTTTGCTTTGCCGGACAATATAGCACAGTCTGCGTTGCCAGATCCGGACAACATAGCACAGTCTGCTTTGCCGGACAATACTTATAGTCCCTCCGTAGACATGATTGGGCAGTGGGTGGTGGTTGACTATGATGACCTCCCATATCCCGGTATTGTCCAAGATGTAGATAATTCTTCTTTCGAAGTTAAAGTAATGCACAAAATTGGGATCAATAGATATTTTTGGCCTGCCATGCATGATTGTATCTGGTACAAATTTGATAAAATTACAACTACATTTCAGGGCATGATACCTGTTACCAATAGACATATGAAAATGCCTCTGAGTCTCTGGGAAGCCGTCTGTACAAAATTTGATCTGTAACTTGGAGATGTGTATCATTCAGTGAGTGTGCGATTGGACATCAGTACATACTGGTTACTAAATGTCTCCTTTGACATAAATCGTCGACATGTTTTACAGTTGACCGTTCCGTTAAAATATCTAAATTAGTTGAAGTTCATGTTCTTATATTGTTCATATGTTAGTGATAATTCAATGTCGTGTCACAGACATACCATTTCTTAACTTTGTAATGCTTTGTGTGTGTGAAAATCGCTAATGGTATATAGATATATATAATATGTCTTCAATGGTCCGTGAAGTTGCTACACATAATCGCCGGGTCTACAACGTGTAACTGGTCTCAATAATCGTTAGTAATAGCGGTAAGTACTAAGGAGTAAGAGTCCCATACATTGTACATTTATACCACTAGTACTACTTAAGGATTGCTGACACCAGTTACATGCTGTAACACAATTCGACTCGATGACAATGAATGGGAAATGCAACTGTTCTCTATGTGCCCATACTTTGCTTAAAAGTTTGTTATTTTGCTGTTGACTGTTATGTTACTTGAATTCATGTCCTATAAGTGAAGATCGAGTCACAACTTGTCATTTTGACTTTGTCCCGCACTCACAGGCCCCGCCTTATCATGTTACAACATGGATCGCATCCCAGTAGTTATTGCCAGAGAAACACAGCCCATATTGTAACACTAGTACTTAGAATAGGAAATATGTGATCCACATTGTAACACGATATATAACACCCGGTGATGAAGTGCGTTTGATAGTACTCATTTACAGGGCAGTATATGAATGTCATTATTACATAATTATTTGCATTTCGTATAAATTAATGTTCCAATGGGATTATTATACATGACAGTAACATGTTTTGATTTTTTAGATTTCGAGAAATAAAATTGTTCTCGTTATTGCTGTTAATTATTACTACCTTTAGGAAAGAAGTCAACATGCCATACGAGTATATTAATATATTTAACTGAAATAATGCTATCCATTGCTACATATTTGCAAAACCCCTTACTGTAGTGTCAACACCGTTACCGAACTGTCAACACCGTTACATGCACGCGTTACTCGATTTCTTATCAACAAGTACTAACATTAAATCCAAAACATCTTCATTTCATTTACTTAGTGCAAATACCACCATATGGTGTTGTTTTCAAACGCATAAATTGTCATGTTTATAAGTAATACAAAAACGAAGTTTTGTTTTCTTTCGCAAATGCATATGTCAACACCGTTACAGGCATATTAGCAATAAATTAGGAACAAAATACATGGAAACACTTGGTATATATGGTCATGCATGAAGCAACGATGTTATATATGTAAAATTCCGCCCAAATCATTTCTTATGATATTGTTTTAGCCATATTTATGTTCACTTGTCCGTAACGGTGTTCACATTTTGTCAGGTCGACACCCAGCATCTTGTTGCCATAGCAACCAAATGCTTTGCAATATTGCGTGGCAAAGCTAAATATATATACCCTTGATATATTACTGATTCACATGGATGTGAAAAACATCCATTCCTTTTAACTTGGGTTTGGATACATATTTATAACAAAGAGGCACCTAATCAAATTTTCACCCATATATGTTAGCTTGTATTATACTGCATATTTTCTGACCACCTCCAGAACCTCAAGAAATATATGTAAGCTTTATTCATTGTACAACTATTGCAAAGCAAGTTCTAACAACTTATATTAATCACTCTCGTTGGCGCGGATGAAAGCATATATGTGGTCATTCGTGTGGGAGGAACCCGGAGTACCCGGAGAAAACCCACCTGTCCGATCTGGCGACCACCGTACTATCTCACATACTTCCCGGTCAGAGGATCGACCCCGGGTTGCATTGGTGAGACGCGAGCGCGCTAACTACTGCGCTAGGACAGCCTAGAAATAATGTTCTTGATTTGTCAAATATTTGTCTTGGCCTAGTTTGTGGAAATTTGTTTCATGTCATTTAATATTTCGTGTACATTTGAGGGTCATACCCAAGACCCCTAGCATCGTCGGGCCCTTTGGGCCCTCCAAGAGTCCGCCGCCTTGTAACAATTCTAAATATGGATTTCATTTCGCACCCAGCTTTTTCAAACCTGGCTAGGCCACTGTATAAGCATTCTATTTGCTTGTTTTCCAATCCAATCCCATTTATTTTGATGTATGCAGTAGTATAATTATGTCAATGTTAACAATATTATCAACTGAATAAAATATGTTTAAACTAATTACCAGGAAGATGATTAGAATGATATACAGCGTCCTGTGATGTTCCTATCCTGAAATAACCTTAGAAATCCTAGAGAGAGTTGCAAGTTGATTATACAACACATAAACTACATTAACAGTGTCACATGCTACACTGACATATACTCACGCACTAGTCAATTTTAATATTATTTGATACAGCCATCCACATAGTGCCATATAGTGTCAAGGATGACACGTGACTTTCTGAATAATTAAGGTTTAAGTGTTGGAAGATAACTGTGTATAATAGAAGATGATCTCAAATGTTTCTTTTATCTTCTTTTGGAGGTTCAAAGTCACACGAACAGCTATAGCGACTCTCCAGTTAGTATTGGTTTATTGGTGGTGGAGGACCTCTGGTGGTCCAGTTAGTATTGGTTTATTGGTGGTGGAGGACCTCTGGTGGTCCAGTTAGTATTGGTTTATTGGTGGGGGAGGACCTCGGGTGGTCCAGTTAGTATTGGTTTATTGGTGGGGAGGACCTCGGGTGGTCCAGTTAGTATTGGTTTATTGGTGGGGGAGGACCTCGGGTGGTCCAGTTAGTATTGGTTTATTGGTGGGGGAGGACCTCGGGTGGTCCAGTTAGTATTGGTTTATTGGTGGGGGAGGACCTCGGGTGGTCCAGTTAGTATTGGTTATTGGTGGTGGAGGACCTCTGGTGGTCCAGTTAGTATTGGTTTATTGGTGGGGGAGGACCTCGGGTGGTCCAGTTAGTATTGGTTTATTGGTGGGGAGGACCTCGGGTGGTCCAGTTAGTATTGGTTTATTGGTGGGGGAGGACCTCGGGTGGTCCAGTTAGTATTGGTTTATTGGTGGGGGAGGACCTCGGGTGGTCCATTCGAGCAGTCCTTCAGCCACGGACGGGCATAATGATATATAGTTTACTACAATGCTTCAACACTATAAATATGTTGAAATAAGGATTCAGCTATGGTTTGAAGACACAAGCGGGATAAAGTAGGTGATGTGTTGTCAGTTCAGAATTCGCACACATGAGTAGGCCATTGGTGTATTACATGTATTACAAATAGCCGGTGACGTAACAAAAGGAGACACCGGAAGAGTGGGTTCTGAATATATGATACAACTGTAGCACTCAGTGTGTATCATGCCTATAGGATGTAAACCGTGCTACCGTGGAAGCATCTACTCCACATAGTCATAATGCACGTCAGATGCTAGAACGCCTAATCACGTCAAACGCCTGTGTACCAACGATTTCATTATTGTCAATTCTTGTAATAATTATTATCTTCTAATATTTTGGTTAGGGCAGTTTGACCAGATTGGTTGACCCGGAATTAAATTGTGTTTATATAGCACGTGATTTGTTTCAATAGTAAGTCTTAAATACAGGGTGGCATGGCGTTATAGTATAAGAGATAATGTTGGAAGTATAGACGTTGGCCTGCAATTAGCTCTGCCATTTTCAGGCACCTTTTTTAAACATAGTATAAATTGAGCATAGTACAGTGTTAAAATACACATGTCCTTCTAGGAACTGACGAGAACGGCTGCATTAGATAGATGCACCGAATCCATTTATTGTTATAGATTTTTCGCTATCGAGAACATACAAGAACAACAAGTCACAGACTTTGATTGATTGTGCATTGAAAATGTCTAAAACAACTCGGTATAGTTTACATAAATAGAACTTTATTGGTATGATTGGTCTGTCGTTTATGGTGGAGAATGTATTTATTCATTGCTTGGCTGCATCAACAAGTACACGGTTTACACGTGAGTGCAATGACGTAGATGATGCTATCAAACATGTGTTGCTGCTGACACTAGTTAGCAATAATACCCAACAGACGTGTTGTCTGGGAACAAAGTTTAATAGGTCATTAGTGCAAAGAAATACGTACATCGTGACGATCCCTCCTAAATATGTACATCGTGACAATCCCTCCTAAATACGTACATCGTGACGATCCCTCCTAAATACGTACGTCGTGACGATCCCTCCTAAATACGTACATCGTGACGATCCCTCCTAAATACGTACATCGTGACGATCCCTCTTAAATACGTACATCGTGACGATCCCTCCTAAATACGTACATCGTGACGATCCCTCCTAAATACGTACATCGTGACGATCCCTCCTAAATACGTACATCGTGACGATCCCTCCTAAATACGTACATCATGACGATCCCTCCTAAATACGTACATCGTGACGATCCCTCCTAAATACGTACATCGTGACGATCCCTCCTAAATACGTACATTGTGACGATCCCTCCTAAATACGAAAAACTATGTCAAAACGACATTTTTATGGGAATGTGTGAATGCTGAATGTTCCACGGCGACAAAAGCATACATAAGTTGATGAGCTCTTCCGCAAAACACGCTAAGCAAAAATCACGAACCCGCTATGACTGATAATTCTGGAACTGATACAAGCAACGTTCCATTCATTTGTGCACACTACTTTTGTGTCTAGAACTGATACAAGCAGGTTTTCAGCCATTTGTTCACGCTACTTGTGTTTGTCTGGAACTAATACAAGCAAGGATCCAGTCACTGGTTCACATTATACGAGTGTTTGTCTGGAACTGATACAAGCAAGGTTTCAGTCATTGGTTCACACTATACGAGTGTTTGTCTGGAACTGATACAAGCAAGCATCTAGTCATTGGTTCATACTATACGAGTATTTGTCTGGAACTGATACAAGCAAGGTTTCAGTCATTGGTTCACACTATACGAGTGTTTGTCTGGAACTGATACAAGCAAGTATCCAGTCATTGGTTCACACTATACGAGTGTTTGTCTGGAACTGATACAAGCAAGCATCCAGTCATTGGTTCATACTACGTGTGTTTGTCTGGAACTGATACAAGCAAGGTTTCAGTCATTGGTTCACACTATACGAGTGTTTGTCTGGAACTGATACAAGCAAGGTTTCAGTCATTGGTTCACACTATACGAGTGTTTGTCTGGAACTGATACAAGCAAGGTTTCAGTCATTGGTTCACACTATACGAGTGTTTGTCTGGAACTGATACAAGCAAGGTTTCAGTCATTGGTTCACACTATACGAGTGTTTGTATGGAACTGATACAAGCAAGGTTTCAGTCATTGGTTCACACTATTCGAGTGTTTGTCTGGAACTGATACAAGCAAGGTTTCAGTCATTGGTTCACACTATTCGAGTGTTTGTCTGGAACTGATACAAGCAAGGTTTCAGTCATTGGTTCACACTATTCGAGTGTTTGTCTGGAACTGATACAAGCAAGGTTTCAACCATTTGTCTAAAGGTAACGATCCACATGAAACCGTATCAGTCCACAACTTGGGGTGGATCGCGGAATGATAGGTTGATTAGATACGGATTAGATACGGATTAGATATGGGATTAGATACGGATTAGATACGGGATTAGATACGGATTAGATACGGATACATTCGGATGAATGCCTTCAGTTACGGATCATTACGGTTTACTCGTCGCGCCTGGTTTTTTAAACTTTTCAAAATTTGGTCGCAGGTCATGCGGACCCTGCGGATACGATACGGACAGATACGGACTCTGTTGCAGATGAAAGACGGACGGGCTGTCCGCAGCATCCGCAGAATCCGTATACATGTGAGTGAGACATATGCCTAAGGTCACACATTCACGCATTGGATGCCGGATTAGCCACGGATACGATCCGGCATCATTCGTGGCGATCTGTATTGGTCCGTAGCTTTCCGTATTGTATCCGTAGTCATGCGTAGTAGTACATGTATATCCGTGACAAGTTTTGAACATGTCCAAAATTTGACCAAGGATCAAACAACCGTAGTACATCCTCACTAAAACGTATTAGAACGTACTGGTCCGTTTTAGTCCGTATTAAAACCGTATTAATCCGTACGTATTCGGATAGGTAGGGATTAGCAAGTTTTCTCAAGGGCTTTTACGGTTTACTACGTTACATCACGACAAAATACTGAACATTACGGTCCACGATTGCTTATTACGAATTAATACAGTATATGTATTACCTACGTACTATCACAACACTGCCACAAGACTAGCACTAAGCTGACACTAAACTGACACCAGACTTCTGTATAAATACTCCCTGCTTATAGGGCCCAACGTAGTCTGTGTCTTGCACAAGAAGTATCCAACATGAACAATTAACAACTGAAGCGTGCAATTAATTGGCTGGGACTGGATATTGATATGGCACAACATGCCAGGGCAGTGGTCGCGCTACTTGAGGACAGACTTAGAGGTGACCGGAGGCAGAGGAGATGGTGGACTAGGAACTGGCTTCTCCGAAGACCCATCCATGGCCAGTGTGAGTCCCTCCGGCTGCATTTAAGAACTTTGTAAGAATAGACCCACATATGTTTCAAGAACTACTACATGTAGTTGGTCTAATAATTACGAAGAACACCACCTGGTACAGTCAGTCAATCGATCCTGGATTGAGGCTAGCAATCACCCTGAGATACTTGGCTACGGGGACAGCTACTGCACATTGTTGTATGGTTTCCGGGTGGCGCACAATACCATATGTGGTATTGTTCGGGACGTATGCGAGGCCATAATTTCAGCGTATGCTGAGGATGTTATCCAGATTCCTACTGACTCCTGAACAGTGGCAGGCTATAGCTGAACAGATTACAGCGAAATGGCAGTTCCCCCATGCGCTGGGTGCTCTAGATGGCAAATATGTAGCCATACGGTGTCCTAGGAACGGAGGATCCCTATACTACAACTATAAAAGATATCACTCAGTGGTGCTGGTGGCCCTTGTCGACGCCGATTACAAATTCCGATGGTGGATGTTCTGACGCTCAGATTTGGAACCAGACTGAGATGAAAGCGGCCATTGAAAGGGGGTTAATCGGCATGCCAACAGCAGCCCCCTTCCCGGTGATGACAAACAAATGGGCTATTATATCATCGTATACGACGCATTTGGTATGAAAACCTGGCTCCTGAATCCTTTTTCAAGACGGGGTCTTGACCATGACGAGAGGATTTTCAATTACCGCTTATCGAGGGCTAGAAGAGTTGTAGAAACTGACTTTGGTATTCTTGCAAATAGATTCAGATGTTTGCTCTCAGTCATGAACCAAAAGCCAGATACAGTGTATCATCATAGTCCTCGCCTGTGTTTGCGTTCACAACATCACGAGGGTCAGATATCCTGGTGATCAAAATCCTCTATTGGACCAAGAAGACGACGACCACGAAGTTATTCCCGGAGCCTGGAAAGATGGTGTCAACATGGACGATGTGCAGATTCCCAGGGGCAGTAACATGGACATCTTCGACGCAAAATAGCAGAGGTTATACCTAAATTCTCCTGTCGGATCTGTGCCATGGCAGAATAACATGGTATAAAGGATCGTCCTTCAGAACTGTCGAATTGTGTTGGATATTACCGATTGTC
This sequence comes from Archivesica marissinica, assembly GCA_014843695.1. NCBI lineage: Eukaryota > Metazoa > Mollusca > Bivalvia > Venerida > Vesicomyidae > Archivesica > Archivesica marissinica. The sequence goes on along the minus strand of CM026398.1, from coordinate 7,878,380 downwards.
TGGGCCCTGGCTTGAGTGGCTGGACATTTGAGAGATGTTCTCTTCTTTGGTGGCATTTTGAATGTGAACTGAGTACGAGCGCGAGCGTTTGTATGTACGGATTGCTTATCGTGACAGGTCTGTGTCGCTCCGTGGCAGTTCGTACTAATCCGTATCAGACTGTTCTTATTCGTACTAACCCTTACCTGTACCGTAGTAAACCGTTGTTCATCCGCAGTACACATGCCTTGGCACGTGTCGTTCCATATTAAACCGTGTCGTTCCGTATTAAACCGTAACTATCTGTATTACTCATGTCACCGAATGACCCATTTCTTACATTATCCTTGGTAGATACGTCCAAACCCGTGGTCACACCGTTGTGCATCCGTATCAGACAACGGAAATTGGCATTTCCTGGGTCATCCGTGAGATTTAATCCGTAGTAGAACCGGAGGTGATCCGTGAGATTTAATCCGTAGTAGAACCGGCGAGGTGATCCATGAGATTTAATCCGTAGTAGAACCGGCGAGGTGATCCGTGAGATTTAATCCGTAGTAGAACCGACGAGGTGATCCGTGAAATTTAATCCGTAGTAGATCCGGCAAGGTGATCCGTGAGATTTAATCCGTAGTAGAACCGGCGAGGTGATCCGTGAGATTTAATCCGTAGTAGAACCGGCGAGGTGATCCGTGAGATTTAATCCGTAGTAGAACCGGCGAGGTGATCCGTGAGATTTAATCCGTAGTAGAACCGGCGAGGTGATCCGTGAGATTTAATCGGTAGTAGAACCGGCGAGGTAATCCGTGAGATTTAATCCGTAGTAGAACCAGCGAGGTGATCCGTGAGATTTAATGTGTGACCTAGGCATTATGATTAGGCATATGAATGTGTTGTCTTTTAAAACCGAACAAGCTGTACCCATCTCGAGATTAGCACATATTCGTTAACAAGATGGCATTCTACTATATGTCATTTTATATTTATTCATTATTTATGGATATCATTTGCTATTTATTCAGCATTTATTAGATTATTGGATATCCATAAATCAATTTTATAGATATCCATAATTCGATTTTTGGGTATCCGTTATTCGATTTTTGGATATCCATAATTCATTTTCATTATTGGATATTCATAAATTCGACTCTTGGATATCCATAAAATTAATGCTGAATAAATAGCAAAACGGTGCTCATGGAATTATAGATATATATAATAATAATAGTTTTGTAGAATTATTGATATCCAAAAAATCGAAATTATATATATCCAAACATAGCTTGGAATTATTGATATGCATATATCGAATTATGGATATCCAATAATTGAAATATGGATATCCAAAAATGGAATTATGAATATCCATAAATATTTAATAAATAGCAAAATAATTGCGCCCCATACTACTACGCCTAAAATATCAGAACACAGGAAGTACGCACGTTAACAGTGCCAACATCACGTTACTATGATATGTCTGAACCAGCACTGACCGGGTAATAATATTGTACAGAGGGAATTAGTTCCACCATGTCATCTTCACGTCCTTCTTGTAGCGCAGTATCAATCTTCACGTAGCGTAATCCACTTAGCTACTCACCTTAACCTAGCTTCCATAAGGAGCGTAATCCACTTAGCTACTCACCTTAACCTAGCTTCCATAAGGAGCGTCATCCACTTAGCTACTCACCTTAACCTAGCTTCCATAAGGAGCGTAATCCACTTAGCTACTCACCTTAACCTAGCTTCCATAAGGAGCGTAATCCACTTAGCTACTCACCTTAACCTAGCTTCCATAAGGAGCGTAATCCACTTAGCTACTCACCTTAACCTAGCTTCCATAAGGAGCGTAATCCACTTAGCTACTCACCTTAACCTAGCTTCCATAAGGAGCGTCATCCACTTAGCTACTCACCTTAACCTAGCTTCCATAAGGAGCGTCATCCACTTAGCTACTCACCTTAACCTAGCTTCCATAAGGAGCGTAATCCACTTAACTACTCACCTTAACCTAGCTTCCATAAGGAGCGTCATCCACTTAGCTACTCACCTTAACCTAGCTTCCATAAGGAGCGTAATCCACTTAACTACTCACCTTAACCTAGCTTCCATAAGGAGCGTCATCCACTTAGCTACTCACCTTAACCTAGCTTCCATAAGGAGCGTCATCCACTTAGCTACTCACCTTAACCTAGCTTCCATAAGGAGCGTCATCCACTTAGCTACTCACCTTAACCTAGCTTCCATAAGGAGCGTCATCCACTTAGCTACTCACCTTAACCTAGCTTCCATAAGGAGCGTCATCCACTTAGCTACTCACCTTAACCTAGCTTCCATAAGGAGCGTCATCCACTTAGCTACTCACCTTAACCTAGCTTCCATAAGGAGCGTCATCCACTTAGCTACTCACCTTAACCTAGCTTCCATAAGGAGCGTCATCCACTTAGCTACTCACCTTAACCTAGCTTCCATAAGGAGCGTCATCCACTTAGCTACTCACCTTAACCTAGCTTCCATAAGGAGCGTAATCCACTTAGCTACTCACCTTAACCTAGCTTCCATAAGGAGCGTCATCCACTTAGCTACTCACCTTAACCTAGCTTCCATAAGGAGCGTCATCCACTTAGCTACTCACCTTAACCTAGCTTCCATAAGGAGCGTAATCCACTTAGCTACTCACCTTAACCTAGCTTCCATAAGGAGCGTCATCCACTTAGCTACTCACCTTAACCTAGCTTCCATAAGGAGCGTAATCCACTTAACTACTCACCTTAACCTAGCTTCCATAAGGAGCGTCATCCACTTAGCTACTCACCTTTACCTAGCTTCCATAAGGAGTGTCATCCACTTAGCTACTCACCTTAACCTAGCTTCCATAAGGAGCGTCATCCACTTAGCTACTCACCTTAACCTAGCTTCCATAAGGAGCTTCATCCACTTAGCTACTCACCTTAACCTAGCTTCCATAAGGAGCGTAATCCACTTAGCTACTCGCCTTAACCTAGCTTCCATAAGGAGCGTCATCCACTTAGCTACTCGCCTTAACCTAGCTTCCATAAGGAGCGTCATCCACTTAGCTACTCACCTTAACCTAGCTTCCATAAGGAGCGTAATCCACTTAACTACTCACCTTAACCTAGCTTCTATAAGGAGCGTCATCCACTTAGCTACTCACCTTAACCTAGCTTCCATTAGGATCGCCATCCATTTAACTACTCACCTTAACCTAGCTTCCATAAGGAGCGTCATCCACTTAGCTACTCACCTTTACCTAGCTTCTATAAGGAGCGTCATCCACTTAGCTTCTCACCATAACCGAGCTTCCATAAGGAGCGTCATCCACTTAGCTACTCACCTTAACCTAGCTTCTATAAGAAGCGTCATCCACTTAGCTTCTCACCATAACCTAGCTTCCATAAGGAGCGCAATCCACTTAGCTACTCACCTTAACCTAGCTTCCATAAGGAGCGTCATCCACTTAGCTACTCACCTTAACCTAGCTTCTATAAGGAGCGTCATCCACTTAACTACTCACCTTAACCTAGCTTCCATAAGGAGCGCAATCCACTTAGCTACTCACCTTAACCTAGCTTCCATAAGGAGCGCAATCCACTTAGCTACTCACCTTAACCTAGCTTCCATAAGGAGCGCAATCCACTTAGCTACTCACCTTAACCTAGCTTCCATAAGGAGCGTAATCCACTTAGCTACTCACCTTAACCTAGCTTCCATAAGGAGCGTAATCCACTTAACTACTCACCTTAACCTAGCTTCCATAAGGAGCGTAATCCACTTAACTACTCACCTTAACCTAGCTTCCATAAGGAGCGTAATCCACTTAACTACTCACCCTAACCTAGCTTCCATAAGGAGCGTCATCCACTTAGCTACTCACCTTAACCTAGCTTCCATAAGGAGCGTAATCCACTTAACTACTCACCTTAACCTAGCTTCCATAAGGAACGCCATCCACTTAGCTACTCACCATAACCTAGCTTCCATTAGGAGCGCAATCCACTTAGCTACTCACCTTAACCTAGCTTCTATAAGGAGCGCAATCCACTTAGCTACTCACCATAACCTAGCTTCCATAAGAAGCGCCATCCACTTAACTACTCACCTTAACTTAGCTTCCATAAGGAGCGCAATCCACTTAGCTACTCACCTTAACCTAGCTTCCATAAGGAGCGTAATCCACTTAGCTACTCACCTTAACCTAGCTTCTATAAGGAGCGCAATCCACTTAGCTACTCACCATAACCTAGCTTCCATAAGAAGCGCCATCCACTTAACTACTCACCTTAACTTAGCTTCCATAAGGAGCGAATCCACTTAGCTACTCACCTTAACCTAGCTTCCATAAGGAGCGTCATCCACTTAGCTACTCACCTTAACCTAGCTTCCATAAGGAGCGTCATCCACTTAGCTACTCACCTTAACCTAGCTTCCATAAGGAGCGTCATCCACTTAGCTACTCACCTTAACCTAGCTTCCATAAGGAGCGTCATCCACTTAGCTACTCACCTTAACCTAGCTTCCATAAGGAGCGTCATCCACTTAGCTACTCACCTTAACCTAGCTTCCATAAGGAGCGTCATCCACTTAGCTACTCACCTTAACCTAGCTTCCATAAGGAGCGTCATCCACTTAGCTACTCACCTTAACCTAGCTTCCATAAGGAGCGTCATCCACTTAGCTACTCACCTTAACCTAGCTTCCATAAGGAGCGTCATCCACTTAGCTACTCACCTTAACCTAGCTTCCATAAGGAGCGTAATCCACTTAGCTACTCACCTTAACCTAGCTTCCATAAGGAGCGTCATCCACTTAGCTACTCACCTTAACCTAGCTTCCATAAGGAGCGTAATCCACTTAGCTACTCACCTTAACCTAGCTTCCATAAGGAGCGTCATCCACTTAGCTACTCACCTTAACCTAGCTTCCATAAGGAGCGTCATCCACTTAGCTACTCACCTTAACCTAGCTTCCATAAGGAGCGTAATCCACTTAACTACTCACCTTAACCTAGCTTCCATAAGGAGCGCAATCCACTTAGCTACTCACCTTAACCTAGCTTCCATAAGGAGCGTAATCCACTTAGCTACTCACCTTAACCTAGCTTCTATAAGGAGCGTAATCCACTTAGCTACTCACCTTAACCTAGCTTCCATAAGGAGCGCCATCCACTTAACTACTCACCTTAACTAGCTTCCATAAGAGCGAATCCACTTAGCTACTCACCTTACCTAGCTTCCATAAGGAGCGTCATCCACTTAGCTACTCACCTTAACCTAGCTTCCATAAGGAGCGTCATCCACTTAGCTACTCACCTTAACCTAGCTTCCATAAGGAGCGTCATCCACTTAGCTACTCACCTTAACCTAGCTTCCATAAGGAGCGTCATCCACTTAGCTACTCACCTTAACCTAGCTTCCATAAGGAGCGTCATCCACTTAGCTACTCACCTTAACCTAGCTTCCATAAGGAGCGTCATCCACTTAGCTACTCACCTTAACCTAGCTTCCATAAGGAGCGTCATCCACTTAGCTACTCACCTTAACCTAGCTTCCATAAGGAGCGTCATCCACTTAGCTACTCACCTTAACCTAGCTTCCATAAGGAGCGTCATCCACTTAGCTACTCACCTTAACCTAGCTTCCATAAGGAGCGTAATCCACTTAGCTACTCACCTTAACCTAGCTTCCATAAGGAGCGTCATCCACTTAGCTACTCACCTTAACCTAGCTTCCATAAGGAGCGTAATCCACTTAGCTACTCACCTTAACCTAGCTTCCATAAGGAGCGTCATCCACTTAGCTACTCACCTTAACCTAGCTTCCATAAGGAGCGTCATCCACTTAGCTACTCACCTTAACCTAGCTTCCATAAGGAGCGTAATCCACTTAGCTACTCACCTTAACCTAGCTTCCATAAGGAGCGTCATCCACTTAGCTACTCACCTTAACCTAGCTTCCATAAGGAGCGTAATCCACTTAGCTACTCACCTTAACCTAGCTTCCATAAGGAGCGTCATCCACTTAGCTACTCACCTTAACCTAGCTTCCATAAGGAGCGTAATCCACTTAGCTACTCACCTTAACCTAGCTTCCATAAGGAGCGTCATCCACTTAGCTACTCACCTTAACCTAGCTTCCATAAGGAGCGTCATCCACTTAGCTACTCACCTTAACCTAGCTTCCATAAGGAGCGTCATCCACTTAGCTACTCACCTTAACCTAGCTTCCATAAGGAGCGTCATCCACTTAGCTACTCACCTTAACCTAGCTTCCATAAGGAGCGTAATCCACTTAACTACTCACCTTAACCTAGCTTCCATAAGGAGCGTCATCCACTTAGCTACTCACCTTAACCTAGCTTCCATAAGGAGCGTCATCCACTTAGCTACTCACCTTAACCTAGCTTCCATAAGGAGCGTAATCCACTTAACTACTCACCTTAACCTAGCTTCCATAAGGAGCGTCATCCACTTAGCTACTCACCTTAACCTAGCTTCCATAAGGAGCGTAATCCACTTAGCTACTCACCTTAACCTAGCTTCCATAAGGAGTGTCATCCACTTAGCTACTCACCTTAACCTAGCTTCCATAAGGAGCGTAATCCACTTAGCTACTCACCTTAACCTAGCTTCCATAAGGAGCGTCATCCACTTAGCTACTCACCTTAACCTAGCTTCCATAAGGAGCGTAATCCACTTAACTACTCACCTTAACCTAGCTTCCATAAGGAGCGTCATCCACTTAGCTACTCACCTTAACCTAGCTTCCATAAGGAGCGTCATCCACTTAGCTACTCACCTTAACCTAGCTTCCATAAGGAGCGTCATCCACTTAGCTACTCACCTTAACCTAGCTTCCATAAGGAGCGTCATCCACTTAGCTACTCACCTTAACCTAGCTTCCATAAGGAGCGTCATCCACTTAGCTACTCACCTTAACCTAGCTTCCATAAGGAGCGTAATCCACTTAGCTACTCACCTTAACCTAGCTTCTATAAGGAGCGTCATCCACTTAGCTACTCACCTTAACCTAGCTTCCATTAGGATCGCCATCCATTTAACTACTCACCTTAACCTAGCTTCCATAAGGAGCGTCATCCACTTAGCTACTCACCTTTACCTAGCTTCTATAAGGAGCGTCATCCACTTAGCTTCTCACCATAACCGAGCTTCCATAAGGAGCGTCATCCACTTAGCTACTCACCTTTACCTAGCTTCTATAAGAAGCGTCATCCACTTAGCTTCTCACCATAACCTAGCTTCCATAAGGAGCGCAATCCACTTAGCTACTCACCTTAACCTAGCTTCCATAAGGAGCGTAATCCACTTAGCTACTCACCTTAACCTAGCTTCTATAAGGAGCGTCATCCACTTAACTACTCACCCTAACCTAGCTTCCATAAGGAGCGCAATCCACTTAGCTACTCACCTTAACCTAGCTTCCATAAGGAGCGCAATCCACTTAGCTACTCACCATAACCTAGCTTCCATAAGGAGCGCAATCCACTTAGCTACTCACCTTAACCTAGCTTCCATAAGGAGCGTAATCCACTTAGCTACTCACCTTAACCTAGCTTCTATAAGGAGCGTCATCCACTTAGCTACTCACCTTAACCTAGCTTCCATAAGGAGCGCAATCCACTTAGCTACTCACCTTAACCTAGCTTCCATAAGGAGCGTAATCCACTTAACTACTCACCTTAACCTAGCTTCCATAAGGAGTGCAATCCACTTAGCTACTCACCTTAACCTAGCTTCCATAAGGAGCGTAATCCACTTAGCTACTCACCTTAACCTAGCTTCCATAAGGAGCGTCATCCACTTAGCTACTCACCTTAACCTAGCTTCCATAAGGAGCGTAATCCACTTAGCTACTCACCTTAACCTAGCTTCCATAAGGAGCGTAATCCACTTAGCTACTCACCTTAACCTAGCTTCCATAAGGAGCGTCATCCACTTAGCTACTCACCTTAACCTAGCTTCCATAAGGAGCGTAATCCACTTAACTACTCACCTTAACCTAGCTTCCATAAGGAGCGTCATCCACTTAGCTACTCACCTTAACCTAGCTTCCATAAGGAGCGCAATCCACTTAGCTACTCACCTTAACCTAGCTTCTATAAGGAGCGTAATCCACTTAGCTACTCACCTTAACCTAGCTTCCATAAGGAGCGCCATCCACTTAACTACTCACCTTAACCTAGCTTCCATAAGGAGCGTAATCCACTTAGCTACTCACCTTAACCTAGCTTCCATAAGGAGCGTAATCCACTTAACTACTCACCTTAACCTAGCTTCCATAAGGAGCGTAATCCACTTAGCTACTCACCTTAACCTAGCTTCCATAAGGAGCGTAATCCACTTAGCTACTCACCTTAACCTAGCTTCCATAAGGAGCGTAATCCACTTAGCTACTCACCTTAACCTAGCTTCCATAAGGAGCGTAATCCACTTAGCTACTCACCTTAACCTAGCTTCCATAAGGAGCGTAATCCACTTAACTACTCACCTTAACCTAGCTTCCATAAGGAGCGTAATCCACTTAGCTACTCACCTTAACCTAGCTTCCATAAGGAGCGTCATCCACTTAGCTACTCACCTTAACCTAGCTTCCATAAGGAGCGTAATCCACTTAACTACTCACCTTAACCTAGCTTCCATAAGGAGCGTCATCCACTTAGCTACTCACCTTAACCTAGCTTCCATAAGGAGCGTAATCCACTTAGCTACTCACCTTAACCTAGCTTCCATAAGGAGCGTCATCCACTTAGCTACTCACCTTAACCTAGCTTCCATAAGGAGCGTAATCCACTTAGCTACTCACCTTAACCTAGCTTCCATAAGGAGCGTAATCCACTTAGCTACTCACCTTAACCTAGCTTCCATAAGGAGCGTAATCCACTTAGCTACTCACCTTAACCTAGCTTCCATAAGGAGCGTCATCCACTTAGCTACTCACCTTAACCTAGCTTCCATAAGGAGCGTAATCCACTTAGCTACTCACCTTAACCTAGCTTCCATAAGGAGCGTCATCCACTTAGCTACTCACCTTAACCTAGCTTCCATAAGGAGCGTCATCCACTTAGCTACTCACCTTAACCTAGCTTCCATAAGGAGCGTCATCCACTTAACTACTCACCTTAACCTAGCTTCCATAAGGAGCGTCATC
>CM026398.1:7845839-7868210 GCA_014843695.1 Archivesica marissinica | reverse complement strand
TGTGTGACAACATTTATGATCAGTACGTTAAAAAACACTTCCATAGCAATTCCAACGGTCACCTTAATAGAGCCAGTAAAATTGTAATAATGTTTAAAATATACTTAAATATTTACATTAAAGAACAGTCATCCAGGGAATAGCCAAACAAATAATAACCGTAGATACTTGTTGTATCAAAAACCAGTATGGCAGTAATCCGGTTCCGTTGTTTATGTTCGGTTTTTCGGAGATAGACCGACAGCATGCATTGTTCGCAACAAGATTATTCCCATGGCTAGGGGGTTTGCTGTCATAATGTTCCTACATGTACTAATTTTACTAAACTAAACTGTGCTACTATCTGAATTGCAGTGGATTCTTGAGAGTACATACAAACGGTTGGACAATAAATGATATCCTGAAAATCTCCACGCCATATCCCTAAAGGCTATAATTTTCCAGGGATACATTATTAATCGGGTTCCCCCATGTTCATTCTGGAATACCGTTCAAACAACATTTGCAAAGATCATAAGAGCCAGAACGCAGTCGGAAACCGTCTCCGTCTGATCGAGCTCGTAAATGCCTGTTTATGCTATGTTCAGTATTGGTCTGTGCTGCACGACACTGTCTATTAGTCGCAAGAACAGTAATAGAGTCGCTGATCACATGCAGCGCGATTCTCGATCTTGGATCTTATCTTTTTGTGCAAACTAGTTACACATTGTAAACTTGTAGTCAGGCCTGAATGGGTTAAGAGGAGCTCCTTTTTTTCAAGAATCTTGAGACTATTGGGTGTTCATTATTAGCATTCCGCTCCGGGGCACGTAATATTTTACATTATATTCCCAGAAAGTGACTTATTATGGGAATACATAATTAAGAAAGATAAGTTTGAAATACAGAGAAAGTATGAACTTATATGAAGGTTGTTAAAAGGACACGTGTCTGTCGGAGAGATGTTGACAGCTCATAATGTGTTCTTCATATCTCCCAAGATCCTTGTTATTACATTATCAAACTGGGAGAGTACCATGCGCGAGTCCAGATATATATTGTGTAGCAAATGAGCTGGGCAAGTTAGCCCATGTTCATCATCACCACATTTCATATTGTTGTAAATCTACTTAAAATTAAATGATTATGACAGCCCTACCCATCCATGGGTATGTCCAATACAAAGATCTTCTGCATAAGTTTCAGCCAGATAAGTCACTTATATCATTTATGGTATGAGTATTATAGACATACCCCTCATACAAAATTCCAGGTAATAACATAATCACTACATTCAGATTAGGGCCTGCCTTCACTCGGATAATCTACATTAAGGGTGTCATATTCTATGCATGGACCAGTTTCCTGCACATAGGGAGGCACACGTCATAAAACATAATGTTGTCTGTCCTTGCTCATACGATAATAAAATATTACTTATTTACGTTCAATTTATCGTCGCTACCGTTTGCCCATATGAGCGACGCCTCCTGAAGAGATTAGACATTTTAGATTGTTGGAGGATAGTTCAATGATACAGACAGAGACCCATTCCAGCGTCTGCTCTGTTTCTTTTACGTGCACGGTGTAAAACAACGACACGAGACCTCGGTTTATCATCACATCTGAAAGACTGTTAATTTTATTAGGGTCAGATGGGGGATTCAGAACCTGAGAACTTATTATAAATGATATAAAACATGTAACCAGTGTATTGGGAACACAGGAAGTGTCACTGTTGGTTGCAGATCCCTAAAAATAAGGTTTTATTGCTTTTCACACCTGTGGCAAACAGGATAAGGCTTACTTTGGTCCACAATAGTCAGAACTTGTGGTGGCACACGGCCTTAAGGGTGTTCAGGTAGCAGACTTCAGACCGGACCAGCGGACCTGGCACCGCACTGGATGCTACCGGTAGTTACCCGAGATCCAGTGATAGATATTACAATATCGAGCAAAGTGAAGAAATCCGATCTGGGTCACCTCGCAAGATTGGAAGTACAATGTCATATTGAGGAAAACTACAGCAATCACCTCAAAATATAATTATACAGATGGATCAAAATGCCCCGATTCTGACAAAGTAGCTGCAGCTGTAGTCATGCCATCCCTACAATGTGAATATGTAGAAAGTTGCTGGATAGTAGATAATAATTCACCGAAAAATGTGATATTATCTGACTCACTTTCATCACTTATTGGTCTCATTACAATCTAGGAATAGTAAGTCTAGACCAGATCTAATCAAAGACATAGGTAAATTACATAATGAGGGTTTGAACTTGGACCTTCAGGTTACCATAGCATGGTGTGCAGCAGTGCACATATAGGTATCACTGGAAATGAGCTGGCTGACAGGGCAGCCAAGTCGGGCCTGGAGCATACAAATGTAGAAAATAATGTGAAGCTCGCACCCATGGAGATCTACTCATTTATCAGGGCTGAAACAATTACCCGTTGGAGCCAAACTTTATATACCGTAATAGGCCTTTTAAACAAACCTATAAGTTGAGCTCTGTGGGGCTCAGCTGACCGGTGCCTAATATTCCCATTCTATAAAAATAGATAAGTGCATTAGTAGACTGAGACTGGGGACAAATCTGTTGCCTGGTAATGATGGACAACATATACTTAAATTGGATCCGGTTTGTCCCACATGTCGGGTGAAGTACACCACCGAACATTTTCCGCTAGACTGTAGTGTGCACGGGACTCATCGAGCTGATCTGCGGGCTGCTGTTGCAATCTTGAGAATGTCCTCAACCCCAGAAAGGCTGCCCAAACATCAGTATACAAAGCTCTGGAGACCTACATCTTATACTGTCAGATGTCCGACAAAATATAGAGGACCTGTGCAGTTATGGCTGGCTCAGACACAAGTTCCCATACTTTTGCAGCTTGTTAGTAGATCAATAAACCAGTTAGTAGTGCAGAAACTAGCCTCACTAGAGTTCTTTCTGAAAAGCAATTTTATTGCCGGTTTCTCATCATTTGAGTGGGAGATTTTTGACCCCAGGTGAAAGAGTTTACTTAAATTTCATCTTAGGGCTCTTTTAGGGCTACAGTCATCACTATAACTTAAATCAATATAAATTTGGGAAAATCTACAACGACCTGGAAACAATTAATTTTATATATATATATCAATACCCCCGCTAATAGAACCCTTCGGACAGATCCCACGCTTATGCCTCTGTCCACACAGCCACGTTAATATATTATGAAAATAAATAACTACTTATCAGTTAATACAATAGTTTCAGTAATATAAGTACTTACTTATATGACCCCCCTATTTTTGTATTAATATCGCCTCTCCCCCCTGTGACCAAATATGTAGGAGACAAACATTTGTTCATCTCTTCATAAAATCTGCCCTAAACTAATAGATTTAATCATATATATGGGAATAATATTGTCTGAGTCAGACCAGGTGAAATCCAGAGCCCCTGGTCCAATCCACCCAGAGTAGTATGTAAGATAGCATGCAGAACAATTGATAAGTACAGCCAGGCTAGGTACCAAACCAATGATCAATTGTATCGGGATGCCAGGGGCTGCGGTTTTCGACCTTCTCATTTGGGCTAGTCTGAGGCGAGGAATACTCTCTACCTATTGGGTGTTATATGTACCTAATAGGATGGTACACTTAGTGTACCTGTCCCTGGTTATCCTGACCAGATCATGATAATAGAAATTTGAATATCCCTTATCAAAACTGACCAAACATAGAGATTTCTTCAAAAACAAATATTTAGTACAATTTTGAACCCAGTATTTTCTCAAATTTTCTGATTTATCCAGATTATTTGTATATTTTTCAGAAGCATTAACATGTTATTGACCCAAACTTATCAATTAAGGTAGCCTGATTATAGTAGGATCATAATTGAGGCCCATATGCTATGACATATGTGTAATGTTCAGTTTTTGGTCAATTACACAAAAGATTGAAAGTATAAAGGGATAAAAAAAATCCCCATGTATACATAATAAAATATTATATACATAATTAAACAAACTAGAGTGAGGTTGGTAAAATTTCCAAGAAAATTTCCTTTGAGATTGTTGCCATTTAAAGTGAGAAATCTGATTTATTATACCACATGTGTCATGCATACACCATAACCTAGTTTTTATGATCATTTATCTAATATCCACAGAATGTTTATGCTTTTCTATAAACACCAATATGATATTGACTTCAAATAATCAAATAAGGATACCTAACTGTATTATTACCACAGTTGAGGCCCTTATGCTATGACATATATTGTTGTCCAATTCTGACTTTTTGGGATTATATGCATACATAACCTAGTTTTTATGATCATTTATCTAATATCCACAGAATGTATATGCTTTTCTATAAACATCAATATGATATTGACTTCAAATAATCAAATAAGGATACCTAACTGTATTATTACCACAGTTGAGGCCCTAATGCTATGACATGTGTAATGTCAAAACGTAGTGTTTTTGTTCAGTTTTTGGTCAATTACACAAAAGATTGAAAGTATAAAGGGATAAAAATCCCCATGTATACATAATAAAATATTATATACATAATTAAACAAACTATTGTTGAGGTTGGTAAAATTTCCAAGAAAATGCCCTTTGAGATTTTCTCCATATAAAGTTAGAAATCTGATTTATTATACCACATGTGTCATGCATACATAACCTAGTTTTTATGATCATTTATCTAATATCCACAGAATGTTTATGCCTTTCTATAAACATCAATATGATATTGACTTCAAACAATGAAATACGGTTACATAACTGTATTATTACCACAGTTGAGGCCCTTATGCTGTGACATATATATGGGCAATGTTGTCCAATTCTGACTTTTTGTTTTGGGATTATGTGCTCAGTCAAACTATCCTGTGAGTGCTTCTTGGGATAAATATCCTAAAATGTATAGAATATAACACTATGCTTATTGCAAGCTGTTATAATTTCCCCTTACCCCCTAGATCCGCACCTGAAATAACCCTTTCTGGTCTGTATTTTGATCCCCACGCTAACAAAGGTCAACTCGGTACACATTTCTGAGGCAGAGGAATGATAATATGAACATATATCTCAAAATTCTTGCAAAAATGATACTTTATCCCTGGAATTATACTAGGGTGTTCGAGGAAATTTCAATTATCATTTCAGGTCACCTTTTTATGTAATTCTTCATTGTTCAAATCCATGCAAGAATCCAGTTTAGTTTAATTTAGTAAAAGAAGCATAGATAGGAACATTATGACAGCAAACCGCCTATCAATGGGAATAGTCTTGTCGCGAAAAATGCCTGCGTGCTGTCGGTCTATCTCCAAGTAAGCATGAACAACCGAACCGGATTACTGCCATACAAGATTTTTCATTCGACAAGGATCTACGGTTATTATTTGTTTGGCTATTCCCTGTGTGACTGTCTTTTTAATGTAAATACTTTAACTGGCTCTACTAAGGAGACCGTTGGAATTGCTACAGAAGTGTTTTTTAACGTACTGATCATAAATGTTGTCACACAGGGGTATAGTTGTTATTTTATAACAATTAATGATCCCAGTACACGGGGAAATATAAAACATGGGAGCGGGAATATGAAGGAGGGAACACAAAATCACATCCTCAGTAACCTACTAGGTTTCAAGTGAAAATGAACTTTCACTTATTGCAGCTTACTGCAAAGAAATATGGGTTTAGTTATATATTTATGTTTTTAGGGGTAACCCATATTAGTTTGATCTTTCTTAAAATGTTAAAAAAGATTTCCAATCGACATAGTGGGCCGAGGACACAAATGTAATATATAAACACAAATTGAATTATAATTTCCCATGTATATGCGAGATTTGTTATTACCGGCTATATATCTGTATGACTGGTTATAATTATATGTACTCGGGGGATAAGTTATGAACTATCATAGTACAGATACATATTAAGACAGTCCACTTGCTCGTAATCTTCTTAGTACACATATTTTAAACTTCGTAGTCTTAACTAAAAGTATTTTAGTCCATAACTCTGTAATTTTAATGCATAATGTTGGATGCTGGATCCATGGATATGGGTGCAAGACTTTATTGTCTTGTGACATGTAGATCACAGTATTACAGTATAACGCGATATTGCACATGTAACAAGGTATTCTCGTTGTGTTAGAAATGGTAAACATATTTTTATATATATGCAATCTTAGACGTCTTAGAAGTATATGTGCACCGGGTATTGTATTCACCCGGTCTACCCCTGACTGTCGCTGACACAAATTCCTGTGTGAGTGACAGTTGGCGATATGAAAACCAAACACACACTGAGATTACAGCATGAGATTACAGCAGCCCTCATAATCCACTAAACATCTAGTTATAATAATTGCGATAGGCAAAACCATCACTTAGATGATGGGCATTTTAATTATCTTAGAAAACTCGCCCAAATGCATTTATGCGGGTGACTTTAAATAAACTTATTAGTCAGACATATTAATTAAATATATTAAAGAAATATACATCAATTTCTGCTGAATAAGCATCCAACTAGCATTTTAACTTGATGTGTGTGTGCGTTTTACGTGTATTTATTGTCGCTACAAGGTGCCCATATGAGCGACGTCACCTGAAGAGATTAGTCATTGTTGGATAGTGCAATGATACCGACAGAGACCCATTTACATGCACGGTGTAAAGCACCAACACGAGACCTTGGTTTCAAGTCCCATCTGAAAGACTGTTAATTTTATTATGTCAGACGGGGGATCGAACCTGCCATCCCTGGATTACCAGTCCAATAGTTAACCGCTGGACTACAGTCCACCTGTCACCCTAAATCATAGGGTAGTCATTAATCCATGGCATCGAAAAGTGACCCTCTCTCTCATACATGTATAGTCTACACATAGAGGGGTCATTATTCTATGGCATCGAAAAGTGACCTGCCCTCACTTGTTCAGTGTATACATAGGGGGTGGGGGTCATTGTTTTTATTTGTTGTATGCTTGTCTGTGTAAATATTATGCATATACATTATGTGAACCTCCTAGTTATACAGCACCCACCATATCATCGTTAGAAATTGATAGAGACAAATTATCTGTGTACTTATATTTTCATATTCAATATATTTATGTTATTCTGTACATCATTGATTCAAACTAAATGTTGCTAGGCCTTAAACAGTGTTAATTAACATTTAATTATAATAAATTTAATATTTTCCCACTATATATTGCCATTCGCAAGGGGAGTAATTGTTCCGCAAGGGGGTCTTTTTTTCCATGACCGACTAATAACCCGAGAGACATTATTTTGAGGGGGGTCAATATTCTATACACCAGGTTCAATACTCGGTCAGGCCACATATGTAGTGTCATCGAGGTAGGCGTCTCACACACATTGCTTAGTACTGTTAACCGCTTAGGTCGGCTAAGACTGCCCAGTCAGGTCGGCTAAGCGTGTCCAGGAAAACAAGCGTAGTTCCTCGCAAGGGGTCTGACATTATTGGCAGATATTAAGTCAATAAGGTGTATTTAGCTTAATAAATAGTTAAACAAATAGTTAAACACAAGCTGCCTCGTTCTTATATTGTTGTTATATATATATTTTCCGGTGTCTTTCGGTATTTCTATATGTTGGAGAACAGTCTATTTCTACAAAAAATGTAAATTGCATACTTTCCGTCCTCGTTTGATATTTCGGATAAATGTGAAAATATATATGATTTTTAACGTTTCTATTCATTAGATTATTGCTCGATCGAGCTATTATAGCTTGTTCTGGACTGTTCTCCAACCTGTTCTAGGGACCGTGTCATTTGATCATCTTTGTAAACAAAATTAAAATAGTGTGCATTATTCAGTTATTTGTACAAAACAAAACTGAAAATGACATAATGTGTGTTAATTGTCACATTAATTTGAGATAAAACTTTACCTGTACAAAGCTCATGTAGATTTGTGTTAAATTGGGTTGAAAAAATGAGCCAGTGTGTGGTTTCGGAGTTTCGAAACATTTACAGTCAAATTACAACTGATAACACAGTGACAACCGTTACAAACAAGTCACTAACATCATTACTGAATAATGGAATGTGATAACTGCTTCAATTAATTAAAAAAATAAAACCAAACAGTAGATTTCTAATATAATTATTTACCTCATTTAGCTAGATGTCAATAAAGTAGGCTGTTCCATCAATTGACCGCGTGTATTCGTATCCGGTAAGCAAGGATAAAGCATACACCGTAATCTATATAGAAATTGGAAAATCCCCTTCACAGACACACTTTATAAATATCTATAGGTTCATACATGTCACATAATACTGATAATTAGCACAACTATTGAAAATAAAGCGAATGTCTCTCATTCCTCACGGCCGCTAATATGTACCATTATAGACCATTATGCGCATGCGCAACTTTCAGTTCTTACGGGGATGTCAATTCTGTTAAGACACCGGCACGTCGAGGAGCGGCTTGGACAGGAAGAGGAGTCTGTGGTTGCATTGAGAGAGGAAGTACGACTCAGAGAAGAACAGATCGCTAAACTCAAGAGATCAATAAAAGAAGTTAGTATTTGTCGATCACTGTCTGTGTTCAATTGTAATACATTCTACATATGTGTGAGGTTTCAGACGGTATTATATTCTACATATGTGTGAGATTGTATGTTATTTTATATTCTACATATGTGTAAGATTGTATGTTATTTTATATTCTACATATGTGTAAGATTGTATGTTATTTTATATTCTACATATGTGTAAGATTATATGTTATTTTATATTCTACATATGTGTAAGATTGTATGTTATTCTATATTCTACATATGTGTAAGATTGTATGTTATTTTATATTCTACATATGTGTGAGATTATATGTTATTTTATATTCTACATATGTGTAAGATTGTATGTTATTCTATATTCTACATATGTGTAAGATTATATGTTATTTTATATTCTACATATGTGTAAGATTGTATGTTATTCTATATTCTACATATGTGTAAGATTGTATGTTATTTTATATTCTACATATGTGTGAGATTATATGTTATTTTATATTCTACATATGTGTAAGATTGTATGTTATTCTATATTCTACATATGTGTAAGATTGTATGTTATTTTATATTCTACATATGTGTGAGATTATATGTTATTTTATATTCTACATATGTGTTAGATTGTATGTTATTCTATATATGTTATTCTATATTCTACATATGTGTTAGATTGTATGTTATTCTATATATGTTATTCTATATTCTACATATGTGTGAGATTGTATGTTATTCTATATATGTTATTCTATATTCTACATATGTGTGAGATTGTATGTTATTTTATATTCTACATATGTTATTCTATATTCTACATATGTTATTCTATATTCTACATATGTGTAAGATTGTATGTTATTTTATATTCTACATATGTTATTCTATATTCTACATATGTGTAAGATTGTATGTTATTCTATATTCTACATATGTGTAAGATTGTATGTTATTCTATATTCTATATATGTGTAAGATTGTATGTTATTCTATATTCTACATATGTGTGAGATTGTATGTTATTCTATATTCTACATATGTGTTAGATTGTATGTTATTTTATATTCTACATATGTGTTAGATTGTATGTTATTCTATATTCTACATATGTGTTAGATTGTATGTTATTTTATATTCCACATATGTGCGAGATTGTATGTTATTCTATATTCTACATATGTGTGAGATTGTATGTTATTCTATATTCTACATATGTGTGAGATTGTATGTTATTCTATATTCTATATATGTGTAAGATTGTATGTTATTCTATATTCTACATATGTGTAAGATTGTATGTTATTCTATATTCTACATATGTGTAAGATTGTATGTTATTTTATATTCTACATATGTGTGAGATTATATGTTATTTTATATTCTACATATGTGTTAGATTGTATGTTATTCTATATATGTTATTCTATATTCTACATATGTGTGAGATTGTATGTTATTCTACATATGTTATTCTATATTCTACATATGTGTGAGATTGTATGTTATTCTATATTCTACATATGTTATTCTATATTCTACATATGTGTGAGATTGTATGTTATTCTATATTCTACATATGTTATTCTATATTCTACATATGTGTGAGATTGTATGTTATTCTATATTCTACATATGTTATTCTATATTCTACATATGTGTGAGATTATGTTATTCTATATTCTACATATGTGTGAGATTGTATGTTATTCTATATTCTACATATGTTATTCTATATTCTACATATGTGTGAGATTGTATGTTATTCTATATTCTACATATGTTATTCTATATTCTACATATGTGTGAGATTGTATGTTATTCTATATTCTACATATGTTATTCTATATTCTACATATGTGTGAGATTGTATGTTATTCTATATTCTACATATGTTATTCTATATTCTATATATGTGTGAGATTGTATGTTATTCTATATTCTACATATGTTATTTTATATTCTACATATGTGTGAGATTGTATGTTATTCTATATTCTACATATGTTATTTTATATTCTACATATGTGTAAGATTGTATGTTATTCTATATTCTACATATGTGTAAGATTGTATGTTATTCTATATTCTATATATGTGTTAGATTGTATGTTATTTTATATTCTATATATGTGTGAGACTGTATGTTATTTTATATTCTACATATGTGTGAGATTGTATGTTATTATATTCTACATATGTGTAAGATTGTATGTTATTATATTCTACATATGTGTGAGATTGTATGTTATTTTATATTCCACATATGTGTGAGATTGTATGTTATTATATTCTACATATGTGTAAGATTGTATGTTATTTTATATTCTACATATGTGTAAGATTGTATGTTATTTTATATTCCACATATGTGTGAGATTGTATGTTATTATATTCTACATATGTGTGAGATTGTTATTTTATATTCTACATATGTTATTCAATATTCTACATATGTGTTAGATTGTATGTTATTTTATATTCTACATATGTGTGAGATTGTATGTTATTTTATATTCTACATATGTTATTCTATATTCTACATATGTTATTCTATATTCTACATATGTGTAAGATTGTATGTTATTTTATATTCTACATATGTGTGAGATTGTATGTTATTTTATATTCTACATATGTTATTCTATATTCTACATATGTTATTCTATATTCTACATATGTGTGAGATTGTATGTTATTTTATATTCTACATATGTGTGAGATTGTATGTTATTTTATATTCTACATATGTGAAAATGAATGCAGCCTATAGAAAATAAATGCAGCCTATAGCAAATGAATGCAGCCTATAGCAAATGAATGCAGCCTATAGCAAATGAATGCAGACTATAGAAAATGAATGCAGCCTATATCAAATGAATGCAGCCTATAGCAAATGAATGCAGCCTATATCAAATGAAAGCAGCCAATAGGAAAATGAATGCAGCCTATAGAAAATGAAAGCAGCCTATAGCAAATGAATGCAGCCTATAGCAAATGAATGCAGCCTATAGCAAATGAATGCAGCCTATAGGAAAATGAAAGCAGCCTATAGAAAATGAATGCAGCCAATAGAAAATGAAAGCAGCCAATAGGAAAATGAATGCAGCCTATAGAAAATGAATGCAGCCAATAGGAAAATGAATGCAGCCTATAGAAAATGAAAGCAGCCTATAGAAAATGAATGTAGCCTATAGAAAATGAATGCAGCCAATATAAAATGAAAGCAGCCTATATAAAATGAATGCAGCCTATAGCAAATGAATGCAGCCTATAGAAAATGAATGCAGCCTATAGAAAATGAAAGCAGCCTATAGAAAATGAAAGCAGCCTATAGGAAATGAAAGCAGCCTATAGAAAATGAAAGCAGCCTATAGAAATGAATGCAGCCTATAGCAAATGAATGCAGCCTATAGAAAATGAATGCAGCCTATAGCAAATGAATGCAGCCTATAGCAAATGAATGCAGCCTATAGAAAATGAAAGCAGCCTATAGAAAATGAAAGCAGCCTATAGAAAATGAAAGCAGCCTATAGAAAATGAATGCAGCCTATAGAAAATGAATGCAGCCTGCCTATAGGAAAATGAATGCAGCCTATAGCAAATGAATGCAGCCTATAGAAAATGAATGCAGCCTGCCTATAGGAAAATGAATGCAGCCTATAGCAAATGAAAGCAGCCTATAGAAAATGAAAGCAGCCTATAGCAAATGAAAGCAGCCTATAGCAAATGAATGCAGCCTATAGAAAATGAATGCAGCCTATAGAAAATAAATGCAGCCTATAGAAAATGAATGCAGCCTATAGAAAATGAATGCAGCCTATAGAAAATGAATGCAACCTATAGCAAATGGATGCAGCCTATAGGAAAATGAATGCAGCCTATAGCAAATGAATGCAGCCTATATCAAATGAAAGCAGCCAATAGGAAAATGGATGCAGCCTATAGCAAATGAATGCAGCCTATAGAAAATGAATGCAGCCATTTTGTTAATATTATGAAACCTGACAATTATTGTAAACTTATGAAGCCTATAGATCAATTTTGAATCCTGAAAAACCATAGAAAAATAATGAAGCATATACAAAAATGAGAGAACCAAAATAATTTAAAAGCCTATGTGCCTGTAAAATGTTTATACATTCTTGATGTACTTGTAAATGCCATACCCGGCAAGTCCTACCAGATCTACACCCAGCCCGGCACTGCCAATCGTCCTCAGAGTTGAACCCTGTAATAGAAACAGACACATATATTAACCTGTGCATTTCAATCATCAGTGGCTTAAACTGCCAATCGCCTCTGAAACCATTTCTCTTTGGCTCTTAAAATTAGAATGAGGCCTCAAACTTATCTTGTTGCCATTGAGAGAGGAACCATTGTTATGTATTAACAATGCTTACTTGTCGGGAGAAATCCGTCAAAACAGAAATAACAACTATTGAGACAAAGCCGTCCTATCCTACATGATCTAAAATAAACTTGGCACCAAGTACAAACGTATATGTATATAGACAATCTGTATACTAACAAAATTATATGTATATAGACAATCTGTATACTAACAAACGTATATGTATATAGACAATCTGTATACTAACAAACGTATATGTATATAGACAATCTGTATACTAACAAAATTATATGTATATAGACAATCTGTATACTAACAAACGTATATGTATATAGACAATCTGTATACTAACAAACGTATATGTATATAGACAATCTGTATACTAACAAAATTATATGTATATAGACAATCTGTATACTAACAAACGTATATGTATATAGACAATCTGTATACTAACAAACGTATATGTATATAGACAATCTGTATACTAACAAAATTATATGTATATAGACAATCTGTATACTAACAAACGTATATGTATATAGACAATCTGTATACTAACAAACGTATATGTATATAGACAATCTGTATACTAACAAAATATATGTATATAGACAATCTGTATACTAACAAACGAAAAAACAACAACAACAAATATATGTATATAGACAATCTGTATACTAACAAACGTATATGTATATAGACAATCTGTATACTAACAAACGTATATGTATATAGACAATCTGTATACTAACAAAATTATATGTATAAACAATCTGGAAAACATCAAACGTATATGTATAGACAATCTGTATAACATCAAACGTATATGTATAGACAATCTGCATATTAAACAATAAACTTATATCAATAGAAAATCTGTATAAATAAACAACACATTTATATGTATAGACAATCTGTATAACAACACACTTATAGGTATAGACAACATATATAACAACAAACTTATATGTCTAAATAATATATAAAACAACAAACACACATGTATAGACAATCTGTAAAACAACAAACACATATGTATAGACAATCTGTAAAACAACAAACACATATGTATAGACAATCTGTAAAACATCAAACTGATATGTATAGACAATCTGTACAACATCAAACTGATATGTATAGACAATCTGTACAACATCAAACTGACATGTATAGACAATCTGTACAACATCAAACTGATATGTATAGACAATCTGTACAACATCAAACTGATATGTATAGACAATCTGTACAACATCAAACTGATATGTATAGACAATATATAAAACAACAAACTTATATGTCTAAGCAATCAGTAAAACAACAATCAACTTATATGTATAGACAATATGTATCACAACACACTTATATGCATTGACAATATATAAAACAACAAACTTACATGTATAGACAATCTGTATAACAACACACTTATATGCATAGACAAAATATATAACAACAAACTTATATTTCTAAGCAATCAGTAAAATAACAATCAACTTATATGCATAGACAATCTGTATAACATCAAACTTATATGTATAGACAATATGTATAACATCAAACTTATATGCATAGACAATCTGTATAACATCAAACTTATATGCATAGACAATCTGTATAACATCAAACTTACATGTATAGACAATCTGTATATTAAACAATAAACTTATATCAATAGAAAATCTGTATAAATAAACAACACATTTATATGTATATACAATCTGAATAACAACACACTTATATGTATAGACAACATATATAACAACACACTTATATGTCTAAGCAATCAGTAAAACAACAATCAACTTACATGTATAGACAATATGTATAACAACAAACGTATATGTATAGACAATCTGTAAAACATCAAACATATATGTATAGACAATCTGTATAACATCAAACATATATTTATAGACAATCTGTATAACATCAAACATATATGTATAGACACTATGCATAAAACACTTATATGTATAAAACAATATGTATAAAAACACTCTTACATATATAGACAATCTGTAAAACATCAAACATATATGTATAGACAATCTGTATAACATCAAACTTATATGTATAGACAATTTGCATACAAACAAACTAATATGTATAAAACAATATGCATAAAAACAAACTTACATGCATAGACAATCTGTAAAACATCAAACATATATTTATAGACAATCTGTATAACAACACACTTATATGCATAGACACTATGTATCACAACAAACTTATATGTCTAGACAATCTGTAAAACAACAAACATATATGTATAGACAATATGTATCACAACAAACTTACATGTATAGACAATCTGTAAAACATCACACATATATGTATAGACAATCTGTAAAACATCAAACATATATGTATAGATAATCTGTATAACAACACACTTATATGTATAGACAAAATATATAACAACAAACTTATATGTCTAGACAATCTGTAAAACAACAAACATATATGTATAGACAATATGTATCCCAACAAACTTACATGTATAGACAATCTGTAAAACATCAAACTTATATGTATAGACAATATGCATACAAACAAACTTATATGTATAAAACAATATGCATAAAAACAAACTTACATGTATAGACAATCTGTAAAACATCAAACATATATGTATAGACAATCTGTAAAACATCAAACATATATGTATAGACAATCTGTAAAACATCAAACATATATGTATAGACAATCTGTATAACATCAAACATATATTTATAGACAATCTGTATAACAACACACTTATATGTATAGACAATATGCATACAAACAAACTTATATGTATAGACAATCTGTATAACATCAAACTTATATGTATAGACAATATGCATAAAAACAAACTTATATGTATAAACAATATGTATCACAATAAAATTATATGTATAAACAATATATAAAACAAAAAACTTACATGTATAGACAATCTGTAAAACAACAAACACATATGTATAAACAAAATATATAACAACAAACTTATATGTCTAAGCAATCAGTAAAACAACACTCAACTTACATGTATAGACAATCTGTATAACATCAAACTTATATGTATAGACAGTATGCATAAAAACAAACTTATATGTATAAACAATATGTATAAAAACAAACTTACATGTATAGCCAATCTGTAAAACATCAAACATATATGTATAGACAATCTGTATAACATCAAACATATATGTATATAGCAATATGTAAAACATCAAACTTATATGTATAGACAATCTGTATAACATCAAACTTATATGTATAGACAATATGTATAACATCAAACTTACATGTATAGACAATCTGTAAAACATCAAACATATATGTATAGACAATCTGTAAAACATCAAACTTATATGTATAGACAATATGCATAAAACACTTATATGTATGAAACAATATGTATAAAAACAAACTTACATGTATAGACAATCTGTAAAACATCAAACATATATGTATAGACAATCTGTATAACATCAAACGTATATGTATAGACAATCTGTAAAACAACAAACTTATATGTATAGACAATCTGTAAAACATCAAACTTATATGTATAGACAATCTGTATAACAACACACTTATATGTATAGACAATATGTATAACAACAAACTTATATGCATAGACAATATGTATAACATCAAACTTATATGTATAGACAATATGTAAAACATCAAACTTATATGCATAGACAATCTGTATAACAACACACTTATATGTATAAACAATATGTATAACAACAAACTTATATGCATAGACAATCTGTATAACATCAAACTTATATGTATAAACAATATGTATAAAAACACTCTTACATGTATAGACAATCTGTAAAACATCAAACATATATGTATAGACAATCTGTATAACAACACACGTATATGTATAAACAAAATATATAACAACAAACTTATATGTCTAAGCAATCAGTAAAACAACAATCAACTTATATGTATAGACAATCTGCATATTAAACAATAAACTTATATCAATAGAAAATATGTATAAATAAATAACACATTTATATGTATAGACAATCTGTATAACAACAAACTTATATGTATAGACAATTTGTATAACAAAAAACTTATATGTATAGACAATCATTATAATTAAAACAACATATAGGTCTAGACAATCTGCATAAATAAACAACAAACATATAGGTCTAGACAATATGTATTAATTAACCAACAAACATATAGGTCTAGACAATCTATATAAATAAACAGCAAACATATAGGTATAGACAATATGTATTCATTAACCAACAAACATATAGGTATAGACAATATGTATTAATTAACAGCAAACATATAGGTCTAGACAATCTGTATAATTAACCAACAAACATATAGGTATAGACAATATGTATTAATTAACAGCAAACATATAGGTCTAGACAATCTGTATAATTAACCAACAAACATAGGTCTAGACAATCTGCATAAATAAACAGCAAACATATAGGTCTAGACAATCTGCATAAATAAACAGCAAACATAGGTCTAGACAATCTGCATAAATAAACAGCAAACATATAGGTCTAGACAATATGTATAATTAACCAGCAAACATATAGGTCTAGACAATCTGTATAAATAAACAGTAAACATATAGGTATAGACAATATGTATTAATTAACCAACAAATATATAGGTCTAGACAATATGTATAAATAAACAACAAACATATAGGTCTAGACAATCTGTATAATTAACAAACAAACATATAGGTCTAGACAATATGTATAAATAAACAACAAACATATAGGTCTAGACAATCTGTATAATTAAACAACAAACATACTAATATTAACCATTTTTGAAATATTTTACCATTCAACATTAAATATATATTACATGTTCATCGGTTACAAAAAGACAAATATTTCTTTATATATTAGCATACACGCGAATGACACAAACATCAACATTTACAGATTTTTGAAATACAATGCAAATATTTATCTGTTGTTTTTTTTGCACATTTCATGTTTGGCAATGTTACCGTGTACCATATAAACCAAGTTACTGACAGCGATGACATCATTCGCAAACAAATTCAAATAAATATAGTGAAGAATAAATAATATGTACATATATGTAGGATTGAGGAGAAAGCAACCTGCTTGTATGGTTACCTCTTTCCTACTGATATACTGCATATATTGTACATGTGTGTGGTGTCCGATTGCATGTATTTGTTTTGTACAATATGACGTCATTTTCGTATAACAACTGCTAACAAAATACAAAAATATCATACATAAGATGGAAATTCATTATTAAATTTGTTTAAATTTTAGTTTATCTTCGTATCCAAGCTGTATGCATCATCCTCATCTCTGCGCTATCTGCGCATCCAAGTTGTGTGCATCATCCTCATCTTTGCTCTATCTGTGCATCCAAGCTGTGTGCATCATCCTCATCTCTGCTCTATCTGTGCATCCAAGTTGTGTGCATCATCCTCATCTTTGCGCTATCTGTGCATCCAAGTTGTGTGCATCATCCTCATCTTTGCCCTATCTGTGCATCCAAGTTGTATGCATCATCCTCATCTTTGCCCTATCTGTGCATCCAAGTTGTGTGCATCATCCTCATCTTTGCTCTATCTGCGTATCCAAGCTGTATGCATCATCCTCATCTTTGCTCTATCTGCGTATCCAAGCTGTATGCATCATCCACATCTCTGCTCTATCTGCGTATCCAAGCTGTATGCATCATCCTCATCTTTGCTCTATCTGCGTATCCAAGCTGTATGCATCATCCACATCTTTGCTCTATCTGCGTATCCAAGCTGTATGCATCATCCACATCTTTGCTCTATCTGCGTATCCAAGCTGTATGCATCATCCACATCTTTGCTCTATCTGCGTATCCAAGCTGTATGCATCATCCACATCTTTGCTCTATCTGCGTATCCAAGCTGTATGCATCGTCCACATCTTTGCTCTATCTGCGTATCCAAGCTGTATGCATCATCCACATCTTTGTTCTATAGATATATGAGTGATTAATGTATACCATAGATCTATGAGTGATTAATGTATTCCATAGATCTATGAGTGATTAATGTATACCATAGATCTATGAGTGATTAATGTATACTATAGATCTATGAGTGATTAATGTATACCATAGATCTATGAGTGATTAATGTATACTATAGATCTATGAGTGATTAATGTATACTATATATATATGAGTGATTAATGTATACCATAGATCTATGAACAGTATTAAAATATATATATTACCTGAAGTTTGATGTTCCTGACTTCATATTGCTTCCTTACTTCCAATAATGCTTGCATCTTTGCTATACTATTCGCAATGCCTTGTTTCATGGGATGTGAAGCCTGATAAAGTTACAACATATATATTAAACGTGAATATGAAGATGGGGGAGGGGACAGGGGGTGGGTAAAAAATTGCAACATTACACCACATAAGCCAAAACATGCATTTACATATTTTAAATTGTTTAAGTATAACTTTCAGAGCTACAAAGTCTTCCAATATAATTCCAACATTTTCAATCAATAGATAGTGTTTTGAGGTCTACAATCTCTCAAATGTGAAAGTAGAATTTCATGTAACGGTCAGCCAAGTTCCTGAATAGGCATTTGTTTGTTATTGGCGTCTATACATATCGCGTGATACTGTCATTTAGAGATATTTTAAAATCAGTTTAGTCTAAGAATAAAATGTAGGCGCAATTTATGAGATATAATGACAAATTTGTACCATTAAATGTTGTTATTCAAGATACATGCAGTGTACATGTATTGCGCATGGATGTTGACCATATTATATTTCTTTGTTCTGCTAACAAAATTTAATGACGCTTTGAAGAAACAGTCCCTACAATTCCAACAAACCAAGAGACAAAGATGTATTACAAAGATTCATTAACGACAGAGGTGCAGTCTATTACCGTCTGCCCAAATTGCTTAATACTAATACCGGTAGTACTATTTTTATTTATTATAGCTATGATTGGTGTTTAGTTTTGTATCATTTATACTATAAGAGTATACTCCTTGTTTATTGTACAAAGAAAAGACAATGGGAATACCATAGTTGTCGAGGTGGTACTGGAACCACCGAATTAGACCAGCTGTTTAGACAGTCCACACTCGCTGAGGTCAGCAATCGGCTTCCCAGCAACCCTCTGAATTCGCTGTATGAGACACAAGTTGTACAGATGAATGGAAAGTCGAGAGGGATTAAGTTAACCAAACAATAGCTTGTTTCGCAATCAAACAAAATAACAAACTATCATCATTGGGTCCAAAACTCATGTTTGACCTACTTATGGTGTACAACAGACAGCACAGGATCAGATCATCATAATATTAACTAGAGAGAGAATTTCTTGTATCAATATTGGTCAAACATAGCAACTATACTGACACTAACATCCAAAAACCCTAAACCTATATTTTTGACCCATTATCTGATATACCCAGAATAATTATATATTTCTCTAAGCATCAACATGTTATTGACTCAAAATGACCAAATACTGTAACTTAATTGTAGTTGTATCATATCTGAGGACCTTATGCTATGACATATGGGAAATGTCCAATTTTAGCACTTTTGGACAGTTTTTGGTCAATTACACCATCAAATGAGTGATTGACAAGAGAACAAACCTTCTACTTATAGAATATAACATTACAAAGGCAAATAACCACACCATAATAAATTTGGTGCAATATTCTAAAAAAATGTCCTTTGAGATTTATTTCAAATATATATATTTGATTATTAGTCTCGGAATAACCTCAAAACATGGATACATAACCTAGATTTTCTGGACAAGTATCTGATATATCCAGAATATTTATATATTTCTACAAACATTAACAGTCAGTCAGTTGACAGTTGCATCAGAATATCGATACATGCAACGCTTCAGCTCTGTCAGCGAAATTAGACTAGAACTGTTACTATATAAATATTTTAAATATGGATGTAAATAGACAAATACGCCGCGCATAGGAATACGATGATCACATGTTCCACCACTCTAAATAATTGTATTAACTATATATATTAACCTATTTTTTTATTTCTTCACTAGGCTAAATATGTTTGTGACTGTGAGTTACAGAGATGTCATTATAAGCCTTTAAGCTTGTAACCTTCTAAGGGATATGTATGTATGTGTGTTACTTGTTCATGTTCTGTTCGTAGCTTCATCCGACCGAAATATCTCCGAAAATAATGTCTTTTCATCGTATTGTTGTCATTTGCTACTGCTGATTTCCGTCGACTGCTTGGCTAATGGCGGTAGTAACATGATTGTTGTTGCTACCGTAAAGTGGAACGCACTAGGGTGTTTACGACATACATATATAGTATAGGAGTGTACATGACAAGTTAATAAATAGCAACAACAAGATGATACAATAATAACGAATTTTAAACTGGTGCATGTAATATATTTGAACTAAAAAATATGTCGTAAACATGCGGAACCACTTTTGCCCAATCAATAGGGAAACGCAATAGAGTAAAATACGGTTATCCGTTTGTGAATGCGTACCCTCTAGCAAGCAATAAGAGAAATAAATTGAGAACATTACAGTAAAGGTTAACGGCATTTTGAGCCATAAATAAGGAACGTGACACCACTGATTATGGATAGTTGTGAGCCCATATCCATTATGCACATAATACACATACCCCAACTTTCTACATTGGGATTGGATACCCAATTTAAGGGCTCTTTAATATCACTATCTTAATTCAGAAATAGAACCGACATTCGATATTGATGAATGACATCTGGGGCCTTAAATAAGGAATGTGACGCCACTGAATATGCATAGGCGTGGGCCCCCAAGCAATACACACAAACTACATACACCGATAGGTTTATACCTTGGGGATGGATACCCAAAATATGGGCTTCTCTAAGACCACTATTTGCCGTAAAAATATATAGGAAACAATTATCCGACATTTATTCACCATCGCACTGGGCCTTAAATAAGGAATGTGACACCAGTCACTACCCATAGTCAGGGACCCACTCGCAATACACACATAATACATACAACAATAAGTTTCTACCTTGGGGATGGATACCCAAAATAAGGGCTCTTCCATATTACTATGTAATTTCAGAAATAAAAGTCGAAATTTGAACTTGATGAACGGCCCCTGGGTCCCTAAATAGGGAATGTGACACCAGTGACTACCACTAGGCTGGGACCTACAACCAATACAAACATAACCCATACACCAATAAGTTTCTATCTTGGGGATGGATACCCAAAATATGGGCTCTTCCATATTACTATGTAATTTCAGAAATAAAAGTCGAAATTTGAACTTGATGAACGGCCCCTAAATAGGGAATGTGACACCAGTGATTACCCATAGGCAGGGACCTACAACTAATACAAACATAACCCATACACCAATAAGTTTCTACCTTGG
>CM026398.1:7689174-7844839 GCA_014843695.1 Archivesica marissinica | reverse complement strand
CTATCTGCAGGCACTCATATATCAACTATCTGCAGGCACTCGTATATCAACTATCTGCAGGCACTCGTATATCAACTATCTGCAGGCACTCGTATATCAACTATCTGCAGGCACTCATATATCAACTATCTGCAGGCACTCGTATATCAACTATCTGCAGGCACTCGTATATCAACTATCTGCAGGCACTCGTATATCAACTATCTGCAGGCACTCGTATATCAACTATCTGCAGGCACTCATATATCAACCGTCTGCAGACACTCGTATATCAACTATCTGCAGGCACTCGTATATCAACTATCTGCAGGCACTCGTATATCAACTATCTGCAGGCACTCATATATCAACCGTCTGCAGGCACTCATATATCAACCGTCTGCAGGCACTCGTATATCAACCGTCTGCAGGCACTCATATATCAACTATCTGCAGGCACTCATATATCAACTATCTGCAGGCACTCATATATCAACCGTCTGCAGGCACTCATATATCAACCGTCTGCAGGCACTCATATATCAACCGTCTGCAGACACTCATATATCAACTATCTGCAGACACTCGTATATCAACAGTCTGCAGACACTCGTATATCAACTATCTGCAGGCACTCATATATCAACCGTCTGCAGGCACTCTATATCAACCGTCTGCAGGCACTCATATATCAACCGTCTGCAGGCACTCGTATATCAACCGTCTGCAGACACTCGTATATCAACTATCTGCAGGCACTCATATATCAACCGTCTGCAGGCACTCATATATCAACTATCTGCAGGCACTCATATATCAACTGTCTGCAGGCACTCATATATCAACCGTCTGCAGGCACTCATATATCAACCGTCTGCAGACACTCGTATATCAACTATCTGCAGGCACTCGTATATCAACTATCTGCAGGCACTCGTATATCAACTATCTGCAGGCACTCATATATCAACCGTCTGCAGGCACTCATATATCAACCGTCTGCAGACACTCGTATATCAACTATCTGCAGGCACTCATATATCAACCGTCTGCAGGCACTCATATATCAACTATCTGCAGGCACTCATATATCAACTGTCTGCAGGCACTCATATATCAACTATCTGCAGGCACTCATATATCAACTATCTGCAGGCACTCATATATCAACTATCTGCAGGCACTCATATATCAACCGTCTGCAGGCACTCATATATCAACTATCTGCAGGCACTCGTATATCAACTATCTGCAGACACTCGTATATCAACTATCTGCAGGCACTCGTATATCAACCGTCTGCAGACACTCGTATATCAACCGTCTGCAGGCACTCATATATCAACTATCTGCAGGCACTCATATATCAACCGTCTGCAGGCACTCATATATCAACCGTCTGCAGGCACTCATATATCAACTATCTGCAGGCACTCATATATCAACTATCTGCAGGCACTCATATATCAACCGTCTGCAGGCACTCATATATCAACCATCTGCAGGCACTCATATATCAACTATCTGCAGGCACTCATATATCAACCGTCTGCAGGCACTCATATATCAACTATCTGCAGGCACTCATATATCAACCGTCTGCAGGCACTCATATATCAACCGTCTGCAGACACTCGTATATCAACTATCTGCAGGCACTCGTATATCAACTATCTGCAGGCACTCATATATCAACCGTCTGCAGGCACTCATATATCAACCGTCTGCAGGCACTCGTATATCAACTATCTGCAGGCACTCATATATCAACCGTCTGCAGGCACTCATATATCAACTATCTGCAGGCACTCATATATCAACCGTCTGCAGGCACTCATATATCAACTATCTGCAGGCACTCATATATCAACTATCTGCAGGCACTCATATATCAACTATCTGCAGGCACTCATATATCAACCGTCTGCAGGCACTCATATATCAACTATCTGCAGGCACTCGTATATCAACTATCTGCAGGCACTCATATATCAACTATCTGCAGGCACTCGTATATCAACCGTCTGCAGACACTCGTATATCAACCGTCTGCAGGCACTCATATATCAACTATCTGCAGGCACTCATATATCAACCGTCTGCAGGCACTCATATATCAACCGTCTGCAGGCACTCATATATCAACTATCTGCAGGCACTCATATATCAACCGTCTGCAGGCACTCATATATCAACTATCTGCAGGCACTCATATATCAACCGTCTGCAGGCACTCATATATCAACCGTCTGCAGGCACTCATATATCAACTATCTGCAGGCACTCATATATCAACCGTCTGCAGGCACTCATATATCAACTATCTGCAGGCACTCGTATATCAACTATCTGCAGACACTCGTATATCAACTATCTGCAGGCACTCGTATATCAACCGTCTGCAGACACTCGTATATCAACCGTCTGCAGGCACTCATATATCAACTATCTGCAGGCACTCATATATCAACCGTCTGCAGGCACTCATATATCAACCGTCTGCAGGCACTCATATATCAACTATCTGCAGGCACTCATATATCAACCGTCTGCAGGCACTCATATATCAACCGTCTGCAGGCACTCATATATCAACCGTCTGCAGACACTCATATATCAACTATCTGCAGGCACTCATATATCAACTATCTGCAGGCACTCATATATCAACCGTCTGCAGGCACTCATATATCAACCGTCTGCAGGCACTCATATATCAACCGTCTGCAGGCACTCGTATATCAACCGTCTGCAGACACTCGTATATCAACTATCTGCAGGCACTCATATATCAACCGTCTGCAGGCACTCATATATCAACTATCTGCAGGCACTCATATATCAACTGTCTGCAGGCACTCATATATCAACTATCTGCAGGCACTCATATATCAACTATCTGCAGGCACTCATATATCAACTATCTGCAGGCACTCATATATCAACTATCTGCAGGCACTCATATATCAACCATCTGCAGGCACTCATATATCAACCATCTGCAGGCACTCATATATCAACTATCTGCAGGCACTCGTATATCAACTATCTGCAGGCACTCATATATCAACTATCTGCAGGCACTCATATCAACCGTCTGCAGGCACTCATATATCAACTATCTGCAGGCACTCATATATCAACTATCTGCAGGCACTCATATATCAACCGTCTGCAGGCACTCGTATATCAACTATCTGCAGGCACTCATATATCAACCGTCTGCAGGCACTCATATCAACTATCTGCAGGCACTCGTATATCAACTATCTGCAGGCACTCATATATCAACCGTCTGCAGGCACTCATATATCAACTATCTGCAGGCACTCGTATATCAACTATCTGCAGGCACTCGTATATCAACTATCTGCAGGCACTCATATATCAACCATCTGCAGGCACTCATATATCAACTATCTGCAGGCACTCATATATCAACTATCTGCAGACACTCGTATATCAACTATCTGCAGGCACCTATATCAACCGTCTGCAGGCACTCATATATCAACCGTCTGCAGGCACTCATATATCAACCGTCTGCAGGCACTCATATATCAACCGTCTGCAGGCACTCATATATCAACTATCTGCAGGCACTCGTATATCAACCGTCTGCAGGCACTCATATATCAACCGTCTGCAGGCACTCATATATCAACTATCTGCAGGCACTCATATATCAACCGTCTGCAGGCACTCATATATCAACCGTCTGCAGGCACTCATATATCAACCGTCTGCAGACACTCGTATATCAACTATCTGCAGGCACTCGTATATCAACTATCTGCAGGCACTCGTATATCAACTATCTGCAGGCACTCATATATCAACCGTCTGCAGGCACTCATATATCAACCGTCTGCAGGCACTCATATATCAACTATCTGCAGGCACTCGTATATCAACTATCTGCAGGCACTCATATATCAACTATCTGCAGGCACTCATATATCAACCGTCTGCAGGCACTCATATATCAACTATCTGCAGGCACTCGTATATCAACTATCTGCAGGCACTCATATCAACTATCTGCAGGCACTCATATATCAACCGTCTGCAGGCACTCATATATCAACTATCTGCAGGCACTCATATATCAACCGTCTGCAGGCACTCATATATCAACTATCTGCAGGCACTCGTATATCAACCGTCTGCAGGCACTCATATATCAACCGTCTGCAGGCACTCATATATCAACTATCTGCAGGCACTCATATATCAACCGTCTGCAGGCACTCATATATCAACCATCTGCAGACACTCGTATATCAACTATCTGCAGGCACTCGTATATCAACTATCTGCAGGCACTCGTATATCATATCTGCAGGCACTCATATATCAACCGTCTGCAGGCACTCATATATCAACCGTCTGCAGGCACTCATATATCAACTATCTGCAGGCACTCATATATCAACTATCTGCAGGCACTCATATATCAACCGTCTGCAGGCACTCATATATCAACTATCTGCAGGCACTCATATATCAACTATCTGCAGGCACTCATATATCAACCGTAACTATCTGCAGGCACTCATATATCAACCGTCTGCAGGCACTCATATATCAACCGTCTGCAGGCACTCATATATCAACCGTCTGCAGGCACTCATATATCAACTATCTGCAGGCACTCATATATCAACTGTCTGCAGGCACTCATATATCAACTATCTGCAGGCACTCATATATCAACCGTCTGCAGGCACTCATATATCAACTATCTGCAGGCACTCATATATCAACTATCTGCAGGCACTCATATATCAACTATCTGCAGACACTCGTATATCAACTATCTGCAGGCACTCGTATATCAACCGTCTGCAGACACTCATATATCAACCGTCTGCAGGCACTCATATATCAACCGTCTGCAGGCACTCATATATCAACCGTCTGCAGGCACTCATATATCAACTATCTGCAGCACTCGTATATCAACCGTCTGCAGACACTCATATATCAACCGTCTGCAGGCACTCATATATCAACCGTCTGCAGGCACTCATATATCAACTATCTGCAGGCACTCATATATCAACCGTCTGCAGGCACTCATATATCAACCGTCTGCAGGCACTCATATATCAACCGTCTGCAGGCACTCATATATCAACCGTCTGCAGACACTCGTATATCAACTATCTGCAGGCACTCGTATCAACTATCTGCAGGCACTCGTATATCAACTATCTGCAGGCACTCATATATCAACCGTCTGCAGGCACTCATATATCAACCGTCTGCAGGCACTCGTATATCAACCGTCTGCAGGCACTCATATATCAACTATCTGCAGGCACTCATATATCAACTGTCTGCAGGCACTCATATATCAACCGTCTGCAGGCACTCATATATCAACCGTCTGCAGACACTCGTATATCAACTATCTGCAGGCACTCGTATATCAACTATCTGCAGGCACTCGTATATCAACTATCTGCAGGCACTCATATATCAACCGTCTGCAGGCACTCATATATCAACCGTCTGCAGGCACTCGTATATCAACCGTCTGCAGGCACTCATATATCAACTATCTGCAGGCACTCGTATATCAACTATCTGCAGGCACTCATATATCAACTATCTGCAGGCACTCATATATCAACCGTCTGCAGGCACTCATATATCAACTATCTGCAGGCACTCATATATCAACTATCTGCAGGCACTCATATATCAACTATCTGCAGGCACTCATATATCAACCGTCTGCAGGCACTCGTATATCAACTATCTGCAGGCACTCGTATATCAACTATCTGCAGGCACTCATATATCAACCGTCTGCAGACACTCGTATATCAACTATCTGCAGGCACTCATATATCAACTATCTGCAGGCACTCATATATCAACCGTCTGCAGGCACTCATATATCAACCGTCTGCAGGCACTCGTATATCAACCGTCTGCAGACACTCATATATCAACTATCTGCAGACACTCATATATCAACCGTCTGCAGGCACTCATATATCAACCGTCTGCAGACACTCGTATATCAACTATCTGCAGGCACTCGTATATCAACTATCTGCAGGCACTCATATATCAACCGTCTGCAGACACTCGTATATCAACTATCTGCAGACACTCGTATATCAACTATCTGCAGACACTCGTATATCAACTATCTGCAGACACTCGTATATCAACTATCTGCAGACACTCGTATATCAACTATCTGCAGACACTCGTATATCAACTATCTGCAGCACTCGTATATCTGCAGACACTCGTATATCAACTATCTGCAGGCACTCGTATATCAACTATCTGCAGGACAGTATATCAACTATCTGCAGGCACTCGTATATCAACTATCTGCAGGCACTCGTATATCAACTATCTGCAGGCACTATATATCAACTATCTGCAGGCACTATATCAACTATCTGCAGGCACTCGTATATCAACTATCTGCAGGCACTCGTATATCAACTATCTGCAGGCACTCGTATATCAACTATCTGCAGGCACTCATATATCAACCGTCTGCAGACACTCGTATATCAACTATCTGCAGGCACTCGTATATCAACTATCTGCAGGCACTCGTATATCAACTATCTGCAGGCACTCATATATCAACCGTCTGCAGGCACTCATATATCAACCGTCTGCAGACACTCGTATATCAACCGTCTGCAGGCACTCATATATCAACTATCTGCAGGCACTCGTATATCAACTATCTGCAGGCACTCATATATCAACTATCTGCAGGCACTCATATATCAACCGTCTGCAGGCACTCATATATCAACTATCTGCAGGCACTCATATATCAACTATCTGCAGGCACTCATATATCAACTATCTGCAGGCACTCATATATCAACCGTCTGCAGGCACTCGTATATCAACTATCTGCAGGCACTCATATATCAACCATCTGCAGGCACTCATATATCAACCGTCTGCAGGCACTCGTATATCAACTATCTGCAGACACTCGTATATCAACTATCTGCAGGCACTCGTATATCAACTATCTGCAGACACTCGTATATCAACTATCTGCAGACACTCGTATATCAACTATCTGCAGACACTCGTATATCAACTATCTGCAGACACTCATATATCAACTATCTGCAGACACTCGTATATCAACTATCTGCAGACACTCGTATATCAACTATCTGCAGACACTCGTATATCAACTATCTGCAGACACTCGTATATCAACTATCTGCAGACACTCGTATATCAACTATCTGCAGACACTCGTATATCAACTATCTGCAGACACTCGTATATCAACTATCTGCAGGCACTCGTATATCAACCGTCTGCAGGCACTCGTATATCAACTATCTGCAGACACTCGTATATCAACTATCTGCAGGCACTCGTATATCTGCAGACACTCGTATATCAACTATCTGCAGGCACTCGTATATCAACTATCTGCAGGCACTCGTATATCAACTATCTGCAGGCACTCGTATATCAACTATCTGCAGGCACTCGTATATCAACTATCTGCAGGACACACGTATATCAACTATCTGCAGGCACTCGTATATCAACTATCTGCAGGCACTCGTATATCAACTATCTGCAGGCACTCGTATATCAACTATCTGCAGGCACTCGTATATCAACTATCTGCAGGCACTCGTATATCAACCGTCTGCAGACACTCGTATATCAACTATCTGCAGGCACTCGTATATCAACTATCTGCAGGCACTCGTATATCAACTATCTGCAGGCACTCATATATCAACCGTCTGC
Organism: Archivesica marissinica; assembly: GCA_014843695.1. NCBI lineage: Eukaryota > Metazoa > Mollusca > Bivalvia > Venerida > Vesicomyidae > Archivesica > Archivesica marissinica. The sequence goes on along the minus strand of CM026398.1, from coordinate 7,837,084 downwards.
AGGCACTCATATATCAACCGTCTGCAGACACTCGTATATCAACCGTCTGCAGGCACTCATATATCAACTATCTGCATGCACTCGTATATCAACTATCTGCAGGCACTCATATATCAACTATCTGCAGGCACTCATATATCAACCGTCTGCAGACACTCATATATCAACTATCTGCAGGCACTCATATATCAACTATCTGCAGGCACTCATATATCAACTATCTGCAGGCACTCATATATCAACCGTCTGCAGGCACTCGTATATCAACTATCTGCAGGCACTCATATATCAACCATCTGCAGGCACTCATATATCAACCGTCTGCAGGCACTCATATATCAACTATCTGCAGACACTCGTATATCAACTATCTGCAGACACTCGTATATCAACTATCTGCAGGCACTCGTATATCAACTATCTGCAGACACTCGTATATCAACTATCTGCAGACACTCGTATATCAACTATCTGCAGACACTCGTATATCAACTATCTGCAGACACTCTTATATCAACTATCTGCAGACACTCGTATATCAACTACCTGCAGACACTCGTATATCAACTACCTGCAGACACTCGTATATCAACTACCTGCAGACACTCTTATATCAACTAACTGCAGACACTCGTATATCAACTATCTGCAGACACTCGTATATCAACTACCTGCAGACACTCGTATATCAACTACCTGCAGACACTCGTATATCAACTACCTGCAGACACTCGTATATCAACCGTCTGCAGGCACTCGTATATCAACTACCTGCATACACTCGTATATCAACTATCTGCAGGCACTCGTATATCTGCAGACACTCGTATATCAACTATCTGCAGGAACAAGTATATCAACTATCTGCAGGAACAAGTATATCAACTATCTGCAGGCACTCGTATATCAACTATCTGCAGGCACTCGTATATCAACTATCTGCAGGAACAAGTATATCAACTATCTGCAGGCACTCGTATATCAACTATCTGCAGGTACAAGTATATCAACTATCTGCAGGCACTCGTATATCAACTATCTGCAGGTACAAGTATATCAACTATCTGCAGGCACTCGTATATCAACCGTCTGCAGACACTCGTATACCAACTATCTGCATGCACTCGTATATATAAACTATCTGCAGGTACAAGTATATCAACTATCTGCAGGCACTCATATATCAACAATCTGCAGGAACAAGTATATCAACTATCTGCAGGCACTCGTATATCAACTATCTGCAGGCACTCGTATATCAACTATCTGCAGGCACTCATATATCAACTATCTGCAGGCACTCGTATATCAACTATCTGCAGGCACTCGTATATCAACTATCTGCAGGCACTCGTATATCTGCAGGTACTCTGGGGTAATTTAGGACTGGGAGCTGGGCCTTACTCCTGAAGGTAAGGGAGAACCAATAGGATTAGAATATTGTGCGTTTCCGTACCATATATACTCAGCCATTAGTCGTCTTCGTTGCTCGTATGTCAAGGGGGTACTTTGGGAGCTAGAAAATGTACATTTTACATACACTTGCTCATAAATACATGTAACTGTTTCAGAAAATTTTAATAATTTTTAGAGATCATTTTGTGTGACTGGTGACTACAGATGATTAAAGGCTGAGTATATACAGATAAATCAATGTAATTGTTCCAGCTATTCGGCCACGATTGCTGCCATATTGCCTAGAATGTACTGGAGGGCTGTAAAATCAAACCAGATTGGAGATGCATCAATTCCAAATGCTCTATTAGTCGCCTCTCTTTCAATATTCCAGTTTACAGCAGTGCTTCCAATGTTCATTGGCAACCCTCTAACAACACATTGTCTTCGCTGTGAACAATTGATACAACAAAACATGAAATACATTGAAACCAGGAAGTTTGTTATCCCGGAGGATCTTAATTGTGGAAGGATGGATGCACAAATATTTAATTAAAATTCCGTCATTTTTTAAGATACTGTTCCAGACGGACAGACAGGCAAGTGATATTAACTGGGAGGCATTGCACTCGTTCCAATTAATCTTTGTTTCATTGTATCCCCGTTTGCCAGCCATCGTTGCACGTGTGATGTGGTTCATTACAAACAGTGGTTAAATATAATGCTATATGAAGCCTTAAACACAAAATCGTTTTTAAAAATCTCTTCATATATATAAAAATACTGTAACACCTACCCATGATTGTCACCAATGTAACATTCACCGGTTCCGTATATATGTAACTCGTGGATTACACCACGTACGTTAGCTGCTTGGTGGTGGTGGTTGTGCCCAGTGGATAAGACCACTGAGGCGTGCTTCGACACCTCCGACAGGATTGCAACAAACCAACTCCACTTGTTTCATTTAAATACATGTAATCACATTATGACTGGGAAATTTATTATTAACATGTCATCACAGTCATTGCCTGAAGCGGTATATTGCTTATAAAAGTCATATTGAAGCGGTATATTGCTTATAAAAGTCATATTGAAGCGGTATATTGCTTGTAAAAGTCACATTGAAGCAAGATTAATCCTTCCGTCTCTTGCCGTGTGTGTTTTGACATTCTGGTATCATTTTCATAACTGCAATATACTTTAAATACAGCTTAATGGTGTGGAGGAATTGTTTCAACACATTCCCACCTAGAACCTGCCTGCACTGCTTGTATGTGGTGCAACGTTAATAACGTGTTTGTATGTCCAGCATTTATAGATCTACCTACAACATGTATTGCTTGTATGTGGTGCAACGTTAATAACGTGTTTGTATGTCCAGCATTTATAGATCTACCTACAACATGTATTGCTTGTATGTGGTGCAACGTTAATAACGTGTTTGTATGTCCAGCATTTATAGATCTACCTACAACATGTACTGCTTGTATGTGGTGCAACGTTAATAACGTGTTTGTATGTCCAGCATTTATAGATCTACCTACAACATGTATTGCTTGTATGTGGTGAAACGTTAATAACTCTATCTTATGTATGTCAGTTTGTATGTCCAGCAAGAGAGAAATAATCAAGTGTTAATCCTTTTGCCCAGAACATTACATTGCTGACGAGATTTGAATAATGATATTAATTACACGTGGATAAATTTATTTCTTAAATGAAAAACTACAAATAAAACAATAATATTTACATTACAACTGCAAATAAAAACAATCTATGAATAGTATGCTTAATGCATCATGATAAACAGTAGAAATCATCACAAGATAACACAAACAATCACAAACTAGCAGTAAACACACTGTAAACAAACTAGCAGTAAACCAATTGTAAACAAACTAGCAGTAAACACACTGTAAACAAACTAGCAGTAAACCAATTGTAAACAAACTAGCAGTAAACAAACTAGCAGTAATGATTGTTCTGCACACAAGGCAATTAAAACTCCTAGAATCTGATTCAATATACAATTTTATTGCGAGTCTGATCAGGTTAGCCATAGCATGCAAATATCTGACAAAAATGTGAATTTTCACACATACATGTAGTAAATACTGCGGGTTATTAACACAACAACAGAAATTGCTGGGAGAATTGAAGCATGTGTAGGATGGACTAAGAAAGATATTAATAAACATTAACACACAACCGAGTCTTCCATGAGCAAGAGACAAAGCCAGGAGGTCACTGCCACAGGGGCCAGATGGGTGACAGCCACAGGGGCCAGATGGGTGACAGCCACAGTGGCCAGATGGGTGACAGCCACAGGGGCCAGATGGGTAACTGCCACAGGGGCCAGATGGGTGACAGCCACAGGGGCCAGATGGGTGACAGATACAGTGATACTAGAAAGCCAGGTCAGTCATACAATGATGGATTCTGACCAAAGAACACTGTGTATTTATTAACAAACATTGCTTAACCATTGCAGAGACACAATAATATTGTGTAACATTACTGTTGGAGATATGTGCCATGATTAGGCATACTCGAGGACAAGAGTTCTGTGACTGGTACTGTGCTCTATTGCCTAGGCATACTCAAGGACGAGAGTTCTGTGACTGGTACTGTGCTCTACTATGTGCTCTATTGCCTAGGCATACTCAAGGACGAGAGTTCTGTGACTGGCACTGTGCTCTATTGCCTAGGCATACTCAAGGACGAGAGTTCTGTGACTGGTACTGTGCTCTACTATGTGCTCTATTGCCTAGGCATACTCAAGGACGAGAGTTCTGTGACTGGCACTGTGCTCTACTATGTGCTCTATTGCCTAGGCATACGAGAGTTCTGTGACTGGTACTGTGCTCTACTATGTGCTCTATTGCCTAGGCATACTCAAGGACGAGAGTTCTGTGACTGGTACTGTGCTCTATTGCCTAGGCATATTCAAGGACGAGAGTTCTGTGACTGGTACTGTGCTCTATTGCCTAGGCATACTCAAGGACGAGAGTTCTGTGACTGGCACTGTGCTCTATTGCCTAGGCATACTCAAGGACGAGAGTTCTGTGACTGGCACTGTGCTCTATTGCCTAGGCATACTCAAGGACGAGAGTTCTGTGACTGGCACTGTGCTCTATTGCCTAGGCATACTCAAGGACGAGAGTTCTGTGACTGGCACTGTGCTCTATTGCCTAGGCATACTCAAGGACGAGATTTCTGTGACTGGCTCTGTGCTCTACTATGTGCTCTATGCTTACCAGAAATTCATTCACAAGAGACAATTTTAACTGACTTAGCTACTGTGACATCGATCCTGAATGTATGGACGTGGATTTTGTCCTATTGTCCCCAGAATTCACTACCGGAGAAAGATATTTTCTTCAAAATCAAAATGATATGCTTTACGTAGTAAATAACAATGTATATGAACTTATTGGAAATAAACTATTGCTTAAAATTAATTCTAATATTGTTCGAATTTTCTTTAGTTTATACAAATTTATTTTAGTGCGATTGCGAAACAGGTTCTTACAACTTATATTAATCACTCTCGAGACCTCATTACTGATAGAATCCTTGGCCATGAGGGAGAGAAGGGGCAATGTGGAATTTAAATGCCTTGCCTAAGGGCACAATTGCAACGGCTACAACTGGGTGCAAACTCGGAGGGGTTTGCACCTGAAGCGAACGTGCCACCGCTGCGCTATCACAACTTCCTTGAATTTTCTTTAGTATTTCTTAGTGTGATCTTCACATTTTTGAGCTTATTGGGTTCAGCAACTTCCGAAATATGGCTGAGAAATGATGCTTTGGACCAGGATAAGCATATTGCCATCACTTCATGGGCATAAAACTATGTATTATTCAAATATTAAGACGTGCATATAGTTAAGATACACCCAATTATCATTAACAATCTAAATAAACAGATGCATAATAAGAAATCTTCAATTAACATAATGTGTTTTATACAGTTTCAATTTGAGGAATGTACAAGACTTAGTGAAACATCAAAACAAACAATCCCATACAATGACATGGTTTCTTTACATATATATATATAGGAGATATTTAGTGGTGAGTGGAAAGTCCCACAAATAGCTTAAGTCATAAGGTGAGTTTCAGGTATTAATCTATGAAAGGTGGAAGGTCACAGCATTGCAAGCAAGGAAGGTGACGGCATTGCAAGCATGGAAGGTGACGGCATTGCAAGCATGGAAGGTGATGGCATTGCAAGCATGGAAGGTCACAGCATTGCAAGCAAGGAAGGTGATGGCATTGCAAGCAAGGAAGGTGACGGCATTGCAAGCAAGGAAGGTCACAGCATTGCAAGCAAGGAAGGTGATGGCATTGCAAGCATGGAAGGTGACGGCATTGCAAGCATGGAAGGTGACGGCATTGCAAGCATGGAAGGTGATGGCATTGCAAGCAAGGAAGGTGATGGCATTGCAAGCATGGAAGGTGACGGCATTGCAAGCATGGAAGGTGATGGCATTGCAAGCAAGGAAGGTCACAGCATTGCAAGCAAGGAAGGTGATGGCATTGCAAGCAAGGAAGATGACGGCATTGCAAGCAAGGAAGGTGACGGCATTGCAAGCAAGGAAGGTGACGGCATTGCAAGCAAGGAAGGTCACAGCATTGCAAGCAAGGAAGGTGACGGCATTGCAAGCATTGAAGGTGACGGCATTGCAAGCAAGGAAGGTGACGGCATTGCAAGCAAGGAAGGTCACAGCATTGCAAGCAAGGAAGGTGACGGCATTGCAAGCATGGAAGGTGATGGCATTGCAAGCATGGAAGGTGATGGCATTGCAAGCCTGGAAGGTGACAGCATTGCAAGCATGGAAGGTGATGGCATTGCAAGCATGGAAGGTGATGGCATTGCAAGCAAGGAAGGTGATGGCATTGCAAGCATGGAAGGTGACGGCATTGCAAGCAAGGAAGGTCACAGCATTGCAAGCAAGGAAGGTGATGGCATTGCAAGCAAGGAAGGTGATGGCATTGCAAGCAAGGAAGGTGACGGCATTGCAAGCAAGGAAGGTGACGGCATTGCAAGCAAGGAAGGTGACGGCATTGCAAGCAAGGAAGGTCACAGCATTGCAAGGAAGATGATAGCATTGCAAGCAAGGAAGGTGACGGCATTGCAAGCAAGGAAGGTGACGGCATTGCAAGCATGGAAGGTGACGGCATTGCAAGCATGGAAGGTGATGGCATTGCAAGCATGGAAGGTGACGGCATTGCAAGCAAGGAAGGTGATGGCATTGCAAGCATGGAAGGTGACGGCATTGCAAGCAAGGAAGGTGACGGCATTGCAAGCAAGGAAGGTGACGGCATTGCAAGCAAGGAAGGTGACGGCATTGCAAGCATGGAAGATGATGGCATTGCAAGCATGGAAGGTGACGGCATTGCAAGCAAGGAAGGTGATGGCATTGCAAGCATGGAAGGTGACGGCATTGCAAGCATGGAAGAGCACCTGGAGAGACATCAGACCATATATAACATAAGAACTAATGGAGGGAACTATGCACATAGTGTGCTAACCATTCTTCATTCTATACACTAATCAAGTTTTATCCTTTTAAAGACATGTTCATTCTATACACTAATCAAGTTTTATCCTTTTAAAGACATGTTCATTCTATACACTAATCAAGTTTTATCCTTTTAAAGACATGTTCATTCTATACACTAATCAAGTTTTATCCTTTTAAAGACATGTTCATTCTATACACTAATCAAGTTTTATCCTTTTAAAGACATGTTCATTCTATACACTAATCAAGTTTTATCCTTTTAAAGACATGTTCATTCTATACACTAATCAAGTTTTATCCTTTTAAAGACATGTTCATTCTATACACTAATCAAGTTTTATCCTTTTAAAGACATGTTCATTCTATACACGAATCAAGTTCTATGGTATCTTTGTTAAAGACATCTTCAACATCTACAAAGAATCAAGTTGTCAAATCAATTGCACAACAACAATCATATCATTATATAGTCTAAATATAATTACAATGCCATTACAGAATATACACATCCAATGGTTTGAGCCGTAAGTGATTTATTTATGAAACAGTCATCTCTGATACAATACATTTCCAGAAATAAAGTTACCGCTACAAATATACAATCAAGTCAACATATTATTTAAAGATACCTGTCGGCAAATATATTTACATCTGACAAATTGAGCAAGCCGCCAGATCAGTATAGATTTCTAATTGTTTTAAATGGTGTGCTGTACAAATGCATGTATCTTTTGTTTTAATATTTGTTCAAATGAATGCCACATAATCGCAAATAAGTAGAGTAAACACACATAACAGGGCTTAACCCTTTCAACACCACAGACGAGCCCTCTCATCAGGCTCTACACTTTTTGCTTGTAATATTACTATTTTAGACAAAATTACCTATTTTTATTAATGAGCTGGTCCAAATGTAATTTTCTTATTAATTTATTGGTCTAAACATATCATGCACCAGTCCATTTCAGTTACTTGGTGTTGAATGGGTTAATAGTCCTTCAAAATAAGGAGATGCTTAAGGTATACAAGGGTGTTCATAGACCCCAATGTACTCTTTAAATTCTACATGAAAGTATGTCTGTGAATTTAAAATAGGGAGAGATGAGGCAGCTAAGGAAGACTATTTCTCCCTCTAGCTCTAACCCTGATACAATCATACCGGTACTTCAACACTCATTCTAGGTCAGAATGTTTGGGAGAAGTGAGAAGAGCGCGATCGCGTCCTTATATATTTATTTAATACATTTCAGCAAAATATGGTTAAAGTGCACAGCATGACCATTAAATACACCATTTGAATAGGAGTGCTTTATAATGGGCCAGTGTATCTATCTTACTGGACAAAATTTTGAATGAAAATTGTAAAAACAATTATTTTTTTTTAAATGTTTTATTTTTTTAGGGAGAAGTGGGCCTCCAGTCCCTAGGGTGACTATTTCAGCCCTCGAGAATGAGCCATGTAATTGACCATTCCGTATTGCTGTATTACCTCGTACAACAGCTTACTATATATACATATGTCCATTGAATACAAAACTCCACAGCCTCTATATAGTCATAGATATAGGACATACAACATACTAAAGGAGTGAGTTACACATACAAACATATAGTGTGAAACATGAATCCATTTACTGCTATACTGGGAAACAAAACTAATCTATATAATATATGATAATTTCATCGTTTTCAAAAACAACAGATTTACTTATATTAAATTAAAAGTTTGGTATATTATTTACGGGACGGGAATGGTCAGCTATTTAAGACGACTGACACACCTCGTGGTGTGAACATCTGTGCTTCACAAATCCAGTCCTGAATTTTACACACATAGTTACTTCCTGGTAAAGTACAGTTAATCCCGACTGATTAATAATGCACATTCATAAAGCATATATTTTCACTTCAACACATGGTTTGTATAACATGGCTGTTCTCCTAAATTGGCCTTTAACTTGATTTACCTGAGGTATCTAGCACCTGGGTCTCTATATAAAACCTTCAATAGTTCAGCATAATATACGACTTAAATCCAAGAGTTCTCTACAGCTACTAGGCATAGTCTGTGATACGTAGCTACAGCATAGGACAAAATGTCCAACTTAATGCAGCCATAGTACCAATGTAATACTGTAGTACTAATGTAATACTGTAGTACCAATGTAATACCGTAGTACCAATGTAATATACCAAGGTAATACTGTAGTACCAATGTAATATACCAATGTAATACTGTAGTACCAATGTAATACCATAGTACCAATGTAATATATCAATGTAATACTGTAGTACCAATGTAATATACCAATGTAATACCATAGTACCAATGTAATATATCAATGTAATACTGTAGTACCAATGCAATATACCAAGGTAATACTGTAGTACCAATGTAATACCATAGTACCAATGTAATACTGTAGTATCAATGTAATACCATAGTACCAATGTAATATACCAATGTAATACTGTAGTACCAATGTAATACCATAGTACCAATGTAATATACCAATGTAATACTGTAGTACCAATGTAATACCATAGTACCAATGTAATATATCAATGTAATACTGTAGTACCAATGTAATATACCAATGTAATACCATAGTACCAATGTAATATATCAATGTAATACTGTAGTACCAATGCAATATACCAAGGTAATACTGTAGTACCAATGTAATACCATAGTACCAATGTAATACTGTAGTATCAATGTAATACCATAGTACCAATGTAATATACCAATGTAATACTGTAGTACCAATGTAATACCGTAGTACCAATGTAATATACCAATGTAATACCATAGTACCAATGTAATATACCAATGTAATACTGTAGTACCAATGTAATACCGTAGTACCAACGTAATATATCAATGTAATACTGTAGTACCAATGTAATACCATAGTACCAATGTAATATACCAATGTAATACCATAGTACCAATGTAATATACCAATGTAATACTGTAGTACCAATGTAATACCGTAGTACCAATGTAATATATCAATGTAATACTGTAGTACCAATGTAATATATATGAGCCTGCCCAGGAAAGGTGTTGTTAAGTAAACTGCCCGCCGGCGATATAGCCCAAAATGGTGCTGATGCAGGCGTAAAACCCGAAATATAACATAACATAACCAATGTAATATACCAAGGTAATACTGTAGTACCAATGTAATATACCAATGTAATACCATAGTACCAATGTAATATACCAAGGTAATACTGTAGTACCAATGTAATATACCAATGTAATACCGTAGTACCAATGTAATATATCAATGTAATACTGTAGTACCAATGTAATATACCAATGTAATACCATAGTACCAATGTAATATACCAATGTAATACCATAGTACCAATGTAATATATCAATGTAATACTGTAGTACCAATGTAATATACCAAGGTAATATTGTAGTACCAATGTAATATATCAATGTAATACTGTAGTACCAATGTAATATACCAAGGTAATACTGTAGTACCAATGTAATACCATAGTACCAATGTAATACTGTAGTATCAATGTAATACCATAGTACCAATGTAATATACCAATGTAATACTGTAGTACCAATGTAATACCATAGTACCAATGTAATATACCAATGTAATACTGTAGTACCAATGTAATACCGTAGTACCAATGTAATATACCAAGGTAATACTGTAGTACCAATGTAATATACCAATGTAATACCATAGTACCAATGTAATATATCAATGTAATACTGTAGTACCAATGTAATATATCAATGTAATACTGTAGTACCAATGTAATATACCAATGTAATACTGTAGTACCAATGTAATATACCAATGTAATACTGTAGTACCAATGTAATACTGTAGTACCAATGTAATATATCAATGTAATACTGTAGTACCAATGTAATATATCAATGTAATACTGTAGTACCAATGTAATATATCAATGTAATACTGTAGTACCAATGTAATATACCAATGTAATACTGTAGTACCAATGTAATATACCAATGTAATACTGTAGTACCAATGTAATATATCAATGTAATACTGTAGTACCAATGTAATATACCAATGTAATACTGTAGTACCAATGTAATATACCAATGTAATACTGTAGTACCAATGTAATACCATAGTACCAATGTAATATATCAATGTAATACCATAGTACCAATGTAATATACCAATGTAATACTGTAGTACCAATGTAATATACCAATGTAATACCGTAGTACCAATGTAATACCATAGTACCAATGTAATATATCAATGTAATACTGTAGTACCAATGTAATACCATAGTACCAATGTAATATACCAATGTAATACCGTAGTACCAATGTAATATACCAATGTAATACCATAGTACCAATTAATATACCAATGTAATACCATAGTACCAATGTAATATACCAACGTAATACTGTAGTACCAATGTAATATACCAATGTAATACCGTAGTACCAATGTAATATATCAATGTAATACTGTAGTACCAATGTAATACCATAGTACCAATGTAATATATCAATGTAATACTGTAGTACCAATGTAATACCATAGTACCAATGTAATATACCAATGTAATACCGTAGTACCAATGTAATACCATAGTACCAATTAATATACCAATGTAATACCATAGTACCAATGTAATATACCAATGTAATACTGTAGTACCAATGTAATATACCAATGTAATACCGTAGTACCAATGTAATATACCAATGTAATACCGTAGTACCAATGTAATACCGTAGTACCAATGTAATATACCAATGTAATACCGTAGTACCAATGTAATACCATAGTACCAATGTAATATACCAATGTAATACCATAGTACCAATGTAATATACCAATGTAATACTGTAGTACCAATGTAATACCATAGTACCAATGTAATATACCAATGTAATACTGTAGTACCAATGTAATACTGTAGTACCAATGTAATATACCAATGTAATACCATAGTACCAATGTAATACCATAGTACCAATGTAATATACCAATGTAATACCATAGTACCAATGTAATATACCAATGTAATACTGTAGTACCAATGTAATACTGTAGTACCAATGTAATATACCAATGTAATACCATAGTACCAATGTAATATACCAATGTAATACCATAGTACCAATGTAATATACCAATGTAATACCATAGTACCAATGTAATACCGTAGTACCAATGTAATATATCAATGTAATACCATAGTACCAATGTAATATACCAATGTAATACTGTAGTACCAATGTAATATACCAATGTAATACTGTAGTACCAATGTAATATACCAATGTAATACTGTAGTACCAATGTAATATACCAATGTAATACCATATTACCAATGTAATACCATAGTACCAATGTAATATACCAATGTAATACCATAGTACCAATGTAATACCGTAGTACCAATGTAATATACCAATGTAATATACCAATGTAATACCATAGTACCAATGTAATACCGTAGTACCAATGTAATATATCAATGTAATACTGTAGTACCAATGTAATATACCAATGTAATACCGTAGTACCAATGTAATACCATAGTACCAATGTAATATACCAATGTAATACCATAGTACCAATGTAATATACCAATGTAATACCGTAGTACCAATGTAATACCATAGGACCAATGTAATACCATAGTACCAATGTAATATACCAATGTAATACCGTAGTACCAATACTACCAGGATAAGCACTGTAGTGATGTGACCAGGATAAGTGTGCGGACACTGCCAGTTCAACAATTCACCTTACTGGTAAAGTAGTCTGTGACTTTCCTTTTCCTCATTTTGGTCGACATTTACACAATGACCTTGCAGTACACTGCATGTTCAGCACACCTCACAGCGTCATCATGTAACTTGTAGCAAGCCAATCAATTATGACGTACTGGCCGACGTAATATTGATTTAACAGTACCGCTATGCATCATAATTGATTATAACATGCAATGCTAATTGATAAATGCGAGACCTGGATTATTTTTGAGTGATTTTTCACACGTGAAAATTTAAAATTACGCGATGCATTCTTTTTTCGGGCATCCCGTGATCATGCGGCCTGGCCACATCACTTGTACTGTTATACATACAACAAGCAGCTGTGTCACATCACTTGTACTGTTATACATACAACAAGCAGCTGTGTCACATCACTTGTACTGTTATACATACAACAAGCAGCTGTGTCACATCACTTGTACTGTTATACATACAACAAGCAGCTGTGCCACATCACTTGTACTGTTATACATACAACAAGCAGCTGTGTCACATCACTTGTACTGTTATATATACAACAAGCAGCTGTGTCACATCACTTGTACTGTTATACATACAACAAGCAGCTGTGTTACATCACTTGTACTGTTATACATACAACAAGCAGCTGTGCCACATCACTTGTACTGTTATACATACAACAAGCAGCTGTGTCACATCACTTGTACTGTTATATATACAAGAAGCAGTTATGTCACATCACTTGTACTGTTATACATACAACAAGCAGCTGTGTCACATCACTTGTACTGTTATACATACAACAAGCAGCTGTGTCACATCACTTGTACTGTTATACATACAACAAGCAGCTGTGTCACATCACCTTTCAGAGGAAATACAGGTATCAGTTGTTTTACAGGTTTACCACACAAAGAGATTTAAAATCATTTTATAAATTCATACATACATACATATACAGAATATGTATGGCAATATATATATATTATTAAGAAAAACCAATTAAAATAACTAAGGAAGACATGCATGCAGTTGATTTTGATGTAAAAGTAAAAACAAGGGAGATAACTCTTTCTGAAGAGTATTCAAGTACTAATTTACAAGTACTTGCATCACTATCCAGCTATTATCGGTGGAGGAAGACACCAGATGCACCTCCGAGCATGGACGGACACCCGGGTAGAACCACCGACCTTCTGCAAGTCAGCTGGATAGCTTCTTCACATAAATGAATATGACCCCAACCATCCCGCCACCCAATGGGATTCACCTTACAGCGGTGAGAGGCAAGTGATTTGGAGTCAACGACAGTAACCACCAAGCCAAGCCACGGAACAATACAATAAATATAAAACTAACATATAAAGCATTAAGACCCCTAGTGTATATAATGTGTGTCAATCAATACCATCGCTCACAAACGCCAAACCTACGCTTGTATGCTAATTAGTGTTAACTACATTAACCAAAAGTAATACATTTTCCAACTTCTTCCTGCATGCTAGTCAGATGATTATAAATGGTCATACATGTGTAAGTATGTGATATAATGCCAGGATTTCATTGGTCAACTGTTCTTGCTCTAAAAATATCAAAGTTGTGTAATTTTGACATTTTCATTGCTAAATAAAATCTAAAAACAATTCGATAAAAAACAGGTTTTAACGCTGGTAAAAAGTATACAAGCAGCTTCAGATTTTGTGAACAGTGGTGTGCATGACTACAATTTTGCTACTGTTTGTTTGGTTTTTAAGTTTATCGTAATATCACATATATCCACATTTCTATTCAGTGAACAAACACAACACTGGGCTGACTATTTCATCCACATTGTAACATGTACATAGCCCTATCTGTAAGCGCATCGTTGTAAGACATACGTTGAGTAGCTACGTGATGGATTCTGAGTCCATGGAGCAGGCGAACTCCAGTCCGAGACTGGGATGTCCGATTCATATACCCTAGAAGCTGTCTTATTATAAACTGGTAAACATTCATTGGCTTCATTCGAAAGTACCTGAAATAGATACAGGATTAAATATGATAGAATATGTCAAAGCGACACTACATCGGTGAAAATAGCTTTACTGGATGTCCTGTGCATGTCATTATTAGTTGATACTTAAAAGATAAGTTGTAACATCATACTAGTAAGTTGTTTCATCATACCATCAGGATGTTTATTTATAAACAGTTACATCATACCATCAGGATGTGTATTTATAAACAGTTACATCATACCATCAGGATGTGTATTTATAAACAGTTACATCATACCATCAGGATGTGTATTTATAAACAGTTACATCATACCATCAGGATGTGTATTTATAAACAGTTACATCATACCATCAGGATGTGTATTTATAAACAGTTACATCATACCATCAGGATGTGTATTTATAAACAGTTACATCATACCATCAGGATGTGTATTTATAAACAGTTACATCATACCATCAGGATGTGTATTTATAAACAGTTACATCATACCATCAGGATGTGTATTTATAAACAGTTACATCATACCATCAGGATGTGTATTTATAAACAGTTACATCATACCATCAGGATGTGTATTTATAAACAGTTACATCATACCATCAGGATGTGTATTTATAAACAGTTACATCATACCATCAGGATGTGTATTTATAAACAGTTACATCATACCATCAGGATGTGTATTTATAAACAGTTACATCATACCATCAGGATGTGTATTTATAAACAGTTACATCATACCATCAGGATGTGTATTTATAAACAGTTACATCATACCATCAGGATGTGTATTTATAAACAGTTACATCATACCATCAGGATGTGTATTTATAAACAGTTACATCATACCATCAGGATGTGTATTTATAAACAGTTACATCATACCATCAGGATGTGTATTTATAAACAGTTACATCATACCATCAGGATGTGTATATATAAACAGTTACATCATACCACCAGGATATGTATTTATAAACAGTTACATCATACCATCAGGATGTGTATTTATAAACAGTTACATCATACCACCAGGATGTGTATATATAAACAGTTACATCATACCATCAGGATGTGTATTTATAAACAGTTACATCATACCACCAGGATGTTTATTTATATACAGTTACATCATACCATCAGGATGTTTATTTATAAACAGTTACATCATACCACCAGGATGTGTATATATAAACAGTTACATCATACCATCAGGATGTTTATTTATAAACAGTTACATCATACCATCAGGATGTGTATTTATAAACAGTTACATCATACCATCAGGATGTGTATTTATAAACAGTTACATAATACCATCAGGATGTGTATATATAAACAGTTACATCATACCATCAGGATGTGTATTTATAAACAGTTACATCATATCATCAGGATGTGTATTTATAAACAGTTTCATCATACCATCAGGATGTGTATTTATAAACAGTTACATCATATCATCAGGATGTGTATTAATAAACAGTTTCATCATACCATCAGGATGTGTATTTATAAACAGTTACATCATACCACCAGGATGTGTATTTATAAACAGTTACATCATACCACCAGGATGTGTATTTATAAACAGTTACATCATACCATCAGGATGTGTATTTATAAACAGTTACATCATACCACCAGGATGTGTATTTATAAACAGTTACATCATATCATCAGGATGTGTATTTATAAACAGTTTCATCATACCATCAGGATGTGTATTTATAAACAGTTACATCATACCATCAGGATGTGTATATATAAACAGTTACATCATACCATCAGGATGTGTATTTATAAACAGTTACATCATATCATCAGGATGTGTATTTATAAACAGTTTCATCATACCATCAGGATGTGTATTTATAAACAGTTACATCATACCATCAGGATGTGTATTTATAAACAGTTACATCATACCATCAGGATGTGTATTTATAAACAGTTTCATCATACTACCAGGATGTGTATTTATAAACAGTTACATCATACCATCAGGATGTGTATTTATAAACAGTTACATCATACCATCAGGATGTGTATTTATAAACAGTTACATCATACCATCAGGATGTGTATTTATAAACAGTTACATCATACCATCAGGATGTGTATTTATAAACAGTTACATCATACCATCAGGATGTGTATTTATAAACAGTTACATCATACCACCAGGATGTGTATTTATAAACAGTTACATCATACCACAGGATGTGTATTTATAAACAGTTACATCATACCATCAGGATGTGTATTTATAAACAGTTACATCATACCATCAGGATGTGTATTTATAAACAGTTACATCATACCATCAGGATGTGTATTTATAAACAGTTACATCATACCATCAGGATGTGTATTTATAAACAGTTACATCATACCATCAGGATGTGTATTTATAAACAGTTACATCATACCATCAGGATGTGTATTTATAAACAGTTACATCATACCATCAGGATGTGTATTTATAAACAGTTACATCATACCATCAGGATGTGTATTTATAAACAGTTTCATCATACCATCAGGATGTGTATTTATAAACAGTTACATCATACCACCAGGATGTGTATTTATAAACAGTTACATCATACCATCAGGATGTGTATTTATAAACAGTTACATCATACCATCAGGATGTGTATTTATAAACAGTTACATCATACCATCAGGATGTGTATTTATAAACAGTTACATCATACCATCAGGATGTGTATATATAAACAGTTACATCATACCATCAGGATGTGTATTTATAAACAGTTACATCATATCATCAGGATGTGTATTTATAAACAGTTTCATCATACCATCAGGATGTGTATTTATAAACAGTTACATCATACCATCAGGATGTGTATTTATAAACAGTTACATCATACCATCAGGATGTGTATTTATAAACAGTTACATCATACCACCAGGATGTGTATTTATAAACAGTTACATCATACCATCAGGATGTGTATTTATAAACAGTTTCATCATACCATCAGGATGTGTATTTATAAACAGTTTCATCATACCATCAGGATGTGTATTTATAAACAGTTACATCATACCATCAGGATGTGTATTTATAAACAGTTACATCATACCATCAGGATGTGTATTTATAAACAGTTTCATCATACCATCAGGATGTGTATTTATAAACAGTTTCATCATACCATCAGGATGTGTATTTATAAACAGTTACATCATACCATCAGGATGTGTATTTATAAACAGTTTCATCATACCACCAGGATGTGTATTTATAAACAGTTACATCATACCATCAGGATGTGTATTTATAAACAGTTACATCATACCATCAGGATGTGTATTTATAAACAGTTACATCATACCATCAGGATGTGTATTTATAAACAGTTACATCATACCATCAGGATGTGTATTTATAAACAGTTACATCATACCATCAGGATGTGTATTTATAAACAGTTACATCATACCATCAGGATGTGTATTTATAAACAGTTACATCATACCATCAGGATGTGTATTTATAAACAGTTACATCATACCATCAGGATGTGTATTTATAAACAGTTACATCATACCATCAGGATGTGTATTTATAAACAGTTACATCATACCATCAGGATGTGTATTTATAAACAGTTACATCATACCATCAGGATGTGTATTTATAAACAGTTACATCATACCATCAGGATGTGTATTTATAAACAGTTACATCATACCATCAGGATGTGTATTTATAAACAGTTACATCATACCATCAGGATGTGTATTTATAAACAGTTACATCATACCATCAGGATGTGTATTTATAAACAGTTACATCATACCATCAGGATGTGTATTTATAAACAGTATTAGTTAGTGATATATGAAAATAAATGTTGGTGCAATCAAGCTTTCTGTGATAATAACATTGTAACCATTGATGATATTGTGATATTTGTAATTGTTTTGTCATACAAAAATGTATGTACTATATGTACTATGACATGATGCACAAATAAAACTATACTATAGCAAATTTATACAGAACGTAATTTCTATAAATCAAAATATTTGCCACAGAATTTGAGTATTTAGTATTTCAACTAATAAAAAGGCGTTGTATATGTTTGTTGACATAATGTAAATAGTGTCAACATCCATGCGTAATACATCATGTGTATCCTGAATAACAGCATTTATGCTAGAGATTTACCTGCTATATCTCACATTTCACATTTAAATTATCACTAAACGACAGTATCAAGTGTTTAGTATAGACTCCAATAATAAACAAACATCAAATAACGAGCGTGGCTGACCGTTATATGAAATCATATTTTCACCTATGAGAGCTTGTATGCCGCAAAAACATTGTTCATTAATTGAAAGTTAGTGTTCGAATTATTTCGGAAGAATTTATAGCAGCAATGCTATTTATACATAAAATATGTATGTTTATGCTGTTTGCGATGTAATGTCGCTTAAAGCTTTCTTTATACAGAGTAACTGGTTTAGCCATGGCTCGTTCTCCACGCGGTCCTCAGTCCAGCTATCCTGTTCTCACTGTATGCATGTTTTTACGATATTACTTTCTGTGGTTATATTGACGGTTTTGGACTGAAGCGATAAAATTAATCTGTCAATATATTTATTTAAATAACCTAAGAAGTCAAACAACTGACATTACTTACATTCACATTTGTGTGGTTGCGAAATCTGCATGTTGCGAAAATAATTTTGTGAGGAAGGAGGTAACTCAATCATATACGATGCTGATAGAAGGAAATAGTGACATCTTAGAAATGTATTATATATTTACAGACATTCACAAGCAATAAACAGGTAAGGTGTCTTACTCAAGGACTCACTTGGTCCGAGATTCTCCAGTATGATTCCATGATTAGGAGACTAGACCACTACATATACATCATGTAGCATTTCAACAACCACAAAACAAGTTCTAACAATTGATATCAATCACTCGGGAAGAGCTGTAACTAATCATGTGCATTTCTTGAAATTGTCATGTCTTGTAATATATATACAGTCAAACCTGTCTATAATGGCCAACCTCGATAAAATAAAAAAGTGGTCTTTGTTGACAGGTCTCAATAGAGGGTTAAAATGCATTGAAAATTGCTCGACGGAAGAGAAAATTGGTGGTCTTTAGAGACAGGGTTTTCATATGTGGCTGTTATTCGGAGGTGGCCTTTAGCACAGGTTTGACTGTAAATGTAAAATGAATCGAGCAATAAATTATGATTAAATTAATATCAATCACTTTCATCAGTTTAACACTTATGCCTCTTTACATGCTGAAAATATACTGTTGATTTTCTACATTGTGCTGTCAAAACATGTTTTTAAATCATTAGACGCCACTTCATTTCCAGCGTTTTAGGGATAACAGTTGGTAGAATCAAAGAAATAGGGAATGGTTTCTATGGTTACCTTTAGATATATGATAGCATCTGTTCCATGACCGTCCATAGAACTGAGAACAAGGTCTCCCTGAAAGTATCTGGCATATAACCGTGACAACGGTAACCCATATCCATACCCTGCAAGGGGAGCTGACCCCTCCCGACAATGCGACGGCGATGGCTGAGGGGCTGTTGTGTACATGTACTGGAATAATAGGTCCGCTTTGCCATACGGTATACCACCACCCTGGTCTGCCACCTAGTAAAGTTTAGTAACTATGAACTTACAGTTTCAAATCACATTTATAAAATAACTCTTCAATAAAGAGACCTGTAGGAAGGAAAGTCTGCTCATCTGTTCGAAAAAGTGACTCACGATATATTTACAATATTAATTTGCTCGATGAACACCATTGACCTTGTAGGTGCGGTGATTCTCAGGTCATTTAACATGATTGGAAGTGTTTGTTTACAGTTCAAATAACATGATTAGCCGTGCTTGTTTACATACACAGGTCACATAACATGACATCACCATGCGATATGTATATAGTTTACTGGATCCCTTACGGGTCTCTTTCTTGACCCTGGATTGAGGAATAATATTGTTAAATGCATCAACTGCAGTATTAATATATTATGCGAGGCTTGGAGATTATAACATTTTACTCAAATCTCAAGCACAAGTGTTATGATTGGTTGTGTATGAGATTTGCTCCTGGTTCAACCAATCAGATAGATTGAGGTTGAGATTGGAGAAGTGTTACAACCTCCACGCCAGGGCATATCATCCTAACATCCAGGCAGCCACACACTAATTACAACCTCTGACTTAAACATATTTATTTGTTCATAATATACAATACATATTTATTGTATACAAAACGAAAACGGATTAAATGGAAAGCTTAAAGCTTATTGAGATTATCATCAATTACAGCCTTTATAAAATATACAAAGCAATATTATTCAAGCGTTGAAGCATACCTTAATGGTAAGATCCTCTTTTCCTTTGCAAATTTCTATTTTGATCGGAGGAACTTCTGGTTCATCGCCATGACTTTCTACAACTGCCCTCATAGCATTCTGAAAGTTAAATAAAACATGGTTGAAACATGAAAACATGGATATACCAATAAAATGTTACATGTCTATTTTGACTAGAAATTAAATCTATTTGTTCACACCTGGGACCCGAATTAGATTTAAACCACTCAAGGCGATGTAGACATGTCAATCCACTCAAGGCGATGTAGACGTGTTAATCCACTCAAGGCGATGTAGACATGTCAATCCACTCAAGGCGATGTAGACATGTTAAACCACTCACGGCGATGTAGACATGTCAATCCACTCATGGCGATGTAGACATGTTAAACCACTCAAGGCGATGTAGACATGTCAAACCACTCATGGCGATGTAGACATGTCAAACCACTCACGGCGATGTAGACATGTCAAACCACTCATGGCGATGTAGACATGTCAATCCACTCACGGCGATGTAGACATGTCAAACCACTCACGGCGATGTAGACATGTCAAACCACTCATGGCAATGTAGACATGTCAAACCACTCACGGCGATGTAGACATGTCAATCCACTCATGGCGATGTAGACATGTCAAACCACTCATGGCGATGTAGACATGTCAAACCACTCATGGCGATGTAGACATGTCAAACCACTCATGGCGATGTAGACATGTCAAACCACTCATGGCAATGTAGACATGTCAAACCACTCACGGCGATGTAGACATGTCAATCCACTCATGGCGATGTAGACATGTCAATCCACTCACGGCGATGTAGACATGTCAAACCTCTCACGGCGATGAAACCACTCGCGGCGATGTGGACATGTTACCTGTCAAATCACTCATGGCAATGTGGACATGTTACCTGTCAAATCACTCATAGCAATGTGGACATGTTACCTGTCAAATCACTCATGGCAATGTGGACATGTTACCTGTCAAATCACTCATGGCAATGTGGACATATTGTGTGTCAAATCACTCATGGCAATGTGGACACGTTGTACATCAAACCACTCGCGGCGATATAGACATGTTGCACATCAAACCACTCATGGCGATATAGACATGTTGCATGTCAAACCACTCGCAGTGATATAGACATGTTGCATGTCAAACCACTCATGGCAATGTGGACATGTTGCACATCAAACCACTCGTGGCGATATAGACATGTTGCACATCAAACCACTCGCAGTGATATAGACATGTTGCACATCAAACCACTCGTGGCGATATAGACATGTTGCATGTCAAACCACTTGCGGCGATATAGACATGTTGCACATCAAACCACTCACGGCGATATAGACATGTTGCACATCAAACCACTCGTGGCGATATAGACATGTTGCGTGTCAAACCACTCGAGGCGATATAGACATGTTGCACATCAAACCACTCGTGGCGATATAGACATGTTGCACATCAAACCACTCGCGGCGATATAGACATGTTGCATGTCAAACCACTTGCGGCGATATAGACATGTTGCATGTCAAACCACTCGCGGCGATATAGACATGTTGCACATCAAACCACTCGCGGCGATATAGACATGTTGCATGTCAAACCACTTGCGGCGATATAGACATGTTGCATGTCAAACCACTCGCGGCGATATAGACATGTTGCATGTCAAACCACTTGCGGCGATATAGACATGTTGCATGTCAAACCACTCGCGGCGATATAGACATGTTGCACATCAAATCACTCGTGGCGATATAGACATGTTGCACATCAAACCACTCGTGGCGATATAGACATGTTGCATGTCAAACCACTTGCGGCGATATAGACATGTTGCATGTCAAACCACTCGCGACGATATAGACATGTTGCACATCAAACCACTCGCGGCGATATAGACATGTTGCACATCAAACCACTCGCAGCGATATAGACATGTTGCATGTCAAACCACTCGCGGCGATATAGACATGTTGCATGTCAAACCACTCGCGGTGATATAGACATGTTGCACATCAAACCACTCGTGGCGATATAGACATGTTGCATGTCAAACCACTCGCGGCGATATAGACATGTTGCACATCAAACCACAAAGTTGTTAAAATGATGAGAAGTTACAGCAAAATATAAGAGAAATGAAAAATATGTTGGGTTAAAATTAGCTAGGCAGAACAACTAGTGACAGAGATGATCAATATGACAAGTTGTCTATGGTAGGGAGATGGGTGGACAAGTTGTCTATGGTAGGGAGATGGGTGGACAAGTTGTCTATGGTAGGGAGATGGGTGGACAAGTTGTCTATGGTTGAGATGGAGATGGGTGGAACACATTATTTTCATATAAAACGCATCTGATTTAAGAGCCAAGAAAATAATCAAAACTTATGCAAACCGAACGGAACATACATTCTTTTGGTGTTTCGTAAGCATTACGAATACGTGATAATGACGTTTAAGTATAAGACTACTAAATTAATCGTATGTGACTTGTGTCAGCACTCAGCATGTTGACTAAATCAATGATGATGATTGAGTTTAACTACCCTAGTATTTTAACTATTTAAACTTTTTAAAGTCATTTAATTGTCTCAATATGACAACACCTACTCAAAACTTCTCATTGGCACGTGTCCAGCAATCATCAATATTGCTAATTTGTTGTTTGCAAGACTGCTAAATTAAATTTTTATTTTTAAATTATGCATATATATACAATATAGCATTTTCAGTTTTGCTCGATTTACAACTTTACCAGGATTTAGATAATCATTATGAAAGATTTATTTCCCTTTGTTGTCATTTTACTATGAAGCTTATTATACGTGTGACCCAACTGAAGGAATTGGTTCCGGGTCGTTGTGGAAAGTAGTTTTGCAATCAAGCTGACCTTAATTTGATGATGTTT
The DNA here is from genome assembly GCA_014843695.1 of Archivesica marissinica. NCBI lineage: Eukaryota > Metazoa > Mollusca > Bivalvia > Venerida > Vesicomyidae > Archivesica > Archivesica marissinica. The sequence goes on along the minus strand of CM026398.1, from coordinate 7,813,028 downwards.
TACTGTAGAACCAGAGACTGTTTGAATTTCTTATTGTTGTGCATCTGTGGCATTTGTGCTCATTTGAAGATGACTTTTGTGCATTTATTTCAGTACTACTTGCTCCAGCGCATTGATGAGTAAACAGCCCTATATGACAGCTAGGATCCATACGCGTTCCATTTTGAACCGGTATTTGAATACATTGGGAAATTGCGAAAAATGGTGCTGTCTAACATCAAAGAGAAGACCTGGAGTTTACAGAACTGTATGCATTATAAGTGGATTCTTGTTTGGGACTGAGAATTTGACTGTTCATCGATTTACCATAACACAATGAAGGAGAAAATACAGCGGTGTGCATCCATAAGATGCTTCAGACTTTTGGACACAATTTTGGATAAAAAAAACCTACGTCTTACGATTCTGAGAACTATCAATGGATTAATCACTGCCTGGATTATAAGCGGCTGACCAGAGGTACTCACAGGTATATAACAGACACTGCCAGAATGTCTATACCGGTACATTTTCTTTGTCCGAAAATTAAACAAGGAATTATACTTGTCTACGCAAAAATAGATTTTAAAAATACACTTTCCCGAACCTTATTATTTATGACTCAAACTATTGATTTTTCCACCCCTGTTGATTAATACACTTATGGAGGCGTCACCCCAAATGGCAACAAGTAGCGACAATGAGTAAAAACATAATAAAAAGAGCATATGCTAAAACATACCTTTATCAGTTCAAATAGCATGTGGTATAAATGAGACGGGACATACACTAGTCGTACAGACTCGGACGTCTCATGGGCTGAAATCATAAATATTATCAATATTTGAGGTGGTTTACACAATACATATACAATCTTATAACAACCCTCTTGTACCATTTGTTGTTATAATTAACTAGAAATGCATGATGACGATCTGTAGGTCCCTCGGCATGTTTTAGTCAGGACCATGCACACATGGCATATTTTGCAGGGTTTATATACAATACAGTATTTTATATCTACAAAACATAAGCTATGTATAGATCTTGACAAGTTTAGCTGACATGTGAACTCTTGAGTTAGCCAAGTTATGAACTTGATCAATATTCATGTTACCTTCTCCACAACAACAACCATTCGTTGACTGCTTCGAGCAGCTGGGTGTTGCTACAAGGTATAGGTCATTATCAACTGCTAGATTCACATCCACGGTACTAGACTAAGCTAGACCCACATCCACTGTACTAGACTAAGCTAGACCCACATCCACTGTACTAGATTAAGCTAGATTCACATCCACTGTACTTGACTAAGCTAGATTCACATCCACTGTACTAGACTAAGCTAGACCCACATCCACTGTACTAGACTAAGCTAGACCCACATCCATGGTAATAGACTAAGCTAGATTCACATCCACGATACTAGACTAAGATAGATTCACATCCACGATACTAGACTAAGCTAGATTCACATCCACGGTACTAGACTAAGCTAGACCCACATCCACAGTACTAGACTAAGCTAGACCCACATCCACGGTACTAGACTAAGCTAGACCCACATCCACGATACTAGACTAAGCTAGATTCACATTCACGGTACTAGACTAAGCTAGATTCACATTCACGGTACTAGACTAAGCTAGATTCACATCCACAGTACTAGACTAAGCTAGACCCACATCCATGGTAATAGACTAAGCTAGACCCACATCCATGGTAATAGACTAAGCTAGATTCACATCCACGATACTAGACTAAGCTAGATTCACATCCATGATACTAGACTAAGCTAGATTCACATCCACTGTACTAGACTAAGCTAGATTCACATCCACAGTAATAGACTAAGCTAGACCCACATCCACTGTACTAGACTAAGCTAGACCCACATCCACTGTACTAGACTAAGCTAGACCCACATCCACGGTACTAGACTAAGCTAGACCCACATTCACTGTACTAGACTAAGGTAGATCCACATCCACGGTACTAGATTAAGCTAGACCCACATTCACTGTACTAGACTACTAAGCTAGACCCACATTCACTGTACTAGAATACTAAGCTAGACCCACATCCACGGTACTAGACTAAGCTAGACCCACATCCACAGTACTAGACGAAGCTAGATTCACATCCATTGTAATAGACTAAGCTAGATTCACATTCACTGTACTAGACTAAGCTAGACCCACATCCACTGTACTAGACTAAGCTAGACCCACATCCACGGTACTAGACTAAGGTAGACCCACATCCACAGTACTAGACTAAGCTAGATTCACATTCACGGTACTAGACTAAGCTAGACCCACATCCACGGTACTAGACTAAGCTAGATTCACATCCACGGTACTAGACTAAGCTAGATTCACATCCACGGTACTAGACTAAGCTAGACCCACATCCACAGTAATAGACTAAGCTAGACCCACATCCACGGTACTAGACTAAGCTAGACCCACATCCACTGTACTAGACTAAGCCAGACCCACATCCATGGTAATAGACTAAGCTAGACCCACATCGACGGTACTAGACTAAGCTAGAATCACATCCATGGTACTAGACTAAGCTAGACCCACATCCACGATACTAGACTAAGCTAGACCCACATCCACGGTACTAGACTAAGCTAGATCCACATCCATGGTACTAGACTAAGCTAGACCCACATCCACAGTACTAGACTAAGCTAGACCCACATCCACGATACTAGACTAAGCTAGATTCACATTCACGGTACTAGACTAAGCTAGATTCACATCCACGGTACTAGACTAAGCTAGATTCACATCCACAGTACTAGACTAAGCTAGACCCACATCCATGGTAATAGACTAAGCTAGATTCACATCCACGATACTAGACTAAGCTAGATTCACATCCATAATACTAGACTAAGCTAGATTCACATCCACTGTACTAGACTAAGCTAGGCCCACATCCACTGTACTAGACTAAGCTAGATTCACATCCACGTGTACTAGACTAAGCTAGACCCACATCCACGGTACTAGACTAAGCTAGACCCACATCCACGGTACTAGACTAAGCTAGACCCACATCCACTGTACTAGACTAAGCTAGACCCACACCACGGTACTAGACTAAGCTAGACCCACATCCACTGTACTAGACTAAGCTAGACCCACATCCACGGTACTAGACTAAGCTAGACCCACATCCACGATACTAGACTAAGCTAGATTCACATCCATGGTACTAGACTAAGCTAGACCCACATCCACTGTACTAGACAAAGCTAGACCCACATCCATGATACTAGACTAAGCTAGATTCACATTCACGGTACTAGACTAAGCTAGACCCACATCCACGATACTAGACTAAGCTAGATTCACATTCACGGTACTAGACTAAGCTAGATTCACATTCACGGTACTAGACTAAGCTAGATTCACATCCACAGTACTAGACTAAGCTAGACCCACATCCATGGTAATAGACTAAGCTAGACCCACATCCATGGTAATAGACTAAGCTAGATTCACATCCACGATACTAGACTAAGCTAGATTCACATCCATGATACTAGACTAAGCTAGATTCACATCCACTGTACTAGACTAAGCTAGATTCACATCCACAGTAATAGACTAAGCTAGACCCACATCCACTGTACTAGACTAAGCTAGACCCACATCCACTGTACTAGACTAAGCTAGACCCACATCCACGGTACTAGACTAAGCTAGACCCACATGCACTGTACTAGACTAAGGTAGATCCACATCCACGGTACTAGATTAAGCTAGACCCACATTCACTGTACTAGACTACTAAGCTAGACCCACATTCACTGTACTAGAATACTAAGCTAGACCCACATCCATGGTACTAGACTAAGCTAGACCCACATCCACAGTACTAGACGAAGCTAGATTCACATCCATTGTAATAGACTAAGCTAGATTCACATCCACTGTACTAGACTAAGCTAGACCCACATCCACTGTACTAGACTAAGCTAGACCCACATCCACGGTACTAGACTAAGGTAGACCCACATCCACAGTACTAGACTAAGCTAGATTCACATTCACGGTACTAGACTAAGCTAGACCCACATCCACGGTACTAGACTAAGCTAGATTCACATCCACGGTACTAGACTAAGCTAGATTCACATCCACGGTACTAGACTAAGCTAGACCCACATCCACAGTAATAGACTAAGCTAGACCCACATCCACGGTACTAGACTAAGCTAGACCCACATCCACTGTACAAGACTAAGCCAGACCCACATCCATGGTAATAGACTAAGCTAGACCCACATCGACGGTACTAGACTAAGCTAGAATCACATCCATGGTACTAGACTAAGCTAGACCCACATCCACGATACTAGACTAAGCTAGACCCACATCCACGGTACTAGACTAAGCTAGATCCACATCCATGGTACTAGACTAAGCTAGACCCACATCCACAGTACTAGACTAAGCTAGACCCACATCCACGGTACTAGACTAAGCTAGACCCACATCCACGGTACTAGACATGCGATCTATGTTTAAACTAAACTAGACCCACATCCACGATACTAGACTAAGCTAGATTCACATTCACGGTACTAGACTAAGCTAGATTCACATCCACGGTACTAGACTAAGCTAGATTCACATCCACAGTACTAGACTAAGCTAGACCCACATCCATGGTAATAGACTAAGCTAGACCCACATCCATGGTAATAGACTAAGCTAGATTCACATCCACGATACTAGACTAAGCTAGATTCACATCCATGATACTAGACTAAGCTAGATTCACATCCACTGTACTAGACTAAGCTAGGCCCACATCCACTGTACTAGACTAAGCTAGATTCACATCCACGTGTACTAGACTAAGCTAGACCCACATCCACGGTACTAGACTAAGCTAGACCCACATCCACGGTACTAGACTAAGCTAGACCCACATCCACTGTACTAGACTAAGCTAGACCCACATCCACGGTACTAGACTAAGCTAGACCCACATCCACGGTACTAGACTAAGCTAGACCCACATCCACAGTACTAGACTAAGCTAGACCCACATCCACTGTACTAGACTAAGCTATATTCACATCCACGTGTACTAGACTAAGCTAGACCCACATCCACGGTACTAGACTAAGCTAGACCCACATCCACGGTACTAGACTAAGCTAGACCCACATCCACTGTACTAGACTAAGCTAGACCCACATCCACGGTACTAGACTAAGCTAGACCCACATCCACGGTACTAGACTAAGCTAGACCCACATCCACGGTACTAGACTAAGCTAGACCCACATCCACGGTACTAGACTAAGCTAGATTCACATCCACGGTACTAGACTAAGCTAGACCCACATCCACTGTACTAGACTAAGCTAGACCCACATCCACGGTACTAGACTAAGCTAGACCCACATCCACGGTACTAGACTAAGCTAGACCCACATCCACTGTACTAGACAAAGCTAGACCCACATCCATGATACTAGACTAAGCTAGATTCACATTCACGGTACTAGACTAAGTTAGACCCACATCCACGATACTAGACTAAGCTAGATTCACATCCACGATACTAGACTAAGCTAGATTCACATCCACTGTACTAGACTAAGCTAGACCCACATCCACAGTACTAGACTAAGCTAGATTCACATCCACTGTACTAGACTAAGCTAGATTCACATCCACTGTACTAGACTAAGCTAGATTCACATCCACTGTACTAGACTAAGCTAGACCCACATCCACAGTACTAGACTAAGCTAGACCCACATCCATGGTACTAGACTAAGCTAGACCCACATCCACGGTACTAGACTAAGCTAGATTCACATCCACGATACTAGACTAAGCTAAATTCACATCCACGGTACTAGACTAAGGTAGATCCACATCCACTGTACTAGACTAAGCTAGACCCACATCCACAGTACTAGACTAAGCTAGACCCACATCCACTGTACTAGACTAAGCTAGACCCACACCCACAGTACTAGACTAAGCTAGACCCACATCCACTGTACTAGACTAAGCTAGACCCACATCCACTGTACTAGACTAAGCTAGACCCAAATCCACAGTACTAGACTAAGCTAGACCCACATCCACAGTACAAGACTAAGCTAGACCCACATCCACTGTACTAGACTAAGCTAGACCCACATCCACAGTACTAGACTAAGCTAGACCCACATCCACTGTACTAGATTAAGCTAGACCCACATCCACTGTACTAGACTAAGCTAGACCCACATCCACTGTACTAGACTAAGCTAGACCCACATCCACTGTACTAGATTAAGCTAGATTCACATCCACTGTACTAGACTAAGCTAGATTCACATCCACTGTACTAGACTAAGCTAGACCCACATCCACTGTACTAGACTAAGCTAGACCCACATCCATGGTAATAGACTAAGCTAGATTCACATCCACGATACTAGACTAAGCTAGATTCACATCCACGATACTAGACTAAGCTAGATTCACATCCATGGTACTAGACTAAGCTAGACCCACATCCACAGTACTAGACTAAGCTAGACCCACATCCACGGTACTAGACTAAGCTAGACCCACATCCACGATACTAGACTAAGCTAGATTCACATCCACGGTACTAGACTAAGCTAGATTCACATCCACAGTACTAGACTAAGCTAGACCCACATCCATGGTAATAGACTAAGCTAGACCCACATCCATGGTAATAGACTAAGCTAGATTCACATCCACGATACTAGACTAAGCTAGATTCACATCCACGGTACTAGACTAAGCTAGATTCACATCCACTGTACTAGACTAAGCTAGACCCACATCCACTGTACTAGACTAAGCTAGACCCACATCCACGGTACTAGACTAAGCTAGACCCACATCCACGGTACTAGACTAAGCTAGACCCACATCCACGGTACTAGACTAAGCTAGACCCACATCCACGGTACTAGACTAAGCTAGACCCACATCCACGGTATTAGACTAAGCTAGACCCACATCCAAGATACTAGACTAAGCTAGATTCACATCCATGGTACTAGACTAAGCTAGACCCACATCCACTGTACTAGACAAAGCTAGACCCACATCCACTGTACTAGACTAAGCTAGACCCACATCAATTGTACTAGACTAAGCTAGACCCAAATCCACAGTACTAGACTAAGCTAGACCCACATCCACAGTACAAGACTAAGCTAGACCCACATCCACTGTACTAGACTAAGCTAGACCCACATCCACAGTACTAGACTAAGCTAGACCCACATCCACTGTACTAGACTAAGCTAGACCCACATCCACTGTACTAGATTAAGCTAGACCCACATCCACTGTACTAGACTAAGCTAGACCCACATCCACTGTACTAGACTAAGCTAGACCCACATCCACGGTACTAGACTAAGCTAGATTCACATCCACGATACTAGACTAAGCTAGATTCACATCCACGGTACTAGACTAAGGTAGATCCACATCCACTGTACTAGACTAAGCTAGACCCACATCCACAGTACTAGACTAAGCTAGACCCACATCCACTGTACTAGACTAAGCTAGACCCACACCCACAGTACTAGACTAAGCTAGACCCACATCCACTGTACTAGACTAAGCTAGACCCACATCCACTGTACTAGACTAAGCTAGACCCAAATCCACAGTACTAGACTAAGCTAGACCCACATCCACAGTACAAGACTAAGCTAGACCCACATCCACTGTACTAGACTAAGCTAGACCCACATCCACAGTACTAGACTAAGCTAGACCCACATCCACTGTACTAGATTAAACTAGACCCACATCCACTGTACTAGACTAAGCTAGACCCACATCCACTGTACTAGACTAAGCTAGACCCACATCCACTGTACTAGACTAAGCTAGATTCACATCCACTGTACTAGACTAAGCTAGATTCACATCCACTGTACTAGACTAAGCTAGACCCACATCCACTGTACTAGACTAAGCTAGACCCACATCCATGGTAATAGACTAAGCTAGATTCACATCCACGATACTAGACTAAGCTAGATTCACATCCACGATACTAGACTAAGCTAGATTCACATCCATGGTACTAGACTAAGCTAGACCCACATCCACAGTACTAGACTAAGCTAGACCCACATCCACGGTACTAGACTAAGCTAGACCCACATCCACGATACTAGACTAAGCTAGATTCACATCCACGGTACTAGACTAAGCTAGATTCACATCCACAGTACTAGACTAAGCTAGACCCACATCCATGGTAATAGACTAAGCTAGACCCACATCCATGGTAATAGACTAAGCTAGATTCACATCCACGATACTAGACTAAGCTAGATTCACATCCATGATACTAGACTAAGCTAGATTCACATCCACTGTACTAGACTAAGCTAGATTCACATCCACGTACTAGACTAAGCTAGACCCACATCCACTGTACTAGACTAAGCTAGACCCACATCCACTGTACTAGACTAAGCTAGACCCACATCCACGGTACTAGACTAAGCTAGACCCACATCCACGGTACTAGACTAAGCTAGACCCACATCCACGGTACTAGACTAAGCTAGACCCACATCCACGGTACTAGACTAAGCTAGACCCACATCCACGGTACTAGACTAAGCTAGACCCACATCCACGGTACTAGACTAAGCTAGACCCACATCCACGATACTAGACTAAGCTAGATTCACATCCATGGTACTAGACTAAGCTAGACCCACATCCACTGTACTAGACAAAGCTAGACCCACATCCATGATACTAGACTAAGCTAGATTCACATTCACGGTACTAGACTAAGCTAGACCCACATCCACGATACTAGACTAAGCTAGATTCACATCCACGATACTAGACTAAGCTAGATTCACATCCACGGTACTAGACTAAGCTAGATTCACATCCACGGTACTAGACTAAGCTAGACCCACATCCACAGTACTAGACTAAGCTAGATTCACATCCACTGTACTAGACTAAGCTAGACCCACATCCACGGTACTATACTAAGCTAGACCCACATCCACTGTACTAGACTAAGCTAGACCCACATCCACAGTACTAGACTAAGCTAGACCCACATCCACTGTACTAGACTAAGCTAGACCCACACCCACAGTACTAGACTAAGCTAGACCCACATCCACTGTACTAGACTAAGCTAGACCCACATCAATTGTACTAGACTAAGCTAGACCCAAACCACTACTAGACTAAGCTAGACCCACATCCACAGTACAAGACTAAGCTAGACCCACATCCACTGTACTAGACTAAGCTAGACCCACATCCACATACTAGACTAAGCTAGACCCACATCCACTGTACTAGACTAAGCTAGACCCACATCCACTGTACTAGATTAAGCTAGACCCACATCCACTGTACTAGACTAAGCTAGACCCACATCCACTGTACTAGACTAAGCTAGACCCACATCCACTGTACTAGACTAAGCTAGACCCACATCCACTGTACTAGACTAAGCTAGATTCACATCCACAATACTAGACTAAGCTAGATTCACATCCACTGTACTAGACTAAGCTAGACCCACATCCACTGTACTAGACTAAGCTAGATTCACATCCACCGTACTAGACCCACATCCACGGTACTAGACTAAGCTAGACCCACATCCACGGTACTAGACTAAGCTAGACCCACATCCACGATACTAGACTAAGCTAGACCCACATCCATGGTACTAGACTAAGCTAGACCCACATCCACGGTACTAGACTAAGCTAAACCCACATCCACGGTACTAGACTAAGCTAGACCCACATCCACGATACTAGACTAAGCTAGACCCACATCCACGGTACTAGACTAAGCTAGATTTACATCCACGGTACTAGACTAAGCTAGACCCACATCCACTGTACTAGACAAAGCTAGATTCACATCCACTGTACTAGACTAAGCTAGACCCACATCCACTGTACTAGACTAAGCTAGACCCACATCCATGGTACTAGACTAAGCTAGATTCACATCCACGATACTAGACTAAGCTAGATTCACATCCACGATACTAGACTAAGCTAGATTCACATCCATGGTACTAGACTAAGCTAGACCCACATCCACAGTACTAGACTAAGCTAGACCCACATCCACGGTACTAGACTAAGCTAGACCCACATCCACGATACTAGACTAAGCTAGATTCACATCCACGGTACTAGACTAAGCTAGATTCACATCCACAGTACTAGACTAAGCTAGACCCACATCCATGGTAATAGACTAAGCTAGACCCACATCCACGGTACTAGACTAAGCTAGATTCACATCCACGATACTAGACTAAGCTAGATTCACATCCACTGTACTAGACTAAGCTAGGCCCACATCCACTGTACTAGACTAAGCTAGATTCACATCCACGTGTACTAGACTAAGCTAGACCCACATCCACGGTACTAGACTAAGCTAGACCCACATCCACGGTACTAGACTAAGCTAGACCCACATCCACTGTACTAGACTAAGCTAGACCCACATCCACGGTACTAGACTAAGCTAGACCCACATCCACGGTACTAGACTAAGCTAGACCCACATCCAAGATACTAGACTAAGCTAGATTCACATCCACGGTACTAGACTAAGCTAGACCCACATCCACTGTACTAGACAAAGCTAGACCCACATCCATGATACTAGACTAAGCTAGATTCACATTCACGGTACTAGACTAAGCTAGACCCACATCCACAATACTAGACTAAGCTAGATTCACATCCACTGTACTAGACTAAGCTAGACCCACATCCACGGTACTAGACTAAGCTAGACCCACATCCACTGTACTAGACTAAGCTAGACCCACATCCACAGTACTAGACTAAGCTAGACCCACATCCACTGTACTAGACTAAGCTAGACCCACACCCACAGTACTAGACTAAGCTAGACCCACATCCACTGTACTAGACTAAGCTAGACCCACATCCACTGTACTAGACTAAGCTAGACCCAAATCCACAGTACTAGACTAAGCTAGACCCACATCCACAGTACAAGACTAAGCTAGACCCACATCCACTGTACTAGACTAAGCTAGACCCACATCCACAGTACTAGACTAAGCTAGACCCACATCCACTGTACTAGACTAAGCTAGACCCACATCCACTGTACTAGATTAAGCTAGACCCACATCCACTGTACTAGACTAAGCTAGACCCACATCCACTGTACTAGACTAAGCTAGACCCACATCCACTGTACTAGACTAAGCTAGACCCACATCCACTGTACTAGACTAAGCTAGATTCACATCCACTGTACTAGACTAAGCTAGACCCACATCCACTGTACTAGACTAAGCTAGATTCACATCCACAATACTAGACTAAGCTAGATTCACATCCACTGTACTAGACTAAGCTAGACCCACATCCACTGTACTAGACTAAGCTAGATTCACATCCACCATACTAGACCCACATCCACGGTACTAGACTAAGCTAGACCCACATCCACGGTACTAGACTAAGCTAGACCCACATCCACGATACTAGACTAAGCTAGACCCACATCCATGGTACTAGACTAAGCTAGACCCACATCCACGGTACTAGACTAAGCTAAACCCACATCCACGGTACTAGACTAAGCTAGACCCACATCCACGATACTAGACTAAGCTAGACCCACATCCACGGTACTAGACTAAGCTAGATTCACATCCACGGTACTAGACTAAGCTAGACCCACATCCACTGTACTAGACAAAGCTAGACCCACATCCACGGTACTAGACTAAGCTAGACCCACATCCACTGTACTAGACTAAGCTAGACCCACATCCACGGTACTAGACTAAGCTAGACTCACATCCACGATACTAGACTAAGCTAGATTCACATCCACGGTACTAGACTAAGCTAGACCCACATCCACTGTACTAGACTAAGCTAGACCCACATCCACGTACTAGACTAAGCTAGACCCACATCCACGGTACTAGACTAAGCTAGACCCACATCCACGATACTAGACTAAGCTAGATTCACATCCACGGTACTAGACTAAGCTAGATTCACATCCACGGTACTAGACTAAGCTAGATTCACATCCACAGTACTAGACTAAGCTAGACCCACATCCATGGTAATAGACTAAGCTAGACCCACATCCATGGTAATAGACTAAGCTAGATTCACATCCACGATACTAGACTAAGCTAGATTCACATCCATGATACTAGACTAAGCTAGATTCACATCCACTGTACTAGACTAAGCTAGACCCACATCCACTGTACTAGACTAAGCTAGATTCACATCCACGTGTACTAGACTAAGCTAGACCCACATCCACGGTACTAGACTAAGCTAGACCCACATCCACGGTACTAGACTAAGCTAGACCCACATCCACTGTACTAGACTAAGCTAGACCCACATCCACGGTACTAGACTAAGCTAGACCCACATCCACGGTACTAGACTAAGCTAGACCCACATCCACGGTACTAGACTAAGCTAGACCCACATCCAAGATACTAGACTAAGCTAGATTCACATCCACGGTACTAGACTAAGCTAGACCCACATCCACTGTACTAGACAAAGCTAGACCCACATCCATGATACTAGACTAAGCTAGATTCACATCCACGGTACTAGACTAAGCTAGACCCACATCCACGATACTAGACTAAGCTAGATTCACATCCACTGTACTAGACTAAGCTAGACCCACATCCACGGTACTAGACTAAGCTAGACCCACATCCACTGTACTAGACTAAGCTAGACCCACATCCACAGTACTAGACTAAGCTAGACCCACATCCACTGTACTAGACTAAGCTAGACCCACACCCACAGTACTAGACTAAGCTAGACCCACATCCACTGTACTAGACTAAGCTAGACCCAAATCCACAGTACTAGACTAAGCTAGACCCACATCCACAGTACAAGACTAAGCTAGACCCACATCCACTGTACTAGACTAAGCTAGACCCACATCCACAGTACTAGACTAAGCTAGACCCACATCCACTGTACTAGACTAAGCTAGACCCACATCCACTGTACTAGACTAAGCTAGACCCACATCCACTGTACTAGACTAAGCTAGACCCACATCCACTGTACTAGACTAAGCTAGACCCACATCCACGGTACTAGACTAAGCTAGATTCACATCCACGGTACTAGACTAAGCTAGATTCACATCCACGGTACTAGACTAAGCTAGACCCACATCCACTGTACTAGACTAAGCTAGACACATCCACGTACTAGACTAAGCTAGACACATCCACTGTACTAGACTAAGCTAGACCCACATCCACTGTACTAGACTAAGCTAGACCCACATCCCACTAGACAACAACCACATCCACGTACTAGACTAAGCTAGACCCACATCCACGGTACTAGACTAAGCTAGACCCACATCCACGTACTAGACTAAGCTAGACCCACATCCACGGTACTAGACTAAGCTAGACCCACATCCACAGTACTAGACTAAGCTAGACCCACATCCACTGTACTAGACTAAGCTAGATTCACATCCACGGTACTAGACTAAGCTAGACCCACATCCACGGTACTAGACTAAGCTAGACCCACATCCACGGTACTAGACTAAGCTAGACCCACATCCACTGTACTAGACTAAGCTAGACCCACATCCACGGTACTAGACTAAGCTAGACCCACATCCACGGTACTAGACTAAGCTAGACCCACATCCACAGTACTAGACTAAGCTAGACCCACATCCACTGTACTAGACTAAGCTAGATTCACATCCACGGTACTAGACTAAGCTAGACCCACATCCACGGTACTAGACTAAGCTAGACCCACATCCACGGTACTAGACTAAGCTAGACCCACATCCACTGTACTAGACTAAGCTAGACCCACATCCATGGTACTAGACTAAGCTAGACCCACATCCACGGTACTAGACTAAGCTAGATTCACATCCACAGTACTAGACTAAGCTAGAACACCAAAACAACTAGACCCACATCCATGGTAATAGACTAAGCTAGATTCACATCCACGATACTAGACTAAGCTAGATTCACATCCATGATACTAGACTAAGCTAGACCACATCCACGGTACTAGACTAAGCTAGATTCACATCCACGTACTAGACTAAGCTAGACCCACATCCACGGTACTAGACTAAGCTAGACCCACATCCACTGTACTAGACTAAGCTAGACCCACATCCACTGTACTAGACTAAGCTAGACCACATCCACTGTACTAGACTAAGCTAGACCCACATCCACGTACTAGACTAAGCTAGACCACATCCACGTACTAGACTAAGCTAGATTCACATCCACTGTACTAGACTAAGCTAGACCCACATCCACGTACTAGACTAAGCTAGACCCACATCCACGGTACTAGACTAAGCTAGATTCACATCCACTACTAGACTAAGCTAGACACATCCACGTACTAGACTAAGCTAGATCACATCCACGTAGACCACATCCACGGTACTAGACTAAGCTAGACCCACATCCACAGTACTAGACTAAGCTAGACCCACATCCACACAACAACAACACACCGTACTAGACTAAGCTAGACCCACATCCACGGTACTAGACTAAGCTAGACCCACATCCACTGTACTAGACTAAGCTAGACCCACATCCACTGTACTAGACTAAGCTAGACCCACATCCACAGTACTAGACTAAGCTAGACCCACATCCACGGTACTAGACTAAGCTAGACCCACATCCACAGTACTAGACTAAGCTAGACCCACATCCACGTACTAGACTAAGCTAATCACATCCACTGTACTAGACTAAGCTAGACCCACATCCACGGTACTAGACTAAGCTAGACCCACATCCACGGTACTAGACTAAGCTAGACCCACATCCACTGTACTAGACTAAGCTAGAACATCCACGGTACTAGACTAAGCTAGACCCACATCCACTGTACTAGACTAAGCTAGACCCACATCCACTGTACTAGACTAAGCTAGACCCACATCCACTGTACTAGACTAAGCTAGCCACATCCACGGTACTAGACTAAGCTAGACCCACATCCACGTACTAGACTAAGCTAGACCCACATCCACGTACTAGACTAAGCTAGACCCACATCCACTGTACTAGACTAAGCTAGACCCACATCCACTGTACTAGACTAAGCTAGACCCACATCCACGGTACTAGACTAAGCTAGACCCACATCCACTGTACTAGACTAAGCTAGACCCACATCCACTGTACTAGACTAAGCTAGACCCACATCCACAGTACTAGACTAAGCTAGACCCACATCCACGTACTAGACTAAGCTAGACCACATCCACTGTACTAGACTAAGCTAGACCCACATCCACTGTACTAGACTAAGCTAGACCCACATCCACTGTACTAGATTAAGCTAGATTCACATCCACTGTACTAGACTAAGCTAGACCCACATCCACTGTACTAGACTAAGCTAGATTCACATCCACAATACTAGACTAAGCTAGATTCACATCCACTGTACTAGACTAAGCTAGACCCACATCCACGGTACTAGACTAAGCTAGATTCACATCCACCGTACTAGACCCACATCCACGGTACTAGACTAAGCTAGACCCACATCCACGGTACTAGACTAAGCTAGACCCACATTCACGATACTAGACTAAGCTAGACCCACATCCATGGTACTAGACTAAGCTAGACCCACATCCACGGTACTAGACTAAGCTAAACCCACATCCACGGTACTAGACTAAGCTAGACCCACATCCACGATACTAGACTAAGCTAGACCCACATCCACGGTACTAGACTAAGCTAGATTTACATCCACGGTACTAGACTAAGCTAGACCCACATCCACTGTACTAGACAAAGCTAGACCCACATCCACGGTACTAGACTAAGCTAGACCCACATTCACGATACTAGACTAAGCTAGATTCACATCCACAATACTAGACTAAGCTAGATTCACATCCACGATACTAGACTAAGCTAGATTCACATCCATGGTACTAGACTAAGCTAGACCCACATCCACAGTACTAGACTAAGCTAGATTCACATCCACTGTACTAGACTAAGCTAGACCCACATCCACAGTACTAGACTAAGCTATACCCACATCCACGGTACTAGACTAATCTAGATTCACATCCACTGTACTAGACTAAGCTAGACCCACATACACTGTACTAGACTAAGCTAGATTCACCCATCCGCTGTACTAGACTAAGCTAGACCCACATCCACGGTACTAGACTAAGCTAGATTCACATCCACTGTACTAGACTAAGCTAGACCCACATCCACGGTAATAGACTAAGCTAGATTCACATCCACGGTACTAGCCTAAGCTAGACCCACATCCACTGTACTAGACTAAGCCAGACTCACATCCACGGTACTAGACTAAGCTAGACCCACATCCACTGTACTAGACCAAGCTAGACCCACATCCACAGTACTAGACTAAGCTAGATTCACATTCACGGTACTAGACTAAGCTAGACCCACATCCATGGTACTAGACTAAGCTAGACCCACATCCACGGTACTAGACTAAGCTAGACCCACATTCACGGTACTAGACTAAGCTAGATTCATATCCACTGTACTAGACGAAGCTAGACCCACATCCACTGTACTAGACTAAGCTAGACCCACATCCATGGTACTAGACTAAGTTAGACCCACATTCACTGTACTAATATACTAAGCTAGACCCACATCCACGATACTAGACTAAGCTAGACCCACATCCACTGTACTAGACTAAGGTAGATGCACATCCATGGTACTAGACTAAGCTAGATGAACATCCACTGTACTAGACTAAGGTAGATGTACATCCACAGTACTAGACTAAGCTAGACCCACATCCACGGTACTAGACTAAGCTAGATGTACATCCACGGTACTAGACTAAGTCAGACCCACATCCAAGGCACTAGACTAAGCTAGATTCACATCCACAGTACTAGATTAAGCTGGACCCACATCCATGGTACTAGACTAAGCTAGACCCACATCCACTGTACTAGACTAAGCTAGACTCACATCCACTGTACTAGACTAAGCTAGACCCACATCCACAGTACTAGACTAAGCTAGATCCACATCCACTATACTAGACTAAGCATAGACCCACATCCATGGTAATAGACTAAGCTAGACCCACATCCATTGTACTAGACTAAGCTAGACTCACATCCATTGTACTAGACTAAGCTAGACCCACATCCATAGTACTAGACTAAGCATAGACCCACATCCATGGTACTAGACTAAGCTAGAGTCACATCCACGGTACTAGACTAAGCTAGATTCACATCCACTGTACTAGACTAAGCTAGACCCACATCCACAGTACTAGACTAAGCTAGACCCACATTCACTGTACTAGAATACTACGCTAGACCCACATCCACGGTACTAGACTAAGCTAGACCCACATCCACAGTACTAGACGAAGCTAGATTCACATTCACGGTACTAGACTAAGCTAGATTCACATCCACTGTACTAGACTAAGCTAGATTCACATCCACAGTACTAGACTAAGCTAGACCCACATCCATGGTAATAGACTAAGCTAGATTCACATCCACGATACTAGATTAAGCTAGATTCACATCCATGATACTAGACTAAGCTAGATTCACATCCACTGTACTAGACTAAGCTAGGCCCACATCCACTGTACTAGACTAAGCTAGACCCACATCCATGATACTAGACTAAGCTAGATTCACATCCACGGTACTAGACTAAGCTAGACCCATATCCACTGTACTAGACAAAGCTAGACCCACATCCATGATACTAGACTAAGCCAGATTCACATTCATGGTACTAGACTAAGCTAGACCCACATCCACGATACTAGACTAAGCTAGATTCACATCCACGATACTAGACTAAGCTAGATTCACATCCACGGTACTAGACTAAGCTAGATTCACATCCACTGTACTAGACTAAGCTAGACCCACATCCACAGTACTAGACTAAGCTAGATTCACATCCATAGTACTAGACTAAGCTAGATTCACATCCACTGTACTAGACTAAGCTAGACCCACATCCACAGTACTAGACTAAGCCAGACCACATCCATGGTAATAGACTAAGCTAGATTCACATACATGGTACTAGACTAAGCTAGACCCACATCCACAGTACTAGACTAAGCTAGACCCACATTCACTGTACTAGAATACTAAGCTAGACCCACATCCACGGTACTAGACTAAGCTAGACCCACATCCACAGTACTAGACGAAGCTAGATTCACATCCATGGTAATAGACTAAGCTAGATTCACATTCACGGTACTAGACTAAGCTAGATTCACATCCACTGTACTAGACTAAGCTAGATTCACATCCACAGTACTAGACTAAGCTAGACCCACATCCATGGTAATAGACTAAGCTAGATTCACATCCACGATACTAGATTAAGCTAGATTCACATCCATGATACTAGACTAAGCTAGATTCACATCCACTGTACTAGACTAAGCTAGGCCCACATCCACTGTACTAGACTAAGCTAGACCCACATCCACGATACTAGACTAAGCTAGATTCACATCCACGGTACTAGACTAAGCTAGACCCACATCCACTGTACTAGACAAAGCTAGACCCACATTCATGATACTAGACTAAGCCAGATTCACATTCACGGTACTAGACTAAGCTAGACCCACATCCACGATACTAGACTAAGCTAGATTCACATCCACGATACTAGACTAAGCTAGATTCACATCCACGGTACTAGACTAAGCTAGATTCACATCCACTGTACTAGACTAAGCTAGACCCACATCCACAGTACTAGACTAAGCTAGATTCACATCCACGGTACTAGACTAAGCTAGATTCACATCCACAGTACTAGACTAAGCTAGATTCACATCCACAGTACTAGACTAAGCTAGAATCACATCCACAGTACTAGACTAAGCTAGACCCACATCCACGATACTAGACTAGGCTTAGACCCACATCCACGGTACTAGACTAAGCTAGACCCACATCCACGGTACTAGACTAAGCTAGACCCACATCCACGATACTAGACTAAGCTAGATTCACATTCACGGTACTAGACTAAGCTAGATTCACATCCACGGTACTAGACTAAGCTAGATTCACATCCACAGTACTAGACTAAGCTAGACCCACATCCATGGTAATAGACTAAGCTAGATTCACATCCACGATACTAGACTAAGCTAGATTCACATCCATGATACTAGACTAAGCTAGATTCACATCCACTGTACTAGACTAAGCTAGGCCCACATCCACTGTACTAGACTAAGCTAGATTCACATCCACGTGTACTAGACTAAGCTAGACCCACATCCACGGTACTAGACTAAGCTAGACCCACATCCACGGTACTAGACTAAGCTAGACCCACATCCACTGTACTAGACTAAGCTAGACCCACATCCACGATACTAGACTAAGCTAGACCCACATCCACGGTACTAGACTAAGCTAGACCCACATCCACAGTACTAGACAAAGCTAGACCCACATCCATTATACTAGATTAAGCTAGATTCACATTCACGGTACTAGACTAAGCTAGACCCACATCCACTGTACTAGACTAAGCTAGACCCACATCCACTGTACTAGACTAAGCTAGACCCACATCCACAGTACTAGACTAAGCTAGACCCACATCCACGGTACTAGACTAAGCTAGACCCACATCCACGGTACTAGACTAAGCTAGATTCACATCCACGATACTAGACTAAGCTAGATTCACATCCACGGTACTAGACTAAGCTAGACCCACATCCACTGTACTAGACTAAGCTAGACCCACATCCACAGTACTAGACTAAGCTAGACCCACATCCACTGTACTAGACTAAGCTAGACCCACACCCACAGTACTAGACTAAGCTAGACCTACATCCACTGTACTAGACTAAGCTAGACCCACATCCACTGTACTAGACTAAGCTAGACCCAAATCCACAGTACTAGACTAAGCTAGACCCACATCCACAGTACAATACTAAGCTAGACCCACATCCACTGTACTAGACTAAGCTAGACCCACATCCACTGTACTAGACTAAGCTAGACCCACATCCACTGTACTAGATTAAGCTAGACCCACATCCACTGTACTAGACTAAGCTAGACCCACATCCACTGTACTAGACTAAGCTAGACCCACATCCACTGTACTAGATTAAGCTAGATTCACATCCACTGTACTAGACTAAGCTAGATTCACATCCACTGTACTAGACTAAGCTAGACCCACATCCACTGTACTAGACTAAGCTAGACCCACATCCACAGTACTAGACTAAGCTAGATCCACATCCACTATACTAGACTAAGCATAGACCCACATCCATGGTAATATACTAAGCTAGACCCACATCCATTGTACTAGACTAAGCTAGACTCACATCCATTGTACTAGACTAAGCTAGACCCACATCCATAGTACTAGACTAAGCATAGACCCACATCCATGGTACTAGACTAAGCTAGAGTCACATCCACGGTACTAGACTAAGCTAGATTCACATCCACTGTACTAGACTAAGCTAGACCCACATCCACAGTACTAGACTAAGCTAGACCCACATTCACTGTACTAGAATACTAAGCTAGACCCAAATCCACGGTACTAGACTAAGCTAGACCCACATCCACAGTACTAGACGAAGCTAGATTCACATTCACGGTACTAGACTAAGCTAGATTCACATCCACTGTACTAGACTAAGCTAGATTCACATCCACAGTACTAGACTAAGCTAGACCCACATCCATGGTAATAGACTAAGCTAGATTCACATCCACGATACTAGATTAAGCTAGATTCACATCCATGATACTAGACTAAGCTAGATTCACATCCACTGTACTAGACTAAGCTAGGCCCACATCCACTGTACTAGACTAAGCTAGACCCACATCCATGATACTAGACTAAGCTAGATTCACATCCACGGTACTAGACTAAGCTAGACCCATATCCACTGTACTAGACAAAGCTAGACCCACATCCATGATACTAGACTAAGCCAGATTCACATTCATGGTACTAGACTAAGCTAGACCCACATCCACGATACTAGACTAAGCTAGATTCACATCCACGATACTAGACTAAGCTAGATTCACATCCACGGTACTAGACTAAGCTAGATTCACATCCACTGTACTAGACTAAGCTAGACCCACATCCACAGTACTAGACTAAGCTAGATTCACATCCACGGTACTAGACTAAGCTAGATTCACATCCACTGTACTAGACTAAGTTAGATTCACATCCACTGTACTAGACTAAGCTAGACCCACATCCACAGTACTAGACTAAGCCAGACCACATCCATGGTAATAGACTAAGCTAGATTCACATACATGGTACTAGACTAAGCTAGACCCACATCCACAGTACTAGACTAAGCTAGACCCACATTCACTGTACTAGAATACTAAGCTAGACCCACATCCACGGTACTAGACTAAGCTAGACCCACATCCACAGTACTAGACGAAGCTAGATTCACATCCATGGTAATAGACTAATCTAGATTCACATTCACGGTACTAGACTAAGCTAGATTCACATCCACTGTACTAGACTAAGCTAGATTCACATCCACAGTACTAGACTAAGCTAGACCCACATCCATGGTAATAGACTAAGCTAGATTCACATCCACGGTACTAGATTAAGCTAGATTCACATCCATGATACTAGACTAAGCTAGATTCACATCCACTGTACTAGACTAAGCTAGGCCCACATCCACTGTACTAGACTAAGCTAGACCCACATCCACGATACTAGACTAAGCTAGATTCACATCCACGGTACTAGACTAAGCTAGACCCACATCCACTGTACTAGACAAAGCTAGACCCACATCCATGATACTAGACTAAGCCAGATTCACATTCACGGTACTAGACTAAGCTAGACCCACATCCACGATACTAGACTAAGCTAGATTCACATCCACGATACTAGACTAAGCTAGATTCACATCCACGGTACTAGACTAAGCTAGATTCACATCCACTGTACTAGACTAAGCTAGACCCACATCCACAGTACTAGACTAAGCTAGATTCACATCCACGGTACTAGACTAAGCTAGATTCACATCCACAGTACTAGACTAAGCTAGATTCACATCCACAGTACTAGACTAAGCTAGAATCACATCCACAGTACTAGACTAAGCTAGACCCACATCCACGATACTAGACTAGGCTTAGACCCACATCCACGGTACTAGACTAAGCTAGACCCACATCCACGGTACTAGACTAAGCTAGACCCACATCCACGATACTAGACTAAGCTAGATTCACATTCACGGTACTAGACTAAGCTAGATTCACATCCACGGTACTAGACTAAGCTAGATTCACATCCACAGTACTAGACTAAGCTAGACCCACATCCATGGTAATAGACTAAGCTAGATTCACATCCACGATACTAGACTAAGCTAGATTCACATCCATGATACTAGACTAAGCTAGATTCACATCCACTGTACTAGACTAAGTTAGGCCCACATCCACTGTACTAGACTAAGCTAGATTCACATCCACGTGTACTAGACTAAGCTAGGCCCACATCCACGGTACTAGACTAAGCTAGACCCACATCCACGGTACTAGACTAAGCTAGACCCACATCCACTGTACTAGACTAAGCTAGACCCACATCCACGATACTAGACTAAGCTAGATTCACATCCACGGTACTAGACTAAGCTAGACCCACATCCACTGTACTAGACAAAGCTAGACCCACATGCATGATACTAGATTAAGCTAGATTCACATTCACGGTACTAGACTAAGCTAGACCCACATCCACTGTACTAGACTAAGCTAGATTCACATCCACTGTACTAGACTAAGCTAGACCCACATCCACAGTACTAGACTAAGCTAGACCCACATCCACGGTACTAGACTAAGCTAGACCCACATCCACGGTACTAGACTAAGCTAGATTCACATCCACGATACTAGACTAAGCTAGATTCACATCCACGGTACTAGACTAAGGTAGATCCACATCCACTGTACTAGACTAAGCTAGACCCACATCCACAGTACTAGATTAAGCTAGACCCACATCCACTGTACTAGACTTAAGCTAGACCCACACCCACAGTACTAGACTAAGCTAGACCTATATCCACTGTACTAGACTAAGCTAGACCCACATCCACTGTACTAGACTAAGCTAGACCCAAATCCACAGTACTAGACTAAGCTAGACCCACATCCACAGTACAATACTAAGCTAGACCCACATCCACTGTACTAGACTAAGCTAGACCCACATCCACTGTACTAGACTAAGCTAGACCCACATCCACTGTACTAGATTAAGCTAGACCCACATCCACTGTACTAGACTAAGCTAGACCCACATCCACTGTACTAGACTAAGCTAGACCCACATCCACTGTACTAGATTAAGCTAGATTCACATCCACTGTACTAGACTAAGCTAGATTCACATCCACTGTACTAGACTAAGCTAGACCCACATCCACTGTACTAGACTAAGGTAGACCCACATCCATGGTAATTGACTAAGCTAGATTCACATCCACGATACTAGACTAAGCTAGATTCACATCCACTGTACTAGACTAAGCTAGACCCACATCCATGGTACTAGACTAAGCTAGACCCACATCCACTGTACTAGACTAAGCTAGACCCACATCCATGGTAATAGACTAAGCTAGACCCACATCCACTGTACTAGACTAAGCTAGACCCACATCCACTGTACTAGACTAAGCTAGACCCACATCCACGGTACTAGACTAAGCTAGACCCACATCCATGGTACTACACTAAACTAGACCCACATCCACTGTACTAGACTAAGCTAGACCCACATCCACGGTACTAGAAATCCTACAAACACTACAAATCCTGCCCAATCGCTACATTAATCAACAGCCATGTTCAGATAGCAATTCCAACTGAAAACTTGCTAAAAGTCGTGCAAACCACTGGTATTTGAACGTTACACATTTTGACAGATTTGATAAATACGTACTTGTTGTGATGTCATAGTAAAGTACTTGTTGTGACATCATAGTCGCATGTATTCTATTCACATGCTTGGCATAATTATATACAAGTGTTGCTTAGAATACATTTACTAAGCTTAAATATTATTTATTTTACAACGATTGTGAAGCAAGTTTTAACAATTTATATTAATCACTCTCGTTGGTGCGGATGAAAGCGTAATGTGGTCATTCGTGTCGGACGTAACTTGTATTGAAAGCAATGTTTGTATTCAATGAATAATATTTGCAACTATTTCAGTAGACTGACCCGTATACTGACGTTTTCCACCTATTTTCTGTTGTTTACTTTCGAAATATGACATATTGTAGCAAACCTAATACTGGTATGTTTGATTCATAATGAAAATGTTAGAAGGACCAAATCTCGACCTTGACCTACAAGTTAATTGTGGTGAATATATATAGTCTGAAACAAAACTCAAAAGCCAACAATTTATTTAACAATGTCTTGATATATATTTAAACTAGTTAATATATAAACATAAATTTAATCTACTAAGCTCAAACCGAATAACACTAATATTGAACAGTTATTTAACATTTCAAAACTACGCACTCTATGCACCTAGCATGTTTCATACTGTTTTACTTTCCCTTGAGGCAGGGTTATCTGTAAAACGACAAAAACAATCCAATTACCCTACCATTATGTGTAGAGTGCCGGTTACATATTACTCGATTAAACATTTGCACAACTACACACACATTATAAATGGAGCACAGCTAATTGCATGGGTGGGGTTAATGCTGGATTACGAATGTTTGACAGATGTAAACAGTTCAGTTATTCTACAGAGGTATGATTAGATTTTGTTTTCTGATATAAATAGTTCCGTAACATTGTAATACCACATTTCAGTTTGAATCTCCTCGCTGGAATAGGTAGAATGTGTTTCTAGAAATGTTCGTCTGCAATGCTGAAATTCAAATCGAGGCCAGAATCTGTGACCTATGCCACATGTTATAATAACCGGAAGCTGAGTTTAACTTTCCATGGGCAAATCATCAAAATATTGGGATTTATTGCAGTAATCTGGAAGAATATTAAATATAGTTGAGAATTGGTACCCTGTTACTAATACAATTAAAATTACAAATAAAATGGAACTACATTTTTGTTGTGTTTACTATTCATGTATAATCAATCGACTATGCATTCGCCAACAGCTTTTGTTATTTAGAAGACTCGTTAAATAAATTCAATAACAACTGATCACTCATTTAATAGCCTATTTTATACTCCATAGCCGAAGCAGTGTCAGCCGATATTGATTACATAGCCGAAGCAGTGTCAGCCGATATTGCTTACATAGCCGAAGCAGTGTTAGCCGATATTGATTACATAGCCGAAGCAGTGTCAGCCGATATTGCTTACATAGCAGTGTTAGCCGATATTGATTACATAGCCGAAGCAGTGTTAGCCGATATTGCTTACATAGCCGAAGCAGTGTTAGCTGATATTGCTTACATAGCCGAAGCAGTGTTAGCTGATATTGCTTACATAGCCGAAGCAGTGTTAGCTGATATTGCTTACATAGCCGAAGCAGTGTTAGCTGATATTGCTTACATAGCCGAAGCAGTGTTAGCCGATATTGCTTACATAGCCGAAGCAGTGTTAGCCGATATTACTTACGATTATAGCTCTCGATTTGTATATCGGGTGAGATCATGTAGAACTGTTCACAGAGAAACCGTGCGTTGGCATAGGCATCTGTAAATATAAACAATGTCACTATAATTCACATGTTCATATGTCTCTGAAAATCTTTGAGGAAATGTATTATTAAAGGTACTTTTATTGTTTCATTACACATTTTCTAATACTGACTTGGTAGAAGGTTTGAAATCTACAACATGCATTTCATACTTTTATTCGTATTAATCACAACAGACATCAAACATTGCGTGAAAACTTAGGATCTGTGACAACAACAATATATGTTGACATACCTCGCACCACCTCCAGTACATCACAGTGTGGATCTATACATCCGATATGCTGGGGATGATTAGCCAGCTCACTGCCATACAACAAAGCTGCAAGAAAACAAGTCATCTTTATAAACAAAGCTGTAAGAAAACAAGTCATCTTTATAAACAAAGCTGTGAGAAAACAAGTCATCCTTATAAACAAAGCTGTGAGAAAACAAGTCATCTTTATAAACAAAGCTGCGAGAAAACAAGTCATCTTTATAAACAAAGCTGTGAGAAAACAAGTCATCTTTATAAACAAAGCTGTGAGAAAACAAGTCATCTTTATAAACAAAGCTGTGAGAAAACAAGTCATCTTTATAAACAAAGCTGTGAGAAAACAAGTCATCTTTATAAACAAAGCTGTGAGAAAACAAGTCATCTTTATAAACAAAGCTGTGCGAAAACAAGTCATCTTTATAAACAAAGCTGTGCGAAAACAAGTCATCTTTATAAACAAAGCTGTGAGAAAACAAGTCATCTTTATAAACAAAGCTGCAAGAAAACAAGTCATCTTTATAAACAAAGCTGTGAGAAAACAAGTCATCTTTATAAACAAAGCTGTGAGAAAACAAGTCATCTTTATAAACAAAGCTGTGCGAAAACAAGTCATCTTTATAAACAAAGCTGTGCGAAAACAAGTCATCTTTATAAACAAAGCTGTGAGAAAACAAGTCATCTTTATAAACAAAGCTGCAAGAAAACAAGTCATCTTTATAAACAAAGCTGTGAGAAAACAAGTCATCTTTATAAACAAAGCTGTGAGAAAACAAGTCATCTTTATAAACAAAGCTGTGAGAAAACAAGTCATCTTTATAAACAAAGCTGCGAGAAAACAAGTCATCTTTATAAACAAATTTAAACTTTATTTACATTACCATGATTGCAAAACAAGTTATAATAACATTTAGAAATCACTTGAAAATCATTAAATAGCCAGCGAATGCCATTTTCTCACTACATTAGATGATCACAACGCCACTTTCGACGATCTTAATCAGACTGATAAAAAAGGTAAAATAGAATTAATTTACAACCAGTTATTTTTCGAAACTAGGTACTTAAATTTTTTGAATTATTACAAACGAAATTAAAAAATCAGCTGGTTTCTCCCTCCTCTCATAGGCATAGGACAAAATGGCAAAATATGGCATAATATTTATAATAAACAAACATGTTAACTAGGCCATACTGTAACACCATCCTTACCATAAAAGTTGATACAACGAAACACACAATTTGATTGAAACTACAGTCACGTTGCATGACTTACTTCAATCCATTTCTGCATTGCATTCTACCTACCAACTATTCAGAGTAAAGCATCAGGTTACATAGGCTGTTTCAACAGTGGTAGATATGTCTCAACCCACCATGCTTCACCCAATCAACACCAAGTAACTCACATGGACTGGTGCATGATATTTTTAGACCAATAAATTAATAAGAAAATTACATTTGGACGAGTTCATTTATTAAAATGGATTATTTTGTCTAAATATAGTAATATTACAGACAAAAAGTGCAGATCCGAGCAGGCTCATCTGGATCAACATTATTTGTAAGCCTATTTAGAGGTCTGTGGTGCTGAAAGGGTTAACCCTTTACCCCACAATAGAATAGTCCACTTACTCGTTTTATCTCCATACTGCTAATGAGCAATAGAGTACTATATACTCAGAGCGAGTTTGAGCTAAAACTATCGATACTATAGTGGAACAATAGTCTAACTAAACAACCTCGAACGTAGATATGTTCTACCAGAACAACCTCGAATGCAGACATGTTCTACGAGAACAACCTCGAACGTAGACATGTTCAACCAGAACAACCTCGAACGCTGACTTGTTCGACCAGAACAACCTGAACGCAGACTTGTTTGACCAGAACAACCTTGAATGCTGACTTGTTAAGACCAGAACAACCTTGAATGCTGACTTGTTAAGACCAGAACAACCTTGAATGCTGACTTGTTTGACCAGAACAACCTTGAATGCTGACTTGTTTGACCAAAACAACCTTGACCGCAGAACCTCAAATGCTGACCTGTTCGACCAGAACAACCTTGAATGCAGACTTGTTTGACCAGAACAACATTGAATGCAGACTTGTTTGACCAGAACAACCTTGAATGCTGACTTGTTTGACCAGATCAACCTTGAATGCAGACTTGTTAAGACCAGAACAACCTTGAATGCTGACTTGTTCGACCAGAACAACCTTGAATGCTGACTTGTTTGACCAGAACAACCTTGAATGCAGACTTGTTTGACCAGAACAACCTTGAATGCTGACTTGTTTGACCAGAACAACCTTGAAGGCAGACTTGTTTGACCAGAACAACCTTGAATGCAGACTTGTTTGACCAGAACAACCTTGAATGCTGACTTGTTCGACCAGAACAACCTTGAATGCAGACTTGTTTGACCAGAACAACGTTGAATGCTGACTTGTTTGACCAGAACAACCTTGAAGGCAGACTTGTTTGACCAGACCAACCTTGAATGCTGACTTGTTTGACCAGAACAACCTTGAATGCTGACTTGTTTGACCAGAACAACCTTGACCGCAGAACCTCAAATGCTGACCTGTTCGACCAGAACAACCTTGAATGCTGACTTGTTTGACCAGAACAACCTTGAATGCAGACTTGTTTGACCAGAACAACCTTGAATGCAGACTTGTTTGACCAGAACAACCTTGAATGCTGACTTGTTTAACCAGAACAACCTTGAATGCTGACTTGTTCGACCAGAACAACCTTGAATGCAGACTTGTTTGACCAGAACAACCTCAAACGCAGACTTGTTTGACCAGAACAACCTCGAATGCAGACTTGTTTGACCAGAACAACCTCGAACGCAGACTTGTTAAGACCAGAGTGACATCATAAACGAGGCCTGGTCCTAGAGTTCCAAGCTGGCAGCTAACAGGTAAAAGGTTTTAGAGAGCAAGACAATTTTTAGTGAAATTTACGCGATCTTGTTTCTTCTTGTTGTTGTTCTGTTGCTTCTTCGGTAGCAGATGCTGCTCATGACGACCTTTTGGGAACTGGAAGGCCCACTTTGACAATAGGTTTCTTTTTGGCTGGCATTTTGACGTTTTGGCTAAAATGTATAATATGCTGATATACGATGTGACACGTTCGAGATCCGATTGCAGAATGAGGGAATCACCGAAAATCAGCCTGCTTTCATACAAGTTATTGACGGTCTGGAGTAGACCGTGTTAGTCCATGTCGCTGCCGTGATGGTCTGTGTCGCTGCCGTGTAGGTCCGGGATGGTTCGTGTCGCTGCCGTGTAGGTCCGGGATGGTTCGTGTCGCTGCCGTGTAGGTCCGGGATGGTTCGTGTCGCTGCCGTGTAGGTCCGGGATGGTTCGTGTCGCTGCCGTGTAGGTCCGGGATGGTTCGTGTCGCTGCCGTGTAGGTCCGGGATGGTTCGTGTCGCTGCCGTGTAGGTCCGGGATGGTTCGTGTAGATGCCGTGTAGGTCCGGGATGGTTCGTGTAGATGCCGTGTAGGTCCGGGATGGTTTGTGTAGATGCCGTGTTGGTCCGGGATGGTTCGTGTAGATGCTGTGTAGGTCCGGGATGGTTCGTGTAGATGCCGTGTAGGTCCGGGATGGTTTGTGTCGATGCCGTGTTGGTCCGGGATGGTTCGTGTAGATGCCGTGTAGGTCCGGGATGGTTTGTGTAGATGCCGTGTAGGTTCAGGATGGTTCGTGTAGATGCCATGTAGGTCCGGGATGGTTTGTGTAGATGCCGTGTTGGTCCGGGATGGTTTGTGTAGATGCCATGTAGGTTCGGGATGGTTTGTGTAGATGCCGTGTAGGTCCGGGATGGTTCGTGTCGCTGCCGTGTAGGTCCGGGATGGTTCGTGTCGCTGCCGTGTAGGTCCGGGATGGTTCGTGTCGCTGCCGTGTAGGTCCGGGATGGTTCGTGTAGATGCCGTGTAGGTCCGGGATGGTTCGTGTAGATGCCGTGTAGGTCCGGGATGGTTTGTGTAGATGCCGTGTTGGTCCGGGATGGTTCGTGTAGATGCTGTGTAGGTCCGGGATGGTTCGTGTAGATGCCGTGTAGGTCCGGGATGGTTTGTGTCGATGCCGTGTTGGTCCGGGATGGTTCGTGTAGATGCCGTGTAGGTCCGGGATGGTTTGTGTAGATGCCGTGTAGGTTCAGGATGGTTCGTGTAGATGCCATGTAGGTCCGGGATGGTTTGTGTAGATGCCGTGTTGGTCCGGGATGGTTTGTGTAGATGCCATGTAGGTTCGGGATGGTTTGTGTAGATGCCGTGTTGGTCCGGGATGGTTCGTGTAGATGCCGTGTAGGTCCGGGATGGTCCGTGTCTCTGCAGTGTTAGTCCGTCGCTCTGCCGTGACTGTTCGGGACGGTCCTTGGTCATCCGTGTGGCGCCGTGTTGATTGCGTGTTTGTCCGTGTTTGTACGGCTTCGTCCGTGTAGCTTCCGCGTTGCCACTGGCGTGATGGTCGTTGGACGACCGTCGACGCGCAAACACCCCAAAAAGAGCACGGATCGTCCCGGATTTTGATCCGGTGGGATCCAGCACTTTCCGGGACTGCTGTGTCCATCCGTGCTTATATGGGAATGGGGCTTAAGCCAGGTCAATTAACACCTGTCCCTTATATTGCTAATTGCCAATAGCCCAATACGCTATTCCCAAATAAACATCCTGTTTATAAAGATTTAAAATTGGAATATTAACACAGATTTCTTAACTAGGACATAGTTACTGACGGATCTGTAGTTCAGTGGTAACAAGCTGGACTGGTAATCCAGGGGTCACAGATTCGATCACCCGTCTGACACTAATAAAATTAACAGTCTTTCAGATGGGACATTAAACCGAGGTCTCGTGTCGGTGATTTACACAGTGCACGTAAAAGAACCAGAGGAGATTCTGGAATGGGTCTCTGTCTGTATCATTGCACTATCCTCCAAAAATCTAAAATGATTAATCTCTTCACGAGGCGTCGCTCATATGAGCAACCGGTAGTGACGATAAATAAACATAAAACAAACAAAACAAAAGGTCATAGTTAATCTTGGAAATTGGATTATATACTAACCACTATTGGGTAAATATCTATAAATTCTTTGATCACATTCTTGGCTCCAAATGGCCCAAAATAGATTTTTAGGCAGTGTTTTTTTGCAGAGTTTTCCACCAGAAGTTGACTCTGCTCATTTTATTAATCGAATGGAATAATGTTCCGAAATTAGCACCGGAGTCGAGACCGGTATACTGGTATATTAATTTTGTACTGCGGTATACCGTATTGCGCTAATTCCACCAGGGTTTACCGGTATGCCACACCACCCCTAGGTGGCTATATATGGGAGGTGGTAAGAGCGTTGTATGACGTTTACATGGAGAATAGGGTGAGCTTCAAGATGTACTAATGATGGACTAACAATGTGAGATTTTGATTGACAGCAGCTGTAGAAGGTTAACTCAAGTATTCTTACCATGTTGGTTGATCAACATTCGGATACTGATTCTGTTTGTGTAGAACCTGTCCAAAAAATATTGTATCTGATTGTCAATTCTCGACACACCATATGCATCCTTTAACTCCATAACGCCCTGAAAATATCCAACCAGAACATATACACAACTAGACATCATACCGATGCTTCTGCCAAATTTGGTGAAAATCCAACAAGGGGTTGGAGGATGCAAGGACATGTTAAAGCCAACAGACAGACAGAAATGGCAAAAACAATATGTCTCCCCCATTATGGGAGACATAACTAAGTTACTTCCGGATACGTTGGGATAAAATAACTAGCCCCTGTGGATAACCCCAGAATTCTAGCCCCTGTGGATAACCCCAGAATTCTAGCCCCTGTGGATAACCCCAGAATTCAAGCTCCATGTGGATAACCCAGAGGAAATGTATGGCTTTACATTTAGGGCTTTTAATTTGTGGATGCTCCCTAGATTGTTTATGTATTATATACTTGCTACAGATTGTTTATGTATTACATACTTGCTACAGATTGTTTATGTATTATATACTTGCTACAGATTGTTTATGTATTATATACTTGCTACAGATTGTTTATGTATTATATACTTGCTACAGATTGTTTATGTATTATATACTTGCTACAGATTGTTTATGTATTATATACTTGCTACAGATTGTTTATGTATACATATTGTTTATGTATTATATACTTGCTACATATTGTTTATGTATACAGATTGTTTATGTATTATATACTTGCTACAGATTGTTTATGTATACAGATTGTTTATGTATTATATACTTGCTACAGATTGTTTATGTATACAGATTGTTTATGTATTATATACTTGCTACAGATTGTTTATGTATACAGATTGTTTATGTATTATATACTTGCTACAGATTGTTTATGTATACAGATTGTTTATGTATTATATACTTGCTACATATTGTTTATGTATACAGATTGTTTATGTATTATATACTTGCTACAGATTGTTTATGTATACATATTGTTTATGTATTATATACTTGCTACAGATTGTTTATGTATACAGATTGTTTATGTATTATATACTTGCTACATATTGTTTATGTATACAGATTGTTTATGTATTATATACTTGCTACATATTGTTTTGTATACAGATTGTTTATGTATTATATACTTGCTACAGATTGTTTATGTATACAGATTGTTTATGTATTATATACTTGCTACAGATTGTTTATGTATACAGATTGTTTATGTATTATATACTTGCTACAGATTGTTTATGTATACAGATTGTTTATGTATTATATACTTGCTACAGATTGTTTATGTATACAGATTGTTTATGTATTATATACTTGCTACAGATTGTTTATGTATACAGATTGTTTATGTATTATATATTTGCTACAGATTGTTTATGTATACAGATTGCTTATGTATTATATACTTGCTAAAGATTGTTTATGTATACAGATTGTTTATGTATTATATACTTGCTACAGATTGTTTATGTATTATATACTTGCTACATATTGTTTATGTATTATATACTTGCTACAGATTGTTTATGTATACAGATTGTTTATGTATTATATACTTGCTACAGACTGTTTATGTATTATGTACTTGCTACAGATTATTTATGTGTTATATACTTGCTACAGATTGTTTATGTATACATATTGTTTATGTATTATATACTTGCTACAGATTGTTTATGTATTATATACTTGCTACAGATTGTTTATGTATTATATACTTGCTACATATTGTTTATGTATACAGATTGTGTATGTATTATATACTTGCTACAGATTGTTTATGTATACATATTGTTTATGTATTATATACTTGCTACAGATTGTTTATGTATACAGATTGTTTATGTATTATATACTTGCTACAGATTGTTTATGTATACAGATTGTTTATGTATTATATACTTGCTACAGATTGTTTATGTATACAGATTGTTTATGTATTATATACTTGCTACAGATTGTTTATGTATACAGATTGTTTATGTATTATATATTTGCTACAGATTGTTTATGTATACAGATTGCTTATGTATTATATACTTGCTACAGATTGTTTATGTATACAGATTGTTTATGTATTATATACTTGCTACAGATTGTTTATGTATCATATACTTGCTACATATTGTTTATGTATTATATACTTGCTACAGATTGTTTATGTATACAGATTGTTTATGTATTATATACTTGCTACAGACTGTTTATGTATTATGTACTTGCTACAGATTATTTATGTGTTATATACTTGCTACAGATTGTTTATGTATACATATTGTTTATGTATTATATACTTGCTACAGATTGTTTATGTATTATATACTTGCTACAGATTGTTTATGTATTATATACTTGCTACATATTGTTTATGTATACAGATTGTGTATGTATTATATACTTGCTACAGATTGTGTATGTATTATGTACTTGCTACAGATTGTTTATGTATACAGATTGTGTATGTATTATATACTTGCTACAGATTGTTTATGTATTATATACTTGCTACAGATTGTTTATGTATTATATACTTGCTACAGATTGTTTATGTATTATATACTTGCTACAGATTGTTTATGTATTATATACTTGCTACAGATTGTGTATGTATTATGTACTTGCTACAGATTGTTTATGTATTATATACTTGCTACAGATTGTGTATGTATTATGTACTTGCTACAGATTGTTTATGTATTATATACTTGCTACAGATTGTGTATGTATTATATACTTGCTACAGATTGTTTATGTATAATGTACTTGCTACAGATTGTGTATGTATTATGTACTTGCTACAGATTGTGTATGTATTATGTACTTGCTACAGATTGTTTATGTATTATGTACTTGCTACATATTGTGTATGTATTATATCCTTGCTACAGATTGTTTATGTATTATGTACTTGCTACAGATTGTTTATGTATTATATCCTTGCTACAGATTGTTTATGTATTATGTACTTGCTACAGATTGTTTATGTATTATATACTTGCTACAGATTGTTTATGTATTATATACTTGCTACAGACTGTTTATGTATACAGATTGTTTATGTATTATATACTTGCTACAGATTGTTTATGTATACATATTGTTTATGTATTATATACTTGCTACAGATTGTTTATGTATACAGATTGTTTATGTATTATATACTTGCTACAGATTGTTTATGTATACAGATTGTTTATGTATTATATACTTGCTACAGATTGTTTATGTATACAGATTGCTTATGTATTATATACTTGCTACAGACTGTTTATGTATACAGATTGTTTATGTATTATATACTTGCTACAGATTATTTATGTGTTATATACTTGCTACAGATTGTTTATGTATACAGATTGTTTATGTATTATATACTTGCTACATATTGTTTATGTATTATATACTTGCTACAGATTGTTTATGTATTATATACTTGCTACATATTGTTTATGTATACAGATTGTGTATGTATTATATACTTGCTACAGATTGTTTATGTATTATATACTTGCTACAGATTGTTTATGTATTATATCCTTGCTACAGATTGTTTATGTATTATATACTTGCTACAGATTGTTTATGTATTATATACTTGCTACAGATTGTTTATGTATTATATACTTGCTACAGATTGTGTATGTATTATGTACTTGCTACAGATTGTTTATGTATTATATCCTTGCTACAGATTGTTTATGTATTATATCCTTGCTACAGATTGTGTATGTATTATGTACTTGCTACAGATTGTTTATGTATTATGTACTTGCTACAGATTGTGTATGTATTATATCCTTGCTACAGATTGTTTATGTATTATGTACTTGCTACAGATTGTTTATGTATTATATCCTTGCTACAGATTGTTTATGTATTATATACTTGCTGCAGATTGTTTATGTATTATATACTTGCTACAGATTGTTTATGTATTATATACTTGCTACATATTGTTTATGTATACAGATTGTTTATGTATTATATCCTTGCTACAGATTGTTTATGTATTATATCCTTGCTACAGATTGTGTATGTATTATATCCTTGCTACAGATTGTTTATGTATTATATACTTGCTGCAGATTGTTTATGTATTATATACTTGCTACAGATTGTTTATGTATTATATACTTGCTACAGATTGTTTATGTATACAGATTGTTTATGTATTATATACTTGCTACAGATTGTTTATGTATTATATACTTGCTACAGATTGTTTATGTATACAGATTGTTTATGTATTATATCCTTGCTACAGATTGTTCATGTATTATGTACTTGCTACAGATTGTTTATGTATTATATCCTTGCTACAGATTGTTTATGTATTATATACTTGCTACAGATTGTTTATGTATTATATACTTGCTACATATTGTTTATGTATTATGTACTTGCTACAGATTGTTTATGTATTATATACTTGCTACAGATTGTTTATGTATTATGTACTTGCTACAGATTGTTTATGTATTATGTACTTGCTACAGATTGTTTATGTATTATATACTTGCTACATATTGTTTATGTATTATATACTTGCTACATATTGTTTATGTATACAGATTGTTCATGTATTATGTACTTGCTACAGATTGTTTATGTATTATATCCTTGCTACATATTGTTTATGTATGATATACTTGCTACAGATTGTTTATGTATTATATACTTGCTACAGATTGTTTATGTATTATGTACTTGCTACAGATTGTTTATGTATTATATACTTGCTACAGATTGTTTATGTATTATGTACTTGCTACAGATTGTTTATGTATTATGTACTTGCTACAGATTGTTTATGTATTATATACTTGCTACATATTGTTTATGTATTATATACTTGCTACATATTGTTTATGTATACAGATTGTTCATGTATTATGTACTTGCTACAGATTGTTTATGTATTATATCCTTGCTACATATTGTTTATGTATGATATACTTGCTACAGATTGTTTATGTATTATATACTTGCTACAGATTGTTTATGTATTATGTACTTGCTACAGATTGTTTATGTATTATATACTTGCTACAGATTGTTTATGTATTATGTACTTGCTGCAGATTGTTTATGTATTACATACCTGCTACAGATTGTTTGTATTATATACTTGCTACAGATTGTTTATGTATTACTACCTGCTACAGATTGTTTATGTATTATATACTTGCTACAGATTGTTTATGTATTATATACTTGCTACAGATTGTTTGTGTATATATACTGCTACATTTGTTTATGTATTATATACTTGCTACTATTGTTTATGTATATATACTTGCTACAGATTGTTTAGTAACAGATTGTTTATGTATTATATACTTGCTACAGATTGTTTATGTATACAGATTGTTATGTATTATATACTTGCTACAGATTGTTTATGTATTATATACTTGCTACAGATTGTTTATGTATTATATACTTGCTACAGATTGTTTATGTATACAGATTGTTTATGTATTATATACTTGCTACATATTGTTTATGTATTATATACTTGCTACAGATTGTTTATGTATTATATACTTGCTACAGATTGTTTATGTATTATATACTTGCTACAGATTATTTATGTATTATATACTTGCTACAGATTGTTTATGTATACAATTGTTTATGTATTATATACTTGCTACAATTGTTTATGTATTATATACTTGCTACAGATTGTTTATGTATTATATACTTGCTACAGATTGTTTATGTATTATATACTTGCTACAGATTGTTTATGTATTATATACTTGCTACAGATTGTTTATGTATTATATACTTGCTACAGATTGTTTATGTATTATATACTTGCTACAGATTGTTTATGTATTATATACTTGCTACAGATTGTTTATGTATTATATACTTGCTACAGAAACAATATGTATTATAACCTACAGATTGTTTATGTATTATATCCTTGCTACAGATTGTTTATGTATTACATACTTGCTACAGATTGTTTATGTATTATATCCTTGCTACAGATTGTTTATGTATTATATACTTGCTACAGATTGTTTATGTATTATATACTTGCTACAGATTGTTTATGTATTATATACTTGCTACATATTGTTTATGTATTATATACTTGCTACAGATTGTTTATGTATTATATACTTGCTACAGATTGTTTATGTATTATATACTTGCTACAGATTGTTTATGTATTATATACTTGCTACAGATTGTTTATGTAGTATGTACTTGCTACATGTCCCCTATATATAGAGTTGACATGATAAAATGTTCAGCTCTGCATACATTCTAGATCCTGACCCTGCCCAATCTATATTTAGTACTGACATTGCACTATTACAGGTCAATGCCCTCATAATTCACACACAATGATGTCAATGGGTGATGACCTTATAATTCACAGATACAAAATGTACAAAGAACTTGCCCCACATAATCATGCATACTAAGTAGTTTTCATAAGCTGAATCTATTCTATAAATATTCCAAATGCAGAGCACAACATACAAACTACACAGTAATCATTAATGCCTTCAAACTGCATGTTTACTGCAGGCAATCAATTGGAAAAGCGGGGCAGACCAGTCTTGTGAATGGATTGGCTATAATATTATAATCATGTGTGTTTGTTTGTGTTATGTTGTGAGGTGGTGGAAGGGGGCTATGGTGCTGAAGGTCGTGAGGGAGTGGAAAGTGATGAGGGAGTGGAATGAAGTGAGGGAGTGGAAGGGGGTGAGGTAGTGGAATGGAGTGAGGAAGTGAGGGAGTGGAATGGAGTGGAATGGAGTGAGGGAGTGTAATGGAGTGAGGAAGGGGATGAGGGAGTGGTATGGAGTGAGGGAGTGGAATGGAGTGAGGGAGTGGAAGGGGGTGAGGGAGTGAAATTGAGTGACGGTGTGTAGGGATGAGGGAGTGGAATGGAGGGAGTGAGGGAGTGGAAGGGGATGAGGGAGTGGAATGGAGTGGAATGGAGTGAGGGAGTGGAAGGGGATGATGGAGTGGAATGGAGTGAGGGAGTGGAAGGGGATGAGTGAGTGAGGGAGTGAGGGAGTGGATGAGGGAGTGGAATGGAGTGAGGGAGTGGAAGGGGGTGAGGGAGTGAAATTGGGTGATGGTGTGTAGGGCTGAAGGATTGGAATGGAGTGAGGGAGTGGAAGGGGGTGAGTGAGTTGAATGGAGTGTGTGATATTTATTATCAATCACTCTCATAAGTGGATATGAAAGCGTATAAGTGGTCATTCTACTGGGATGAAACCAGAGTACACAGAAAACACACCTGAGCACAGTACCATCTCATACCTGTCCACCTGAGCACAGTACCATCTCATACCTGTCCACCTGAGCACAGTACCATCTCATACCTGTCCACCTGAGCACAGTACCATCTCATACCTGTCCACCTGAGCACAGTACCATCTCATACCTGTCCACCTGAGCACAGTACCATCTCATACCTGTCCGATTTGGTGAGCACAGTACCATCTCATACCTGTCCGATTTGGTGAGCACAGTACCATCTCATACCTGTCCACTTTGGTGAGCACAGTACCATTACATACCTGTCCGATTTGGTGAGCACAGTACCATTACATACCAGTCCGATTTGGTGAGCACAGTACCATCTCATACCTGTCCGATTTGGTGAGCACAGTACCATTACATACCTGTCCGATTTGGTGAGCACAGTACCATCTCATACCTGTCCAATTTGGTGAGCACAGTACCATCTCATACCTGTCGGATTTGGTGAGCACAGTACCATCTCATACCTGTCGGATTTGGTGAGCACAGTACCATCTCATACCTGTCGGATTTGGTGAGCACAGTACCATTACATACCTGTCGGATTTGGACACAACACAACCCATGAGCACAGTACCATCCATACCTGTCCGATTTGTGAGCACAGTACCATCTCATACCTGTCCGATTTGGTGAGCACAGTACCATCTCATACCTGTCCGATTTGGTGAGCACAGTACCATCTCATACCTGTCCGATTTGGTGAGCACAGTACCATCTCATACCTGTCCGATTTGGTGAGCACAGTACCATCTCATACCTGTCCGATTTGGTGAGCACAGTACCATCTCATACCTGTCCGATTTGGTGAGCACAGTACCATCTCATACCTGTCCGATTTGGTGAGCACAGTACCATCTCATACCTGTCCGATTTGGTGAGCACAGTACCATCTCATACCTGTCCGATTTGCTGAGCACAGTACCCTCTCATACCTGTCCGATTTGGTGAGCACAGTACCATCTCATACCTGTCCGATTTGCTGAGCACAGTACCATCTCATACCTGTCCGATTTGGTGAGCACAGTACCATCTCATACCTGTCGGATTTTGGAGCACAGTACCATCTCATACCTGTCCGATTTGGTGAGCACAGTACCATCTCATACCTGTCCGATTTGGTGAGCACAGTACCATCTCATACCTGTCCGATTTGCTGAGCACAGTACCATCTCATACCTGTCCGATTTGGTGAGCACAGTACCATCTCATACCTGTCCGATTTGCTGAGCACAGTACCATCTCATACCTGTCCGATTTGGTGAGCACAGTACCATCTCATACCTGTCCGATTTGCTGAGCACAGTACCATCTCATACCTGTCCGATTTGCTGAGCACAGTACCATCTCATACCTGTCCGATTTGCTGAGCACAGTACCATCTCATACCTGTCCGATTTGCTGAGCACAGTACCATCTCATACCTGTCCGATTTGCTGAGCACAGTACCATCTCATACCTGTCCGATTTGCTGAGTACAGTACCATCTCATACCTGTCCGATTTGCTGAGCACAGTACCATTACATACCTGTCCGATTTGCTGAGCACAGTACCATTACATACCTGTCCGATTTGCTGAGCACAGTACCATCTCATACCTGTCCGATTTGGTGAGCACAGTACCATCTCATACCTGTCCGATTTGCTGAGCACAGTACCATCTCATACCTGTCCGATTTGCTGAGCACAGTACCATCTCATACCTGTCCGATTTGCTGAGCACAGTACCATCTCATACCTGTCCGATTTGCTGAGCACAGTACCATCTCATACCTGTCCGATTTGCTGAGCACAGTACCATCTCATACCTGTCGGATTTGGTGAGCACAGTACCATCTCACACCTGTCCGATTTGGTGAGCACAGTACCATCTCATACCTGTCCGATTTGCTGAGCACAGTACCATCTCATACCTGTCCGATTTGCTGAGCACAGTACCATCTCATACCTGTCCGATTTGCTGAGCACAGTACCATCTCATACCTGTCCGATTTGCTGAGCACAGTACCATCTCATACCTGTCCGATTTGCTGAGCACAGTACCATCTCATACCTGTCCGATTTGCTGAGCACAGTACCATCTCATACCTGTCGGATTTGGTGAGCACAGTACCATCTCATACCTGTCTGATTTGGTGAGCACAGTACCATCTCATACCTGTCCGATTTGGTGAGCACAGTACCATTACATACCTGTCCGATTTGGTGAGCACAGTACCATTACATACCTGTCCGATTTGGTGAGCACAGTACCATCTCATACCTGTCCAATTTGGTGAGCACAGTACCATCTCATACCTGTCCAATTTGGTGAGCACAGTACCATCTCATACCTGTCCAATTTGGTGAGCACAGTACCATCTCATACCTGTCCGATTTGGTGAGCACAGTACCATCTCATACCTGTCAGATTTGGTGAGCACAGTACCATCTCATACCTGTCCGATTTGGTGAGCACAGTACCATCTCATACCTGTCCGATTTGGTGAGCACAGTACCATCTCATACCTGTCCGATTTGGTGAGCACAGTA
Organism: Archivesica marissinica; assembly: GCA_014843695.1. Lineage (NCBI taxonomy): Eukaryota > Metazoa > Mollusca > Bivalvia > Venerida > Vesicomyidae > Archivesica > Archivesica marissinica. The sequence continues at coordinate 7,771,511 of CM026398.1, read as the reverse complement.
CCATCTCATACCTGTCCGATTTGGTGAGCACAGTACCATTACATACCTGTCAGATTTGGTGAGCACAGTACCATCTCATACCTGTCCGATTTGGTGAGCACAGTACCATCTCATACCTGTCCGATTTGGTGAGCACAGTACCATTACATACCTGTCCGATTTGGTGAGCACAGTACCATCTCATACCTGTCCGATTTGGTGAGCACAGTACCATTACATACCTGTCCGATTTGGTGAGCACAGTACCATCTCATACCTGTCCGATTTGGTGAGCACAGTACCATTACATACCTGTCCGATTTGGTGAGCACAGTACCATTACATACCTGTCCGATTTGGTGAGCACAGTACCATCTCATACCTGTCCAATTTGGTGAGCACAGTACCATCTCATACCTGTCCGATTTGGTGAGCACAGTACCATCTCATACCTGTCCGATTTGGTGAGCACAGTACCATCTCATACCTGTCCGATTTGGTGAGCACAGTACCATCTCATACCTGTCCGATTTGGTGAGCACAGTACCATCTCATACCTGTCCGATTTGGTGAGCACAGTACCATCTCATACCTGTCCGATTTGGTGAGCACAGTACCATCTCATACCTGTCCGATTTGGTGAGCACAGTACCATCTCATACCTGTCCGATTTGGTGAGCACAGTACCATCTCATACCTGTCCGATTTGGTGAGCACAGTACCATCTCATACCTGTCCGATTTGGTGAGCACAGTACCATCTCATACCTGTCCGATTTGGTGAGCACAGTACCATCTCATACCTGTCCGATTTGGTGAGCACAGTACCATTACATACCTGTCCGATTTGGTGAGCACAGTACCATTACATACCTGTCAGATTTGGTGAGCACAGTACCATCTCATACCTGTCCGATTTGGTGAGCACAGTACCATCTCATACCTGTCCGATTTGGTGAGCACAGTACCATCTCATACCTGTCCGATTTGGTGAGCACAGTACCATCTCATACCTGTCCGATTTGGTGAGCACAGTACCATCTCATACCTGTCCGATTTGGTGAGCACAGTACCATCTCATACCTGTCTGATTTGGTGAGCACAGTACCATTACATACCTGTCAGATTTGGTGAGCACAGTACCATCTCATACCTGTCCGATTTGGTGAGCACAGTACCATCTCATACCTGTCCGATTTGGTGAGCACAGTACCATTACATACCTGTCCGATTTGGTGAGCACAGTACCATTACATACCTGTCAGATTTGGTGAGCACAGTACCATCTCATACCTGTCAGATTTGGTGAGCACAGTACCATCTCATACCTGTCCGATTTGGTGAGCACAGTACCATCTCATACCTGTCCGATTTGGTGAGCACAGTACCATCTCATACCTGTCCGATTTGGTGAGCACAGTACCATCTCATACCTGTCCGATTTGGTGAGCACAGTACCATCTCATACCTGTCCGATTTGGTGAGCACAGTACCATTACATACCTGTCAGATTTGGTGAGCACAGTACCATCTCATACCTGTCCGATTTGGTGAGCACAGTACCATCTCATACCTGTCCGATTTGGTGAGCACAGTACCATTACATACCTGTCAGATTTGGTGAGCACAGTACCATCTCATACCTGTCCGATTTGGTCAGCACAGTACCATCTCATACCTGTCCGATTTGGTGAGCACAGTACCATTACATACCTGTCCGATTGGATGGTTTTCGGCTTATATCTTATACTTATGATTACTAGTAATGAATGAATGGTGTTTTATGGCGCATCGACATCTAAGGTCATGTAGCGCGCATTAAAGTTATATTTATTGTCGAGTGTATGAAATAAAATTCTATATATGTATATGCATTACGTAAAAATTAATACTAAGAAGTTATAAAGACGTAAGATTAATTACAGGTAATATATGAATGAATGATTACTACAAAGGCATGATTAACAATTGATATCACAGCTTATTATAAATCCTATTGCCTTGATAAATGATATGATGGACTCTACTCTGATAGAGTCGAAGAGTTTTTTAATGTTGTCCACATTGTAGTACTGCAACCGGATTGGTTGAAGGTCAACACAGTGTATTAAGATATGCTCCACCGTGTATAGAGTATTGCATGGGATACATTCTGGTGCATCATCTTGTGACAACAGCCATGAATGTGATATTCGAGAATGACCAATCCTGAGACAGGCAAGAATGACTTCTTCTCGACGAAGTACTAGTACGGATTACTAGTATATCAGAAAGATGTAAATTTCTACGAAATGGGTCCTGGTCAGTAATTGGTTGTTGCTGAGTTGGAGCATATTGTGCACCTGCACTGTTCAGTTGATTCAGCATGAAATACCATCGTAAATCCTCATTCACATCTCAATTATAAACAATGAAATACCATCGTAAATCCTCATTCACATCTCAATTATAAACAATGAAATACCATCGTAAATCCTCATTCACATCTCAATTATAAACAATGAAATACCATCGTAAATCCTCATTCACATCTCAATTATAAACAATGAAATACCATCGTAAATCCTCATTCACATCTCAATTATAAACAATGAAATACCATCGTAAATCCTCATTCACATCTCAATTATAAACAATGAAATACCATCGTAAATCCTCATTCACATCTCAATTATAAACAAAATTCTTTTGAAATAATTCCAACACTAACGTTCTATCAATAAACAAGTGTTTTTGTGGTCAAGTGAAAGTAGGATATCATATAGCGGTCAGCCACACTCCTGAATTGACGTTTGTTTATTATTGGAGTTAATACTAAATGTGTGGTACTGTGACGTTTACTATGCGTGAGATATAATGGTAAATCTGTAGCCTAAATCTTGTTGTTCAGAATACACAAGTTGTATTATGCATGGATGTTGACCATTATTTTGTTAACAAACGTCATATACCGTACAATGTTTGTGTATTAGTTGAATTACTCCGATTCTGTGACAAATATTTGGAAAATAATTACATTATTCACCAATGTAGTGTCACGTTACTGTGGACATGACTGAAGGAAAGCAATACCTGTGCCATTGTTTCCACCACATTGGAATGGCGGTTTCGTATCTTGACTAGGATGTCTGCAAAGCTGCAAGTAAAATAATGGATTTTACAGTACAATTTTCTTTGTTTTTTTGTGTTTTAAGTCGCACCAACAGCGTAGACGGTGGCGACTCTCTAGCTATTACTGGTAGAGAAAGTCATTGGGTGCCCCTCCGAGCAGTATTTCAGGCACCCGGGTAGAACCACTGACCTTCCACAATCCCGACAATACAATAATAATCACAGTAATACGACATTATCATATTACAGAATTGTACATACATTGTTACAATGTGATCAGCTATTTTCAATTCTACAATTTTCAACTAATTAGCTTCATGTCTGTGACTGGTTCCCAGTCACCGCTTCACATGCTAAATACAAAACAATAACTTGTAATATATGCTTCTGCTCCATAAGATACGGGGGCCGGGCTACAAAGTGTGGGTATATACCGGGGCTACAAAGTGTGGGTATATACCGGGGCTACAAAGTGTGGGTATATACCGGGGCTACAAAGTGTGGGTATATACCGGGGCTACAAAGTGTGGGTATATACCGGGGCTACAAAGTGTGGGTATATACCGGGGCTACAAAGTGTGGGTATATACCGGGGCTACAAAGTGTGGGTATATACCGGGGCTACAATGTGGGTATATACCGGGGCTACAAAGTGTGGGTATATACCGGGGCTACAAAGTGTGGGTATATACCGGGGCTACAAAGTGTGGGTATATACCGGGGCTACAAAGTGTGGGTATATACCGGGGCTACAAAGTGTGGGTATATACCGGGGCTACAAAGTGTGGGTATATACCGGGGCTACAAAGTGTGGGTATATACCGGGGCTACAAAGTGTGGGTATATACCAAGCATATCCATAATACCAAAATGTTTTATTGGTCATAAGCACATATTTGGTCCTTAACTCTTTCAACACCAAGTAACTGACATGGACTGGACCATGATATTCTTAGACCAATAAATGAATAAGAAAATTACATTCGGACCAGTTCATTTATCAAGATGGGTAATTTTGTCTAAAATTAGTAATACTACTTGCAAAAAGTGCAGATCCTGATGAGACGGCTCGTCATGAGCCGGCTCATCTGGATCTACACTTTTTGTAAGCCTATATAGAGGTATGTGGTGTTGAAAGGGTTAAGACAAGCTGAAGACAAAACTACATAATAACATATATAAAAGTACAATATTAAACAAAACAACAAGATTTGTTCTACATTGAACTGAAAACAATATTATAGGGCCAGATGGGAAGGGTATATAATTTTGTAACAGTTAATGCAAAAATTCATCGTAAAATCTTGTTCGCTTTTGTGAACATTGAGGAAATGATAAATGTAGTCCCTTATTTGACAGTTGTCCAGCTGAATGTTGCATAGACTGACCAGCTGAATGTTGCATAGACTGACCAACTGAATGTTGCATAGACTGACCAACTGAATGTTGCATAGACTGACCAACTGAATGTTGCATAGACTGACCAACTGAATGTTGCATAGACTGACCAACTGAATGTTGCATAGACTGACCAACTGAATGTTGCATAGACTGACAAACTGACCACTGCATAGTACTCTGAATATATTTACACAACAAGCTGAACTCTTCCCGACCTAGAGATAACCTCATATACTGTGTAACAACATATGTATACAATATATATATAAATATTGTAACTGGGCACTTGTAGCAATTAATTGTACACTATCTGATGACCATACACCATCTTAACATCTTCAAAACAAACAAAACCTCTCAAATGTTATTTTCTAAATGTCTTGAACTAACTAATAATATCAGATTTCCATATTTGGTACAATCTAAAATCATTTTATAATAGCGGTATCTATTCCCTGGCCCCATTGTGAAACCAGTTTGTACACTACCATTCATGAAAACAAGATTAGTGGGTATGGAGAAATGCCGAACAATACATGTACCCTAAAGTAATACATGTACCCTAAAGTAATACATATACATTAAAGCAATACATGTACCCTAAAGTAATACATGTACCCTAAAGTAATACATATACCCTAAAGTAATACATATACATTAAAGCAATACATATACCCTAACGTAATACATATACCCTAACGTAATACATGTACCCTAAAGTAATACATATACCCTAACGTAATACATGTACCCTAAAGTAATACATATACCCTAACGTAATACATGTACCCTAAAGTAATACATATACCCTAACGTAATACATGTACCCTAAAGTAATACATATACCCTAACGTAATACATGTACCCTAAAGTAATACGTGTACCCTAACGTAATACATGTACCCTAAAGTAATACATGTACCCTAAAGTAATACATGTACCCTAAAGTAATACATGTACCCTAAAGCAATACATATATCCTAAAGTAATACATGTACCCTAAAGCAATACATATATCCTAAAGTAATACATGTACCCTAAAGTAATACATGTACCCTAAAGCAATACATATATCCTAAAGTAATACATGTACCCCAAAGTAATACATGTACCCTAAAGTAATACATATACCCTAAAGTAATACATGTACCCCAAAGTAATACATGTACCCTAAAGTAATACATATACCCTAAAGTAATACATGTACCCCAAAGTAATACATGTACCCTAAAGTAATACATATACCCTAAAGTAATACATATATCCTAAAGTAATACATATATCCTAAAGTAATACATGTACCCTAAAGTAATACATGTACCCTAAAGTAATACATGTACCCCAAAGTAATACATGTACCCTAAAGTAATACATATATCCTAAAGTAATACATGTACCCTAAAGTAATACATGTACCCTAAAGTAATACATATATCCTAAAGTAATACATGTACCCTAAAGTAATACATGTACCCTAAAGTAATACATATACCCTAAAGTAAACGATTTGGGATGTTTATCATCATTGTCTTACCACATCCATTACAATGCAATAATGGAGAATATTCTCCTATAGCCTGTAATTGGGCACAAGCAGATGGTACATTCCATCTGTCCCTCATGAAACCTTGCATGGTGACATAACTTACTAAGAGTTTCACCAGTGAAAACGCAACATAGAGTGAAAAGTATCACTCATGGAATCTTATGCACCATTTGTTAACAGTGATACATCCATTGTCCCTTATGCAACTTGTAAGTTAGCAGTGATACATCCATTGTCCCTTATGCAACTTGTGAGTTAGCAGTGATACATCCATTGTCCCTTATGCAACTTGTGAGTTAGCAGTTCTACTTGTGATTTAGCAGTGATACATCCATTGTCCCTTATGCAACTTGTGAGTTAGCAGTGATACATCCATTGTCCCTTATGCAACTTGTGAGTTAGCAGTACTACTTGTGAGTTAGCAGTCAGATACTTGTGAGTTAGCAGTCAGATACTTGTGAGTTAGCGGTGATACTTGTGAGTTAGCAGTACTACTTGTGAGTTAGCAGTACTACTTGTGAGTTAGCAGTGATACTTGTGAGTTAGCAGTGATACTTGTGAGTTAGCAGTACTACTTGTGAGTTAGCAGTGATACTTGTGAGTTAGCAGTATTACTTGTGAGTTAGCAGTACTACTTGTGAGTTAGCAGTACTACTTGTGAGTTAGCAGTTATATTTGTGGGTTAGCAGTGATACTTGTGAGTTAGCAGTGATACTTGTGAGTTAGCAGTCGGATACTTGTGAGTTAGCAGTCGGATACTTGTGAGTTAGCAGTTATACTTGTGAGTTAGCAGTACTACTTGTGAGTTAGCAGTGATACTTGTGAGTTAGCAGTGATACTTGTGAGTTAGCAGTCGGATACTTGTGAGTTAGCAGTCGGATACTTGTGAGTTAGCAGTTATACTTGTGAGTTAGCAGTGATACTTGTGAGTTAGCAGTCGGATACTTGTGAGTTAGCAGTGATACTTGTGAGTTAGCAGTTATACTTGTGAGTTAGCAGTACTACTTGTGAGTTAGCAGTGATACTTGTGAGTTAGCAGTGATACTTGTGAGTTAGCAGTGATACTTGTGAGTTAGCAGTCGGATACTTGTGAGTTAGCAGTTATACTTGTGAGTTAGCAGTACTACTTGTGAGTTAGCAGTACTACTTGTGAGTTAGCAGTGATACTTGTGAGTTAGCAGTGATACTTGTGAGTTAGCAGTAATACTTGTGAGTTAGCAGTTATACTTGTGAGTTAGCAGTACTACTTGTGAGTTAGCAGTATACTTGTGAGTTAGCAGTACTACTTGTGAGTTAGCAGTACTACTTGTGAGTTAGCAGTAATACTTGTGAGTTAGCAGTACTACTTGTGAGTTAGCAGTACTACTTGTGAGTTAGCAGTGATACTTGTGAGTTAGCAGTAATACTTGTGAGTTAGCAGTACTACTTGTGAGTTAGCAGTACTACTTGTGAGTTAGCAGTGATACTTGTGAGTTAGCAGTACTACTTGTGAGTTAGCAGTGATACTTGTGAGTTAGCAGTGATACTTGTGAGTTAGCAGTTATACTTGTGAGTTAGCAGTTATACTTGTGAGTTAGCAGTTATACTTGTGAGTTAGCAGTACTACTTTTGAGTTAGCAGTGATACTTGTGAGTTAGCATTACTACTTGTAAGTTAGCAGTGATACTTGTGAGTTAGCAGTGATACATGTGAGTTAGCAGTACTACTTGTGAGTTAGCAGTGATACTTGTGAGTTAGCAGTCTACTTGTGAGTTAGCAGTACTACTTGTGAGTTAGCAGTACTACTTGTGAGTTAGCAGTGATACTTGTGAGTTAGCAGTGATACTTGTGAGTTAGCAGTACTACTTGTGAGTTAGCAGTACTACTTGTGAGTTAGCAGTAATACTTGTGAGTTAGCAGTATTACTTGTGAGTTAGCAGTACTACTTGTGAGTTAGCAGTTATACTTGTGAGTTAGCAGTTATACTTGTGAGTTAGCAGTGATACTTGTGAGTTAGCAGTCGATACTTGTGAGTTAGCAGTGATACTTGTGAGTTAGCAGTACTACTTGTGAGTTAGCAGTTATACTTGTGAGTTAGCAGTGATACTTGTGAGTTAGCAGTACTACTTGTGAGTTAGCAGTAATACTTGTGAGTTAGCAGTGATACTTGTGAGTTAGCAGTAATACTTGTGAGTTAGCAGTAATACTTGTGAGTTAGCAGTACTACTTGTGAGTTAGCAGTGATACTTGTGAGTTAGCAGTGATACTTGTGAGTTAGCAGTGATACTTGTGAGTTAGCAGTCGATACTTGTGAGTTAGCAGTATACTTGTGAGTTAGCAGTGATACTTGTGAGTTAGCAGTGATACTTGTGAGTTAGCAGTACTACTTGTGAGTTAGCAGTAATACTTGTGAGTTAGCAGTGATACTTGTGAGTTAGCAGTGATACTTGTGAGTTAGCAGTGATACTTGTGAGTTAGCAGTCAGATACTTGTGAGTTAGCAGTGATACTTGTGAGTTAGCAGTATACTTGTGAGTTAGCAGTTATACTTGTGAGTTAGCAGTCAGATACTTGTGAGTTAGCAGTGATACTTGTGAGTTAGCAGTGATACTTGTGAGTTAGCAGTGATACTTGTGAGTTAGCAGTGATACTTGTGAGTTAGCAGTTATACTTGTGAATTAGCAGTACTACTTGTGAGTTAGCAGTGATACTTGTGAGTTAGCAGTGATACTTGTGAGTTAGCAGTGATACTTGTGAGTTAGCAGTGATACTTGTGAGTTAGCAGTCGGATACTTGTGAGTTAGCAGTTATACTTGTGAGTTAGCAGTGATACTTGTGAGTTAGCAGTACTACTTGTGAGTTAGCAGTACTACTTGTGAGTTAGCAGTGATACTTGTGAGTTAGCAGTGATACTTGTGAGTTAGCAGTACTACGTGTGAGTTAGCAGTTATACTTGTGAGTTAGCAGTACTACTTGTGAGTTAGCAGTACTACTTGTGAGTTAGCAGTGATACTTGTGAGTTAACAGTTATACTTGTGAGATAGCAGTACTACTTGTGAGTTAGCAGTACTACTTGTGAGTTAGCAGTAGTACTTGTGAGTTAGCAGTGATACTTGTGAGTTAGCAGTACTACTTGTGAGTTAGCAGTGATACTTGTGAGTTAGCAGTTATACTTGTGAGTTAGTAGTACTACTTGTGAGTTAGCAGTGATACTTGTGAGTTAGCAGTACTACTTGTGAGTTAGCAGTACTACTTGTGAGTTAGCAGTACTACTTGTGAGTTAGCAGTGATACTTGTGAGTTAGCAGTACTACTTGTGAGTTAGCAGTGATACTTGTGAGTTAGCAGTTATACTTGTGAGTTACCAGTACTACTTGTGAGTTAGCAGTACTACTTTTGAGTTAGCAGTACTACTTGTGAGTTAGCAGTGATACATGTGAGTTAGCAGTACTACTTGTGAGTTAGCAGTGATACTTGTGAGTTAGCAGTACTACTTGTGAGTTAGCAGTGATACTTGTGAGTTAGCAGTACTACTTGTGAGTTAGCAGTACTACTTGTGAGTTAGCAGTGATACTTGTGAGTTAGCAGTGATACTTGTGAGTTAGCAGTACTACTTGTAAGTTAGCAGTGATACTTGTGAGTTAGCAGTATTACTTGTGAGTTAGCAGTACTACTTGTGAGTTAGCAGTTATACTTGTGAGTTAGCAGTTATATTTGTGGGTTAGCAGTGATACTTGTGAGTTAGCAGTCGGATACTTGTGAGTTAGCAGTGATACTTGTGAGTTAGCAGTACTACTTGTGAGTTAGCAGTTATACTTGTGAGTTAGCAGTGATACTTGTGAGTTAGCAGTTATACTTGTGAGTTAGCAGTTATACTTGTGAGTTAGCAGTCAGATACTTGTGAGTTAGCAGTGATACTTGTGAGTTAGCAGTGATACTTGTGAGTTAGCAGTTATACTTGTGAGTTAGCAGTACTACTTGTGAGTTAGCAGTGATACTTGTGAGTTAGCAGTGATACTTGTGAGTTAGCAGTGATACTTGTGAGTTAGCAGTGATACTTGTGAGTTAGCAGTGATACTTGTGAGTTAGCAGTGATACTTGTGAGTTAGCAGTCGGATACTTGTGAGTTAGCAGTGATACTTGTGAGTTAGCAGTGATACTTGTGAGTTAGCAGTGATACTTGTGAGTTAGCAGTACTACTTGTGAATTAGCAGTACTACTTGTGAGTTAGCAGTGATACTTGTGCGTTAGCAGTGATACTTGTGAGTTAGCAGTGATACTTGTGAGTTAGCAGTGATACTTGTGAGTTAGCAGTACTACTTGTGAATTAGCAGTACTACTTGTGAGTTAGCAGTGATACTTGTGCGTTAGCAGTGATACTTGTGAGTTAGCAGTGATACTTGTGAGTTAGCAGTGATACTTGTGAGTTAGCAGTACTACTTGTGAATTAGCAGTACTACTTGTGAGTTAGCAGTGATACTTGTGCGTTAGCAGTGATACTTGTGAGTTAGCAGTGATACTTGTGAGTTAGCAGTGATACTTGTGAGTTAGCAGTACTACTTGTGAATTAGCAGTACTACTTGTGAGTTAGCAGTGATACTTGTGAGTTAGCAGTGATACTTGTGAGTTAGCAGTGATACTTGTGAGTTAGCAGTGATACGTGTGAGTTAGCAGTCGGATACTTGTGAGTTAGCAGTTATACTTGTGAGTTAGCAGTGATACTTGTGAGTTAGCAGTACTACTTGTGAGTTAGCAGTACTACTTGTGAGTTAGCAGTGATACTTGTGAGTTAGCAGTGATACTTGTGAGTTAGCAGTACTACGTGTGAGTTAGCAGTTATACTTGTGAGTTAGCAGTACTACTTGTGAGTTAGCAGTACTACTTGTGAGTTAGCAGTACTACTTGTGAGTTAGCAGTGATACTTGTGAGTTAACAGTTATACTTGTGAGATAGCAGTACTACTTGTGAGTTAGCAGTACTACTTGTGAGTTAGCAGTACTACTTGTGAGTTAGCAGTGATACTTGTGAGTTAGCAGTACTACTTGTGAGTTAGCAGTGATATTTGTGAGTTAGCATTTATACTTGTGAGTTAGTAGTACTACTTGTGAGTTAGCAGTGATACTTGTGAGTTAGCAGTACTACTTGTGAGTTAGCAGTACTACTTGTGAGTTAGCAGTGATACTTGTGAGTTAGCAGTGATACTTGTGAGTTAGCAGTACTACTTGTGAGTTAGCAGTGATACTTGTGAGTTAGCAGTATTACTTGTGAGTTAGCAGTACTACTTGTGAGTTAGCAGTTATACTTGTGAGTTAGCAGTTATATTTGTGGGTTAGCAGTGATACTTGTGAGTTAGCAGTTATACTTGTGAGTTAGCAGTACTACTTGTGAGTTAGCAGTGATATTTGTGAGTTAGCAGTGATACTTGTGAGTTAGCAGTGATACTTGTGAGTTAGCAGTGATACTTGTGAGTTAGCAGTCGGATACTTGTGAGTTAGCAGTGATACTTGTGAGTTAGCAGTGATACTTGTGAGTTAGCAGTCGGATACTTGTGAGTTAGCAGTGATACTTGTGAGTTAGCAGTGATACTTGTGAGTTAGCAGTTATACTTGTGAGTTAGCAGTGATACTTGTGAGTTAGCAGTAATACTTGTGAGTTAGCAGTACTACTTGTGAGTTAGCAGTGATACTTGTGAGTTAGCAGTACTACTTGTGAGTTAGCAGTTATACTTGTGAGTTAGCAGTACTACTTGTGAGTTAGCAGTACTACTTGTGAGTTAGCAGTACTACTTTTGAGTTAGCAGTGATACTTGTGAGTTAGCAGTGATACTTGTGAGTTAGCAGTATTACTTGTGAGTTAGCAGTACTACTTGTGATTAGCAGTTATACTTGTGAGTTAGCATTCGGATACTTGTGAGTTAGCAGTGATACTTGTGAGTTAGCAGTTATACTTGTGAGTTAGAGTTATACTTGTGAGTTAGCAGTAGTACTTGTGAGTTAGCAGTACTACTTTTGAGTTAGCAGTGATACTTGTGAGTTAGCAGTACTACTTGTGAGTTAGCAGTGATACTTGTGAGTTAGCAGTGATACTTGTGAGTTAGCAGTACTACTTGTGAGTTAGCAGTCAGATACTTGTGAGTTAGCAGTCGGATACTTGTGAGTTAGCAGTACTACTTGTGAGTTAGCAGTACTACTTGTGAGTTAGCAGTGATACTTGTGAGTTAGCAGTACTACTTGTGAGTTAGCAGTGATACTTGTGAGTTAGCAGTTATACTTGTGAGTTAGCAGTACTACTTGTGAGTTAGCAGTGATACTTGTGAGTTAGCAGTTATATTTGTGGGTTAGCAGTGATACTTGTGAGTTAGCAGTCGGATACTTGTGAGTTAGCAGTGATACTTGTGAGTTAGCAGTACTACTTGTGAGTTAGCAGTTATACTTGTGATTTAGCAGTGATACTTGTGAGTTAGCAGTTATACTTGTGAGTTAGCAGTGATACTTGTGAGTTAGCAGTATTACTTGTGAGTTAGCAGTTATACTTGTGAGTTAGCAGTTATATTTGTGAGTTAGCAGTCAGATACTTGTGAGTTAGCAGTCGGATACTTGTGAGTTAGCAGTACTACTTGTGAGTTAGGAGTACTACTTGTGAGTTAGCAGTACTACTTGTGAGTTAGCAGTACTACTTGTGAGTTAGCAGTATTACTTGTGAGTTAGCAGTACTACTTGTGAGTTAGCAGTACTACTTGTGAGTTAGCAGTTATACTTATGAGTTAGCAGTTATATTTGTGGGTTAGCAGTCAGATACTTGTGAGTTAGCAGTCAGATACTTGTGAGTTAGCAGTGATACTTGTGAGTTAGCAGTACTACTTGTGAGTTAGCAGTTATACTTGTGAGTTAGCAGTGATACTTGTGAGTTAGCAGTTATACTTGTGAGTTAGCAGTTATACTTGTGAGTTAGCAGTTATACTTGTGAGTTAGCAGTCAGATACTTGTGAGTTAGCAGTGATACTTGTGAGTTAGCAGTGATACTTGTGAGTTAGCAGTGATACTTGTGAGTTAGCAGTGATACTTGTGAGTTAGCAGTACTACTTGTGAGTTAGCAGTGATACTTGTGAGTTAGCAGTGATACTTGTGAGTTAGCAGTGATACTTGTGAGTTAGCAGTGATACTTGTGAGTTAGCAGTGATACTTGTGAGTTAGCAGTGATACTTGTGAGTTAGCAGTGATACTTGTGAGTTAGCAGTCGGATACTTGTGAGTTAGCAGTGATACTTGTGAGTTAGCAGTTATACTTGTGAGTTAGCAGTTATACTTGTGAGTTAGCAGTCAGATACTTGTGAGTTAGCAGTGATACTTGTGAGTTAGTAGTGATACTTGTGAGTTAACAGTGATACTGGTGAGTTAACAGTACTACTTGTGAGTTAGCAGTGATACTTGTGAGTTAGCAGTGATACTTGTGAGTTAGCAGTCGGATATTTGTGAGTTAGCAGTGATACTTGTGAGTTAGCAGTACTACTTGTGAGTTAGCAGTACTACTTGTGAGTTAGCAGTGATACTTGTGAGTTAGCAGTACTACTTGTGAGTTAGCAGTTATACTTGTGAGTTAGCAGTACTACTTGTGAGTTAGCAGTACTACTTGTGAGTTAGCAGTGATACTTGTGAGTTAGCAGTATTACTTGTGAGTTAGCAGTACTACTTGTGATTAGCAGTTATACTTGTGAGTTAGCATTCGGATACTTGTGAGTTAGCAGTGATACTTGTGAGTTAGCAGTTATACTTGTGAGTTAGAGTTATACTTGTGAGTTAGCAGTAGTACTTGTGAGTTAGCAGTACTACTTTTGAGTTAGCAGTGATACTTGTGAGTTAGCAGTACTACTTGTGAGTTAGCAGTGATACTTGTGAGTTAGCAGTGATACTTGTGAGTTAGCAGTACTACTTGTGAGTTAGCAGTCAGATACTTGTGAGTTAGCAGTCGGATACTTGTGAGTTAGCAGTACTACGTGTGAGTTAGCAGTACTACTTGTGAGTTAGCAGTGATACTTGTGAGTTAGCAGTACTACTTGTGAGTTAGCAGTGATACTTGTGAGTTAGCAGTTATACTTGTGAGTTGGAAGTACTACTTGTGAGTTAGCAGTGATACTTGTGAGTTAGCAGTACTACTTGTGAGTTAGCAGTACTACTTGTGAGTTAGCAGTGATACTTGTGAGTTAGCAGTGATACTTGTGAGTTAGCAGTACTACTTGTGAGTTAGCAGTGATACTTGTGAGTTAGCAGTATTACTTGTGAGTTAGCAGTACTACTTGTGAGTTAGCAGTTATACTTGTGAGTTAGCAGTTATACTTGTGAGTTAGCAGTTATACTTGTGAGTTAGCAGTATACTTGGAGTTAGCAGTTACTTGTGAGTTAGCAGTATACTTGTGAGTTAGCAGTGATACTTGTGAGTTAGCAGTATACTTGTGAGTTAGCAGTGATACTTGTGAGTTAGCAGTTATACTTGTGAGTTAGCAGTTACTTGTGAGTTAGCAGTTACTTGTGAGTTAGCAGTATACTTGTGAGTTAGCAGTGATACTTGTGAGTTAGCAGTACTACTTGTGAGTTAGCAGTTATACTTGTGAGTTAGCAGTGATACTTGTGAGTTAGCAGTTATACTTGTGAGTTAGCAGTGATACTTGTGAGTTAGCAGTACTACTTGTGAGTTAGCAGTACTACTTGTGAGTTAGCAGTTATACTTGTGAGTTAGCATTACTACTTGTGAGTTAGCAGTGATACTTGTGAGTTAGCAGTGATACTTGATTAGCAGTTATTGTGGTTAGCAGTGATACTTGTGAGTTAGCAGTACTACTTGTGAGTTAGCAGTGATACTTGTGAGTTAGCAGTACTACTTGTGAGTTAGCAGTACTACTTGTGAGTTAGCAGTGATACTTGTGAGTTAGCAGTATACTTGTGAGTTAGCAGTAATACTTGTGAGTTAGCAGTGATACTTGTGAGTTAGCAGTAATACTTGTGAGTTAGCAGTACTACTTGTGAGTTAGCAGTTATACTTGTGAGTTAGCAGTGATACTTGTGAGTTAGCAGTGATACTTGTGAGTTAGCAGTGATACTTGTGAGTTAGCAGTGATACTTGTGAGTTAGCAGTGATACTTGTGAGTTAGCAGTGATACTTGTGAGTTAGCAGTGATACTTGTGAGTTAGCAGTGATACTTGTGAGTTAGCAGTGATACTTGTGAGTTAGCAGTGATACTTGTGAGTTAGCAGTGATACTTGTGAGTTAGCAGTGATACTTGTGAGTTAGCAGTGATACTTGTGAGTTAGCAGTGATACTTGTGAGTTAGCAGTGATACTTGTGAGTTAGCAGTGATACTTGTGAGTTAACAGTGATACTGGTGAGTTAACAGTACTACTTGTGAGTTAGCAGTGATACTTGTGAGTTAGCAGTGATACTTGTGAGTTAGCAGTTATACTTGTGAGTTAGCAGTACTACTTGTGAGTTAGCAGTGATACTTGTGAGTTAGCAGTGATACTTGTGAGTTAGCAGTGATACTTGTTAGTTAGCAGTGATACTTGTGAGTTAGCAGTCGGATACTTGTGAGTTAGCAGTGATACTTGTGAGTTAGCAGTCGGATACTTGTGAGTTAGCAGTGATACTTGTGAGTTAGCAGTGATACTTGTGAGTTAGCAGTCGGATACTTGTGAGTTAGCAGTTATACTTGTGAGTTAGCAGTGATACTTGTGAGTTAGCAGTATTACTTGTGAGTTAGCAGTACTACTTGTGAGTTAGCAGTGATACTTGTGAGTTAGCAGTGATACTTGTGAGTTAGCAGTACTACCTGTGAGTTTGCAGTTATACTTGTGAGTTAGCAGTACTACTTGTGAGTTAGCAGTACTACTTGTGAGTTAGCAGTACTACTTGTGAGTTAGCAGTACTACTTGTGAGTTAGCAGTGATACTTGTGAGTTAGCAGTGATACTTGTGAGTTAGCAGTATTACTTGTGAGTTAGCAGTACAACTTGTGAGTTAGCAGTTATACTTGTGAGTTAGCAGTTATATTTGTGGGTTAGCAGTGATACTTGTGAGTTAGCAGTTGGATACTTGTGAGTTAGCAGTGATACTTGTGAGTTAGCAGTTATACTTGTGAGTTAGCAGTTATACTTGTGAGTTAGCAGTACTACTTATGAGTTAGCAGTACTACTTGTGAGTTAGCAGTGATACTTGTGAGTTAGCAGTACTACTTGTGAGTTAGCAGTCAGATACTTGTGAGTTAGCAGTGATACTTGTGAGTTAGCAGTACTACTTGTGAGTTAGCAGTCAGATACTTGTGATTTAGCAGTCGGATACTTGTGAGTTAGCAGTACTACTTGTGAGTTAGCAGTACTACTTGTGAGTTAGCAGTACAACTTGTGAGTTAGCAGTACTACTTGTGAGCTAGCAGTGATACTTGTGTGTTAGCAGTGATACTTGTGAGTTAGCAGTGATACTTGTGAGTTAGCAGTGATACTTGTGAGTTAGCAGTTATACTTGTGAGTTAGCAGTACTACTTGTGAGTTAGCAGTGATATTTGTGAGTTAGCAGTGATACTTGTGAGTTAGCAGTGATACTTGTGAGTTAGCAGTGATACTTGTGAGTTAGCAGTCAGATACTTGTGAGTTAGCAGTGATACTTGTGAGTTAGCAGTGATACTTGTGAGTTAGCAGTCGGATACTTGTGAGTTAGCAGTGTTACTTGTGAGTTAACAGTGATACTGGTGAGTTAACAGTACTACTTGTGAGTTAGCAGTGATACTTGTGAGTTAGCAGTGATACTTGTGAGTTAGCAGTTATACTTGTGAGTTAGCAGTGATACTTGTGAGTTAGCAGTACTACTTGTGAGTTAGCAGTACTACTTGTGAGTTAGCAGTGATACTTGTGAGTTAGCAGTAATACTTGTGAGTTAGCAGTGATACTTGTGAGTTAGCAGTAATACTTGTGAGTTAGCAGTACTACTTGTGAGTTAGCAGTACTACTTGTGAGTTAGCAGTGATACTTGTGAGTTAGCAGTGATACTTGTGAGTTAGCAGTGATACTTGTGAGTTAGCAGTAATACTTGTGAGTTAGCAGTAATACTTGTGAGTTAGCAGTTATACTTGTGAGTTAGCAGTGATACTTGTGAGTTAGCAGTGATACTTGTGAGTTAGCAGTGATACTTGTGAGTTAGCAGTGATACTTGTGAGTTAGCAGTAATACTTGTGAGTTAGCAGTACTACTTGTGAGTTAGCAGTGATACTTGTGAGTTAGCAGTGATACTTGTGAGTTAGCAGTGATACTTGTGAGTTAGCAGTGATACTTGTGAGTTAGCAGTATACTTGTGAGTTAGCAGTTATACTTGTGAGTTAGCAGTGATACTTGTGAGTTAGCAGTACTACTTGTGAGTTAGCAGTAATACTTGTGAGTTAGCAGTGATACTTGTGAGTTAGCAGTGATACTTGTGAGTTAGCAGTACTACTTGTGAGTTAGCAGTGATACTTGTGAGTTAGCAGTGATACTTGTGAGTTAGCAGTACTACTTGTGAGTTAGCAGTACTACTTGTGAGTTAGCAGTACTACTTGTGAGTTAGCAGTATACTTGTGAGTTAGCAGTACTACTTGTGAGTTAGCAGTACTACTTGTGAGTTAGCAGTGATACTTGTGAGTTAGCAGTATACTTGTGAGTTAGCAGTACTACTTGTGAGTTAGCAGTGATACTTGTGAGTTAGCAGTATACTTGTGAGTTAGCAGTATACTTGTGAGTTAGCAGTATACTTGTGAGTTAGCAGTATACTTGTGAGTTAGCAGTACTACTTGTGAGTTAGCAGTATACTTATGAGTTAGCAGTTATACTTGTGGGTTAGCAGTCAGACTTGTGAGTTAGCAGTCGGATACTTGTGAGTTAGCAGTGATACTTGTGAGTTAGCAGTAACTTGTGAGTTAGCAGTATACTTGTGAGTTAGCAGTGATACTTGTGAGTTAGCAGTTATACTTGTGAGTTAGCAGTTATACTTGTGAGTTAGCAGTCAGATACTTGTGAGTTAGCAGTGATACTTGTGAGTTAGCAGTGATACTTGTGAGTTAGCAGTTATACTTGTGAGTTAGCAGTACTACTTGTGAGTTAGCAGTGATACTTGTGAGTTAGCCGTACTACTTGTGAGTTAGCAGTACTACTTGTGAGTTAGCAGTGATACTTGTGAGTTAGCAGTGATACTTGTGAGTTAGCAGTACTACTTGTGAGTTAGCAGTTATACTTGTGAGTTAGCAGTACTACTTGTGAGTTAGCAGTACAACTTGTGAGTTAGCAGTGATACTTGTGAGTTAGCAGTACTACTTGTGAGTTAGCAGTGATACTTGTGAGTTAGCAGTTATGCTTGTGAGTTAG
Source organism: Archivesica marissinica (assembly GCA_014843695.1). Classification (NCBI taxonomy): domain Eukaryota; kingdom Metazoa; phylum Mollusca; class Bivalvia; order Venerida; family Vesicomyidae; genus Archivesica; species Archivesica marissinica. The sequence goes on along the minus strand of CM026398.1, from coordinate 7,753,123 downwards.
CAGTACTACTTGTGAGTTAGCAGTACAACTTGTGAGTTAGCAGTACTACTTGTGAGTTAGCAGTGATACTTGTGAGTTAGCAGTACTACTTGTGAGTTATCAGTGATACTTGTGAGTTAGCAGTTATACTTGTGAGTTGGAAGTACTACTTGTGAGTTAGCAGTGATACTTGTGAGTTAGCAGTACTACTTGTGAGTTAGCAGTACTACTTGTGAGTTAGCAGTGATACTTGTGAGTTAGCAGTATACTTGTGAGTTAGCAGTTACTTGTGAGTTAGCAGATACTTGTGAGTTAGCAGTGATACTTGTGAGTTAGCAGTACTACTTGTGAGTTAGCAGTGATACTTGTGAGTTAGCAGTATTACTTGTGAGTTAGCAGTACTACTTGTGAGTTAGCAGTATACTTGTGAGTTAGCAGTTATATTTGTGGGTTAGCAGTGATACTTGTGAGTTAGCAGTTATACTGTGAGTTAGCAGTATACTTGTGAGTTAGCAGTGATACTTGTGAGTTAGCAGTATACTTGTGAGTTAGCAGTATACTTGTGAGTTAGCAGTGATACTTGTGAGTTAGCAGTTATACTTGTGAGTTAGCAGTGATACTTGTGAGTTAGCAGTTATACATGTGAGTTAGCAGTTATACTTGTGAGTTAGCAGTCAGATACTTGTGAGTTAGCAGTGATACTTGTGAGTTAGCAGTGATACTTGTGAGTTAGCAGTGATACTTGTGAGTTAACAGTGATACTTGTGAGTTAGCAGTTATACTTGTGAGTTAGCAGTACTACTTGTGAGTTAGCAGTGATACTTGTGAGTTAGCAGTGATACTTGTGAGTTAGCAGTGATACTTGTGAGTTAGCAGTCGGATACTTGTGAGTTAGCAGTGATACTTGTGAGTTAGCAGTGATACTTGTGAGTTAGCAGTCGGATACTTGTGAGTTAGCAGTGATACTTGTGAGTTAACAGTGATACTGTGAGTTAACAGTACTACTTGTGAGTTAGCAGTAACTTGTGAGTTAGCAGTGATACTTGTGAGTTAGCAGTTATACTTGTGAGTTAGCAGTACTACTTGTGAGTTAGCAGTACTACTTGTGAGTTAGCAGTGATACTTGTGAGTTAGCAGTGATACTTGTGAGTTAGCAGTATTACTTGTGAGTTAGCAGTACTACTTGTGAGTTAGCAGTTATACTTGTGAGTTAGCAGTTATACTTGTGAGTTAGCAGTGATACTTGTGAGTTAGCAGTCAGATACTTGTGAGTTAGCAGTGATACTTGTGAGTTAGCAGTTATACTTGTGAGTTAGAGTTATACTTGTGAGTTAGCAGTATACTTGTGAGTTAGCAGTAGTACTTGTGAGTTAGCAGTACTACTTTTGAGTTAGCAGTGATACTTGTGAGTTAGCAGTACTACTTGTGAGTTAGCAGTGATACTTGTGAGTTAGCAGTGATACTTGTGAGTTAGCAGTACTACTTGTGAGTTAGCAGTCAGATACTTGTGAGTTAGCAGTCGGATACTTGTGAGTTAGCAGTACTACTTGTGAGTTAGCAGTACTACTTGTGAGTTAGCAGTGATACTTGTGAGTTAGCAGTGATACTTGTGAGTTAGCAGTGATACTTGTGAGTTAGCAGTACTACTTGTGAGTTAGCAGTACTACTTGTGAGTTAGCAGTACTACTTGTGAGTTAGCAGTATTACTTGTGAGTTAGCAGTACTACTTGTGAGTTAGCAGTACTACTTGTGAGTTAGCAGTTATACTTATGAGTTAGCAGTTATATTTGTGGGTTAGCAGTCGATACTTGTGAGTTAGCAGTCGATACTTGTGAGTTAGCAGTACTACTTGTGAGTTAGCAGTGATACTTGTGAGTTAGCAGTGATACTTGTGAGTTAGCAGTACTACTTGTGAGTTAGCAGTACTACTTGTGAGTTAGCAGTACTACTTGTGAGTTAGCAGTATTACTTGTGAGTTAGCAGTACTACTTGTGAGTTAGCAGTACTACTTGTGAGTTAGCAGTTATACTTATGAGTTAGCAGTTATATTTGTGGGTTAGCAGTCAGATACTTGTGAGTTAGCAGTCGGATACTTGTGAGTTAGCAGTACTACTTGTGAGTTAGCAGTGATACTTGTGAGTTAGCAGTGATACTTGTGAGTTAGCAGTACTACTTGTGAGTTAGCAGTACTACTTGTGAGTTAGCAGTACTACTTGTGAGTTAGCAGTATTACTTGTGAGTTAGCAGTACTACTTGTGAGTTAGCAGTACTACTTGTGAGTTAGCAGTTATACTTATGAGTTAGCAGTTATATTTGTGGGTTAGCAGTCAGATACTTGTGAGTTAGCAGTCGGATACTTGTGAGTTAGCAGTGATACTTGTGAGTTAGCAGTACTACTTGTGAGTTAGCAGTTATACTTGTGAGTTAGCAGTGATACTTGTGAGTTAGCAGTTATACTTGTGAGTTAGCAGTTATACTTGTGAGTTAGCAGTCAGATACTTGTGAGTTAGCAGTGATACTTGTGAGTTAGCAGTGATACTTGTGAGTTAGCAGTTATACTTGTGAGTTAGCAGTACTACTTGTGAGTTAGCAGTGATACTTGTGAGTTAGCCGTACTACTTGTGAGTTAGCAGTACTACTTGTGAGTAAGCAGTGATACTTGTGAGTTAGCAGTGATACTTGTGAGTTAGCAGTACTACTTGTGAGTTAGCAGTTATACTTGTGAGTTAGCAGTACTACTTGTGAGTTAGCAGTACAACTTGTGAGTTAGCAGTGATACTTGTGAGTTAGCAGTACTACTTGTGAGTTAGCAGTGATACTTGTGAGTTAGCAGTTATGCTTGTGAGTTAGCAGTACTACTTGTGAGTTAGCAGTACAACTTGTGAGTTAGCAGTACTACTTGTGAGTTAGCAGTGATACTTGTGAGTTAGCAGTACTACTTGTGAGTTATCAGTGATACTTGTGAGTTAGCAGTTATACTTGTGAGTTGGAAGTACTACTTGTGAGTTAGCAGTGATACTTGTGAGTTAGCAGTACTACTTGTGAGTTAGCAGTACTACTTGTGAGTTAGCAGTGATACTTGTGAGTTAGCAGTGATACTTGTGAGTTAGCAGTACTACTTGTGAGTTAGCAGTGATACTTGTGAGTTAGCAGTGATACTTGTGAGTTAGCAGTACTACTTGTGAGTTAGCAGTGATACTTGTGAGTTAGCAGTATTACTTGTGAGTTAGCAGTACTACTTGTGAGTTAGCAGTTATACTTGTGAGTTAGCAGTTATATTTGTGGGTTAGCAGTGATACTTGTGAGTTAGCAGTTATACTTGTGAGTTAGCAGTACTACTTGTGAGTTAGCAGTGATACTTGTGAGTTAGCAGTGATACTTGTGAGTTAGCAGTGATACTTGTGAGTTAGCAGTGATACTTGTGAGTTAGCAGTCGATACTTGTGAGTTAGCAGTGATACTTGTGAGTTAGCAGTTATACTTGTGAGTTAGCAGTTATACTTGTGAGTTAGCAGTCAGATACTTGTGAGTTAGCAGTGATACTTGTGAGTTAGCAGTGATACTTGTGAGTTAGCAGTGATACTTGTGAGTTAGCAGTGATACTTGTGAGTTAGCAGTTATACTTGTGAGTTAGCAGTACTACTTGTGAGTAGCAGTATACTTGTGAGTTAGCAGTGATACTTGTGAGTTAGCAGTGATACTTGTGAGTTAGCAGTGATACTTGTGAGTTAGCAGTCGGATACTTGTGAGTTAGCAGTGATACTTGTGAGTTAGCAGTGATACTTGTGAGTTAGCAGTCGGATACTTGTGAGTTAGCAGTGATACTTGTGAGTTAACAGTGATACTGGTGAGTTAACAGTACTACTTGTGAGTTAGCAGTGAAACTTGTGAGTTAGCAGTGATACTTGTGAGTTAGCAGTTATACTTGTGAGTTAGCAGTACTACTTGTGAGTTAGCAGTACTACTTTTGAGTTAGCAGTGATACTTGTGAGTTAGCAGTGATACTTGTTAGTTAGCAGTATTACTTGTGAGTTAGCAGTACTACTTGTGAGTTAGCAGTTATACTTGTGAGTTAGCAGTTATATTTGTGGGTTAGCAGTGATACTTGTGAGTTAGCAGTCAGATACTTGTGAGTTAGCAGTGATACTTGTGAGTTAGCAGTTATACTTGTGAGTTAGAGTTATACTTGTGAGTTAGCAGTAGTACTTGTGAGTTAGCAGTAGTACTTGTGAGTTAGCAGTACTACTTTTGAGTTAGCAGTGATACTTGTGAGTTAGCAGTACTACTTGTGAGTTAGCAGTGATACTTGTGAGTTAGCAGTGATACTTGTGAGTTAGCAGTACTACTTGTGAGTTAGCAGTCAGATACTTGTGAGTTAGCAGTCGGATACTTGTGAGTTAGCAGTACTACTTGTGAGTTAGCAGTACTACTTGTGAGTTAGCAGTGTACTTGTGAGTTAGCAGTGATACTTGTGAGTTAGCAGTGATACTTGTGAGTTAGCAGTACTACTTGTGAGTTAGCAGTACTACTTGTGAGTTAGCAGTACTACTTGTGAGTTAGCAGTATTACTTGTGAGTTAGCAGTACTACTTGTGAGTTAGCAGTACTACTTGTGAGTTAGCAGTTATACTTATGAGTTAGCAGTTATATTTGTGGGTTAGCAGTCAGATACTTGTGAGTTAGCAGTCGGATACTTGTGAGTTAGCAGTAATACTTGTGAGTTAGCAGTAATACTTGTGAGTTAGCAGTGATACTTGTGAGTTAGCAGTAATACTTGTGAGTTAGCAGTAATACTTGTGAGTTAGCAGTAATACTTGTGAGTTAGCAGTAATACTTGTGAGTTAGCAGTAATACTTGTGAGTTAGCAGTAATACTTGTGAGTTAGCAGTTATACTTGTGAGTTAGCAGTGATACTTGTGAGTTAGCAGTGATACTTGTGAGTTAGCAGTTATACTTGTGAGTTAGCAGTACTACTTGTGAGTTAGCAGTGATACTTGTGAGTTAGCAGTGATACTTGTGAGTTAGCAGTCGGATACTTGTGAGTTAGCAGTCGGATACTTGTGAGTTAGCAGTGATACTTGTGAGTTAGCAGTCGGATACTTGTGAGTTAGCAGTGATACTTGTGAGTTAGCAGTTATACTTGTGAGTTAGCAGTTATACTTGTGAGTTAGCAGTCAGATACTTGTGAGTTAGCAGTGATACTTGTGGGTTAGCAGTGATACTTGTGAGTTAACAGTGATACTGGTGAGATAACAGTACTACTTGTGAGTTAGCAGTGATACTTGTGAGTTAGCAGTGATACTTGTGAGTTAGCAGTGATACTTGTGAGTTAGCAGTGATACTTGTGAGTTAGCAGTCGGATACTTGTGAGTTAGCAGTTATACTTGTGAGTTAGCAGTTATACTTGTGAGTTAGCAGTCAGATACTTGTGAGTTAGCAGTGATACTTGTGAGTTAGCAGTGATACTTGTGAGTTAGCAGTGATACTTGTGAGTTAGCAGTGATACTTGTGAGTTAGCAGTTATACTTGTGAGTTAGCAGTACTACTTGTGAGTTAGCAGTGATACTTGTGAGTTAGCAGTGATACTTGTGAGTTAGCAGTACTACTTGTGAGTTAGCAGTATTACTTGTGAGTTAGCAGTACTACTTGTGAGTTAGCAGTACTACTTGTGAGTTAGCAGTTATACTTATGAGTTAGCAGTTATATTTGTGGGTTAGCAGTCAGATACTTGTGAGTTAGCAGTCGGATACTTGTGAGTTAGCAGTGATACTTGTGAGTTAGCAGTACTACTTGTGAGTTAGCAGTTATACTTGTGAGTTAGCAGTGATACTTGTGAGTTAGCAGTTATTCTTGTGAGTTAGCAGTTATACTTGTGAGTTAGCAGTCAGATACTTGTGAGTTAGCAGTGATACTTGTGAGTTAGCAGTGATACTTGTGAGTTAGCAGTTATACTTGTGAGTTAGCAGTACTACTTGTGAGTTAGCAGTGATACTTGTGAGTTAGCCGTACTACTTGTGAGTTAGCAGTACTACTTGTGAGTAAGCAGTGATACTTGTGAGTTAGCAGTGATACTTGTGAGTTAGCAGTACTACTTGTGAGTTAGCAGTTATACTTGTGAGTTAGCAGTACTACTTGTGAGTTAGCAGTACAACTTGTGAGTTAGCAGTGATACTTGTGAGTTAGCAGTACTACTTGTGAGTTAGCAGTGATACTTGTGAGTTAGCAGTTATGCTTGTGAGTTAGCAGTACTACTTGTGAGTTAGCAGTACAACTTGTGAGTTAGCAGTACTACTTGTGAGTTAGCAGTGATACTTGTGAGTTAGCAGTACTACTTGTGAGTTATCAGTGATACTTGTGAGTTAGCAGTTATACTTGTGAGTTGGAAGTACTACTTGTGAGTTAGCAGTGATACTTGTGAGTTAGCAGTACTACTTGTGAGTTAGCAGTACTACTTGTGAGTTAGCAGTGATACTTGTGAGTTAGCAGTGATACTTGTGAGTTAGCAGTACTACTTGTGAGTTAGCAGTGATACTTGTGAGTTAGCAGTGATACTTGTGAGTTAGCAGTACTACTTGTGAGTTAGCAGTGATACTTGTGAGTTAGCAGTATTACTTGTGAGTTAGCAGTACTACTTGTGAGTTAGCAGTTATACTTGTGAGTTAGCAGTTATATTTGTGGGTTAGCAGTGATACGTGTGAGTTAGCAGTTATACCTGTGAGTTAGCAGTACTACTTGTGAGTTAGCAGTGATACTTGTGAGTTAGCAGTACTACTTGTGAGTTAGCAGTACTACTTGTGAGTTAGCAGTGATACTTGTGAGTTAGCAGTTATACTTGTGAGTTAGCAGTGATACTTGTGAGTTAGCAGTTATACATGTGAGTTAGCAGTTATACTTGTGAGTTAGCAGTCAGATACTTGTGAGTTAGCAGTGATACTTGTGAGTTAGCAGTGATACTTGTGAGTTAGCAGTGATACTTGTGAGTTAACAGTGATACTTGTGAGTTAGCAGTTATACTTGTGAGTTAGCAGTACTACTTGTGAGCTAGCAGTGATACTTGTGAGTTAGCAGTGATACTTGTGAGTTAGCAGTGATACTTGTGAGTTAGCAGTCGGATACTTGTGAGTTAGCAGTGATACTTGTGAGTTAGCAGTGATACTTGTGAGTTAGCAGTCGGATACTTGTGAGTTAGCAGTGATACTTGTGAGTTAACAGTGATACTGGTGAGTTAACAGTACTACTTGTGAGTTAGCAGTGAAACTTGTGAGTTAGCAGTGATACTTGTGAGTTAGCAGTTATACTTGTGAGTTAGCAGTACTACTTGTGAGTTAGCAGTACTACTTTTGAGTTAGCAGTGATACTTGTGAGTTAGCAGTGATACTTGTTAGTTAGCAGTATTACTTGTGAGTTAGCAGTACTACTTGTGAGTTAGCAGTTATACTTGTGAGTTAGCAGTTATATTTGTGGGTTAGCAGTGATACTTGTGAGTTAGCAGTCAGATACTTGTGAGTTAGCAGTGATACTTGTGAGTTAGCAGTTATACTTGTGAGTTAGAGTTATACTTGTGAGTTAGCAGTAGTACTTGTGAGTTAGCAGTAGTACTTGTGAGTTAGCAGTACTACTTTTGAGTTAGCAGTGATACTTGTGAGTTAGCAGTACTACTTGTGAGTTAGCAGTGATACTTGTGAGTTAGCAGTGATACTTGTGAGTTAGCAGTACTACTTGTGAGTTAGCAGTCAGATACTTGTGAGTTAGCAGTCGGATACTTGTGAGTTAGCAGTACTACTTGTGAGTTAGCAGTACTACTTGTGAGTTAGCAGTGTACTTGTGAGTTAGCAGTGATACTTGTGAGTTAGCAGTGATACTTGTGAGTTAGCAGTACTACTTGTGAGTTAGCAGTACTACTTGTGAGTTAGCAGTACTACTTGTGAGTTAGCAGTATTACTTGTGAGTTAGCAGTACTACTTGTGAGTTAGCAGTACTACTTGTGAGTTAGCAGTTATACTTATGAGTTAGCAGTTATATTTGTGGGTTAGCAGTCAGATACTTGTGAGTTAGCAGTCGGATACTTGTGAGTTAGCAGTGATACTTGTTAGTTAGCAGTACTACTTGTGAGTTAGCAGTTATACTTGTGAGTTAGCAGTGATACTTGTGAGTTAGCAGTTATACTTGTGAGTTAGCAGTTATACTTGTGAGTTAGCAGTCAGATACTTGTGAGTTAGCAGTGATACTTGTGAGTTAGCAGTGATACTTGTGAGTTAGCAGTGATACTTGTGAGTTAGCAGTGATACTTGTGAGTTAGCAGTGATACTTGTGAGTTAGCAGTGATACTTGTGAGTTAGCAGTGATACTTGTGAGTTAGCAGTGATACTTGTGAGTTAGCAGTCGGATACTTGTGAGTTAGCAGTGATACTTGTGAGTTAGCAGTGATACTTGTGAGTTAGCAGTCGGATACTTGTGAGTTAGCAGTGATACTTGTGAGTTAGCAGTTATACTTGTGAGTTAGCAGTTATACTTGTGAGTTAGCAGTCAGATACTTGTGAGTTAGCAGTGATACTTGTGGGTTAGCAGTGATACTTGTGAGTTAACAGTGATACTGGTGAGATAACAGTACTACTTGTGAGTTAGCAGTGATACTTGTGAGTTAGCAGTGATACTTGTGAGTTAGCAGTGATACTTGTGAGTTAGCAGTGATACTTGTGAGTTAGCAGTCGGATACTTGTGAGTTAGCAGTTATACTTGTGAGTTAGCAGTTATACTTGTGAGTTAGCAGTCAGATACTTGTGAGTTAGCAGTGATACTTGTGAGTTAGCAGTGATACTTGTGAGTTAGCAGTGATACTTGTGAGTTAGCAGTGATACTTGTGAGTTAGCAGTACTACTTGTGAGTTAGCAGTGATACTTGTGAGTTAGCAGTGATACTTGTGAGTTAGCAGTGATACTTGTGAGTTAGCAGTCGATACTTGTGAGTTAGCAGTGATACTTGTGAGTTAGCAGTGATACTTGTGAGTTAGCAGTCGGATACTTGTGAGTTAGCAGTGATACTTGTGAGTTAACAGTGATACTGGTGAGTTAACAGTACTACTTGTGAGTTAGCAGTGATACTTGTGAGTTAGCAGTGATACTTGTGAGTTAGCAGTTATACTTGTGAGTTAGCAGTGATACTTGTGAGTTAGCAGTACTACTTGTGAGTTAGCAGTACTACTTGTGAGTTAGCAGTGATACTTGTGAGTTAGCAGTACTACTTGTGAGTTAGCAGTTATACTTGTGAGTTAGCAGTACTACTTGTGAGTTAGCAGTACTACTTGTGAGTTAGCAGTACTACTTGTGAGTTAGCAGTGATACTTGTGAGTTAGCAGTGATACTTGTGAGTTAGCAGTAATACTTGTGAGTTAGCAGTAATACTTGTGAGTTAGCAGTGATACTTGTGAGTTAGCAGTACTACTTGTGAGTTAGCAGTACTACTTGTGAGTTAGCAGTGATACTTGTGAGTTAGCAGTGATACTTGTGAGTTAGCAGTGATACTTGTGAGTTAGCAGTTATACTTGTGAGTTAGCAGTACTACTTGTGAGTTAGCAGTGATACTTGTGAGTTAGCAGTACTACTTGTGAGTTAGCAGTACTACTTGTGAGTTAGCAGTACTACTTGTGAGTTAGCAGTGATACTTGTGAGTTAGCAGTGATACTTGTGAGTTAGCAGTTATACTTGTGAGTTAGCAGTGATACTTGTGAGTTAGCAGTGATACTTGTGAGTTAGCAGTACTACTTGTGAGTTAGCAGTGATACTTGTGAGTTAGCAGTACTACTTGTGAGTTAGCAGTGATACTTGTGAGTTAGCAGTGATACTTGTGAGTTAGCAGTAATACTTGTGAGTTAGCAGTGATACTTGTGAGTTAGCAGTACTACTTGTGAGTTAGCAGTGATACTTGTGAGTTAGCAGTACTACTTGTGAGTTAGCAGTACTACTTGTGAGTTAGCAGTGATACTTGTGAGTTAGCAGTGATACTTGTGAGTTAGCAGTACTACTTGTGAGTTAGCAGTGATACTTGTGAGTTAGCAGTACTACTTGTGAGTTAGCAGTACTACTTGTGAGTTAGCAGTTATACTTGTGAGTTAGCAGTTATACTTGTGAGTTAGCAGTGATACTTGTGAGTTAGCAGTACTACTTGTGAGTTAGCAGTGATACTTGTGAGTTAGCAGTACTACTTGTGAGTTAGCAGTACTACTTGTGAGTTAGCAGTACTACTTGTGAGTTAGCAGTGATACTTGTGAGTTAGCAGTGATACTTGTGAGTTAGCAGTTATACTTGTGAGTTAGCAGTACTACTTGTGAGTTAGCAGTGATACTTGTGAGTTAGCAGTGATACTTGTGAGTTAGCAGTACTACTTGTGAGTTAGCAGTGATACTTGTGAGTTAGCAGTACTACTTGTGAGTTAGCAGTACTACTTGTGAGTTAGCAGTACTACTTGTGAGTTAGCAGTACTACTTGTGAGTTAGCAGTACTACTTGTGAGTTAGCAGTGATACTTGTGAGTTAGCAGTGATACTTTTGAGTTAGCAGTGATACTTGTGAGTTAGCAGTACTACTTGTGAGTTAGCAGTTATACTTGTGAGTTAGCAGTGATACTTGTGAGTTAGCAGTACTAGTTGTGAGTTAGCAGTACTACTTGTGAGTTAGCAGTGATACTTACTTTGGTAGGGTCTGGGAATCATCTAGCATAGAATTCTCAAAGTCAAGAATTTCTGTAAAACTCTGCTGATACCTATAATACAGATTGCAAAAGATTTCTTGAAAGCCAGTTGTAAAATATAAACACATTTTCTTTTATCATTTGATTTTCTTACCTGTGTCACCCACCATGCACATCCTGATACAACAACAATTCAGTTCACTGTGAAAATTTAGTATAATAAAATATGCAAGCAAATTGCAGGTGCTTCAATCAATATTCCAGTTCCGTTATACAGTGAAACTTTGTTGCCTCAAACTGGGCTACCTCGAACACGTCGCCTGGTCCCGACAATAATCATTATAAATGCAATTTTGAATCTAACCAGTCTTTTTTAGTTTAACCCTTTCAACACCACAGACCTCTCTAAATAGGCTTACACAAAGAGTAGATCCAGATGATCTGGATCTGCACTTTTTGCCAGTAATATTACTATTTGTAGACAAAATTACCCATTTTGATAAATGAACAGGTCCAAATGAAATGTTTTTATTAATTTATTGGTCTAAAAATATGATGCACCAGTCCATGTCAGTTACTCGGTGTTGAATAGGTTAAAGACCATATATATGAACCTCGTGTTTTGGTGCAGGAATCCCATACATTGGAAGAGTATTCTAATTGGAGTGTAACAGGTGCTTTATGCGTGTGCTCTTTAATTGTTGAATTAATACAAGTTATGTTATATGTTATATTTCGGGTTTTACGCCTGCATCAGCACCATTTCGGGCTATATCGCCGGCGGGCAGTTTACCTAACAACACCTTTCCTGGGCAGGCTCCAGCGGTTAAACAGTACTTGGGTGCACCAACCTCCGTAAGAAACTGCCAACTTTTTCATATAAATGAGACACGACCTGAGCGGGGCACGAACCCGTGACCATCAGTGATGATAGGTTACAGTGGTATACAAGTCAGCGACCGTAACCACCCGACCACGGAGGCGGACCGAATTAATACAACATTCCTCATAGTATTCCCAATGATTGATTGTCTTGCTGTTTATTGAATTAATATGTAATTAACATTATGTTGGAGACTGATACCAAGCTTACGCCCATGAGGTTTGTAGGTAAGACAGATAGTTTGTTTTGATAGTTTTTGATAGTACTCTATATATAGTGGAAGTTGTGATAGCGCAGTGGTAGAGTGTTCGCTTCAGATGCGAAAGGCTCGGAGTTCACCCCACTGGAGCCCTTACGAATATGGCCTTAGGGAAGGCATTTCCATTCCACATTGCCTCTTTTCTCTCCCTCGTGGCGATGGATTCTACCAGGAATGAGGTCTCGAGAGTGATTAATATAAGTTGTAAGAACATGTTTCGCAATCAAGCTAAAATAAATTTGTATAAACCAAATATTGATATGATGAACAAGTCCAGTATTAGTGGACAAGTACAATGTATGCTAAACAGGTTTTAAGATTACATACATGTATGTACATGACCTGTAATACTTGACCTACTGACCGGATAGATCTGAAACAACCTGTTTCACTATTTGAATGGATTTACAGTATTAGGATAAAGAAAGATTAGCATTGATCAGTTCAATGATTTCCTATAACAATGTATTAACTATTTCTATGTATTATCTCTTGCACATGACATTTTGTACAAGGTCAATGTATTTCTCTGATTAGCTAAAACTTTATTTGGGTCCACTCTGTGGTCGAGTGGTTAAGGTCGCTGACTTGTATACCACTGTAACCTATCATCACTGATGGTCACGGGTTCGAGTCCCGCTCAGGCCGTGTCTCATTTATATGAAAAAGTTGGCAATTTCTTACGGAGGTTGGTGCACCCAAGTACTGATTAACAGCTGGAACCTGCCCAGGAAAGGTGATAGGTAAACTGCCCGCCGGTGATATAGCCCAAAATGGTGCTGATGCAGGCGTAAAACCCGAAATATAACATAACTGATTAGCTAAAACTTTATTTGAAACCCAATGTTTTCAAATAGTAATACAATCATCATACAAAATGAATGCCACCCACCCCTACCATATATGACAACTTACAACTGGCTCAAAGTTGCACTCTATGTTAGCTGGATGTAGTGAATAACTACAGTAAAGCAAGCTTCAATTGGATTTGCTTACATATTTTGTTATTGAAAATGATGTCAAATTGTGAAATTGATGTTTTATGTGTAAAATGATGTCAAATTGTGAATAGATTGATGTTTATTGTGTAAAATGATGTCAAATTGTGAACAGATTGATGTTTTATGTGTAAAATGATGTCAAATTGTAAATAGATTGATGTTTTATGTGTAAAATGATGTCAAATTGTAAATAGACTGATGTTTTATGTGTAAAATGATGTCAAATTGTGAATAGACTGATGTTTTATGTGTAAAATGATGTCAAATTGTGAATAGACTGATGTTTTATGTGTAAAATGATGTCAAATTGTGAATAGACTGATGTTTTATGCGTAAAATGATGTCAAATTGTGAATAGATTGATGTTTTATGCGTAAAATGAGTTGATCGCAAGTGGTTGTGTTGTGGAATAGAGGTTACATAGTTAGCCTAGTTACCAATATTTATGGGAGTTCAGTTCAGTTAGTTAGTTAGTTAGTTAGTTAGTTAGTATGTATGTATGTATGTTCCTTTAATGTCAAACACCTCGCAGGGACTGAGACATGTTTTCCTGCGTAGCTTAGCCGACCTAAGCGATTAACCAGTACTAAGCAATGTGTGTGAGGTGCCTTGCTCATTGACAATATAGTGTTGATAAGTAGTCGCCATATCTATCCCACCTCCATAGATATTACTGGGACTACATAGAGATTTAGGCTAATATACTATTATATTTCCATACAAGCGACAGCCATTTAGCTATCATGCAGTGGTTAAGTAGTCACCATATCTATCCCACCTCCATAGATATTACTGGGACTACATAGAGATTTAGGCTAATATACTATTATATTTCCACACAAGCGACAGCCATTTAGCTATCATGCAGTAGATAAGTAGTCACCATATCTATCCCACCTCCATATATTACTGGGACTACATAGAGATTTAGGCTAATATACTATTATATTTCCACACAAGCGACAGCCATTTAGCTATCATGCAGTGGATAAGTAGTCACCATATCTATCCCACCTCCATATATTACTGGGACTACATAGAGATTTAGGCTAATATACTATTATATTTCCACACAAACGACAGCCATTTAGCTATCATGCAGTGGATAAGTAGTTGCCATATCTATCCCACCTCCATATATTACTGGGACTACATGAGATTCTGGCCTTTTAGGCAGAGCAGCTGGCCCTGAATAATGCACAGAAATGAAAATTATGTTTTCATATAGTTCAATGTCCATAGAATCCTGCACCATAAAGTTCCCAAAAGTTCCCACTTGGGAAACTGAACAATCCAAGATGGCCACCAAGATGGCCGACAAAAACAGAAAATTACCCAATTATCTAGATAAAGATTTAAATTCTTCTGGCATTTTGAAATGACTATATTTTATTATTCATAGTGATGCTAAATGCATGTAACTACATGAAAATAATGCATTTTCTTACCTTTTTTGTATATTTTCTGAAAAAGTTGACTTTATCCACAGAAAAAGAGGTAAAAGATGCTGTATTTTGTAGACACACCTAAAATCATTTCTTATAAAACTCACATATATTGACATATCATCTTAAATATGATATAGAATCATGAGTTGGAGAGACTGGACGTAAGTTTAAGTGGTTAGAGATAGATATGTACTGTTTTCTAAAAAATAACGGCCATAAAACGGCCATAAATGTGGGTGGGGTAAATTGACCCCTGAAAATGATAATAAAAAATACATTAAAACTCAATTTATTTAATAGTTTTTCATACTTCTATATTACAATTATTCATTTTATAAACGTGTACATCCACTTCCATTGTTCACTGTTTAAGATAATGTTGATCATAACATTCACACGATAGACGGCCTTGACACATTTCACGGCATGGGGATCATGGCAGCGTTCACCCCATGGATAAACATGAACCGGAATATACCTCAAATTAATGTTACATCAGCCGACATTGTAGCTGTGGGGAAAATCGACATCATCTTTAAAGATCCAGTCCGATGTTTCCCAACTGTATTTGAAGCACTGTCACAATCAATTGCCCATGACAAGACATATAACATCGACATACTGTGGAAAGTGTCTTGGCTGTTAAGACCGAACACCCCCCAGTGGAATGGCACCATGCAGTTGGTGCATACTGGTCACCACCCTGGAATATCGACAACAATGTTCCTGCCAATGATCGATATGGATCCCAGTAATGACTCGTGCATATTATCCACGCTCTCATATGTTACGAAGCTGGCGTTGACATACAATGTGGATCCTATCATTACATTTGACCAGCCATTGTGGTACAAGGCACAAATGATTGTTGACACACAACCACCAAACAGTTCGCTGAGGCGTATCATCTGTCGCCTCGGAGGTCTCCACATCCAGATGAGCTTCCTTGGTACCATTGGAACCATTATGACCGACTCCGGTCTCAAGGAGTTATTGGAGACCGTGTATGTCGAGAACGTAGTTCCACATCTCCTGAGTGGAAAGGCCATCAGCAGAGCCATTCGTGGGCATTTACTGGCAGAGTCAGCCCTGTGTTCGCTGTTAGCAGCGAATATATTCAATATTGAAATCCCTCATAATAGTAATAACCGAAAGGAGGATAATGATTCAGCTGTAGATGTATCTAGTGTTGAAATAGAAGAGAATGACATAACTGACAATGGATGTAACACTAATGTGGATGAAGAAATGAGTCAGAGTTGTGATGAAGGTGGTCTGGTGATTGCAAATGATGTAGTAGACATAAATAATAACAGTCCCAGTAAATCCCCAGGCGTAAATGGTGTTGAGCCAGACATGAATGCTGAGAATGCTGAAGATGATGAGTATGGGGACAATGAGCATGAGAACGACAATAGTTCACAGCTAGAAGAAGCGATGAAAGTTCTAGATGGCCTTTTAGCTGCGGAGGTAGACATTGAATCGGTTGTGAAATCTACATGTGTTGAACAAATGAAATTCAAGATGCAGAAAGCCATTTCAAAAATGAAAGAAAGCCGAACAGCCCAGCTATGGCTCCAATACATATAATTGCTAGACATCCTTAAGGCATTTATAAAAGCAGAACGCACAGGTGATTGGAACCTTCACCTTCAGTCATTGTTAGAAATGCTACCATTTTTCGCTGCCACTGGCCACAACGCATATGCAAAATCATCGTACATATATTTAAACAAAATGCTTGCCCAATCAATAACACACCCCATTGTTCACAGTATGTTCATGGAAGGTATGCATGTTGTACGAAGATCGGACCGATACTGGGCTGGACTGTCAACGGACCTCATCATCGAGCAGATGCTTATGCGTAGTGTGAAGACAGTTGGAGGCCTAACTCGGGGGCGAGGCATGGACGAAACGCAGAGAGCACAGTGGATCCTCTCAAGGCCAGCGTGTTCTGAAATTAACTACAAGATGCAAGAGCTAAGCGGACACAGGTATGAAACTAGTGAACAACACAAGGAATGTGGGGAGACCAGGCAAAGCAGAGACAGAGATGATATCAAAAAGATGGTAGATTTTCTTATGGATAGAAATCCATTTGAATCCACAGAAGAGTCATTGAGAAGTATAGCCAGTGGTGTAGTAGCCGGGGACAAGGTAAATGTGGACAAAGGGCGGGAAGTGGGCATGAACATTCTGAAAGATATGGAGGGGAAGAAAGTGGGTGACTTCAAGTTCAGTAAGAAGGCCCAAGTAACCACTATGAGTGATAATGCTAGTGTCAGTATTGGTGGTGATGATGTGGAGATTGACCCACAGCTTTTTTTCCAGCGATTGGTTGCTGCTGCCCAGGGCGCTGTACCAATAGAAGATCTACAGAATTTCTTTGCATATGAGCTATGTACCTATCCGCCTTCCTTGTTCGAGAGCAAACAACTATTGAGACAGGCCAATAAAGCAACACTAGCACAGGAACTAACAAAACAGTTACTGACTGATGACAGTGTCCCTGACCAACAACAGGAAATAATATATGTAACTGATGGCGGTTGCCTTATTCAAAGACTCAACTGGCCAAGAGGCAGAACATATAATGAGATATGTTCAATGTACATAAAGTATGTAAGAGATAACTACACCAACAGTCATATTGTGTTTGATGGCTATATAGCCGGTCCATCTACTAAAGATAACACCCACATAAGACGTACTGGTGGACGTGTTGGGGCTGAGGTCAGGGTTCAAGAAGACTTAACCATGAATACAAAGAAGCAAAACTTCTTATTGAATTCTAAGAATAAACAAAGGTTTATAGACATGCTAGCTAGTAAGCTAGAAGATTCTGGCATTGAAGTCACTCAAGCAAACACAGACGCAGACTATGATATCGTCATGACGGCCATAGACTGTTCGAAGTATATGAACACTGTGGTGGTTGGTGAAGATACTGATCTGTTAGTATTACTGTGCCATTATGCAGAGGACCATGGCTACTCCATTCATCTCAACAGTGAAGGACGTAGAAAAAAGTCTGTAAACATACTAGGGTTAAAGAATAACCTAGGTGAGGTAGTATGTAAATATATCTTGTTTATTCACGCATTACTGGGATGCGATATGGTATCAAGACCATACGGCATTGGTAAACTTGCAGCGCTAAGGCTAATAAAGAAGTCGGCAAGCTTCAGAGAATGTGCTGAACAATTTGATAAACTTCCCCATGAAGTATCACACAGCGAGATCCTGAAAACTGGAGAAAACGCACTCATTCTCACCTACACAGAAAATGAGGTTGAATCTATCAATGAACTCAGAATGAGATTATTCCTGGACAAAACAGCAAGAAACTCTGTATCAATTGACCCTAAAACATTACCACCAACGCATAGTGCAACCATATATCATTCATTGCGAGTATACCATCAAATACTGCCATGGAAAGGGTTGGAAGAAGATCCTTGTGATTATGGTTGGGTGTTATCACATGGCATATTGATTCCCAGATTGTCGGACATGCCCCCAGCACCTGCCAACATTCTAAAAGTTGTCCGATGTGGATGCAAGACAGGTTGTCGTAGTATGTCCTGCAGCTGCAGAAAGCTTGGTCTCTGAATTGTACAACAGTGTGTCGCAACTGTGATGGACTTTGCTCCAATCAACCAGAAATAGCAGAGTACTGACAAAATCAAACACTGATCCAATGAGTAGAATATGACCCAAGATAATATTAACAGCATTGCTAAAATATTAATCAGCTGCTAGAAATCTTAATTACAGTGAAGATATTCTAGATTTGCTATAGAAATACATTGTGGATATTGGCATATTGAATGAGCATTTCTCCTAATTATATATACATATAATGTATATACGTGTACACTGTATACAATATACTTCTCTCTTGTAATATAATATACACTGAGTGGACATGTGATCAATGTATAAACTGCAATGTATCAATTGTATGTATTTTAATTCATGTGTTATACACTAAGTTTATAGAGTTAGGTATGCTTCCAACATTCAGATTATATATGTATACCCATTCATGACAAGATGTTATTTTATCTCATTTTATGGACATCTGACCTTAATTTGTAACCTTAACCTTAAATATACTTACCATATTGCTTATGTTTATAACTTCGTCTGGAGTTAACTTAAATATTAGAATGAAATATATGAGCTACCAATCATTAGAAGTGAAAGTATGGCGCATATCCATATTTTATTGAATTTTTGTAACTTTGACCTTGAAATGTGACCTTGACCTTTCATATACAAACAAAAAATAAACATTATCATATTCTTCCTAAGGTGGTTAATATATGTGTGTAGTTTGTTCAAAATCCATTAAGCGGTTTTGGAGATATGATATTATTCCAGAAATTCCCAATGAAAATATCAAAAAAGTCAAAAAATGCCCCAATTTTTTTTTCCCGGACCGGAACTTTTGGGAACTTTGTGATTTAGGATAGCCTATACTATTTCCAGCTTATATGCAAAACAATCATTTCTGTGCCACAAATGTCCCAGTCAAATCTCAGCTGCTCTGCCTATTGGTTTGGCTACTACATTGTCAATGTATGTGGTATTGGTAATGGCATCACGAGGTGCTTCTATAAGGGAAAGGGTTTATGAACATTGGTTTGGCTACTACATTGTCAATGTATGTTGTATTGGTAATGACGTCAAGAGGTGCTTCTATGAGGGAAAGGGTTTATGAACATTGGTTTGACTACTACATTGTCAATGTAAGTGGTATTGGTAATGGCATCAAGAGGTGCTTCTATGAGGGAAAGGGTTTATGAACATTGGTTTGACTACTACATTGTCAATGTATGTGGTATTGGTAATGGCATCAAGAGGTGCTTCTATGATGGAAAGGGTTCAATTGTCAAACCGGTTTCTTGATATATATATTAAATATGTATTTTACAAATGTGTCCCTATATGTATTACTTATAGTATGTAGTAAGAATTATGTTTTGTGGCTTACAGTTTGTCAGAGTATATCATATACGGAAAGAAACTACCAAATAAAAAACTGAGATTTGAACCCATGAAATCAAAAGCAAGATTTATTGTAGTCTGCACTCTTGGTCACAGCAGCGACCGCATTATTTAGTTACGCTTGTATTTTATGCAGAAAATATTGTAGAAATACCTTATATTTACTGTTTATCACAGCATACATTGTATAAATATACAATCAAACCTGTGTTAGGGGTCACCTCTATTAAGCAGTCAACGTGTATTAAGCAGCCAGTTAGCAGATTCCCAATATGTTGTTTTATTATACACTGCTAAGCAGCCACTTTCTGTGATTCCCTTGGCTGGCTGCTTAACACAGGTTTGACTGTAAACGACGCCACTATTTGTAGACCTGTAACTATACCAATTTAATTCAAAATATCTGCATGAGTTTATGAGATCAGGAACAATGTTGTACATATTGTACTTCGACTTTTAAGAAGAAGAAGAATGCTTTATTAAGACTTAAACTTTACAGTTTCTTGTCTGTAACATTTAAACATATTTACAATATATATAGTACAATATTATGATATATGCAATCATGATGAGGATGGACAAATGATGTAATGATTATGGACATACAGTGAAACCCCTCAAAACCGGAACCCCTCTAAATAGGAATTCCCTCCAAACCGGACAATTTTCGCGGTCCCGATATTTTCCCTTCTTTGTTCATTGTAAAAAAAACTCTCTAAACCGGAACCTCTCTTTTCCGAATACCGGACAAGTTTTCGGGACCATTTGTGCACATTTCTATTGCATATTACCCCTGAAAACCGAACAGCCAGCGGTGTAAAATCCGGATCCGAAACAACCTTTGTCTCACCTGAAACATAACACCTTCCGTGTTATCATTGTTAGCATGCGACTTGTCTTATTAACATTGCAAGTATAACACTCGCATACAGTGCACTGGACACTCGCATACAGTGCACAGGACACTCACATACAGTGCACAGGACACTCACATACAGTGCACAGGACACTCACATACAGTGCACAGGACACTCGCATACAGTGCACAGGACACTCGCATACAGTGCACAGGACACTCACATACAGTGCACAGGACACTCACATACAGTGCACAGGACATTCACGTACAGTGCACAGGACACTCACGTACAGTGCACGGGACACTCGCATACAGTGCACTGGACACTCACATACAGTGCACGGGACACTCACATACAGTGCACGGGACACTAGTAGATCATTGTTAGCATGCAACTTGTCTTATTAACATTGCAAGTATAACACTCGCATACAGTGCACTGGACACTCGCATACAGTGCACAGGACACTCACATACAGTGCACAGGACACTCACATACAGTGCACAGGACACTCACATACAGTGCACAGGACACTCGCATACAGTGCACAGGACACTCACATACAGTGCACAGGACACTCACATACAGTGCACAGGACACTCACATACAGTGCACAGGACATTCACGTACAGTGCACAGGACACTCACGTACAGTGCACGGGACACTCGCATACAGTGCACTGGACACTCACATACAGTGCACGGGACACTCACATACAGTGCACAGGACACTAGTAGATCATTGTTAGCATGCAACTTGTCTTATTAACATTGCAAGTATAACACTCGCATACAGTGCACAGGACACTCACATACAGTGCACAGGACACTCGCATACAGTGCACAGGACACTCACATACAGTGCACAGGACACTCGCATACAGTGCACTGGACACTCACATACAGTGCACAGGACACATACAGTGCATGGGACACTAGTAGATCAGCATGACACATTGCACTATACACTCACATACAGTGCACGGGACACTCGCATACAGTGCACGGGACTCACATACAGTGCATGGACACTCACATACAGTGCACAGGACACTCATACAGTGCACGGGACACTCACAGTGCACGACACATGCATACAGCATACAGTGTGGGCACTCACATACAGTGCACGGGACACTCACATACAGTGCATGGGACACTCACATACAGTGCACGGGACACTTACATACAGTGCACGGGACACTCACATACAGTGCATGTGACACTCACATACAGTGCACGGGACACTCACATACAGTGCACAGGACACTCACATACAGTGCATGGGACACTCACATACAGTGCACGGGACACTCACATACAATGCACGGGACACTCACATACAGTGCACTGGACACTCACATACAATGCGCTGGACACTCACATACAGTGCACTGGACACTCACATACAGTGCACTGGACACTCACATACAGTGCACTGGACACTCACATACAGTGCACAGGACACTCGCTAGTAGATCATTGTTAGCATGCGACTTGTCATATTAACATTGCAAGTATAACACTCGCATACAATGCACTGGACACTCACATACAGTGCACTGGACACTCACATACAGTGCACTGGACACTCACATACAGTGCACTGGACACTCACATACAGTGCACAGGACACTCGCATACAGTGCACGGGACACTAGTAGATAATTGTTAGCATGCGACTTGTCTTATTAACATTGCAAGTATAACACTCGCATACAATGCACGGGACACTCGCATACAGTGCACAGGACACTCGCATACAGTGCACGGGACACTAGTAGATCATTGTTAGCATGCGACTTGTCTTATTAACATTGCAAGTATAACACTCGCATACAGTGCACTGGACACTCGCATACAGTGCACAGGACACTCGCATACAGTGCACGGGACAATCGCATACAGTGCACGGGACACTAGTAGATCATTGTTAGCATGCGACTTGTCTTATTAACATTGCAAGTATAACACTCGCATACAATGCACTGGACACTCGCATAGAGTGCATGGGACACTCACATACAGTGCACAGGACACTCACATACAGTACACGGGACACTAGTAGATCATTGTTAGCATGCGACTTGTCTTATTAACATTGCAAGTATAACACTCGCATACAGCACAGCACCAGCACCAGCACAGCACGCACGCACACACGCACACACAGTGCATGGGACACTGACATACAGTGTATGGGACACTGACATAGTGCATGGGACACTGACATACAGTGCATGGGACACTGACATACAGTGCATGGGACACTGACATACAGTGCATGGGACACTCACATACAATGCATGGGATACTCACATACAGTGTAATTTCCTCTTTCTGAAGCCGTACAGGAGATGCAATTGTTGATGCCAGGTTGGCTCTTTCACAATACCTTGCATGAGCCAACCCTCCTAACTTGGTACACTAAACATGTCTTAGAAAGGTTGAACAAAAGGTCCATTTCACATGCAGTTTATGCCTTTGAATGTACACACAAATAGGAACAACATTAAACATACCAGTTTCTGACCATCGCCACCGACGGCATTTGTTGAAGATGTTCTGGAAGAAGATTAATTTCCTTCATGATGTTAGCAAGACGTACAGGCAGCTCCTGACGCAGAAATTCAAATGATGAAGCCTCGGTACCAGTCTTTGTTCCTGCAAACATAAAACACAATACAAACATAAAACACAATGCAAACATAAACACAATACAAACATAAACACAATACAAACATAAAACATAATGCAAACATAAAATACAATGCAAACATAAAACAAACATAAAACACATTACAAACATAAAACACAATACAAACATAAAACACAATACAAACATAAAATACAATACAAACATAAAACAAACATAAAACACAATACAAACATAAACACAATACAAACATAAAACACAATACAAACATAAAATACAATGCAAACATAAAACAAGCATAAAACACATTACAAACATAACACAATGCAAACATAAAACAAACATAGAATACAATGCAAACATAAAACACAATACAAACATAAAACATATATTACAAACATAAAACACAATACAAACAAAACACAATACAAACATAAAACACAATGCAAACATAAAACACAATACAAACATAAACACAATACAAACATAAAACACAATGCAAACATAAAACACAATACAAACATAAACATAATACAAACATAAAACACAATACAAACATAAAACACAATACAAACATAAAACACAATACAAACATAAAACACAATACAAATATAAAAAAATACAAACATAAACACAATACAAACATAAAACACAATACAAACATAAAACACAATACAAACATAAACACAATACAAACATAAAACACAATACAAACATAAAACACAATACAAACATAAACATAAACCACAATACAAACATAAAGCAGATTACAAACATAAAGCACATGCACAACTATTACAGTCATGTATAGTGCAGTCTTGTATTATATTCACCACACTAGCTCACACTACTGCATTACAGGAGACTAGCTTAACTTGCACCAATTTGTAATAGATCAAAATGAAATAATTGACTAGCCCCAGGCTTGAGGCTAGTGGATTACAGTGATGGCTGATAATGTGTCCCATAAATTAATAGATATGTACCAGTCATTGACAACAAACATAAAAGACACAACCTTTTATTGAAAAACATAATTGTAACTGGAAAACAAATTTATTGGGGACAGTAGACAACCATTTTTATACAGTATATAATTTTTATTTATCTTAACCCTCAACCTGCCAATCACGACTAAAGTCGCATTTGCAAACAACATAGAGCCAGATCAGACTACACAGAATGTAGAATGTGCAGTCTGATCTGGCTCTATGCTGTTTGCTATTCAGATAGTGGAGCTAAAATACTTGTCTGAATAGCAAACAACATAGACTCTGATCAGACATGGCATTATGCCGTGGCTGACCTGGATCTATGAAAACATTCCGTCCAATTTATTTGGCAGGTTAAAGGTTAACAGTTAACAGGAAGGAGGTAGCTTACATTGAATTCTGGGAGTTATACAATCCCTTCCATCAGATTGTATAAAGCACATCATTTCATGCAAGAGACAACACGAAAAAGTTGGCAGTTTCTAACGGAGGTTGGTGCACCAAGTACTGGTTAACTGCTGGAGCCTGCCCAGGAAAGGTGTTGTTAGGTAAACTGCCCGTCGCTCAAATGGGAAACCGGTAGCGACGTTAAATAAAACTTTTAAAAAAACAACATTGTTCCCTTTAATTGGCAGTTGTAAGGGCCATGCCCCCATTAAATCCACTAGTGATATCTGTTGATCAATGTTTGTTTCATAGTAGTGGAACAACAAGCAAGTAACATTTGGGATTCAAAATAGAAAACCCGCTGGGATTTGGAATAAAACCATCTACTAAGTCATGATAGCGCAGTGGTAGGACTTTCGCTTCAGGTGCGAAAGGCATGGAGTGCGATTGTGCCCTTAGACAAGGCATTTAACTTCCACATTGCCACTTCTCTCTCCCTCATGGCGATGGATTCCACCAGGAATGAGGTCTCTAGATTGATTAATACAAGTTGTAAGATTTTGTTTCGCAAATGAGCTAAAATAAATTTGTATAAACTAAAACCATCTACGATATAAGTAAGAAATTGCAACAAAAGCTATTTAAATGCATATAATCATAAACAACAAATGGAATTTATTTATAGAATGTGCAGAACCGAGTGCAATGTCATGATATGATATGTTGAAAAACAAATATATTTAAACAGAACCATTCACCTTCACACAAAAACAACAATCTACAAAGTTTGTTATCTCATCCAGTTTAATATTACTTATCCCTTTCAACACTACATAACTCTAAATAGGCTTACAAAAAGTGTAGATCCAGATGAGCCGGTTCATCAGGATCTGCACTTTTTGCCAGTAATTTTACTAATTTTAGACAAATTACCCATTTTGCTAAATGAACTGGTCCAAATGTAATTTTCTGAAGAATTGATTGGCCTAAAAATATCATGGACAAATCCATGTGAGTTACTTAGTGCTGAATGAATTAACCGACTTTACACACATGGACCTATAGTAATAGGATATAAATATAACACTTGAACATGCAGGTAAATATGCAACAGCTGTTTTAGTACTGTAGACAGCACAATCATGCATGTAGCTCATAATTAATAACACTAAACAAACCAATTCACCGACTTTAAATAAAGGATATTACTCATGTTGGCCAGATAAATGTGTAACATTAACCACACAGGGTTCATTCTAGGTCATCATTTCTGGGAGAAGTGAGTCAGTGTGTGATTGCACCCTTAAACTGTGTTATTTAATAAATAATAAACTTCAACAAAATAGGGTTAAAAGTCACAAATTGACAATTCTGACTAGGAGTGTGTTATAATTGGCCAGTGTATCTTATTGTTTTTTTTAGGGAGAAGTGAGGTCCCCAGGGGGCGAAGTCAGGGTCCCTATGGCGACTATTTTGTCCCAGTCGCGCTCTAGAATGATCCCTGCCGACATAATGCCATACAGGGGAACAAAGTCCCCCACCCCGTCAAGGGTTAGTCTTGGGGTTAGGGTCCTAGCTTGAATCTGAACTGGGGGGGGATTATGTCATCATTTATCTGGGATTTTATATGTGGGGATTATGTCCGCCTATGTCAAAAAAACATTGGGAGTTTATGTCAGTGGGGGGGGGGGTATGTCTGTTTGTGTCAGATTATGTCAGGGGGATTATGTCAGTCTGTCAGATTATGTCAGTGGGAGATTATGTCCGTCTGTGTCAGATTATGTCAGTGGGAGATTATGTCCGTCTGTGTCAGATTATGTCCGTCTGTGTCAGATTATGTCAGGAGTGGATTATGTCCGTCTGTGTCAGATTATGTCAGGAGTGGATTATGTCCGTCTGTGTCAGATTATGTCAGGAGTGGATTATGTCCGTCTGTGTCAGATTATGTCAGGAGTGGATTATGTCCGTCTGTGTCAGATTATGTCAGGAGTGGAGTATGTCCGTCTGTCAGATTATGTCAGTGGGAGATTATGTCTGTCTGTCAGATTATGTCAGTGGGAGATTATGTCCGTCTGGGTCAGATTATGTCAGGAGTGGATTATGTCCGTCTGTGTCAGATTATGTCAGGAGTGGATTATGTCCGTCTGTGTCAGATTATGTCAGTGGGAGATTATGTCCGTCTGTGTCAGATTATGTCAGGAGTGGATTATGTCCGTCTGTGTCAGATTATGTCAGTGGGAAATAAAATGACTAATCTCTTCAGGAGGCATCGCTCATATGGGCAACCGGTAGCAACAATAAATAAAGGTAAAAGACATGTATGTTTTCAAAATAGAATTTCTTCATGTGGATCTATTCTAGGTCAACGTTATGTGCAGAACTAATTCCAATTATGTATCATAATTATAAATTCCAGGAATGCAGTCATTCTCCCACCCATTTTCATACAGTTTTTTGTAGTATACATTACTCTTTAAACGGAGGTTTTCCGGGCATACTTGCTATAAAAATACTCGTTTCCATATATATTCTGACAGGTAAACCGAGAGCCTTATAAGTCCTGATGCATAACAAGATCGACACCAATTCATTAAACATTAATATACATAGAACAAGGTTATATATTATTATACACATATGCTATGATTATATCCCATGCATTCATAGTTGACTTACTTTATGTATACATGAAGCAGCTATCTAATTTTGTAATTAGTCACAAGAGAGAACAAGAATTGTAGAAATAGGTCAAGCTATCCTTGAATTACAGTAATTCAATAAACAAACACAAAATCAATCTCACTAAGAAGAGATGGTATGCTTCACTGGGTTTGGCTTAATATAGGGTAATTATCCAGGAATAACACATGATCTGCTTGTAATGACATTGTCCTTAGACAACAAGGTTGATTTGCCAGATCACACTGAAACTCAGCCGGGAACACATTCTACTAAAAAAATCCAGGGATTTAATTGAGATGCATAATCATTTGAACTGAATTTAGAATACAGTTATGTACATGGAAAATCAACTCCAGAGTATTTGTTTGTTTGTTATTGGTGTTTAAAGTCACACAACAGCTTAGGTCATACGGCGACACTCCAGCTATTATTGGTGGAGGAAGACCCACTCTGAGCAGAATTGCATGCACGAATGGATACCAGGGTAGAACCACCAACCTACCCCAAGCCAGATGGATACTGGGTTCCCGCTGGCGGTTGCCATTCTCGCATTTGGCGAAACACAAAAGGAATTGGCAAAAAAATATGATTTGACGGACTGTTTGTTTTGTTCAGTTGTCAATCTCACTTATTATAATTATATCCAATTTCCAACCTTAGCTGTCTCCAAGTTGTGTTGTTTCACACCTTCCAGGAAATCCCTAACAGGATGTTACTTGTCCATACTTGCCTATAAGATAAGTTTATTACCACCAGATTATGGCCTCAAAGTGACTTCCAGTGAAGTGAATGGTAAACCTTTTTTTTTTAAAAATCTTTGTTTTAAAAAATGTTATCCATCATTATGTTTTATAAAAGAAAGCACTCTGACACTATATATACACTGGCCAAACATGCAGTTTATACAGGGTCTGGTGTCCATCTTATCAACCTGTCTTATATGTGATTGCATGCCAATATCCACAGATTTCAGGAGCAATGTAGGGAGTCGTGTTATAGGCGAGATCATCTTATAGCCGAGTATGGACCGTAATTAGACTACACCCCACTGGATTCATGATGCCTATAGCCTATAGGCTATAGACCCTATAGCTTCGGGCACCTATGCCTTTATCAAATATTAAATTGAAACGTTATACATATATGTGTTTCAGTAGATTCCATGAAGTCTTTATATGTTCGTTTACAACTTTATCGTAACGCTAGCTTTATTATTCTTAAGAGACTTAATCGCACATTCAATCTCGTATTCCCTAATTACACCGTTTATTTCTTCGTTTTGAGGGTTGACTGTATCAGTTTGATTGTTGTCGCCATTCATCGGATGCATGTTCCTAGTGTTGTCATTAGAATTTACTCATAAAGACCACTCAGATCGACTGTAATATCGTTTTGTTTTTTACCATTTAATAATTGCCAGTATTTTCTAGGATCGCTGTTACCTTAGACTTGCATAGTTTGTTTATATTCTTGTTTTTGAATTCCTTGTGATATTTCCTCATTGTATCTTGGTATGTTTTGTTCTGTACTTTTAAATTATTTTTGTTCTACTCGTTTTTTCTTAGCTTATACAAATACTTTGCTCGATGAAAATCCCTTCTTGCCTTTCAGAGAACTATATACAAGGGATGTTTGCAGTTCTAAGATTTAATTACAAGGAATTAGAGGATATTGTCAACTACTCAGTCTTAATGATCATACACAACAATGATCATACACAACAATGATCATACACAACAATGATTTATTATTCATTTCACAAATTCATATCACACGAAATTGCTAATGTTACATTATACACATATCAAAATGTTAGCATTATATTTCAGTTATATTAATAACTTGTTTGTTATTAAATTGTGTGCATTTCAAGTTTATATAGGTGTGTCTGCCCCTCTATGACAATGTAAGATGAAAGACATAAGGGCATTCTTGGTCATAGGTCTGTCTGCCCCTCTATGACAATGTAAGATGAAAGACATAAGGGCATTCTTGGTCATTCACATCAAGTTATTTGATGCCAACGACCGTAACCATGGAGCTCCAAAGTTTTTAATAAATAAAATGTGGGCTATGTTAGTAATTGTTAACAATTGTCTTTAAAGGCCTGCAGTTTGACCCCGTCCAATTGTAAAGATTTATACTTTACTACCTGTTCCATGTGATTAGTGGCTTGTATCAACAATGTAGCAGTACATTCAGTATAATTTGGCGTATGTAGGTATTTTCTAACGGTTAATATGCACGATCACTCTGTGAGCTGAGAATTAGTCAAAATGAGGCCCTGACAATTTAAGTAAACGTATATTATTGATTGTAAAGAAAATTGATAGTTATGAGTATTCAAACTACATAATCCAGATCAGCCCAGGGACATAGATTACATGTTATGTAGGTGCCTCATCAGCCGTAGCGTAATCACTGAGACTGATAATTTGTATGCATGTATATAATATGTATGTATTTATATGAATAAACTATATGTGTTCGTTATATGGTAACCTTCATACTTCATTTAATTATATATCTACAGTATTATTCGCAAGTTTTCTGTTATATTTTAAATATTTCTCTGTGTCAGTGTGTGTTTACCGATATTGATGCTACATAATAATCACAGTGAATGCTATGAGTACATGTATAATATTATAATTATAATCTCTTGAACATACGAGTATTACACATATTCTGCCGATTTCTACAAGATGCCATTGAGTAAAATAACAATGTATGTAACTGATGAGCAGAGAAAAGAATTGCTGACTTTCTTGCAAAATAAGAACTGGGACGTAGAGATGGAAATAGAAGAAACAGCCACCGCCATGCCCGTTGCAGAGGCTGCTTACGTACCTCCCCCTATGCCTCAGCATGCTGAAGGTGTTGCTGAGTGTCCACTGTGCTTGTGTTCCCCTTGCATAATAAATGAACAGAACAAACAACTTTGGTGGCCTGCTAATAATCGTCCACCGCATAATCTAAATTCACATGAGAGAAAGCTTCTATACAGGAGGTTTTGGGCAATGCTATATAATTGTGGCGCATGGAAAGATGTCAGATATATAGAGAGAAAAGTAGCGGCTAGAAGAGGAGACTGTACTTGGCATAAGAGGGAACTGATGCCTGAATGTGTGGTACAGCAATGCAGGAACTGGCTGCCTAACCCGCGCAACCAGCCTTATTTGGGCCATAAGTGGAGTTGAATTGTTTATACCAGTTGTAAGTACTATAAAAATACAGAACTTCAATTTCAGCAATTTATAACCTCTGATATGTACGTGGGTCATAATAGATATAAGTGGTGCTCATGTATTAGATGTATACCATGCAGGGCCTCGCATGTGGCAAATACGATGTGCGTCAACCGTCAGATTTGTACCGCTATTCCTCGTGTGTTTAGTGCGTCGACCGTCAGATTTGTACCGCTATTCCTCGTGTGTTTAAGGTCAAATATAGGTCAACCTGCAGGCCTTTAAGCAATATATGATACAGCTCCTCCTAGATATACATGTAAGAATGTTATTATTAACAAAACAGTAACAACTTTGATTACATTTGAAACTGGAAGTGATTGGTGACATTTACACATGATGTATTGTATCAATCCTACATGTAATAGAGCTCTAGGGTAGGGAAATGACTGTCACTTGAAAGTAGTTCTCTATCAGTTGATGATTATTATAAAAAGTAGATACTAAGTGATTTAATTAAATAAGATCTACATATGGTAGAACTTGATTAAAGCAAATGCCAAAGTAATATATTACAAATGTACAAACTTATTAAACATACAACTGAATGTTTCTATAATAGTGTACATGCATACATGTGTCACCGACTCGAGTTTCCGGGGTTTGAACTCGTGTGCAGGCTAACTCTAAATGGGGAATTAGCGTGGAAGAGGAGAGTAGCCTACACGAGGTGGTGGCATACGAAGGGGTCAGTCCACGGTCCATGAACTTAGGTTGTATGGTCAATCAAACCAACGATGATTCCAGTTCCTAATTTAATATACATACAATTGTCCAGCAATAACGATAATTAACACAGATTGAAGTTCAAGTAATTATGTAGGTTGCTTTTAATGCTGTCCATATATAGTTGATGGTTACAAATTAACATAAAGTCCTGTAGAAGATTAAGACACTAATGTGGCTAGCATTATGCCACTAAATGATACATTGTATTAACAGTTAAAGCTGCTTTATGCCACTAAATGATACATTGTATTAACAGTTAAAGCTGCTTTATGCCACTAAATGATACATTGTATTAACAGTAGCTGCTTTATCAGGGATCATTCTAGAGGGCGATGTGGGCGAAATTGTCGCCCTAGGGACCCTGACTTCTCCCTAAAAAAAATTTAATGGTTGTATTGTGCATTTTAACCATATTTTGTAGAAGTATATTAAAGAATACCATTTAAGGAAGCGATTACGCGCTTTCTCACTTCTCCCAAAAATTCTGACCTAAAAACCCTGTTTATGCTACTAAAAATGTAAGTGTCTCCACTGCAGGAGCTCAAACGTCCCTACTTTCTAGCATTATCTCAAAGTGTTTTTTTATTCTGCATTGTTATCCAATCAAAATGGTTCAAAATACCAGCCAATAATATTATATTACACATTGACTTATTAGTCTTATTTAAGCCTCTTACTTTGTATCATTAATTACGTTTAGGTATTTAAAGTATTGCTCAAGATGTTGTCTTATGTTTTACAAAGTGTTAATTTTATTTACCCATAGTCTCTCATAACTCATTATTGAGTGGCTTTGTATTTTATTTGATAATACATGTATAATATCATGCATTCTGTGTATAATATTTATGTTGTATCATTTACTGTATAATGGTGAGACTTAAATAAATCATCTGTCTGTCTGTCTGTCTGTCTGTCTGTCTGTCTGTCTGTCTGTCTGTATGTCTGTCTGTCTGTCTGTCTGTCTGTCTGTCTGTCTGTCATTGACCAATCACATTTATAAGAATTTTTCATAATTTGGCTGTTTAAAATGTCAAAATAACTTGATAAAATATTGCATATGTGGCTTCGAGCAATTTCCTGCCAGTATAATAAACTTATCACTAACTGGTTAAGATTATAATCAAATCTCTGATTGTACAAAGGGCATTTAATATATTATAAGGAAACTATAAATTTTAAATAATGTCAACT
Organism: Archivesica marissinica; assembly: GCA_014843695.1. Classification (NCBI taxonomy): domain Eukaryota; kingdom Metazoa; phylum Mollusca; class Bivalvia; order Venerida; family Vesicomyidae; genus Archivesica; species Archivesica marissinica. Next base: position 7,721,106 of record CM026398.1, on the reverse strand, counting down.
ATGACAACTCTTCTAAGACATGTTATAGATAATAATATCAGATAACATCTGCTTAAGAAAATGCATTGGTGATCTTCTTTTTATATAATATAATGTAAAACTCACTATTATACAAAGAATCTAACTGATTGAAATTATAGGAATGAAATAAAACAATAACTATGTAACAAAAGAATTTGATAGAAATTCTGACTGTTACACATGTAATCATATTTAACAAAACACAACAATGAACAATTATTTTGTTACCAAATTTGGTAGAATTTTTAGATTTATTATTTTCTTGATTTTAAAGTATGTAACATAATTATTACCGGTATGTAAAATCGTGAAACAAATCTTCAAATTGTACTTCATAATGCTATTTCAAAGAGGTTCAAAATTAATTTAATAAATTATTTTGTTGTAATTACTTTTTTATGTTAGGCTTGACACTATTTATATAAAATTACAAGAAATATACCAGACCCGCTCACCTGATGCTGTGAATGATTTGTCCCCACCCAAAGCATCTGTGTTACACATGTAATCAATATGTCTGTTCATTTTATTATTCACTTTTACATGATGTCTGCTCTTTTTAATCTATGCAAATGAAACTGCTGAATATTACTTGTTTGACAATGACATCAAAAAATAAGCACAATGGAAGCTAATCCCAATCTAATTATTATAGTAAAATGCTCAATACAATTGTCTTAACCTTATCCGAGTTTGTTACACAAATCATAAAATGCATTTAAATTCCAATTTGTTTTGTCTGACCAAAGGATTGTTTGTCTGACCAAAGGAGTGTTTGTCTGACCAAAGGATTGTTTGTCTGACCAAAGGATTGTTTGTCTGTCCAAAGGATTGTTTGTCTGACCAAAGGATTGTTTGTCTGTCCAAAGGATTGTTTGTCTGATCAAAGGATTGTTTGTCTGACCAAAGGAGTGTTTGTCTGTCCAAAGGATTGTTTGTCTGTACAAAGGATTGTGTGTATGACCATGGGATTGTTTGTCTGACCAAAGGATTGTTTGTCTGTCAAAATGATTGTGTGTATGACCATGGGATTGTTTGTCTGTCAAAATGATTGTGTGTATGACCATGGGATTGTTTGTCTGTCAAACTGATTGTGTGTATGACCATGGGATTGTTTGTCTGACCAAAGGCTTGTTTGTCTGACCAAAGGATTGTTTGTCTGTCCAAATGAGTGTTTGTATGTCTAAAGGATTGTTTGTCTGACAAAAGGAGTGTTTGTCTGTCCAAAGGATTGTTTGTCTGTACAAAGGATTGTTTGCCTGTGCAAAGGAGTGTTTGTCTGACAAAAGGAGTGTTTGTCTGTCCAAAGGTGTGTTTGTCTGTCAAAAGGATTGTTTGTCTGACCAAAGGATTATTTGTCTGACCAAAGAATTATTTGTTCGACATGCCAAGTGCGGTAATCATCAAACCAACTGATTTTGTTCCAAGAAAATTTTGATTTTGTTCCAGGAAATTATGCATCGTAATTTCGTCATTTCAACATAAAGATGCTGATGGTACGCAGCACAATCATATATCTAACAATACTGCTTCTGTCAGCAAACAATGAGAATGCTACAATATATATTAAAACGCCAAACATGGATTCAAATATACATTTCTCATCTTCAACAATTTGGGACAATTGTATTTTATACGAAGAGTAAATGTTAGTATACTACTGGAGATGAATAGTTGAGCCTTACCCTCCGACCTAGCCACCAGAGATTACAAATAGGTTTTTATTATTAAAATAATTAGTATATGATACAAAGACCTGTGTGCGTGTTCTATGTATTTGAGATGTGTACCACCACCCTTCACTTAGGGGCCACACAGGTTGCATGAGGCGGGGGGAGGTGGCGCCAAAAGCCATTTATCCCAACAAAGAATTTTTTTCGTACAGCACAAGTGTGGTGTCCATGATCCAGCAGTGGATTTGGTTTGATATTGGGTCATGGCGCTTATAATATAGTGTCGTTGAGAAGTGCACCTCACACAGATATGCTTAGTAATTGTTAAGCACTTAGGAAAACATCTCTAGACTCTAGGTGACTGGTCTTCTGCAAGTGGTTTGGCATAATAAAACATAGTGGTGGAACCTATGCTCGGCGTATTTTTTCCATTTATATCCGTATTTTAAATAGTTTTAACCTATTTTCGCTGACAGAGGTGAAGCGCGGTTCAATAACATTCCGTTGTGCATACCGGTAGCCTAATGCAACTGTCACCTGACTGGTTCAGTAGCCGAATATAACTAGACAACTTGTTGGAAACATTTTTTCCACCGAAATGTGCGGTTTATGAGCATTTCAGGTGGCTATCCGGATTGGGGAAAAAATGTACAAATAACCAGAAAAAAGTTTCTTATGAGTTGTACCGGTAATATTGTTAGTTATTGATGTTAAGTCAAAATAATATATTCAACATTTACCCATGCATAAATAAAAAAATTCATGTACGCCGTGCATAGGTGCCCTAATGTATCTAGTTCTCCATGGAAACAGGTGCCGTTGCGATAGCTGTATTTAGGCGCATGGTTACGTAATGAAGCTAAAATCATCAACAACAATTTTATGAAAGTTGTGTTCACGACTTATGAAAATAATAATATACGGCAAGTGTATTTAACTTTTTTATAGGCCATGATATGCAGGATTTACGCGGAGCATAGGTTCCACCACTCTACATCAATCCCAAGCTACGTTTCTGGTTTTATTTTGCACGGCAGCTTACCAAAGTTGATCAACTGGTGAAGTGAAACTGCAGAGGGATTGTATCCTGCATACATATCGAATCTACGCGACACACGTTCATCCATGCCATCTTTGACATTTCTACTGGTGTTGCTACTTGTCTTTGAGATAAACCGAACTGTCATTCGACTCATTGGCTTGGCAATCCCATTCATTACGTATTGGCGGGACAACACAAGTGTTGACTGCATTGCAAGCATCACGAAATCGTATGCAACTATCTACCAGATATATAGTATGCAGATCATGTCTCAAATGCTGATTTAAACTGGCTAAGTACGAAATATTCCATGGGAATAAAATAGGTCAGGCTTAAACCGGAAGTAAGAAAATACCTTCACCTTTAAAATAATAACAATATTGTGCAGCCTTGTTTACAAGATTCTGCACGTAATTTGTCAACAAGTCGCATAGATCTCAATTATATTTATATTTAATACATTTCAATCGGGACCAATGCAAAATTGGAAGAAAGATCTATAAATCGTGCAGTAAAACACTTTTAACAACACCAATCAGCTGTTTCCCGTTAAGTGTTAAGAGGCCCTATATCAGTACCCGGGGATCAGCTACTGCGTACACGATTACTTACCGAAATCCACAAGCGTCTTCATTGACAACGGCGACGGGTGGAACTGTGAATAATGATCCACAAGTCGTGCCATTTTTTGAAATAAACCTCTGTAAAGTCGCATCTTGATACACGTTTGAAATAATTTTATCACAAAGCTCACATCCCAACTCCAACTCCATTACATTATATATGTCATGACGTCATGGAAATTTTCTGTTTGGATACATTTGGACATTGTCGGAAAGCTAATAAGACGTTTTGATTTACGTTTTCCGAGTAGCGAAATATCTAACACTATACCCATCACCAGTTTATACTTAAATACGTGTACACTTCCCGACAATAGTTTAGTACACAATGCATTATTGACAATAAATACGAACTTTTAATAATTGATAGTAATTTATAATTACGGTGTTACTGCATATAATAAATAGGTATCTCACTATGTTCCATTAATGTCAAACATATTGTGGGGCCCTATACAGGTTTTCCTGAGGAAGGCTTAGCCGACATCAGCGGTTAACCGGTACTAAGCAATGTGTGTGAGGTGCCTTGCTCAATGACACTATATACGTGACCTGACCAAGCATCGAACCCAGAACAACTCGATTCCAAATTCGACGCTCTATCACTGGACCATGGACGTATGTGTCAAAATGTAGGCCTATGCATAATATGTTATAATAAGAATTTTGTTTGTTTGTATTTCTATGAGCAAAATAATATAAATACGTGAGACAAACAATCAGGTTAGACGGATCTGTAGTCCAATTGTAACACGCTGGACTGGTAATCCAGGGATCGCTGGTTCGATCCCCCGTCTGACCCTAATACAATTAACAGTCAGATGGGACTTTAAACCGAGGTCTCATGTCGGTGCTGTACACCCTGCACGTACAAGAACTAGAGGAGACTCTGGAATGGGTCTCTGTCTGTATCATTGCACTATCCTCCAAAAATCTAAAATGACTAATCTCTTCAGGAGGCGTCGCTCATATGGGCAACCGGTAGTGACGGTAAATAAACGTAAAACACAAAAATAATGCAACATACCAAGTAGTAAAGATCTGTACACTGTCGTTTATAAGAAGATGCTTCAGGTAAATAATTATATGGGAAATAGAGCAAAACATTTCTCCACCCACTGTCAACCATGTTTTTGAGGAATCAATACGGCTTGACAGACTATCATCTAATAATGCTCCGCACAAAATGACACCAAATTCCCGCCAGTAATTATGGAGAAGATATTTGAAATGTTGACTCTCAAGTGACCATGGTGACTAGCTATAAGACATATAGTGACCTAATTTTAGCAATTTTCGAAAGAGGATCACCCAATGATCATTGCTTTGAAGTTGCATGCTGATTGGACAGGTGGTTCAGGAGGAGATCGACGCACGACGACGGACAAAAGACGATATCACAAACTATCCATGATGCTATGCTAAGTTAAACATGCAAGAAAGTTTTATTATCTTAATATATTCGAACCGTATCCTACTAAATTATTTACTACTACGAGCTATGTTACATATCAAAGTGTAACCAATGTTATGTTAAACTGCTGTTAAATCCTGACTATCAGATATACTAAACATCAAAGCATTGGTAGAGAGAAAAGTCCGTATAATTATGACCTATAATACGGACCTAATCATATTATGAACATAATATTCTTAATTTCAATCAGGGCCGTTGCTGGCGCTATTTTGATGATACGCACGGCCAAAATATGCTTTTTTGTCGAGTAGGGGGGTCCGGGGCCATGCCCCCCGGAGATTTTTTGAAATGAGGAAGCAATTTCTTGCATTTTGTAGCATACAAAGTTCTTACGACAATCCGAATAAAGGTATAAATTAAGGCTAGATGTATAATATACATGACATGATCTATCGCCCTTATCAATTAAACAAGCACGTAAAATAGCACAAGCTAAATTTTGAGATGCACAATATTTGCAATGGGCTCAATTATTCCACCATTACACACATCACGGCGCCTATGTATCCCTACAAGCCCACCCCCGGGGTTTTAATGCATTTTTGGAGTTTTCATTTTTTTCGTTTTCTGAGACCAATGATACGCACGTGCGTACTTGCGTATGCCCAGCAACGGGCCTGTCAATGTTTACAACATTGCAGAGTAATGGGTACGTTTTATACGGCATATATATATATATCTATTATTCATTTCGTTCCAATCCCGTTCAATCTACTGCTATTAAATGATATGTAAAATGTTCATTTCTTGATTACATACTGAAATAATAAACTAATCCAGATGATTCTGCTCACTAATGCGAGCTCTTCCGTATCAAGTAGTCTTCTATCGGACAAATCGACACGTTATTGTTATTGCCTGCACGATAACATTAATGGTGTTGTTTTAGGACAATAAGGCCCAGATCGAAACCTAAATAGTTCCAGTGAATACACATTAATAATGTTACAGAGTTGGGTTTCGATCACAAGCCCGCCTACAACTACGGAATTTCATTACAGTTATAGTTTTCTATATATAGTTAGACTGTTTTCATGACCAAGTTAGAGTGGTGGTGGAATATGTAATGAGCAACCGAACGTCGTAAGTTCAACCTCCGAAAAGATTTTTACAAAACACATTCTAAAATTGTAATTGATACTTCTCAGAAGTCCGCAGGATGATACTGTAATCTGTGCATGGGGGTGGGTTGATTCAGCAAGTAGGCTAGTGGTCATGAGTTAGATTCCACTGTCCGACGTAACCCGGCCGTCTTCTAATGAATCAGTCTTATAGATACGTCGGACAGGTAAATGAAATAAGGGTGATTCGGGATTTGGGGTGTCTTTTGTATCATGCGCCATCCATTAAGAGATAAAATGACAAATATACTAAGTACTTCCGATTGACTTCTGAGAAGTGTCAAATACAATTTTAACCTTGAATAAGCACAATATACCAAGTACTTCCGGGGGAGTAACCCTGAATAAGCACAATATACTAAGTACTTCCAGGGGAGAAACCCTGAATAAGCACAATATACTAAGTACTTCCGGGGGAGTAACCCTGAATAAGCACAATATACTAAGTACTTCCGGGGGAGTAACCCTGAATAAGCACAATATACTAAGTACTTCTGGGGGAGAAACCCTGAATAAGCACAATACACTAAGTACTTCCAGGGGAGAAACCCTGAATAAGCACAATACACTAAGTACTTCCGGGGGAGTAACCCTGAATAAGCACAATATACTAAGTACTTCCGGGGGAGTAACACTGAATAAGCACAATATACTAAGTACTTCCGGGGGAGTAACCCTGAATAAGCACAATATACTAAGTACTTCCGGGGGAGTAACCCTGAATAATAACACTATACTAAGTACTTCCAGGGCAGTAACCCTGAATAAGCACACTATACTAAGTACTTCCAGGGGAGTAACCCTGAATAAGCACAATATACTAAGTACTTCCGGGGGAGTAACCCTGAATAAGCACACAATACTAAGTACTTCCAGGGGAGAAACCCTGAATAAGCACAATATACTAGGTACTTCCGGGGGAGTAACCCTGAATAAGCACACTATACTAAGTACTTCCGGGGGAGTAACCCTGAATAAGCACAATATACTAAGTACTTCCAGGGGAGTAACCCTGAATAAGCACACTATACTAAGTACTTCCAGGGGAGTAACCCTGAATAAGCACAATATACTAAGTACTTCCGGGGGAGTAACCCTGAATAAGCACAATATACTAAGTACTTCCGGGGGAGTAACCCTGAATAAGCACACTATACTAAGTACTTCCGGGGGAGTAACCCTGAATAAGCACACTATACTAAGTACTTCCGGGGGAGTAACCCTGAATAAGCACAATATACTAAGTACTTCCAGGGGAGTAACATTGAATAAGCTCACTATACTAAGTACTTCAGGTGGAGTAACCCTGAATAAGCACAATATACTAAGTACTTCCAGGGGAGTAACCCTGAATAAGCACAATATACTAAGTACTTCCGGGGGAGTAACCCTGAATAAGCACACTATACTAAGTACTTCCGGGGGAGTAACCCTGAATAAGCACAATATACTAAGTACTTCCGGGGGAGTAACCCTGAATAAGCACACTATACTAAGTACTTCCGGGGGAGTAACCCTGAATAAGCACAATATACTAAGTACTTCCGGGGGAGTAACCCTGAATAAGCACAATATACTAAGTACTTCCGGGGGAGTAACCCTGAATAAGCACACTATACTAAGTACTTCCGGGGGAGTAACCCTGAATAAGCACAATGTACTAAGTACATCCAGGGGAGTAACCCTGAATAAGCACAATATACTAAGTACTTCCGGGGGAGTAACCCTGAATAAGCACACTATACTAAGTACTTCCGGGGGAGTAACCCTGAATAAGCACAATATACTAAGTACTTCCGGGGGAGTAACCCTGAATAAGCACAATATACTAAGTACTTCCGGGGGAGTAACCCTGAATAAGCACAATATACTAAGTACTTCCGGGGGAGTAACCCTGAATAAGCACACTATACTAAGTACTTCCGGGGGAGTAACCCTGAATAAGCACAATATACTAAGTACTTCCGGGGGAGTAACCCTGAATAAGCACAATATACTAAGTACTTCCAGGGGAGTAACCCTGAATAAGCACAATATACTAAGTACTTCCAGGGGAGTAACCCTGAATAAGCACAATATACTAAGTACTTCCGGGGGAGTAACCCTGAATAAGCACAATATACTAAGTACTTCCGGGGGAGTAACCCTGAATAAGCACAATATACTAAGTACTTCCGGGGGAGTAACCCTGAATAAGCACACTATACTAAGTACTTCCGGGGGAGTAACCCTGAATAAGCACACTATACTAAGTACTTCCAGGGGAGTAACCCTGAATAAGCACATATACTAAGTACTCCGGGGAGAACCCTGAATAAGCACAATATACTAAGTACTTCCGGGGGAGTAACCCTGAATAAGCACAATATACTAAGTACTTCCGGGGGAGTAACCCTGAATAAGCACAATATACTAAGTACTTCCGGGGGAGTAACCCTGAATAAGCACACTATACTAAGTACTTCCGGGGGAGTAACCCTGAATAAGCACAATATACTAAGTACTTCCGGGGGAGTAACCCTGAATAAGCACAATATACTAAGTACTTCCAGGGGAGTAACCCTGAATAAGCACAATATACTAAGTACTTCCAGGGGAGTAACCCTGAATAAGCACACTATACTAAGTACTTCAGGGGAGTAACCCTGAATAAGCACAATATACTAAGTACTTCCAGGGGAGTAACCCTGAATAAGCACAATATACTAAGTACTTCCGGGGGAGTAACCCTGAATAAGCACACTATACTAAGTACTTCCGGGGGAGTAACCCTGAATAAGCACAATATACTAAGTACTTCCAGGGGAGTAACCCTGAATAAGCACAATATACTAAGTACTTCCAGGGGAGTAACCCTGAATAAGCACAATATACTAAGTACTTCCGGGGGAGTAACCCTGAATAAGCACACTATACTAAGTACTTCCGGGGGAGTAACCCTGAATAAGCACAATATACTAAGTACTCCGGGGAGTAACCCTGAATAAGCACAATATACTAAGTACTTCCGGGGGAGTAACCCTGAATAAGCACACTATACTAAGTACTTCCAGGGGAGTAACCCTGAATAAGCACAATATACTAAGTACTTCCGGGGGAGTAACCCTGAATAAGCACAATATACTAAGTACTTCCGGGGGAGTAACCCTGAATAAGCACAATATACTAAGTACTTCCGGGGGAGTAACCCTGAATAAGCACACTATACTAAGTACTTCCGGGGGAGTAACCCTGAATAAGCACACTATACTAAGTACTTCCAGGGGAGTAACCCTGAATAAGCACAATATACTAAGTACTTCCGGGGGAGTAACCCTGAATAAGCACACTATACTAAGTACTTCCAGGGGAGTAACCCTGAATAAGCACACTATACTAAGTACTTCCAGGGGAGTAACCCTGAATAAGCACAATATACTAAGTACTTCCGGGGGAGTAACCCTGAATAAGCACACTATACTAAGTACTTCCGGGGGAGTAACCCTGAATAAGCACACTATACTAAGTACTTCCGGGGGAGTAACCCTGAATAAGCACAATATACTAAGTACTTCCGGGGGAGTAACCCTGAATAAGCACAATATACTAAGTACTTCCGGGGGAGTAACCCTGAATAAGCACAATATACTAAGTACTTCCGGGGGAGTAACCCTGAATAAGCACAATATACTAAGTACTTCCAGGGGAGTAACCCTGAATAAGCACAATATACTAAGTACTTCCAGGGGAGTAACCCTGAATAAGCACAATATACTAAGTACTTCCGGGGGAGTAACCCTGAATAAGCACAATATACTAAGTACTTCCGGGGGAGTAACCCTGAATAAGCACAATATACTAAGTACTTCCGGGGGAGTAACCCTGAATAAGCACAATATACTAAGTACTTCCGGGGGAGTAACCCTGAATAAGCACACTATACTAAGTACTTCCAGGGGAGTAACCCTGAATAAGCACACTATACTAAGTACTTCCAGGGGAGTAACCCTGAATAAGCACAATATACTAAGTACTTCCGGGGGAGTAACCCTGAATAAGCACAATATACTAAGTACTTCCAGGGGAGTAACCCTGAATAAGCACACTATACTAAGTACTTCCAGGGGAGTAACCCTGAATAAGCACAATATACTAAGTACTTCCGGGGGAGTAACCCTGAATAAGCACACTATACTAAGTACTTCCGGGGGAGTAACCCTGAATAAGCACAATATACTAAGTACTTCCGGGGGAGTAACCCTGAATAAGCACAATATACTAAGTACTTCCGGGGGAGTAACCCTGAATAAGCACAATATACTAAGTACTTCCGGGGGAGTAACCCTGAATAAGCACACTATACTAAGTACTTCCGGGGGAGTAACCCTGAATAAGCACAATATACTAAGTACTTCCGGGGGAGTAACCCTGAATAAGCACAATATACTAAGTACTTCCAGGGGAGTAACCCTGAATAAGCACAATATACTAAGTACTTCCGGGGGAGTAACCCTGAATAAGCACACTATACTAAGTACTTCCGGGGGAGTAACCCTGAATAAGCACAATATACTAAGTACTTCCGGGGGAGTAACCCTGAATAAGCACAATATACTAAGTACTTCCGGGGGAGTAACCCTGAATAAGCACAATATACTAAGTACTTCCGGGGGAGTAACCCTGAATAAGCACAATATACTAAGTACTTCCGGGGGAGTAACCCTGAATAAGCACAATATACTAAGTACTTCCGGGGGAGTAACCCTGAATAAGCACACTATACTAAGTACTTCCAGGGGAGTAACCCTGAATAAGCACAATATACTAAGTACTTCCAGGGGAGTAACCCTGAATAAGCACAATATACTAAGTACTTCCGGGGGAGTAACCCTGAATAAGCACAATATACTAAGTACTTCCGGGGGAGTAACCCTGAATAAGCACACTATACTAAGTACTTCCAGGGGAGTAACCCTGAATAAGCACAATATACTAAGTACTTCCGGGGGAGTAACCCTGAATAAGCACACTATACTAAGTACTTCCGGGGGAGTAACCCTGAATAAGCACAATATACTAAGTACTTCCGGGGGAGTAACCCTGAATAAGCACAATATACTAAGTACTTCCGGGGGAGTAACCCTGAATAAGCACACTATACTAAGTACTTCCGGGGGAGTAACCCTGAATAAGCACAATATACTAAGTACTTCCGGGGGAGTAACCCTGAATAAGCACAATATACTAAGTACTTCCAGGGGAGTAACCCTGAATAAGCACAATATACTAAGTACTTCCAGGGGAGTAACCCTGAATAAGCACACTATACTAAGTACTTCGGGGAGTAACCCTGAATAAGCACAATATACTAAGTACTTCCAGGGGAGTAACCCTGAATAAGCACAATATACTAAGTACTTCCGGGGGAGTAACCCTGAATAAGCACACTATACTAAGTACTTCCGGGGGAGTAACCCTGAATAAGCACAATATACTAAGTACTTCCGGGGGAGTAACCCTGAATAAGCACAATATACTAAGTACTTCCGGGGGAGTAACCCTGAATAAGCACAATATACTAAGTACTTCCGGGGGAGTAACCCTGAATAAGCACACTATACTAAGTACTTCCGGGGGAGTAACCCTGAATAAGCACAATATACTAAGTACTTCCAGGGGAGTAACCCTGAATAAGCACAATATACTAAGTACTTCCGGGGGAGTAACCCTGAATAAGCACACTATACTAAGTACTTCCGGGGGAGTAACCCTGAATAAGCACAATATACTAAGTACTTCCGGGGGAGTAACCCTGAATAAGCACAATATACTAAGTACTTCCGGGGGAGTAACCCTGAATAAGCACAATATACTAAGTACTTCCGGGGGAGTAACCCTGAATAAGCACACTATACTAAGTACTTCCGGGGGAGTAACCCTGAATAAGCACAATATACTAAGTACTTCCGGGGGAGTAACCCTGAATAAGCACAATATACTAAGTACTTCCAGGGGAGTAACCCTGAATAAGCACAATATACTAAGTACTTCCGGGGGAGTAACCCTGAATAAGCACAATATACTAAGTACTTCAGGGGAGTAACCCTGAATAAGCACAATATACTAAGTACTTCCGGGGGAGTAACCCTGAATAAGCACAATATACTAAGTACTTCCGGGGGAGTAACCCTGAATAAGCACACTATACTAAGTACTTCCAGGGGAGTAACCCTGAATAAGCACAATATACTAAGTACTTCCGGGGGAGTAACCCTGAATAAGCACAATATACTAAGTACTTCCGGGGGAGTAACCCTGAATAAGCACACTATACTAAGTACTTCCGGGGAGTAACCCTGAATAAGCACAATATACTAAGTACTTCCAGGGGAGTAACCCTGAATAAGCACAATATACTAAGTACTTCCGGGGGAGTAACCCTGAATAAGCACACTATACTAAGTACTTCCAGGGGAGTAACCCTGAATAAGCACAATATACTAAGTACTTCCAGGGGAGTAACCCTGAATAAGCACAATATACTAAGTACTTCCGGGGGAGTAACCTGAATAAGCACATATACTAAGTACTTCCGGGGGTTCCGGGGGAGTAACCCTGAATAAGCACAATATACTAAGTACTCCAGGGGAGTAACCCTGAATAAGCACAATATACTAAGTACTTCCGGGGGAGTAACCCTGAATAAGCACACTATACTAAGTACTTCCGGGGGAGTAACCCTGAATAAGCACAATATACTAAGTACTTTAGTACTTCCGGGGGAGTAACCCTGAATAAGCACAATATACTAAGTACTTCCGGGGGAGTAACCCTGAATAAGCACAATATACTAAGTACTCCGGGGAGTAACCCTGAATAAGCACAATATACTAAGTACTTCCAGGGGAGTAACCCTGAATAAGCACACTATACTAAGTACTTCCGGGGGAGTAACCCTGAATAAGCACAATATACTAAGTACTCCGGGGGAGTAACCCTGAATAAGCACAATATACTAAGTACTTCCGGGGGAGTAACCCTGAATAAGCACAATATACTAAGTACTTCCAGGGGAGTAACCCTGAATAAGCACACTATACTAAGTACTTCCGGGGGAGTAACCCTGAATAAGCACAATATACTAAGTACTTCCGGGGGAGTAACCCTGAATAAGCACACTATACTAAGTACTTCCGGGGGAGTAACCCTGAATAAGCACAATATACTAAGTACTTCCGGGGGAGTAACCCTGAATAAGCACAATATACTAAGTACTTCCGGGGGAGTAACCCTGAATAAGCACAATATACTAAGTACTCCGGGGGAGTAACCCTGAATAAGCACAATATACTAAGTACTTCCGGGGGAGTAACCCTGAATAAGCACAATATACTAAGTACTTCCAGGGGAGTAACCCTGAATAAGCACACTATACTAAGTACTTCCGGGGGAGTAACCCTGAATAAGCACACTATACTAAGTACTTCCGGGGGAGTAACCCTGAATAAGCACAATATACTAAGTACTTCCGGGGGAGTAACCCTGAATAAGCACAATATACTAAGTACTTCCAGGGGAGTAACCCTGAATAAGCACACTATACTAAGTACTTCCGGGGGAGTAACCCTGAATAAGCACACTATACTAAGTACTTCCGGGGGAGTAACCCTGAATAAGCACAATATACTAAGTACTCCGGGGGAGTAACCCTGAATAAGCACAATATACTAAGTACTTCCGGGGGAGTAACCCTGAATAAGCACAATATACTAAGTACTTCCAGGGGAGTAACCCTGAATAAGCACACTATACTAAGTACTTCCGGGGGAGTAACCCTGAATAAGCACACTATACTAAGTACTTCCGGGGGAGTAACCCTGAATAAGCACAATATACTAAGTACTTCCGGGGGAGTAACCCTGAATAAGCACAATATACTAAGTACTTCCGGGGGAGTAACCCTGAATAAGCACAATATACTAAGTACTTCCGGGGGAGTAACCCTGAATAAGCACACTATACTAAGTACTTCCGGGGGAGTAACCCTGAATAAGCACAATATACTAAGTACTTCCGGGGGAGTAACCCTGAATAAGCACAATATACTAAGTACTTCCGGGGGAGTAACCCTGAATAAGCACAATATACTAAGTACTTCCGGGGGAGTAACTCTGAATAAGCACAATGTACTAAGTACTTCCGGGGGAGTAACCCTGAATAAGCACAATATACTAAGTACATCCAGGGGAGTAACCCTGAATAGGCACAATATACTAAGTACATCCAGGGGAGTAACTCTGAATAAGCACAATGTACTAAGTACTTCCGGTGGAGTAACCCTGAATAAGCACAATATACTAAGTACTTCCGGGGGAGTAACCCTGAATAAGCACAATATACTAAGTACTTCCGGGGGAGTAACCCTGAATAAGCACACTATACTAAGTACTTCCGGGGGAGTAACCCTGAATAAGCACACTATACTAAGTACTTCCAGGGGAGTAACCCTGAATAAGCACACTATACTAAGTACTCCAGGGGGAACCCTGAATAAGCACAATATACTAAGTACTTCGGGGGAGTAACCCTGAAAAGCACAAATACTAAGTACTTCCGGGGGAGTAACCTGAATAAGCACAATATACTAAGTACTCGGTCCTGAATAAGCCATATACTAGTACTCCGGGGTTCATATCTAGTACTTCCGGGGAGAACCCTGAATAAGCACATATACTAAGTACTTCCGGGGGGAACCCTGAATAAGCACAATATACTAAGTACTTCCAGGGGAGTAACCTGAATAAGCACAATATACTAAGTACTTCCGGGGAGTAACCCTGAATAAGCACACTATACTAAGTACTTCCGGGGGAGTAACCCTGAATAAGCACAATATACTAAGTACTTCCAGGGGAGTAACCCTGAATAAGCACAATATACTAAGTACTTCCGGGGGAGTAACCCTGAATAAGCACAATATACTAAGTACTCCAGGGGAGTAACCCTGAATAAGCACAATGTACTAAGTACTTCCGGGGGAGTAACCCTGAATAAGCACAATATACTAAGTACTCCGGGGGAGTAACCCTGAATAAGCACAATATACTAAGTACTTTCGGGGGAGTAACCCTGAATAAGCACAATATACTAAGTACTTCCAGGGGAGTAACCCTGAATAAGCACACTATACTAAGTACTTCCGGGGGAGTAACCCTGAATAAGCACAATATACTAAGTACTTCCGGGGGAGTAACCCTGAATAAGCACAATATACTAAGTACTTCCGGGGGAGTAACCCTGAATAAGCACAATATACTAAGTACTTCCGGGGGAGTAACCCTGAATAAGCACACTATACTAAGTACTTCCGTGGGAGTAACTCTGAATAAGCACACTATACTAAGTACTTCCGATGGAGTAACCCTGAATAAGCACAATATACTAAGTACTTCCGGGGGAGTAACCCTGAATAAGCACAATATACTAAGTACTTCCATGGGAGTAACTCTGAATAAGCACAATGTACTAAGTACTTCCGGGGGAGTAGCCCTGAATAAGCACAATATACTAAGACTCCAGGGAGTACCCTGAATAGCACAATATCTAAGTACTCCAGGGGAGTAACTCTGAATAAGCACAATGTACTAAGTACTTCCGGTGGAGTAACCCTGAATAAGCACAATGTACTAAGTACTTCCGGGGAGTAACCCTGAATAAGCACACTATACTAAGTACTTCCAGGGGAGTAACCCTGAATAAGCACACTATACTAAGTACTTCCGGGGGAGTAACCCTGAATAAGCACAATATACTAAGTACTTCCGGGGGAGTAACCCTGAATAAGCACACTATACTAAGTACTTCCGGGGGAGTAACCCTGAATAAGCACACTATACTAAGTACTTCCAGGGGAGTAACCCTGAATAAGCACAATATACTAAGTACTTCCGGGGGAGTAACCCTGAATAAGCACAATATACTAAGTACTCCGGGGAGTAACCCTGAATAAGCACAATATACTAAGTACTTCCAGGGAGTAACCTGAATAAGCACATTACTAAGTACTTCCGGGGGAGTAACCCTGAATAAGCACAATATACTAAGTACTTCCGGGGGAGTAACCCTGAATAAGCACACTATACTAAGTACTTCCGGGGGAGTAACCCTGAATAAGCACACTATACTAAGTACTTCCAGGGGAGTAACCCTGAATAAGCACAATATACTAAGTACTTCCGGGGGAGTAACCCTGAATAAGCACAATATACTAAGTACTTCCGGGGGAGTAACCCTGAATAAGCACAATATACTAAGTACTTCCGGGGGAGTAACACTGAATAAGCACACTATACTAAGTACTTCAGGGGAGTAACCCTGAATAAGCACAATATACTAAGTACTTCCAGGGGAGTAACCCTGAATAAGCACAATATACTAAGTACTTCCGGGGGAGTAACCCTGAATAAGCACAATATACTAAGTACTTCCAGGGGAGTAACCCTGAATAAGCACAATATACTAAGTACTTCCAGGGGAGTAACCCTGAATAAGCACAATATACTAAGTACTTCCAGGGGAGTAACCCTGAATAAGCACAATATACTAAGTACTTCCAGGGGAGTAACCCTGAATAAGCACAATATACTAAGTACTTCCGGGGGAGTAACCCTGAATAAGCACAATATACTAAGTACTCCAGGGGAGAACTGATAAGCACACTACTAGTATTCCGGGGAGTACCTGAATAAGCCATATACTAAGTTTGGTTTGTTTTGGGTTGTGTTTGGGTTGTTTTGTGGGGGTTGAATAGCACAATCTAAGTACTTCCAGGGGAGTAACCCTGAATAAGCACACTATACTAAGTACTTCCGGGGAGTAACCCTGAATAAGCACAATATACTAGTACTTCCGGGGAGTAACCCTGAATAAGCACACTATACTAAGTACTTCCGTGGGAGTAACCCTGAATAAGCACAATATACTAAGTACTTCCGGGGGAGTAACCCTGAATAAGCACAATATACTAAGTACTTCCGGGGGAGTTAACTCTGAATAAGCACAATTACTAAGTACTTCCGGGGGAGTACCCTGAATAAGCACAATATACTAAGACTCCAGGGGAGTACCCTGAATAGCACAATATACTAAGTACTCCAGGGGAGTAACCTGAATAAGCACAATGTACTAAGTACTTCCGGGGGAGTAACCCTGAATAAGCACAATATACTAAGTACTTCCGGGGAGTAACCCTGAATAAGCACAATATACTAAGTACTTCCAGGGGAGTAACCCTGAATAAGCACACTATACTAAGTACTTCCGGGGGAGTACCCTGAATAAGCACACTATACTAAGTACTTCCGGGGGAGTAACCCTGAATAAGCACACTATACTAAGTACATCCAGGGGAGTAACCCTGAATAAGCACAATATACTAAGTACTTCCGGGGGAGTAACCCTGAATAAGCACAATATACTAAGTACTTCCAGGGGAGTAACCCTGAATAAGCACAATATACTAAGTACTTCCGGGGGAGTAACCCTGAATAAGCACACTATACTAAGTACTTCCAGGGGAGTAACCCTGAATAAGCACACTATACTAAGTACATCCAGGGGGGTAACCCTGAATAAGCACAATATACTAAGTACTTCTGGTGGAGTAACCCTGAATAAGCACAATATACTAAGTACTTCCGGGGGAGTAACCCTGAATAAGCACAATATACTAAGTACTCCGGGGGAGTAACCCTGAATAAGCACAATGTACTAAGTACTTCCGGGGGAGTAACCCTGAATAAGCACAATATACTAAGTACTTCCGGGGGAGTAACCCTGAATAAGCACAATATACTAAGTACTTCCAGGGGAGTAACCCTGAATAAGCACAATATACTAAGTACTTCCGGGGGAGTAACCCTGAATAAGCACACTATACTAAGTACTTCCGGGGGAGTAACCCTGAATAAGCACACTATACTAAGTACTTCCGGGGGAGTAACCCTGAATAAGCACAATATACTAAGTACTTCCGGGGGAGTAACCCTGAATAAGCACACTATACTAAGTACTTCCAGGGGGGAACCCTGAATAAGCACAATATACTAAGTACTTCGGGGGAGTACCGAATAGCACATATATAAGTACTCGGGGAGTAACCCTGAATAAGCACAATATACTAAGTACTTCCAGGGGAGTAACCCTGAATAAGCACACTATACTAAGTACTTCCGGGGGAGTAACCCTGAATAAGCACAATATACTAAGTACTTCCGGGGGAGTAACCCTGAATAAGCACAATATACTAAGTACTTCCAGGGGAGTAACTCTGAATAAGCACAATATACTAAGTACTTCCGGGGGAGTAACCCTGAATAAGCACAATATACTAAGTACTTCCGGGGGAGTAACCCTGAATAAGCACAATATACTAAGTACATCCAGGGGAGTAACTCTGAATAAGCACAATATACTAAGTACTTCCGGGGGAGTAACCCTGAATAAGCACAATATACTAAGTACTCCAGGGGAGTAACCCTGAATAAGCACAATATACTAAGTACTTCCGGGGGAGTAACCCTGAATAAGCACAATATACTAAGTACTCCGGGGGAGTAACCCTGAATAAGCAAATATACTAAGTACTTCGGGGGAGTAACCCTGAATAAGCACAATATACTAAGTACTTCCAGGGGAGTAACCCTGAATAAGCACACTATACTAAGTACTTCCGGGGGAGTAACCCTGAATAAGCACAATATACTAAGTACTTCCGGGGGAGTAACCCTGAATAAGCACAATATACTAAGTACTTCCGGGGAGTAACCCTGAATAAGCACATATACTAAGTACTCCGGGGGTAACCTGAATAGCCTGGGAGTAACCCTGAATAAGCACAATATACTAAGTACTTCCGGGGGAGTAACCCTGAATAAGCACAATATACTAAGTACTTCCGGGGAGTAACCCTGAATAAGCACACTATACTAAGTACTTCCGGGGGAGTAACCCTGAATAAGCACACTATACTAAGTACTTCCGGGGGAGTAACCCTGAATAAGCACAATATACTAAGTACTTCCGGGGGAGTAACCCTGAATAAGCACACTATACTAAGTACTTCCGGGGGAGTAACCCTGAATAAGCACACTATACTAAGTACTTCCAGGGGAGTAACTCTGAATAAGCACAATGTACTAAGTACTTCCGGGGGAGTAGCCCTGAATAAGCACAATATACTAAGCACATCCAGGGGAGTAGCCCTGAATAGGCACAATATACTAAGTACATCCAGGGGAGTAACTCTGAATAAGCACAATGTACTAAGTACTTCCGGGGGAGTAACCCTGAATAAGCACAATATACTAAGTACTTCCGGGGGAGTAACCCTGAATAAGCACAATATACTAAGTACTTCCGGGGGAGTAACCCTGAATAAGCACACTATACTAAGTACTTCCAGGGGAGTAACCCTGAATAAGCACAATATACTAAGTACTTCCGGGGGAGTAACCCTGAATAAGCACAATATACTAAGTACTTCCAGGGGAGTAACCCTGAATAAGCACAATATACTAAGTACTTCCGGGGGAGTAACACTGAATAAGCACACTATACTAAGTACTTCAGGTGGAGTAACCCTGAATAAGCACAATATACTAAGTACTTCCAGGGGAGTAACCCTGAATAAGCACAATATACTAAGTACTTCCGGGGGAGTAACCCTGAATAAGCACAATGTACTAGGTACTTCCAGGGGAGTAACCCTGAATAAGCACAATATACTAAGTACATCCAGGGGAGTAACCCTGAATAAGCACAATATACTAAGTACTTCCGGGGGAGTAACCCTGAATAAGCACAATATACTAAGTACTTCCAGGGGAGTAACCCTGAATAAGCACACTATACTAAGTACTTCCGGGGGAGTAACCCTGAATAAGCACAATATACTAAGTACTCCGGGGGAGTAACCCTGAATAAGCACAATATACTAAGTACATTCGGGGGAGTAACCCTGAATAAGCACAATATACTAAGTACTTCCAGGGGAGTAACCCTGAATAAGCACACTATACTAAGTACTTCCGGGGGAGTAACCCTGAATAAGCACAATATACTAAGTACTTCCGGGGGAGTAACCCTGAATAAGCACACTATACTAAGTACTTCCGGGGGAGTAACCCTGAATAAGCACAATATACTAAGTACTTCGGGGGAGTAACCCTGAATAAGCACAATATACTAAGTACTTCCAGGGGAGTAACCCTGAATAAGCACACTATACTAAGTACTTCCGGGGGAGTAACCCTGAATAAGCACAATATACTAAGTACTTCCGGGGGAGTAACCCTGAATAAGCACACTATACTAAGTACTTCCGTGGGAGTAACTCTGAATAAGCACACTATACTAAGTACTTCCGATGGAGTAACCCTGAATAAGCACAATATACTAAGTACTTCCGGGGGAGTAACCCTGAATAAGCACAATATACTAAGTACTTCCATGGGAGTAACTCTGAATAAGCACAATGTACTAAGTACTTCCGGGGGAGTAGCCCTGAATAAGCACAATATACTAAGCACATCCAGGGGAGTAGCCCTGAATAGGCACAATATACTAAGTACATCCAGGGGAGTAACTCTGAATAAGCACAATGTACTAAGTACTTCCGGTGGAGTAACCCTGAATAAGCACAATGTACTAAGTACTTCCGGGGAGAAACCCTGAATAACCACACTATACTAAGTACTTCCCGGGGAGTAACCCTGAATAAGCACACTATACTAAGTACTTCCGGGGGAGTAACCCTGAATAAGCACACTATACTAAGTACTTCCGGGGGAGTAACCCTGAATAAGCACACTATACTAAGTACTTCCAGGGGAGTAACCCTGAATAAGCACACTATACTAAGTACTTCCGGGGGAGTAACCCTGAATAAGCACAATATACTAAGTACTTCCAGGGGAGTAACCCTGAATAAGCACAATATACTAAGTACTTCCGGGGGAGTAACCCTGAATAAGCACACTATACTAAGTACTTCCAGGGGAGTAACCCTGAATAAGCACACTATACTAAGTACATCCAGGGGGGAAACCCTGAATAAGCACAATATACTAAGTACTTCTGGGGGAGTAACCCTGAATAAGCACAATATACTAAGTACTTCCGGGGGAGTAACCCTGAATAAGCACAATATACTAAGTACTCCGGGGGAGTAACCCTGAATAAGCACAATGTACTAAGTACTTCCGGGGGAGTAACCCTGAATAAGCACAATATACTAAGTACTTCCAGGGGAGTAACCCTGAATAAGCACAATATACTAAGTACTTCCAGGGGAGTAACCCTGAATAAGCACAATATACTAAGTACTTCCGGGGGAGTAACCCTGAATAAGCACACTATACTAAGTACTTCCAGGGGAGTAACCCTGAATAAGCACAATGTACTAAGTACTTCCGGGGGAGTAACCCTGAATAAGCACAATATACTAAGTACATCCAGGGGAGTAACTCTGAATAAGCACAATATACTAAGTACATCCAGGGGAGTAACTCTGAATAAGCACACTATACTAAGTACTTCCGGGGGAGTAACCCTGAATAAGCACAATATACTAAGTACTTCCAGGGGAGTAACCCTGAATAAGCACAATATACTAAGTACTTCCGGGGGAGTAACCCTGAATAAGCACAATATACTAAGTACTTCCGGGGGAGTAACCCTGAATAAGCACAATATACTAAGTACTTCCAGGGGAGTAACCCTGAATAAGCACACTATACTAAGTACTCCAGGGGAGTAACCCTGAATAAGCACAATATACTAAGTACTTCCGGGGGAGTAACCCTGAATAAGCACACTATACTAAGTACTTCCGGGGGAGTAACCCTGAATAAGCACAATATACTAAGTACTTCCGGGGGAGTAACCCTGAATAAGCACAATATACTAAGTACTCCGGGGGAGTAACCCTGAATAAGCACAATGTACTAAGTACTTCCGGGGGAGTAACCCTGAATAAGCACAATATACTAAGTACTCCGGGGGAGTAACCCTGAATAAGCACAATATACTAAGTACTTTCGGGGGAGTAACCCTGAATAAGCACAATATACTAAGTACTTCCAGGGGAGTAACCCTGAATAAGCACACTATACTAAGTACTTCCGGGGGAGTAACCCTGAATAAGCACAATATACTAAGTACTTCCGGGGGAGTAACCCTGAATAAGCACAATATACTAAGTACTTCCGGGGGAGTAACCCTGAATAAGCACACTATACTAAGTACTTCCGGGGGAGTAACCCTGAATAAGCACACTATACTAAGTACTTCCGGGGGAGTAACCCTGAATAAGCACAATATACTAAGTACTTCCGGGGGAGTAACCCTGAATAAGCACAATATACTAAGTACTTCCAGGGGAGTAACCCTGAATAAGCACACTATACTAAGTACTTCCGGGGGAGTAACCCTGAATAAGCACAATATACTAAGTACTTCCGGGGGAGTAACCCTGAATAAGCACACTATACTAAGTACTTCCGGGGGAGTAACCCTGAATAAGCACACTATACTAAGTACTTCCGGGGGAGTAACCCTGAATAAGCACAATATACTAAGTACTTCCGGGGGAGTAACCCTGAATAAGCACACTATACTAAGTACTTCCAGGGGAGTAACCCTGAATAAGCACACTATACTAAGTACTTCCGGGGGAGTAACCCTGAATAAGCACAATATACTAAGTACTTCCGGGGGAGTAACCCTGAATAAGCACACTATACTAAGTACTTCCGGGGGAGTAACCCTGAATAAGCACACTATACTAAGTACTTCCGGGGGAGTAACCCTGAATAAGCACAATATACTAAGTACTTCCGGGGGAGTAACCCTGAATAAGCACAATATACTAAGTACTTCCAGGGGAGTAACTCTGAATAAGCACAATATACTAAGTACTTCCGGGGGAGTAACCCTGAATAAGCACAATATACTAAGACTCCGGGGAGTACCCTGAATAGCACAATATACTAAGTACTTCCAGGGGAGTAACTCTGAATAAGCACAATGTACTAAGTACTTCCGGGGGAGTAACCCTGAATAAGCACAATATACTAAGTACTTCCGGGGGAGTAACCCTGAATAAGCACAATATACTAAGTACTTCCGGGGGAGTAACCCTGAATAAGCACACTATACTAAGTACTTCCGGGGGAGTAACCCTGAATAAGCACACTATACTAAGTACTTCCGGGGGAGTAACCCTGAATAAGCACAATATACTAAGTACTTCCGGGGGAGTAACCCTGAATAAGCACAATATACTAAGTACTTCCGGGGAGTAACCCTGAATAAGCACACTATACTAAGTACTTCCAGGGGAGTAACCCTGAATAAGCACACTATACTAAGTACTTCCGGGGGAGTAACCCTGAATAAGCACAATATACTAAGTACTTCCGGGGGAGTAACCCTGAATAAGCACAATATACTAAGTACTTCCGGGGGAGTAACCCTGAATAAGCACAATATACTAAGTACTTCCAGGGGAGTAACCCTGAATAAGCACACTATACTAAGTACTTCCGGGGAGTAACCCTGAATAAGCACAATATACTAAGTACTTCCAGGGGAGTAACCCTGAATAAGCACAATATACTAAGTACTTCCGGGGGAGTAACCCTGAATAAGCACACTATACTAAGTACTTCCAGGGGAGTAACCCTGAATAAGCACACTATACTAAGTACATCCAGGGGGGAAACCCTGAATAAGCACAATATACTAAGTACTTCTGGGGGAGTAACCCTGAATAAGCACAATATACTAAGTACTTCCGGGGGAGTAACCCTGAAAAAGCACAACATACTAAGTACTTCCGGGGGAGTAACCCTGAATAAGCACAATATACTAAGTACTCCGGGAGTAACCCTGAATAAGCACAATGTACTAGTACTTCCGGGGGAGTAACCCTGAATAAGCACAATATACTAAGTACTTCCGGGGGAGTAACCCTGAATAAGCACAATATACTAAGTACTTCCAGGGGAGTAACCCTGAATAAGCACAATATACTAAGTACTTCCAGGGGAGTAACCCTGAATAAGCACACTATACTAAGTACTTCCGGGGGAGTAACCCTGAATAAGCACACTATACTAAGTACTTCCAGGGGAGTAACCCTGAATAAGCACAATGTACTAAGTACTTCCGGGGGAGTAACCCTGAATAAGCACAATATACTAAGTACATCCAGGGGAGTAACCCTGAATAAGCACAATATACTAAGTACATCCAGGGGAGTAACTCTGAATAAGCACACTATACTAAGTACTTCCGGGGGAGTAACCCTGAATAAGCACAATATACTAAGTACTTCCAGGGGAGTAACTCTGAATAAGCACAATATACTAAGTACTTCCGGGGGAGTAACCCTGAATAAGCACAATATACTAAGTACTTCCAGGGGAGTAACCCTGAATAAGCACAATATACTAAGTACTTCCGGGGGAGTAACCCTGAATAAGCACAATATACTAAGTACTTCCAGGGGAGTAACCCTGAATAAGCACACTATACTAAGTACTTCCGGGGGAGTAACCCTGAATAAGCACAATATACTAAGTACTTCCGGGGGAGTAACCCTGAATAAGCACACTATACTAAGTACTTCCGGGGGAGTAACCCTGAATAAGCACACTATACTAAGTACTTCCGGGGGAGTAACCCTGAATAAGCACAATATACTAAGTACTTCCGGGGGAGTAACCCTGAATAAGCACAATATACTAAGTACTCCGGGGGAGTAACCCTGAATAAGCACAATATACTAAGTACTTCCGGGGGAGTAACCCTGAATAAGCACAATATACTAAGTACTTCCAGGGGAGTAACCCTGAATAAGCACACTATACTAAGTACTTCCGGGGGAGTAACCCTGAATAAGCACAATATACTAAGTACTTCCGGGGGAGTAACCCTGAATAAGCACAATATACTAAGTACTTCCGGGGGAGTAACCCTGAATAAGCACACTATACTAAGTACTTCCGTGGGAGTAACTCTGAATAAGCACACTATACTAAGTACTTCCGATGGAGTAACCCTGAATAAGCACAATATACTAAGTACTTCCGGGGGAGTAACCCTGAATAAGCACAATATACTAAGTACTTCCATGGGAGTAACTCTGAATAAGCACAATGTACTAAGTACTTCCGGGGGAGTAGCCCTGAATAAGCACAATATACTAAGCACATCCAGGGGAGTAGCCCTGAATAGGCACAATATACTAAGTACATCCAGGGGAGTAACTCTGAATAAGCACAATGTACTAAGTACTTCCGGTGGAGTAACCCTGAATAAGCACAATGTACTAAGTACTTCCGGGGAGAACCTGAATAACACACTATACTAAGTACTTCCGGGGAGTAACCCTGAATAAGCACACTATACTAAGTACTTCCGGGGGAGTAACCCTGAATAAGCACACTATACTAAGTACTTCCGGGGGAGTAACCCTGAATAAGCACAATATACTAAGTACTTCCAGGGGAGTAACCCTGAATAAGCACACTATACTAAGTACTTCCGGGGGAGTAACCCTGAATAAGCACAATATACTAAGTACTTCCAGGGGAGTAACCCTGAATAAGCACAATATACTAAGTACTTCCGGGGGAGTAACCCTGAATAAGCACACTATACTAAGTACTTCCAGGGGAGTAACCCTGAATAAGCACACTATACTAAGTACATCCAGGGGGGAAACCCTGAATAAGCACAATATACTAAGTACTTCTGGGGGAGTAACCCTGAATAAGCACAATATACTAAGTACTTCCGGGGGAGTAACCCTGAATAAGCACAATATACTAAGTACTCCGGGGGAGTAACCCTGAATAAGCACAATGTACTATGTACTTCTGGGGGAGTAACCATGAATAAGCACAATATACTAAGTACTTCCAGGGGAGTAACCCTGAATAAGCACAATATACTAAGTACTTCCAGGGGAGTAACCCTGAATAAGCACACTATACTAAGTACTTCCGGGGGAGTAACCCTGAATAAGCACACTATACTAAGTACTTCCAGGGGAGTAACCCTGAATAAGCACAATGTACTAAGTACTTCCGGGGGAGTAACCCTGAATAAGCACAATATACTAAGTACATCCAGGGGAGTAACTCTGAATAAGCACAATTACTAAGTACTTCCGGGGGAGTAACCTGAATAGCACATTATCTTCCGGGGGAGTAACTGAATAGCACATATACTAAGTACTCCGGGAGTAACCCTGAATAAGCACAATATACTAAGTACATCCAGGGGAGAAACTCTGAATAAGCACACTATACTAAGTACTTCCGGGGGAGTAACCCTGAATAAGCACAATATACTAAGTACATCCAGGGGAGTAACCCTGAATAAGCACAATATACTAAGTACTTCCGGGGGAGTAACCCTGAATAAGCACAATATACTAAGTACTTCCAGGGGAGTAACTCTGAATAAGCACAATATACTAAGTACTTCCGGGGGAGTAACCCTGAATAAGCACAATATACTAAGTACTTCCGGGGGAGTAACCCTGAATAAGCACAATATACTAAGTACTCCGGGGAAGTAACCCTGAATAAGCACAATGTACTAAGTACTTCCGGGGGAGTAACCCTGAATAAGCACAATATACTAAGTACTCCGGGGGAGTAACCCTGAATAAGCACAATATACTAAGTACTTCCGGGGGAGTAACCCTGAATAAGCACAATATACTAAGTACTTCCAGGGGAGTAACCCTGAATAAGCACACTATACTAAGTACTTCCGGGGGAGTAACCCTGAATAAGCACAATATACTAAGTACTTCCGAGGGAGTAACCCTGAATAAGCACAATATACTAAGTACTTCCGGGGGAGTAACCCTGAATAAGCACACTATACTAAGTACTTCCGTGGGAGTAACCCTGAATAAGCACAATATACTAAGTACTTCCGGGGGAGTAACCCTGAATAAGCACAATATACTAAGTACTTCCATGGGAGTAACTCTGAATAAGCACAATGTACTAAGTACTTCCGGGGGAGTAGCCCTGAATAAGCACAATATACTAAGCACATCCAGGGGAGTAGCCCTGAATAGGCACAATATACTAAGTACATCCAGGGGAGTAACTCTGAATAAGCACAATGTACTAAGTACTTCCGGTGGAGTAACCCTGAATAAGCACAATGTACTAAGTACTTCCGGGGAGTAACCCTGAATAAGCACACTATACTAAGTACTTCCGGGGGAGTAACCCTGAATAAGCACACTATACTAAGTACTTCCGGGGGAGTAACCCTGAATAAGCACAATATACTAAGTACTTCCGGGGGAGTAACCCTGAATAAGCACACTATACTAAGTACTTCCGGGAGTAACCCTGAATAAGCACAATATACTAAGTACTTCCGGGGAGTAACCCTGATAACACATTACTAAGTACTTCCAGGGGAGTAACCCTGAATAAGCACAATATACTAAGTACTTCCGGGGGAGTAACCCTGAATAAGCACACTATACTAAGTACTTCCAGGGGAGTAACTCTGAATAAGCACAATATACTAAGTACTTCCGGGGGAGTAACCCTGAATAAGCACAATATACTAAGTACTTCCGGGGGAGTAACCCTGAATAAGCACAATATACTAAGTACTTCCGGGGGAGTAACCCTGAATAAGCACAATATACTAAGTACTTCCATGGGAGTAACCCTGAATAAGCACAATATACTAAGTACTTCCGGGGGAGTAACCCTGAATAAGCACAATATACTAAGTACTTCCGGGGGAGTAACCCTGAATAAGCACAATATACTAAGCACATCCAGGGGAGTAGCCCTGAATAGGCACAATATACTAAGTACATCCAGGGGAGTAACTCTGAATAAGCACAATGTACTAAGTACTTCCGGGGGAGTAACCCTGAATAAGCACAATATACTAAGTACTTCCGGGGGAGTAACCCTGAATAAGCACAATATACTAAGTACTTCCGGGGGAGTAACCCTGAATAAGCACACTATACTAAGTACTTCCGGGGGAGTAACCCTGAATAAGCACAATATACTAAGTACTTCCGATGGAGTAACCCTGAATAAGCACAATATACTAAGTACTTCCGGGGGAGTAACCCTGAATAAGCACAATTACTAAGTACTTCGGGGAGTAACCCTGAATAAGCACACTATACTAAGTACTTCCAGGGGAGTAACCCTGAATAAGCACACTATACTAAGTACTTCCGGGGGAGTAACCCTGAATAAGCACAATATACTAAGTACTTCTGGGGGAGTAACCCTGAATAAGCACACTATACTAAGTACTTCCGGGGGAGTAACCCTGAATAACCACACTATACTAAGTACTTCCAGGGGAGTAACCCTGAATAAGCACAATATACTAAGTACTTCCGGGGAGTAACCCTGAATAAGCACAATATACTAAGTACTTCCGGGGGAGTAACCCTGAATAAGCACAATATACTAAGTACTTCCGGGGGAGTAACCCTGAATAAGCACACTATACTAAGTACTTCCAGGGGAGTAACCCTGAATAAGCACACTATACTAAGTACTTCCGGGGGAGTAACCCTGAATAAGCACACTATACTAAGTACTTCCGGGGGAGTAACCCTGAATAAGCACAATATACTAAGTACTTCCGGGGGAGTAACCCTGAATAAGCACAATATACTAAGTACTTCCATGGGAGTAACTCTGAATAAGCACAATGTACTAAGTACTTCCGGGGGAGTAGCCCTGAATAAGCACAATATACTAAGCACATCCAGGGGAGTAGCCCTGAATAGGCACAATATACTAAGTACATCCAGGGGAGTAACTCTGAATAAGCACAATGTACTAAGTACTTCCGGTGGAGTAACCCTGAATAAGCACAATGTACTAAGTACTTCCGGGGAGTAACCCTGAATAAGCACACTATACTAAGTACTTCCGGGGGAGTAACCCTGAATAAGCACACTATACTAAGTACTTCCGGGGGAGTACCCTGAATAAGCACACTATACTAAGTACTTCCGGGGGAGTAACCCTGAATAAGCACACTATACTAAGTACTTCCAGGGGAGTAACCCTGAATAAGCACACTATACTAAGTACTTCCGGGGGAGTAACCCTGAATAAGCACAATATACTAAGTACTTCCAGGGGAGTAACCCTGAATAAGCACAATATACTAAGTACTTCCGGGGGAGTAACCCTGAATAAGCACACTATACTAAGTACTTCCAGGGGAGTAACCCTGAATAAGCACACTATACTAAGTACTTCCAGGGGGGTAACCCTGAATAAGCACAATATACTAAGTACTTCTGGGGGAGTAACCCTGAATAAGCACAATATACTAAGTACTTCCGGGGGAGTAACCCTGAATAAGCACAATATACTAAGTACTCCGGGGGAGTAACCCTGAATAAGCACAATGTACTATGTACTTCTGGGGGAGTAACCATGAATAAGCACAATATACTAAGTACTTCCAGGGGAGTAACCCTGAATAAGCACAATATACTAAGTACTTCCAGGGGAGTAACCCTGAATAAGCACACTATACTAAGTACTTCCGGGGGAGTAACCCTGAATAAGCACACTATACTAAGTACTTCCAGGGGAGTAACCCTGAATAAGCACAATGTACTAAGTACTTCCGGGGGAGTAACCCTGAATAAGCACAATATACTAAGTACATCCAGGGGAGTAACTCTGAATAAGCACAATATACTAAGTACATCCAGGGGAGTAACTCTGAATAAGCACACTATACTAAGTACTTCCGGGGGAGTAACCCTGAATAAGCACAATATACTAAGTACTTCCAGGGGAGTAACTCTGAATAAGCACAATATACTAAGTACTTCCGGGGGAGTAACCCTGAATAAGCACAATATACTAAGTACTTCCATGGGAGTAACTCTGAATAAGCACAATGTACTAAGTACTTCCGGGGGAGTAGCCCTGAATAAGCACAATATACTAAGTACATCCAGGGGAGTAACCCTGAATAAGCACAATATACTAAGTACTTCCGGGGGAGTAACCCTGAATAAGCACAATATACTAAGTACATCCAGGGGAGAAAATCTGAATAAGCACACTATACTAAGTACATTCAGGGGAGTAACCCTGAATAAGCACAATATACTAAGTACTTCCGGGGGAGTAACCCTGAATAAGCACACTATGCTAAGTACTTCCGGGGGAGTAACCCTGAAAAAGCACAACATACTAAGTACTTCCGGGGGAGTAACCCTGAATAAGCACAATATACTAAGTACTCCGGGGAAGTAACCCTGAATAAGCACAATGTACTATGTACTTCCGGGGGAGTAACCCTGAATAAGCACAATATACTAAGTACTCCGGGGGAGTAACCCTGAATAAGCACAATATACTAAGTACATTCGGGGGAGTAACCGTGAATAAGCACAATATACTAAGTACTTCCAGGGGAGTAACCCTGAATAAGCACACTATACTAAGTACTTCCGGGGGAGTAACCCTGAATAAGCACAATATACTAAGTACTTCCGGGGGAGTAACCCTGAATAAGCACAATATACTAAGTACTTCCGGGGGAGTAACCCTGAATAAGCACACTATACTAAGTACTTCCGGGGGAGTAACCCTGAATAAGCACAATATACTAAGTACTTCCGGGGGAGTAACCCTGAATAAGCACAATATACTAAGTACATCCAGGGGAGTAACCCTGAATAAGCACAATATACTAAGTACATCCAGGGGAGTAACTCTGAATAAGCACAATGTACTAAGTACTTCCGGTGGAGTAACCCTGAATAAGCACAATGTACTAAGTACTTCCGGGGAGTAACCCTGAATAAGCACACTATACTAAGTACTTCCGGGGGAGTAACCCTGAATAAGCACACTATACTAAGTACTTCCGGGGGAGTAACCCTGAATAAGCACAATATACTAAGTACTTCGGGGGAGTAACCTGAATAAGCACATATACTAAGTATTCCGGGGAGTAACCCTGAATAAGCACATATACTAAGTACTTCCGGGGGAGTAACCCTGAATAAGCACAATATACTAAGTACTTCCGGGGAGTAACCCTGAATAAGCACACTATACTAAGTACTTCCAGGGGAGTAACCCTGAATAAGCACAATATACTAAGTACTTCCGGGGGAGTAACCCTGAATAAGCACACTATACTAAGTACTTCCGTGGGAGTAACCCTGAATAAGCACACTATACTAAGTACTTCCGAGGGAGTAACCCTGAATAAGCACAATATACTAAGTACTTCCGGGGGAGTAACCCTGAATAAGCACAATATACTAAGTACTTCCAGGGGAGTAACTCTGAATAAGCACAATATACTAAGTACTTCCGGGGGAGTAACCCTGAATAAGCACAATATACTAAGTACTTCCAGGGGAGTAACCCTGAATAAGCACAATATACTAAGTACATCCAGGGGAGTAACCCTGAATAAGCACAATATACTAAGTACTTCCGGGGGAGTAACCCTGAATAAGCACAATATACTAAGTACTTCCGGGGGAGTAACCCTGAATAAGCACAATATACTAAGTACTTCCGGGGGAGTAACCCTGAATAAGCACACTATACTAAGTACTTCCGGGGGAGTAACCCTGAATAAGCACACTATACTAAGTACTTCCGGGGGAGTAACCCTGAATAAGCACAATATACTAAGTACTTCCGGGGGAGTAACCCTGAATAAGCACAATATACTAAGTACTTCCGGGGAGTAACCCTGAATAAGCACACTATACTAAGTACTTCCGGGGGAGTAACCCTGAATAAGCACAATATACTAAGTACTTCCGGGGGAGTAACCCTGAATAAGCACAATATACTAAGTACTTCCGGGGGAGTAACCCTGAATAAGCACAATATACTAAGTACTTCCGGGGGAG